>CAWUFW010005511.1:0-659683 GCA_963921515.1 Calotriton arnoldi | reverse complement strand
TGACAATCGTCTGACATATTGAGCATGTTGACCAACATAAATGTTATGTTTACCACAGGGCTGCCTTATTCATCAGACATTATTGTGCAATTCTAGGGAGTACTTTGGCTGATGATATTGAGAGTGTGGGGTTCCCAGATATTGGATAAAAATCTTCAAATATTTCTCAAGGCAACATTTCTGTGTGTCGGTTGTGGAGGTCTTTATAATAATACTTGAATATCTTATCATAACATCTTACCTTATTGAGTTGTCTTAGTATTACTGCTACATAATCAACTTGAGACAGGATGACAAGATTGTTGCCCTTTTGTGAGGGCTTTATTACTTTACTTCGAACATTCTGAAAGGAGCATTGGGCCTCTAATTTCACTTTGGTGAGAATGGTTGTCTGACCCCTTAATGTAAGTAAACCTCTACTGATGACTAGCAAGAAGATGTTTACTGGAAAAAATCTCTGGTGCGCCCTATCTTGAAGAAACCTTCAATAGACCACATAGAGGCCAAAAACTACCAGCCTATTTCCTGCCTCCTGTTTCCATCCAAGATCTTAGCAAGAGCTCCAAACGAATATCTGGTGGCCTTTTTAGAGACAAATGATAAGTTGGACCCATCACAACATGGTTTTTGGCCACAACACTGCACAGAGTCAGCACTAATTGCCGCTACCGATGAGATCCGAATGCAGGTAGACAGGGAAGGGAAGGAGGCACTTATCCTGCTTGACCTCTAAGCTGCGTTCGATGAGGTTAACCATCAAGTACTTATCCACCGACTATGCACGATGGGAATCACTGGTAGTGCGCTGGGCATACTTAGTTCATTTCTGTCAAATAGAGAGCAGACGGGGCTGCTAGGAGGACAACACATCTAACTTGTTTGCTCTTCCCTGTGGCGTGCCCCGGGGATCATCCTTATCCCCAACTCTGTTTAATATTTATGCCACTCCATTGGCGAAACTCATTCAATCACATGGTTTCTCTGCAATTTCCTATGCAGATGATACACAAATAGTGGTATCTTTATAATCTGAGTCAGACGGTGTGACAAAAAAGTTTACAACTGCCTGGCACACATCAGCAGATGGATGCAGGAAAACTGTCTCAAGTTAAACACAGAGAAAACCAAGGTCTTACTTTTTGGAAATGACTCTTCGTTTTGGGACAACTCCTGGTGGCTGGCCGCCGCTGGACCGTGCCCATCCCCTATTCGAAAAGTAAAAAATCTGGGAGTCATGCTAGATGATCAGCTGCCCTTTTTCAGATCAGGTTTATCACATCACATCTTCTTGTTTTTACACTTTGAGGATCCTAAAAATCATCTTCCCTTTCATCCCATTTGGCTTACAAAACACAGTAATTGTCACCTTGGTTCTATCGAAGATAGACTATTGTAATGCTTTTACTGGGAGTACAAAAGCATATGCAGTTGAAGCTTCAATCTCTGCAGAATGCGGCAGCCCACATAATACTAAAAATCCCTTAATTTAGTCCCATATCAAAGAGCATCAGGGACTTGCACTGGCTGCCTGTCCAGGATAGGGTGAAATGTAAGGCCTTGAGCATTGTCCACAAGGCCCTTCATGGTTCTGGCCCCGTCGACTTTCAGACGTCTCTCAGGTGGTATGTCCCTCGACGCAATCTTAGATCATCCACCGCTCAACTGTTGGTCATTCCCAGGGCCAAGATGACAAAATGGGGGGGCAGACGTTTTTTCCACTTGGCCGGTAAGCTGTGGAACACCATGCCATTCACATTGAGGTCTCAAACTAGTAGGCTAGTGTTCAGAAAATCCTTAAAGACTTGGCTTTTATTTTCCGGGGGCCTAAGTATCTGTCTCCCTGTCCTTCCGATTGGTAATAACACTCCCTAGCACTAAGACGCCTTGGCATTCAAGCGCTTTATCAAAACTGTAGTTACTTACTTACTTACTATGGAAATTCCTGGTGATTGGGATATATGATTTATATTTGAAGTTTGTGTAACCTTCTTTGTTTGTTGTGTCCTCAGAATCATTTATATATAAAACAATTTAGCTTTCATCTATATTACTGAAGGGGTTACTTGATTCTTCAGTTTCATCAGAAACTTCAGAGGCCATACTGTGTAATATGTCTAATATTTCAGCATCTGCGATGAAAAGGTTCTGTGTGCCTATATCAAAAGCTGTTATCACACCAGAATATTTCTTTTTGCTTTACAATTGGTATGCCTTATATACTTTAGATTTGTGATCAAATTTGAAAATGTATATTCTGCTTCTCACTTAATCAAAATTCTTATCAGGCCATAAGGTTAAATGCAACTGTAAAATATAGGATTCAATTATGTTGAGTTTGTAATGTTATAAATTAATTACTGCTAATTTGTCCATGTGATCCTTCATTATTTCATCTGACCTAGTCTCCTCATTCTCACGGGTCACAAGTGACTTTTCCTTCTTCTCGGTTTTGGCTTCTTGTTTCAGATTTTTCCACTTCTTCCACTTTTGAGATGCTTGTTTTGATCCTGGTTGATTCCCTCTCCATAATACTATCCATTCATTTAGAATAGTAAATCCTTTTTTAGAGCATTGTTGGTTCATCATTATCTGTGGAATCAAGGTCAGAACGCAATTCAGAGATCAAGTTTGCTGTAGTCTGGTCATATTGTGGCATATTCCATTCTTTAGTCACATTGAAACTTGTATTGTCAAATGTGTTGAAAAAAGAGAAAATTCATTTCGATACACACTGATTTAGGGGGCATATTAACAAGGCGGCGTTAATGAATTATCGCCGCTTTAGCGTCCGTTTTCGGACGAAAAGCGGCGATAATTTTATCGCCGAATTAACAAGGACACGCTAGCGCGTGATTCCTGACCTAGCGTCCGTTTTCTGCACGCCTCCCATCGCATCGCTAATGAGATGCAAAGGGGCGTGCCTGTGAATACAACAGGGAAATATCGCTAACCCAGGTATCGCCATATTAGCAACGTGGGTTAGCGATATTCTAAATTATGTTAAGTATGCCTTAATGCAGGAATTTAACGTCTGCTAAATTCCTGACTAAGGCATACCTAACATGGGGGTGGATTGTGTGGCTAAGACCACAGGCCCTATCGCCAAGTATATCGCCGTTTTCCATGGGACATCGCTGGAAAACCAGCGATGTTCCATGGAAAACATCGCTATCACTGGAAAATTATCGCCTTTGCGCTAAGCGTTGTTAATACAGCGCTAGCATGGCGATAATTTCCAGCGATAGCCGGCGATAGGATTCCTCACGCTAAGCACGGCCAGCGATAATTATCGCTGGCCGTTGTTAATATGCCCCTTAGTTCTTAGGAATTTTCTGTGTTCACACAATTTAATCTCTTGCTCATATTTCTTTATTCTATCTTCTACAGCAGACAAGAAAGTGTTTATCTACATCTGGCTAGTATCTTTATTTAGTTCACCCAGCAGGTTCTGAATTTCTTGTAAGGCTTCTTCTCAGTCTTTCCAGGCATATTTGATCAAGATTTTCAATTTTCTTTTAGAGCACTGTCTTGAGTTTGTAGCTCATTCTTCCAAAGTCATAGTTTAAGATTAGCAAAGCTCAGTATTGTGACAGTATGGAGTCCTTTTGGTGCACTGTTCACATCAACATATTTCTGAAACAGTGGCACTCCCCACAATTTGCTTATCTCTGTTATCCCCAGTCTTTCTGTCTGATGAGGAAACATCACTGATTCAAGTAGTTGATCCTCAAATTCTTTACAGCCTTTGAGCAAATCTGCTCACGGACTGATAGATTACAAGTTGTTATGAGCCCTGTTACACCCCTGCTCATGTGTGATCAACCACTATTCGCCAATCAGTTTGTTTTGTGTAGTTTTCAGAGTCTAGAGGGGCCACCATTAATACAGCTTCAAACAAAGAAATCTTAATTGAACCTCTACTGATTATTGTAGATCTGGGGCTTAATTATGTTTTATGACCCAGCATTTTTTTATTGTTTTAACGAAAGGGTATTCAAACTAAATTATGATGCAAGGGGTTAAATGTGTGCAATAAGGTAAGCCCACATTGAAAAGACCTTTTAACTACGAGTGAAGTTGTTTCTATGTTTAAAGTAATTATAGCATGTGCATTGTGTCGTAATAAACAATGATATTCGCTTACCAATTTTATGCTTCTGTGGTAATAAACTGGAATGTGAGTTGCTCTAAACAATATTAGTTATTGGACCACATTTAATTTCACCCCCATATGTATCACTTTATAAACACAAATTGTACCTTGTACAAATCATTTATACATATTATGAACAACCAATAATTTGTTGAGAGAAATATTCCTGCTCCTTCACTAAAAGTAACCCTGGGCATAGGACTAAGCTACGCTCGCGTAGTTTGCGTAGTTTGCGCTACTACACACTACGCAAATTGCACGTAGCACAGTGCAAAAATGCGTAGCAGGCATTTTTGCTTGCTCACGGTCCTCAACGTCAAGTTGACGACCGCAAGCGAGCAAAATGACAGCCCGGCGAGACTTTTTCCTCATTTGCGATCCACAACATCAAGTTGCCGATCGCGAGCGTGGAAAATAAACCTCCCGGCGAGATTCTCAACGCGGGGAGGTCAGGTTTCTCATTGCGAGTGGTCGCGTATGCTCGCGACCGCTCGCAATGAGAAACTACCAGTCCGCGTTGAGAAAACTGCAGCTCGAGTACAAATCTACTCGAGCGGCAGAAAACGACCGCTTGCACTGTGCAAGATGCCGTTTGCAATGATTGCACAGTGCGGACAAGCATCCGGCACTGTGCAATCAGTGCGAACAGCATTTTCCCTACCGCACTACGCAGTTCGTGTAGCTACGCGTAGCTTGCGTAGTGCGAAGTGCACTTCGCGTAGCATAGCATAGCGCCACTACACAAACTACGCCCAGGGTTAACTAAAAGTAAACAGATTTCATATGAAACAATCTCTCTGAAGTCTTTCAATTCAGCATGGGAAGGACACATGAACATATAACTGGCATAGCCTGAACAAAGTTTAAATTACACTGGCGTAATTTGCATG
This sequence comes from Calotriton arnoldi, assembly GCA_963921515.1. Lineage (NCBI taxonomy): Eukaryota > Metazoa > Chordata > Amphibia > Caudata > Salamandridae > Calotriton > Calotriton arnoldi. Next base: position 654,640 of record CAWUFW010005511.1, on the reverse strand, counting down.
ATTTAAAAAAATTACATTACACTTGTTACTCAGAATTTCTTAAATTATGCCATCATAACGACTCAGTTGACAGGAAAATTATAGTGCAGTATTTTGGGAACAGCATGAAAAACCAGAACACAGCGTCTGTTGTCAAAGGTAATTGTGTTTTTAGCACTTCTTTAAGACAAAATGCATCCTCTTGTCAAAAATATATGACAGGATACATTTCGAGCTAAATTACAGCACCTAATCTTGGATTTGAATTTTGTGTAATTTCGCATCATTTTCCTTAAATTTCAAGTAATTTTGTGAAAGTAAATTATTCACATTTTGCACCATGCTAGAACTGACCCACTCTACTGTCTGCTTTACCTGTATAAAAGTAAGAGATGTTCACCCACATTCTGTTTCAATTCCAAGTTTTCCCTGACCAAAGAGGAGGTTCTCTACAGACTACGAAAAAGAGAACTGCAGATCCAGAACTGGTGTCTGCCTGACAGCCAGCTTACCAGAGGTGAGGGGATAACAAATGGAGTTTGATCTGAAGGAAGAGATGTCTCCCTGCCCTGGAACATCTGGAAGTAACCTGCCTGAGAGAAGCAGGAAGCGAGCTACTCCTACTGGACAAACTGACTGAGAGAGTGGAAAAAAGTATTTGACCCCAGCACTGAGGGTCCATCCATGAAAGACTCCCAAAAGCATGATTGGTGTGCTCCTGGCTCAAATCCTCTTTCCTTTCCTTCATTGAAAAATGAACTTGCATTGAGCTGCTCAAGGCCACTGTAGAAGGCTGTCTCTTTATAAAATGTACTAAAAAGAAGTGCACTGTGCAGAGAGTCCAGGAAATCCCCAAATGGTACACAGAGGTAAAATCAGATAATCCTAATACTCTTTTTATGGTAGGGTGAGCGAGCAGTTAGGCTTATCAGAGGGTAGTGCTGAGCATGTTTTGTACTCACAGAGGCATTAAGTGAGACACACACAAACTCAAGAATAAATTCGAGACCAATTTGTAAAAATAAAGTCGATTTTAATGTATTTTTAAAACCAAAAACACAGTTCTAAGGAAAGTACTTTTGGAGTTACGATTTTTCAAATGTCGGAACATATATCACTTTAGTGCACAATTACGCACCATAGGAAACAATAGGGAAAAAGTAAAAATGCATATAAAATCAGGCAATGATTTCATGAAGCTCACCTTCTCATTTTAGGCCAACGTCGGGACCAGGTCTAAAGTTTTAGCAGGAGAAGTTTGGGAGCATCCCGGATCGAGTAGGAGCAGACTGCTGACAGTCTTGGAAACTGGTGCGCAAAGTCGAAGAGGGTCACTTGAAAATGCACGGCACAGGTGGACTTATAGGTAAGCCGGGTGGCGCTCCTTAGAGGAAGGAGGTTGCAAGGGCCTGGGGACCACAGGAGCAGAGTGGGTTAGTTGATGCTGGGGCTGGTGGGGATGGGTTCCGAGTGAACATGTCAGTCGGGAATAGTGAATCTTCAGGGTCCTTGTGGTCAGGAGCAGGCAATTTGGAGAGGTGATCTTGGGACAGTTGGGCCACTCAGGAAGTGGGTCTCTGGTGTCTTGATGTCCCTTGACAGGTGTCCCACTGGAGCTGTTGTACCTGTTCTTGCTTTGGTACTGCATCAAGGTTGTTGGGGAGCAGCAAGTCGACAAACAGTACTCCATGGATTGGTGCCTGCGGTGTGCAGGGGAGTGATACCTTCACTCCAAGGAAGCTTCTTGGTGATTTCTCAAAGGTTGTAGGTGCTCTGGGGTTCTTGGAATCCTTGCAGGTTCAGGATGACACAGCGGGCAGCGATTGTCGAGTCCATGGAGCAGCTGGCAGGGTTTGGTGCTTTTTCAACTGCAGAAGAACTTCAGTTCTCATGCAGCTGGTCTTCTTTGTCCTGGTCTTCTTCGGTCCAATGAATCTGAGGGTCACGTCTCAGGGAGCCACCTAAATACTGAATTTAGGGATGTTACAAGGGGACACAGGTAATAGCCAATGGGCTCTCAACCTTTAGGGGGCCTATGCCCTTTAGAGATCACTTCCTGTGGGAAGCGGCACTACCCTAGCCTGAGTGGAGGTTTTCTCACCCTCTCATGATGGTAGAATTTCAAGAGAGGGGTTCACCTTGCCTGCCTGACCCTAGGGGCAGTGCAGGCAGAGGGGGACCCTCCTCCTCATCTAACTAATTTTCCTGCCTTTTCTCCCACCAAAAGTGAAACAGGAAAGGGGGCTTGGCATCCCCCACTAAACTGGGGGTTCCTGGGTTGGATTTCAAAGGCAGCATTGCCTTTGAAGTTTCCCACCCGGGAAGGCCATCCTGTCCTGGAGGAGATGTAAAACACCCCCGGCCAGAGCAGGTATTGTTGCTGTCCTCTGAGAGCGCTGTCTCTCACACCATGAGGTCAGAAACATGTCTGATGTTGGAAGGCTGGTGAAAACTGGCCAGAGACCCCATTAGTGTTTGGTTAGGTTTCAGGGGACCCTCTAAAGGGGTCTTCTGTGTGAATCACTGGCATCAGTGAGGATGTATTAAGACAAGATGTTTGGTACCAAACATCTTAGAAATCAGTGAAGCCATCAGGGAGTTAGGAAAATTGTGTTGACAAGTATCCAGCTCATGTACTCTTTATGGCTTCCCTGTTCACTTACAAAATCACAGAATGGACAGGACATTGTAGGTGCATCTGCCCATGCTGATATGCCCACAAATGGGATATAGTGTACCCTGCCTTAGGGCGAAAGGCCTGCAGTAGAGGTGACTTACCTATATCGTATGCAGTGCATGGGAGACATGGCACACAGGGCTCCGTGTCATGTCAACTCTTTGGATTTTCCTGCACCAAGACAAACAGCCTGCAGTGGCAGAGTGCATAGCCTTTGTGAGGAGGCCCTGGTGTGGAAAAGCCAGTGTTGCAGTCCTAGAGGACCCTCTTAAGTACCCATGCCCTAGGTACCAGGGGTTGCACTTACTAGGGACATACAGGGGTAGCTGAAGTTGTGCCAATCATGGTACAGTGTTTTGGGAGAGAAATCTGGCACTGGGGACCTAGTTAGCAGGGACCCAGTGCACTTACAGTTAAAAATCACATTAGGCAAAAATTGAGGGCTAGCCAAGCAAAAAGAGGTTCTTTCATACACCCACTGAGTTGTAGCTGAAGCAGCAGGTTCTCCAGTACTGCCCAAGTGTGTCAAAGTGGATTACATTGACAAAATCTGTGTGCTTCTGGTCCATGACAAGTAGCACTTTCCAAAGTATGGCAAAGAGATATGTACTGCTAAACAATGGACTGTTGCCAAGTCTGCAGCACTTGCTCAAGCGTGCCCAAACAAACTTCTAGTGGTTTGCCCATGGCACTTGACCAATGTGTGTCTAAGCAGACAACACTGCTTAAATTAAATAAAGCTGGTTCCTCAAAGCACTTGTTCACATTGTTTTCAAGTGACAGTGCGGCTGCTCTAGGAGCTGACCAGTAATGTTCCCAATCAGATTCCGCCACTACAGTTGAATTGTGAAAATATTGGAAGAACTATTGCCCCAGTACAAGACCGGAAGCTGACTTCATCCCTGCCTGATCTCCTCCAACCGGCATAGTGAAGTAGTACCATGCTGTTAACTTTGGACTTGCTGCACACCTCTGAATATGCTCCAGGGACTGGAGCATGGGGCCAGTTTACCTACAACTGGCACCTCTTCCCCATACAGGCAGGAGGACATGGACTGAGATATGTTGAGGACTGGCCAAGGCCTATTGCAGAGACTCACATTTGGTGAGAAACATAAGACAGAGACAGGGATCACAACTCAGAGTTACCTTAACGCTGTGAAGAAGTGAGGGGAGGTGGAAGGGTGAACAAAGGGGGTGTCCTTGTCCGTATGGCAGTAACCCTGCACCAGATACTCTGAGACTTTGTTGTGTGTAGTTTTACAATTTACATTTTATTAAAGTACCTCTTTACTCTAAAGATAAGCACTGAGCTGGCCAAATAAGATATTACACAGGTAAGTGTTCGTCAAGTGCTGAGCCTATTATACCCCCTCACTTCCATGTAGCCTCTGCTTGCCTTGTGCTCCCACCCCCGGAAATGGGGCCTGGCTAATGTATCCCAAACAGTTGTGGGCCCAGAAGGGTCCCGAAAGGGTAGAGAGGTCCTCAACCACGAGGCTAGAAGGGACACGTCCTCCCTAATAAATACACACTGAACCTAATGGATGTCCCTTCGGAAAAACGCTGGTTGTTCCTCCTGAGTTAGATGAGGCCGGGGGGAGGGGCTGGGTGTTCCTAAATGTTTGATGGTTATTCCCTTAAGTAGAATATACTGAGTGAACCTAAGGACAATTTGTAACCGACCCGTGTCTATGGGTGGGAAAGGAGAAATACCCTTTTCTTTATATAGCCCTCACTACTCTAGTAGTGACATGCTTCATCATCGGTCTCACCTCAACTCCTAAAGGTCGGGGTGGGCTCAACCATCTCTCAGGGAGCACTTATGAAAAGGTGTATGGGGGCGTAACTTTAAAGATAAAATTCCTCACCCACTCCTAAAGTATCCTTTATTGACGGAGTGGGAGGGAAGACTAAAACACTATAATCGGGTATCAGGATGTAATGGTCCTATGACCCTAGAATAGGCACCAACATGTTTCAGCCCTCCTTAATGGCCTAAATGAGTCCTGTGCTTTCATCAGGGTGGGATGTAAAGAGGTTACTTCCCCCAAAGACGTGAGTGCATTAATGTTACGCAATTTGCATAAGGCACATCTAGGTGATAAGTAGGAACAAGTCTAATACTTGCCGCTGAATTCAAATGAGGAATTACCTATAGAAAAACAGACACAAGAGAACATAATGCAACATTTTCGTTATGTGCAGTACAATGGCGTTGTTGTCGCCTGTAGACCATCAGCACGTAGTGCCCACTGAAGACATTGCCGTGACGGTGTCAGGGGTTGTGTATGATCCCCCCCAAAAAGCTAGAGCATGCTTTAATCATGTGATCACACGTGGGTCATGCTCCTCATGTCAACAACATACGCACTACTGGGTATTTCACAAGTGCTATGGGCTGTGCATACATGCATTACTTCTTTCACAATAAACATACATACTGTGTATCATTTCACCATATCATATATACTGGTTCTTAGGTAGTATATAGAATCAATGGCACTCACCCTACGTAATCAGGGCTCCAGTTCCCGAGAGAGCACAGGAGGGAGGCCTTATAGTCACACACTGTAGGTAAATGAATAGTGGCCATATTGCATATAAGGTCATGTAGAAAATGTGGATAAAATAAATTAAATGCGCTGTGCCCGCCACAGGCCCATGAATGGTGCCTCAATTAAATGGAACAAAGATCACTTACTTCTTCAAAGGTCCAACCCTGCCGTAACCTACTAGCTGCTCTGCTCCCCTGCTTGTCCAGAGATGGAGTGGAGCCGACGGGGTTAAATACCATTGTTCGCATGCTGTGCCGGGCAGTTCCGGAAAGTGGCCGGTCACGCCCTGTTGCTACAGCTTACCTTAGTATTGGATGGTGGCGGGGGCTTGGCTCACGTCGCTGGTGTTACGTAATGACAGATTAGCTGTCAGCCGAACCGCTTCCACCTGGCAGATTGACAGGATGCGGGTGGCTGCATGTAGGCAATCTGTTACGCGTGCCGCATCAGCAGGCGAGGCATGTGTAAACAGTCTCTGGCCTCCAATCTCCAATGTGCAGCGTGTGTCTGGGTGCTCATATCATTGTATTGGTGCATCCGAGAACAGGCCCGAGTTGATTTTAACAACATTTAGATAAATATAGCCTGATGGTTATTTCTCCCGGTGCATCAAAGAACTGGCCAGTATTGATTTTGACATATTTTAAAGGAACATTGTAAAACAAAACAACCAGATGATTATTTCCGTATTACACAACTGCGGAATGCAACCCACGGGCCGAGGTATCCACGTAGGGTTAGTCCTTGATATATATACTATTTCTTGACGGTACGTCACCTACGTAGTCCTTAGATAAAATATTAGATGTATATTGTTCCTTAATGGGGCAGTACCCAAGTAGTCCTTATATATCTGTAGTCAGTGGGCGCGTGGTAAGATCTATGGTGTGCCATACTAGTCATGAGTATGTAGGCGGTAATATCTAAATGGAATCTGTGGGATATGGTGGGGTGGGTCAAAATCAGGGGATTGATTGTACATCTGATTCTTCAGGATAAATTACTCGACCAATGTGTACCAGCCTATGTTGCATTATCTACTCAGGTTGTTGATCTGGTTCCAGGGTATGTCATCGTTAAGGCCTAGTACGTGTGTCTTAAGACGGTGTACCCATCTTTGTTCTTTTAGCAGCAGCATCTTTTGTGCCCCGTTTGTTGATGTGACTTTCTCAATGATGCTCCACTGCATGACTGTGTCTGAGTGATTCATTTCAAGGAAGTGGGTCGTCAGTCTGGTTGTCGATCTCTTGCACCTTATTGTGCTCCTGTGTTCGTTAATACGAATTTTGACTTTCCGGGTGGTCATTCCAATGTATTTTAGACCACAGGGGCAGATGATTATGTACACGACGTTTGTACTGTTGCAGTTTGTGTGTGATCTCTGCTCCCATGGGGTCCTTAGTCCTAGGTCAATGGTGTTGGTATGGGATGTGAAGGGGCATGCAGAACAATTCCCACAAGGAAAATGGCCCTGGACTGGGGGTAGGTTCCAAAGAGTGTTTTGTCCATTTGGTGTTTTACTGAAGGTATCACTATGAACCATTCTGTCTCGGATGCTCCGGTTCTTTTTGAACAAAAACATGGGTTTCTCAAAATTCAGTTTGTTTGATGTGAGTATGCGCCAGTGTTTGTTGATCGTTTGTTTCACAAAATTGGATCCTGTATTATAGGTTGTGACACAGATTAGGTTGGAATTTTCAGGTTTAATGTTTTTTTCCAGGAGGGAATCTCTTGGGATGTTCCATACTCTTCTTTGCCTTGTTCACAATACGGATTGGGTAATGGCGGGCTTGTAGTTTTCCAGCCAGTAACTCTGCTTCCCTTTTGTAGTCATCTAATTTCAAGCAGTTGCGTCATATGCAAATGTGTTCTACTTTCCCCACATGAGTTCACAATTTTCACTGGCTTTTGAACTGTATTGCTGCTGAACATGTTTCAAGTTTAATTTTATTTTGCATAGTTACTAAAAACCATTGCAACATTTAAAAAAAAAAATGCAGTAGAGCTAATATTGTACACCAATAAAATCGATAAAACACATGCTAAAAAGATACTGTACAGTGGTTAAAAATTATCAGTGCGAGCGATGGTGAGAGTCATTGGTTCACAGGATAAAGTGCAGTGCGGTCGCTAAGCTTTGCTGGTGCCAGACGTGCGCATGATGAGGTGCCGTATAGTGCATAGTGTTCAGTTGTTAGAGCCTGCTCAAAGTTTGTTCAGTAAAAAGTGCTCCTTCCTTGATGTGGTCGAGAGAAGCCACACCCAGTTTGCGGGCCAATTGCTCCACAGGCAACTTCTTACTTATGTGGCAGAGATTGGTCTTTTATTTTAGGCATTTTTTGTTCGGCCAACATAAGAAATTTTACCATTCTGAAGTTCAGTTGCATATTCCGCAGATTAAAGCATGCCACCACCGCTTGCCTCCTAGTGTGGATGCCTTTCTGCTTAAAGGGTGCTTTTAGCAACTGTGACCGTTCTTGTTGCAGTTCCTTGCATGTGCAAATTAAGTGTAAGATGACTCCTTGATTGGTGTTGCACAGCCTGCAAGTGTTTTGGGTTGTTGCCCTCAGCCAAGGTGGGAGGTGCTGAGTGCACGGGAGGATGCCCAGTCTGTGCCTTAAGAATTTTATTTTTATGGATTTGGGATAGCCCTGGTTAAAGAACTTTTGCGGTGCAAGTATTTTGTACGAATTTAGGGTCATCCAGGCATGAGATCTGGCTGAGAAAGTTGCCTTGTCCTCCACCAATGAGATTTGTTTTATGCATTTCCGAACCAATTTTTTGAAAGTTAGATGGCTGGGTTGTGTATTCCAAAGTTCCGTGAGCCTGGTAGTTTCCAAAGATGTCTGAAGGTAGCTTCCCGCGTGGGAGGTTTCCCTGTGCTGGATTTCATTCCATAGCAATTGATTTAAGGTGTTTGAGGTGGCACTTCTGATCTTATGCCAGAAGATGATGTAAGATCCGTGCCTGGCCATGGATTGTTGTAAAAGTCCGAACTCCAGCCTTATTTGAGCCGGTGAAGTGTAGTGCGGGGGGCAAAACATGGTTCTATAAGCTTTGACCTGCGGGCTATTAAGTACACTGGCATCTCTCCCCCACATTGCTTCGCTGCTGTAGGTGATCGTTGGGAGTAGTTTGGCTTGGGCTACCTTCAGATGCGGGCTCAGTGTCGGCCCCGTCAGCTTGTTTGTGAGATTTTTCATTGATAGTGCTATTACCAGCCCTCTCCTTCTTATTTCGTCTTTTTGGCGCGTGAATGTCCCTTCCTTGTCAATTAGTACTCTGAGGTACTTGTATTCCTGTGACGGTTCGAGTTGTGTGCCTCCCAAATACCATTTCCGCTGCCGATTTCTTTTGTTGTTTATTGTCATTGACCGAGTCTTGCTAAGATTAATTTTTACGTTGTTTTCTGTGGCGTAGTTCTGCATTTCCGTTAGTAGATGTTGGAGACCCACATAAGTGTGGCTGAGCAGAACTACATTGTCTGCATACATAAGACTGGTCAGTGTTTTGCCTCCTAACTTGGGTGAATGTGAGTTGCAGATGTCGAGTGCCTTTGGAAGGTCGGCCATGAATAGGTTGAACAGAGTCGGTGCAAGCACACAACCCTGCTTCAGTCCTTTGGTTGTGGGGACATTTGAGGAGAGGTGAGTGCCGCTGCCTAGTTTCACCTGCACCCAGGTGTCTGTATGAAGAAGTGACAAGATGTTTAAAATAGGCTGTGGGATTCCCCAGCGTGCCAGCTTCCCCCACAGTCTGCCCCTCTCCACGTTATCAAATGCAGCGCTGAAATCAATGAAGCATAGGTATAGAGGAAGGTTGGTTGTTTTTGCTGCGTCAATCTGTAAAGAGATTGCGAGAATGTTTGTTGATGTGCCAGCCGTTTTGCGAAAGCCTGTCTTATTAACGGTATTATCTCGTTTGCCTCTGCCCAGGTTGTGAGATCCTCTAGAATAGTGCCTGCAAAATATTTTGCTTCATTGTCAATCGGTGCTACTAGCCGATAATTACTTGGCTCGGCCTTATCGCCTTTTTTGTGGATCTCCACAATTGTGGAGCCCTTCCATGATTCTGGTAGTCTGTTTAAAAGCCTGACTTCCAAAAAAAGATGTTGCAGGATGTCAGCCCAATCATCCGACTTGGCTTTGAACAGTGCAGGCGGGATACCGTTCGGTCCCGGTGCCCCTTCTCTCCTCCCTTTTGCGATCTGACTTTTTATTAGAAGTGACAGTGGGCTGCTGGCTTCGCAGGGTGGTATAACTTCTATGGCTGGCATGTTCAGCTCTGATGTCTCATTATGGTGCACTCCTATAGGTTCTTCTGTTGGCCAGCTGTTAGGGTCTTGTATTCCGGCGCCTCCCGTTTGGTTGTTGAAGTGCTTGGTGAGGAATTCCACCCAAATTTCTTCCGAGTTATGTGACGAAATTCCCTCGTGATGAGGGTGGATTATCCCATTCACGGTTTTCCAAAAGCGGGCGCTGTCATTATGATTTAGGTCATGAAGAAGTTTTGCCCAGGTTGCATTATCTTGGTCTTTGTTGATGTCCCATTTCAGTTTTTTGAGTGATGTCCTTTGGTCCCTCAGTAGTGCGCATGTGCTTGCGTCACCAGGGTGTCTTCTCAGCCTGCGCATTGTGCTATTTATTGATTTTTTGAGGAGCTTGAGGCGATCTCTTTGTCCTTTCGGGATTCTATTTCTCCGACGTGAGGCCTGGGAATGGTCTTTTTTGATTGAAGTGTCGGCCTGACGTTCTAAAAGTGTGGCTGTGAACTGTCCCCATTGGGCTTTTTGATCCTTTGAGCTTGTCGCTTGTGATTTAAAGAGTTCAATTGCAACTTCTGCCTGAGGTTCTGTGTTAGTTACTGAGCATTTGATCCTCCTTAGGTTGGAGGTGTAGATGGGCCCCAGGGTTAGATCTTGCTTAACAGAGCTAGGTGCGGTGGCTGTTAGCTGCAGTTCTTGTGGTCAGTGGTCGCTCTACCCCTTGTCTCCCATTCTGAACCCCACGATGTGTGGGAACAGTGAAAGACTTGCAAACGTATAATCCAATTGGAGCTTGTTGTTGTGGAGTCATGCTGAACATCGCCAAGGTGAGTTTGTAATGTCACATTTCTGTTCATCATATTTTTAAAAAATGTCAGCACTTTTAGTTTGATATCTTACTCATCTGCTGGAGGGATCTTCAAAGTATGGTGCCTGATTCTATTGAATGAAACATATATATATATATATTCACTGAAAAAACCATAGGTTTTAGGGACAGTTATAGTTAGTTGGACATTGCACTCATACAAAACCCGTGAAATTCCCCTGTTATAGTTAGTTCAGGTAACTATAACTCGCGCCCCCGCAATGTACTTCTGATGACGTCACATATTACATCACTCATGACATGGTCAGTGACATCACTGATGACATCTCAAATGACATCACTGATGACATCATCCAGTGACTGTGTGTTTCTGTAAAGTTTAAATATGTTTAATATATATAGGGAAAGGCGTATTGAAGAATGAGTGGGTGTATAAGTGTCTGAATGGATGATTTAGTAGGTGCGTGACTAACTCTATAAGTGAGTGATTAAACGTATCTTACTGAATGCATGGGTCAGTGACTAAACTGGGTGAATGTCTGTATCCGTCTGTCTGTTGCTGTGTAAGTGGCTGCATGGGTTTTGAATAGCTACATGAGTGTCTATATGAGTTATTGATTGGTTGTCTGAGTATCTGTATGGGTGCCTGAGTGTTTGTGTGGGTGGGGTGTGTGCGACTCTGTGCATAGATGTGTGAGTGGGTGGATGGTTTCAAGAGTGCATCTGTGATAGACTGTATGGGTGGGTAAGTGTGTGTAAGAGTGTGTTAGTGAGTGAATGTATGTCCCAGTGGTACATGTGTGAGTAACTACATATGTGAAAGGCAGTATATATGTGTGTTGGAGTATATAAATAGCTATAAGCGAGAGTGTGTGATTGTGAGAGTGACTGTATGGATGAGTGTGTGCTTGTATCAGTGATTGTATAAGAGCGTAAGAATGTGCTAGTATTTGTATGAGTAAGTGAGCTGGTGTGTGTATAACTGTATAGATGAGTAAATGGGTGTGTGCTTAATTTATTGCATGACTGACTAGGTGTGTGAGTACCTCTATGGATGAGTGGCGGTGTGTGAGTGTTTATATAGGTGTATGAGTGCATATAATAGTCCTGTACTGAGTGACTATAAGTATGAGTGACTGTACGGGTGAGTGAGTAGATGTGTGTGTGTAGACCTAAGAATCAGTGAGTGTGTATATAGTAATTGGTGTTGGAGTGTCTATGGTTTTGACAATGGCAGCCTGTAATTTACAGTGGGTGTATCAAAAGTTATATTCGGGTGTGAGAAGATGCATCAAATTATCACATGGATGATGTCATCAGTGATGTCATCAGTGATGTCATTTGAGATGTCATCAGTGATGTCATCAGTGATGTCACTGACCATGTCATGAGTGATGTAATATGTGGCGTCATCAGAAGTGCATTGCGGGGGCGCGAGTTATAGTTACCTGAACTAACTATAACAGGGGAATTTCACGGGTTTTGTACGAGTGCAATGTCCAACTAACTATAACTGTTCCTAAAACCTATGGTTTTTTCAGTGAATTTGTAAGGTTTTTTAAATGCTAATTTCTAACTATAACGTTCCTGAAACCTATGGTTTTTTTCAGTGAATTTCAAAGTTTTTTAAATGCTAATTCCTAACTATAACATGTCTGAAACCTATGGTTTTTTTCAGTGAATTTCAAAGGTTTTGTAACTGACAATTTTTAAATGTATTAATTGTTATATTTATTTTTTGATACTGATTTACAACATTTTTTAAACTATTTACTTTTAGATATTTTATTGTTTAAATTACATTGTAATTACATTATACATTACATTACAAAATATACTTTCTCAGAATGAATTACTTTAGTTTAAATACTTTGCAAATAGGCAATAGACTTTTAAGTACAGTAGTTACAGTTGTTGCAATGGGCAACACAATTTCAAACACAATGCAACATTGAGCTCAATGTGAATTTCAAGTTAAATGCAATTAGTTACTTTATGGATTACTTTTTCTAACCACAGGACTGGATCCTAGATTCAGTCCTGGGACATCTCCTGTAAACAGTTGAGTAAAAGCGTTTTGGTTACAGTAGTGATTTTTAAGGAATATAATTGTATTTTAAAAGTTGACACTTAGAAACTTTTTCACATAGAATCACCAATGTTATCCTATGGGAGGAAATTCACTTAGCAGGTAAGTAGTGTTATCATTACTTTTTCTTACTCAGTGGTGGATCCTGGATCCAGCACTGGTGCATCTCCTGTAAACAGTTGAAAGAATGCGTTTAAGTCATACAGGCGATTTTTAAGGAATATTTGTAGTTTGTGAAAATCGACACTTTGAAACTTTTCTGCTGAAAACCAGACAATGGATTCCAATGGAAGGAAATACAAGTTACTGGTAAATTTTAGAATTACTTTTCAGGGTCAGTGCTGGGCTAAAAGATGCAGCACTGGGTTCTCTCCTGATAACAGGTGAGTAAATCGGAATTCGTAGTTCGGCTGATTTTAGAGGAATATTATAAAGTTCCAAAACTCCACACTTAGAAGATATTCCAAGTGAAACCAGTCAATGTTAGCCTATGGAAGGAAATTCAAGTTACTGGTAAGTACGGTTAAAATTACTTTTGAGGATCAGTACTGGGCTCAAAGATGCAGCACTGAGGTCTCTCCTGATAACAGGTGAGTAAATCGGAATTCGTATTTCGGCTGATTTTAGAGGAATATTTGCACAATGGTGAAGGAAGGGGGTGGGGCCTGAGGTGACATGTCTGCAAACACGCCCTGTGGCGCGTTTTAAGTTGGAGAATTAATTCCTCCTCAATCCCGAGGGTCCCTAGGGGCCAACTAGCCCACTAGATACCTCCAGTATGCGCCAGAGAGCTGCGTTGCAAAGAGGTGTTCAGAGGCCACGCCCCTTTTTACAACACTCTGCAACGCAGCTCCGTGGCACTTACTGGAGGTACCTGGTGGGCTAGTTGGCCCCAGAGACCCTCAGGATTGAAGGGGATTGAATTCCCTATCTTAAAACGCGCCACGGGGCCAGTTTGCACACATGTCACCTCAGGCCCCGCCCCCTCCCTTCACCACTGTGCAAACGCGCCCCGTGGCGCGTTTTAAGTTGGGGGATTAACTCCCGTTGAATCCTGAGGGTCCCTGGGGTGCAACTAGCCCACCAGCTACCTCCATTAAGCGCCACAGAGCTGCGTTGCAGAGAGGTGTAAAAAGGGGCGTGGCCTCAGAACACCTCTCTGGCGCATACTGGAGGTTCCTGGTGGGCTAGTTGGCCCCCAGGGACCCCCAGTATTCAAGGGGAATTCGTTCCCCCTCTGCAAACGCGCCAGGGGGCACGTTTGCATAGTGCTGACAAGGAGGGGGCGTGGCCTTCGGCGCAATGCCGGATTTTTTATTTTTTTTAAAAGGAGGCTGTGTGGCCCCCCTTCTTTTTAATTATTTTGGGCCCTGGGGACCCCATCCCCCAGGGCCTGACCCCCCTTTTTTTTTTTTTAAATGTGAACGGGAAGGGGACCGCGTGGGCCCCCCTCCCGTGGCCAATTTCAGCCTGGGGACCCCATCCCCCGGGTCATTGCCACCTTTTTATTTATTTTTATTTTCATGGAGGGGGGCTGCGTTGCCCCCCTCCTCAGGCCTCCTTAGGCCCCGGGGACCCCATCCCCCGGGGACGGCCTTTTTTTTCTAATTTGGGGAGGGGGGCCGTGTGGACCCCCTCCCAGGCCACTACTTGCCCCGGGGACCCCATCCCCCGAGGCTGGCCCTATCCTTTGGGGTCCATACCCCAACTCCCCCACGGACGATGCCGGCTCCCAGCATCCTGCGGGAGCCGGCATTGCTTTTCCACATGGGGAGCTGCTAAGATGCAGCTCCCCATGTGGAAAAGCAATTGTCTTTGGATATTGGAAGCGAGAGCAGGTTTCCCTGCTCTCGCTTCCAATATCCAAAGCAGTTTGCTATGACAGGACGGGAGCCGCGAGGCTCCCGTCCTGTCATAGCAAACTACAGTGTCCCGGGGGTAGGCACCCCGGGACACTGCAGGAGCCGGCCCTGGGGGGTGGCGGTCCCCAGGGCCACCACAGGCTCCAGGAGGGGGGCCGCGTGGCCCCCCTCCCTTCAATTGCACAGCCCCGGGGAGGTGGTGGTCCCCGGGGCTTCGGAGGTCCGAAACGGACCCCCACATTTGTTTTCTAAGTGCCCCGGGGAGGTGGTGGTCCCCGGGGCGTGTGGGGGGGCTGGAGCCCCCCACACAGGTGATTAATTTAAAAAAAAAGAAGCCCCGGGGGTGGCGGTCCCCGGGGCTGCGGGAGGGCGGAGAGCCCTCCCGCACCATGTTTTATTTAAAGCCCCGGGGTGGCGGTCCCCGGGCTTGGGGGCCTTAGAGGCCCCCACATAAAACATAAACCTACCCCCCGCATGCCCCCGGGACTTGGGCCACCCGGGGGGCAATTAACAACGAAGCGCGGGAGACCGCGCTTCGTTTTTTTCGGCGGGATTTGCGCACCCTAAGCGCATCCCGCCGATTTTTTTTCTTAAAAAATGCTTTTTTCTGCTTAGGGGGTCCTTGTGGGAAACCCTGAGCAGACCTAGGGGGTCAGGGTGTTTCTACCCTGCCCCCTTTGTGCGTTTTGCGCACTTGTTTCTCTTTTTTTTTCCTCGGCGGGATCCGCACACCCTAAGCGCATCCCGCCGATTTAAAAAAAAAAAAAAATGCTTTTTTCTGCCCAGGGGGTCCTTGTGGGACCCCCTGAGCAGACCTAGGGGGTCAGGGTATTTCTACCCTGCCCTCTTTGCGCTTTGCGCACTTGTTTCTGTCCCTCGGTTCTACCGAGGACAAAATGGCTGCCAACACTTCCTGATTTGGAGTGTTGACAGCCAATTAGCATGCAGCTCGTGATCGGGAGGGTACGCGGACCCTACTCGGCCATAGATATATATGTGACTTTACTTTTGATTTTCTCAGGAACTACTGAACGGATTTACACCATTTAAGCAAACGGCACGACACTGAACCAAGGGCTACCTCTTTGCCAAATTTGGTGTAATTCCGTTCAGCAGTTCAGGCTGTAGCTGCGACTAAATGTTCCTATGGAAAAATGAATGGGGAAAATGCGTTTTGGGACCCCCCTTTTTTCTCGGCCCCCGCTTGACGTATCACCCCGAGACTTTCAGGATAGGAGCGGACCGGAGCGCCCCAACAAGTTGGAAGCTTTTGCGAAGATTCGTCAACCGGCGCCAACGTTATTTCAAATAGAATGTTGCGGATTTCCTATGGAAAACAGGTCCTAACTATAACTATCTACTGGCGACCGCCAGTAGATAATATATATATATATATATATATATATATATATATATATATATATATATATATATATTAGAACTTCAAACGCCCTTCCGCTCTTCAAAGTGAACAAACACACGTGCACGAACTCCTCTTGGTTTGCAATGCATGAATTTAATAAACCTCACTCCTCCATGTCATTACGCGTTTCGGTCAACACATGACCTTGATCACATAAGGAAACGTCTTCCGGAAAACATGTTTTTAAAAAAACCTCATTGTGTCACATGACAACATTTACAAAGGACATAATAGACAGACTTAGTTGTAACGACCGTATTTTGCATCAATCTTTTTACGTACGGTTGTAAGTAGACTTGTCTTCTTTTTGTTTAAATAGGCATCATATAACATTGATCTTATGTATAAATAAATATATAAATACCTAAAAACACACTTAAATCTTCGTGCATTACAGAGGGAATTGGTATACTGCAATTCTTGCTGCTTAAATGCATTTTCGCAATACTGCCCCTTATATATATTTTTTATATTTTGACCATAATGACATCCATGTTATTAAATATCATAAAAAAAGTCTAAAACATCTGTAATATCAACATTTTCCTCATTTGATGTGCAATTTAAACCTGAATATCCTTTATAAAGTGCAATGCGTGCTAATATCATACCATATAAGTGCATAGTGCTATATTTATATATATACATATATATATATCAACATATTTTCATACTATATGTTTTTAATGCTGTTTTTAGCTGCATTCTTTCATTTTTCTTCATAATTCCTGCAGTTTTTATTATATGGTGTTTATGTTAAAACATTTTCTGTAACTTGAATAAAAGTATTGATGATAATCAAAATGTCTTTTCCATCTGGAGTGCAAGAAACATGCACTTTCAACTTGTTTTTTAAAATTTGTTTTCAATGACAGTTCTTTTACCTTATGAAGTTAGTACATCCCCATTCACATATTTTGGTGCTGTTGAAGTTCTCCCTTTCCTAAGGCAAATATTTGCCTTTGATTTTATGCTCATCAATGCTCTTGATGGAGAGGCTTTGACATTTACACTGCAAATGCCAGCTCATGACATTGGCCACTCTAGCCCCAAACATGCACTGTTTTGTCATCAATGATGTCATTGCAAATGTTGCAGTGATATTGTCAAAGATGTCATAGAACATGTCATGTGTAATGCAATATGTGCAGTAGTTAGCAGTCCATGGTGAGGTCATGAGTTATAGTTACCTAAAGGCACAAGTTATAGTTATTTGAGATAAATATAATGGGTGAATTTCAGTGGTTTTGTACGTTTGAAATTATATGTTTTGACTGACATTTTCACTTAACTATATCACTTTAATCTTAGTTTTTCAGTAAATTTATATGATTGTTTTAATTTAAAGCAATATGTTATTATCATATGTAACGCAACCCTACACTATGCACAACCTTTGGTAGTGCACAGTGTGGAGTAGGCCACAGGACCTGCATCCAAACCCTGCAGGCAGCCTTTTGGACCCTACCACCAGACCTAGGGTGTCAGGGTATCCCTATCATGCCCCCTTATTTCATCTTTGTTTGAGGACTCTGGATTGAGTCCAGATCACTAATATGGCTGCTGCAACTTCCTTGTTGAAGGGGTGGAAGCCAATCAGATATCAGCATAAGCTCTGTAGGGTCCAAGGAGCCTCTGTGCTGAGAAATTTGCAGTTTTTGAGCATTAATAACTGCTAAATGTATTTACACCAAATCACAAAAAAGCACTCTTTGTGGACCAAGATCTAGCTTTCTGCCAAATTTGCTGTAAATCCGTAGAGGGGTTTAGGCTGATTTTGTGTCTAAAGTTTCTATGGAAAAATGAATGGTGTAAATACATTTAGGTATCCCCCTTTTCCCACTTTCTAGGATTGGAGCTGAGGTGGAAGAGCTTCTTTTGTAAAGATTTTTGGAGATTCGTCAAATGGCACCAAATTTATTAGCACACACAACAAGCTTTGGCAAAGCTAATCGGCCTGCCTTTCACATAGCTACGATAATTGAAGTAATTACTAGATGTCCTTTTTGAGTCAGAAGAAACAATGTGAAGTCTTTAACAAGACTGCATTCCTTCAGAACTCTACAAGATGTCCCTCCCTTTTAAGCCAGAACCAACTGCTTAACTATTCTGTCACAAAACTAAAATGACTCATGTTGTTACTCAATCTACCTCTTAATTTATTTATTTATTTGTAAGCGCAACATTAATACGAGAGGATATCACGGCGCTAGGAATGCAAACACCTAAGATGAGAGTAAGTTAATATTCAAAACTCTAGTTGCTTAATTAAACCCTAGGGAACAAATGGGTTTTTAGCTATTTTCTGAATGACATATAGTCATCGGTAAGATGAATTTCCAGCGGAAGTTCGTTCCAATGAGTTGCTGCCTGATGAGAGAAAGAGTGGCCCCCTGCTTTGGCCCTCTTAATGTGTTTTGTTTTTGCCCGCGCCTGATTGCACGACCTTAAATCTCAGGTTGGAACATAGAATTCGATTTTATTTTGCAGGACTCTAGGGCCATGATGGTATAAGACCTTGTGAGCATGACCCAGGAGCTTGAATTTTGACCTTTGACGAACAGGCAACCAATGGAGCTCCCTCAGACATTCGGAGGCTGAGCAGTACCTGCTTTTGTTACACACCAGCTTGGCAGCCGCATTCCGGATCACCTGCAGACGTGAGAAGAGATAGTCTGCCATGCCCACATAGAGCGCATTCCCGTAGTCCAGTTTACTTATAAGCAAAGCCTGGATGATGGTTTTCATGCACTCTGGGGGGATCCATAAGAACAGTCTTTTTAGAAGTTTTTATGTGGCAAAGCTTCTCCCACATAGTGCGCTGACCTGACTCAGCATGGTTAGTGCATTGTCAATGAAAATGCCCAGGTTTTTTGTGACCTGTTTGGGCGCGGGTGCAGGTCCAAGTGATTTGGGCCACAAGGTTGCGTCCCAGATTAGTTGGGCTCCCCCGAAGAGTAGGATCTCTGACTTATCAGCATTTAGTTTTAGACAGTGGTCTGACATCCATACTACCATTTCTGAGAGACAGTTAGTTAGTTTAATCCTGGTGTCCTCAGGTGTCTCTTCAAGGGCTATCAGCAGTTGTGTATCATCTGCATAGGAACAGATACTAAATCCCCATTTTTTGCTGATTTTAGCCAGAGACGATACGTAGGCATTGAAAAGGGTAGGGCTCAGGGAAGCTCCCTGTGGGTCGCCATAGGTAATAGTTTTTGGGGTGGAGGTGAAAGGTCCCATTTGAACTGTTTGTATTCTATTACTTAGGAAGGAGCAGAACCACTGGAGGGCCTTGGAGTGTATGCCCTTTTCATGTAGGGTGCTCAGCAATAGGTCATGCGATACTGTGTCGAAGGCCGCCAACAGGTCCAATAGGATCAGGATGGTGACCTTGCCCTGGTCAATTAGGGATCTAATATTGTCCAAGACTGCCAGGAGGGTAGCCTCCGTGCTGTTGGTGGCCCTAAAGCCAGTTTGGGAGGGATCCAAGAGCTCATTGGATTCAAGGTAATTGGGCAGCTGTTTATTAACCAGCTTCTCCATTACTTTGGATAGGTATGGGAGCTGAGAGATAGGTCGGTAGTTTGCCGGATTTTGAATGTCCGTGCCTGCTTTTTTTAGTAATGGGATTACCATGGCTTTTTGCAGGTCTCTGGGAATACAGCAGTATCCAGTGAATTGTTGAATAGGCGGGTTACGTGAGGACATAGGGTTGGTATAATCCTAGAGAAAATAAAATGGGGGCAAGGATATAGCGGGGACCCTGACTTGACTTCAGCCATTGCTTTGGCTACCTGTTCTTCTGTGAAGGGAGCAAAATTGCTGAAGTAGGAATGAGCCTCACGGTGAGGATTCAATGTTTCCCAATTGATAACTTTTAAGGGGGGTGGTTTCTGAATGAGGAGTAGATCTCAGAGATTTTATCAGCAAAGAATTGGTTGATTTTCTCACAGCAATCTATCGATGGAGGCAGGGTTTGGGACAGACTCGATGGTTTACATAGCTCTTTCACTGTTTTGTAGAGCTCTTTGGGTGAATTGCTGTTATCATTTATCCGATTTGCGAAGTAGCTCTTTTTAGTGTTTTTGATGGCATTGTTATAGGTTCTCAGCTCGGCTTTGTATAGACATCTATCCTCATCTCGCTTGGATAATATCCATTTATGTTCGAGTGCTTTGCACTTTCTTTTTAGTACCTTGAGTTCATGTGAATACCATTTTTCAGATGGTGTTCTTCTGGTAGGTTTATTAACAGATCTGGGGGCACATTGGTCCAGAGTGTTTGATATTTCAGCTTGAAGGCTTTCCGCTCCCATTTGTACAGGGAGAGTCCTTAGATTTATTGGGGATAAAAAAGATGCTGAAATATATCAGGAGTGACCAGCCTCCATGCTCTCTTTGCCACCACTGATGACGTAGCCGGGCTGATTAATTTAGTTGGAAGGAGGAGGGTAAATGAGATTAAGGAGTGATCTGTTCAGAGAAGGGGCCTAACGTCTGAGATACTAGTAAATTCTATATTGGTAAGATGCAACTTCTTCAAATGCCCTTCACAAAGTTGAGCAGATGTGGCTGCAATGTAAATAAGTACATATCCACTTTACCTACTGTAATATATTGTGCTTGATTTCAATTGTATAAGTACATATGCGAGTGTTGGTATAGGCTGATGAACGAATATCACATCTTTCAATAAATGCATTGATTACTATGGAACTAATGTAAACACAACCTAGCATATATAAGTACTGTTATTTTGAGCGGCACTATATGAATGTCCCAGGAAATGTGCACTTCCTTATGCTTTATTCTTACACATAGTGCCAGTTCTACTAATTGTTACTAGGTGTCCCTCGAAAGTCAATTCTAAAAACATTGAAATTCTTACACAACGTGCTGTTCCACTAGTTGTTATTAGGCATTCCTCACAAGTCCAATGGAAAGTCATTGAAATGAATTTAATAAGTTGCAGTTCCACTAGTCGCTGCTAAGTAACCTTCAAAAGACAAATGTGAAAGCACTGAAATTCTTACTTGAAGCGGCAGTTCCACTAGTCATTAGTAGGTGTCCCTCAAGTCAAATGCAAATGCATTGATATTCTTTTGTGAAGGTGCAGTTCTACAAGTCTTTACTTGGTGTCCCTCACAAGTCAAATGCAAAAGCATTGAAATTCTTACATGAAGTTGTAGTTCCGCAAGACTTTACTAGGTGTACCTTTCTAGTCAAAAGCAAAAGCATTGAAATTACTATATGAAGCCATAGTTACGCTAGTCAATACTAGGTGTCCCTACCAAGTCAGATACAAAAGCATTGCAATTCCTTTATGAACATGCAGCTCCACTAGTCATTTTTAGCTGTCCCTCCTGAATCAAATGCAAAAGCATAGAAATTCTTACATGAGGCTGCAGTTCCACTAGTCATTACTAGGTGTCCCTCTCAATTCATCATCATCACCCACTCAATTGGCTAAACTGACGATAAATGTATAAGCACTCAGCGCCACAGGTTTCTAAATGTGTTAGTCAAACCACATAATACTATGAAATCTACTTTTGTATATAACATGTGATCATTATAATTTTGTGATTACTTTACGAGCAAATGAATTTAACTTTATAGCATTTTTGAGTGCACACACAACGGAAATTATGTATTGCATTAAGCTGAAAACAGTGTGATCTGATAGTTTGTCTTTTCTCACTATGGCACGTAATGTAGCAACGCAATGATATATCTAAATAGGGTGAGAAAATGGAGCTCCTTTATCTGTGATCAATCCTGCAGGGCAGCCAAAATGCATCAGGGTAGCACGCCAATAAAGGCTGTTGATTTAACTCTCCTGTAAGTGTTGTCTTCCTTGGTGATACAAGGTCATTTGGATCTATATCTATATCTTTAGCAAAATCTATATCCATATCTATGTCTGTAGAAATAGCTATATTGAAAAAGGTTAAAAAGACATAGGGGCCGATTCCGATCTCGGCCGGTAGTGCTCCGAATCGGATTTACCGGATCCGATTCGGAGCCCTGTTTCCCGACCGAATCGTACGCGGGTCCGGCCGAGCGAGTACGATGCAGGCACCCGCGAAAACTCCGACCGACTCGAACGCGGCTTCAACACGCTCCGACCGACTCGCATGGACACGACTCGCACCGCGCTATGGAGACGTATCCCGGCCGGGTAAGTACGATGCGCGCCGCGAGCAGTCCGACCGACTTGCGCCGTCCGGCTCGAAAAAGCTGTCGGAGCCGGACTTTGGGGGTCCGCGTCGGACCCCCCTGTACGCGTAGGCGCGCGAGTCGCACACAGGGGGGACCCATGGGTCCCCCCTACCTGTGCATGTACGCCGCGATGCGCATGGACGCGTACACGCTGTAGGGGGCAACCTTGACCGCCTCGCACCCATTGAGTCAATGGGAGCCCGCGTACGCATCGTACGCCAGGCTCCCATTGACTTCAATGGGAGTCCGACCGAATCGAGTCCGATGGCATGCGAATGCATCGTACTCGTTCGGTCGGACTGCTAGGGTCCGATTCGGTCGGAATTCTCTCCGGGTCCGGCTCGGTCGGAGAGAATTCCGGCCCGAATCGGAATCGGCCCCATTATAATTAGCTGAAAATGTCATCTAAAACACACTGTGCGGCACCACCAAGCTCCCAAAAATATAATTAAAATAAACCTAGCAGGGCATTATGGGGCATTCCTCACAAGAAGCAGTGAATAATAGATGAATGACTCTGACACTCATTTATTATTTCTTTTATTTTTTTGTAAAAATTTTAAACTTTTATGGTTGCCCCAGTTCCCACCCATGGCACCCACACTTTTTTCAATGTTGGTGGCTGTGGGAGGAGTCTCAAGGTCACCGCAATCCCTGCTGGTACCCCACCAGAGACTATAATGGTGGGAGTAGGCATATTTTTTTGTAAGTGGGTGCCCCGATGCCCACCCGGTACACCCACAGAGCATGTGCTGCTGGGAAGACGGGGGAGCACCATGGTCCCTGCGGCCCTAGCCGGTACCCCAGTCACACCCATTGTGGTGCTGGCAGGAGCTGGCACCATTCTCCATTGCAAAGATGTGTTTTCTGCCCAGGAAATTGTTGATAGGGTATGCCCACACTCCCCGGGCAGAAAACAGCAGTGTCCCACAGGATGGGGTCCCCCGAATGCTGCTTAGATCTGGCCCCAGGGGATAGGGTCCTATGAGTCGATCTGCTTATGGGATGGTGGGCACGCTCCCAAACCTTATTTTAAAGATACAGCCCCAGGGGATGCTGTTTCTTGGGCCTCATAGAGGCTGCACACCCCACTCCCTTTATTTTAAAGATACAGCCCCAGGGGATGGGGTCACAGAGGCATGGGGAAGTCGGTTGTGCACCCCTCTCACCTACATTCTAATATACGGCCCTGGAAGTGTCCTTGCGGCCTCAGAGAACCTTGGGGAGGGGGCTCGAGCCCACTCCCCTAAAAGATATATTTGCCCCCCATTCAGGCTCTGGCCCAGACAGAGAAGTTTTAATGAAAGGCAGAGAATGTCATTTTTTTATTGGAGGCACAGATACACCAATCCTCCACGGATCCACGTGCTGATAAAATCAAATTGCAGTTTTTGGCCCGGGGCGGGGGCCAGGATATCGCTACCCCTTCATAACATTAAAGTTAATTTTAAATTAAAATGTACTTAGTTTGAATATATTAAACAAAATCATGCCCACAGTAAAAAACAATACTATGTAATCAAAGCTATTGAAATTATTAATAGTAATGTATGGAATTAATTAAAAGCAATGTATTTATTGTTATTAAATAGTAATATTACAATAATTCTAAAACGAAAAACGTTCATAATGTACATTTTCCAAATAAAATAATAATTATGTTTTATTTAAAGACTTTATTGCATTTTATAAAATTAATTTATACTTAAATGATATAAAATACTTACATTTATTTTAAAATTGTCTCTAATAAGGATTTTTTTAAGTCCCTATCTCCTTTATTAGCTTTAGAAGGGTGTTGCAAAACCAAGGGATGGCCATGTGTGGTGCTGGACTTACTGCACCCTTGAGCTGGAATACAACTGTTTTGTGTCCTTTGTGACAGTAATAACTATAGAAGGGTAGTTAAGAAATAGCAATAGGCTTAGTCCCTATAGCCTCCCAAGCCCTCATCATATCCAACCTTATACTTACCTAAACATATCCTCTCTAGCAGTAATTGTTTGTCATTTTCAAGACACTCCCCTCTCACATTTTCTACTAAAATGTATACTTACATGTGCGTAGATAACTGCATTTGGGGCACAGATCTCTGCAGGTAAAAGATAGGCAAGGCGGCAGCAAAGATCTCCGCATATAGGTATGCAATAGCTTTGTGTAATACATTAGTAGTACTATTGTAGTACTACTAAATGTTGTAGAAAATTCAGATTGTAAACAGGTCCCTTCATGTCATTGTGCTCTTCAGTTCCCTTGAGAATCATGTTTTGCTGTTTTATTATTTATCTCATTGCTGAAAACCTTTGTGGCAAGGAGGATGTGTTGTGGCTATGCACTCCTAGAGGTTTTTTTCATTCTATTCATCTAACACCCAGGACATCATCTTAGAATGTTACGGAGTCATTAAATGTTTCTGGGGTTGTTTGTGTATTTTTGGTTGGATTGAGGGTGAAACTGGAAACGTTTGGTGGTCCACCTATCTATTCTTAATTCTTAACCTGAATAAATTTACTCAACGATACCTTATAGATGTATTCTTGTGAAATGATGACTTGGAAGACACCATCTTCTCTAAATAGGGCAGGTGATCTGATGTCCTTACTCTAATGGCCCCTCCCTCCTTTTCTCATCAGAGTAAATTTTCCGATGGCAGGGTCACCGGGGGTCCACCGTCTGAAAACTGATGATTTGCCCAACTCAGAATTCAGAGAGCAGACTGTGGGTTTGGTGGAAATGGTGCTCTGTCACGTTTGTGGCAGAGTATCATGTATTCCAGAATAAATCAAGACAAAAGATCCTAATAGGGTAACTGCGAAATGTATGAACAAACATTATATTAAAAGGCACTAGGACTAAGAAGAAACATCATAAAATAACAATAAGAAATACAAAGAATGATTGATGGGAAATAGAATTTAGGAATAGCATGGCAGCAGATAGGCAAAATGCTTGCATTCATTGGAACCCCTGGCATTGAATAAACAGGTTTTCAACACTTTTATCTGATCAGAATACAATGTAAATGTGCTCAAGGTAGAGCTCGCTTTTATTAGAGGTGTCTGAAATTTGCGTTATTTGCTTTTGCGCAATTCTGTGAAATTTCAGCAATATTATGCATAATGCAATGAAATGCCAATGTGTAATTTTAGCGCAAAATGCATCCTTGCATGAATGTTTGGTGGGAGGACACAGTAAAACAAAGCAGTGCGATAAACAGCCACTCACATTCTGTTTTAAATTTCCACCATGAAAGGCGTGCAATTACGGAATGTGGCATAATGGCATGATTTTATGTCATGACACAGAGGCTAGCATTATGCAAATCTCCTTTATTGCCAGCTCACAGCAGCAACTATTGAAGAATATAGAACTTCAATGAACATTCTAAGACACTATAAAGTCTTCCCATGTGCAGCCATTATCCTTCTTTGTTGCTGCTGCTCACAAGATAAGTACCTTTTACTCTCTCTTCGGGATTTTAGACCCTTGATATTTTTGTACTTTATTATTATTTATAACTTTGCTCTATTCTTATGCGACGTAATGGGGACTTGACTTGACTTCCTGACCACGCTCTACTTTGTGTCTTCTTTCAGCCTAT
This sequence comes from Calotriton arnoldi, assembly GCA_963921515.1. Taxonomy (NCBI): domain Eukaryota; kingdom Metazoa; phylum Chordata; class Amphibia; order Caudata; family Salamandridae; genus Calotriton; species Calotriton arnoldi. The sequence continues at coordinate 629,137 of CAWUFW010005511.1, read as the reverse complement.
TAAGGCTAAAAATATTACTCCGTAAAATCAAACCGGCTTTATTTTAAAAACCGGAGCTATTTGGCCTTTTGACAATCCTTGCACGTCGACTTAAAACAATGAGAAATCCCCCCCAGACCAGGCCCTTCTTGAAAAGACCAGCCTTGCTTACTTTTAAATAAGCAAGGACAGCTCACCTTCAAACAAGCTCCTGCGTTGCCTGGCAGACACCCCTTCCGACTGCACGCGAGCCGATCCTTCATTGGCTCAGGCAGCTCCAGGAGCTGATTGCACTTCCCCTGGAGGCGGGGCCCCGACTCGAGTCCCGCTGCAATTTCAAACGTGCCCTCCCCATACGGGTCCTCCTGATGTGGCGGGTGAGGTGCGTCCCGACTGCACAGCCAAAAATAAGTGCATAAAAATAAAAGGGGGGCTAAGTGACGGCAGCCCTCAGAAGAAAGGCCATGAGCAGGCGGTCATGTACGACGACTATGTGCTGACCACCATTTTAGCAAATTGGGTCTTTGTAACCCAAACCAATGTGACGGCCATTTTAGTTTGTTGGTCACCAACTCCAATCTACGGTGACAGTTAGGGAGTTTTAGTTGCTACCGTGCAGAACTGCTGACACCTACCGAACAGCTGATCGCGACTTCCCCTCATCTGCACTACGCCTTTTTTAACAAAAACAAGAAAATCTAACCAAAGAAAGGAAATTACTCAGAGATAATTATTTACTACCTCTATCTATCTCACTACAACTATGTCTGCAGCAACCTCAGAAATAAATATAAATAAGGCCCCAGACAAAGTGATAGGGTCCCTTGATGATACCATTAATAACATATTAGAAACCTTCTCTAAGAAGTGATGGCCCACTACAAGCAAACATCACCCCGAAAGGGTTGGATGTGGCAAATAAGGCCAGAGAAAGAGGGCTGCAGGAGGAACCCTACATAAAAGGGCAAAGAAGACAAAGACTACCCAAGGGGCCCCTTCATGCTTTCCAGGCGGTGACAAGAACGGTGTCTCGACAGCACAAACGGACAAAAAACAGGCTTGAGTTTCACATCCCCATCAATAGTGATGAGGCATTTAAATCAGAAATCAAACTTTAATGCTCCTCTGAATTCTATACCTATATCGAGGAGGAGGAGGTAAAGAGAATGGGAAGCTCTAACTAGGCATGTAAGGCCTCAGGCTCTAAGATGGGCATTGTGGATCCATTTGGTGATGATATGTTTGACCCTGTCCTAATCAAACACCCCTTATCACCTGAGTGGGCACCCTCACAACATGTTGCAGACTACCTTTCTTTCTGGTTGAGAAAGGAAATTCCAAAGGAAGTAAGATCCAGGTTACTTTCTGAATGCCCACGGCCCTCTCTCCCTGGTAAGGTAGCCATGACCCCTGAGTTAGACCCCAAGGTGTTAGCATTCATAGATAAGGCTGCTAAGGACCCTAGAAAAGGGATTGACAAAGGCCTGAAATCCTGCCAAGACCACCTCCTAGACTTCATAGGGCCACTAACAAACATATTTGGAATGGCAGAAGTAGCCTACCTTGGTGAAACCCCAATGGACCACAAAGAGCTACGCTAATGGGTCCAAAGGATCAGCTGCATTCTAGGGAATGCAAACACAGCAACCTCCACATTGAGAAGAAAGGGTGTTCTACTGAAGATAGACCCCCAAACTAGTAGAACTAGCTAATAAAGACAGGTGACCTAGCTCCCAAGGCCCCCTATTTGGAGAAGACTTCGTAAGAGAAATGGCCAAATACGTAGGAGTGTTCAGCTCCATCCAGAAGCCACAAAGGACATTAAAAAGGTGTTCCAAGATAGGGTTTTTAGCAGGGACAGGAGAATGCGGGGTTGGTTCCTCTGCCATGGCCAAACCTCTATAACACCCTTCCTGGGCCGTGGGGCTTTACTAACCACCAACCCCTCTACCCGCAAATATAACTAAACTGTGGGAGATATTTCAGGGGTGAACGGAGACAGAGAGGATTCTCCACAGGTAAGAATCTCGAAAGACCCTTCAGGTAGCCCCATAAAGGTGAGAGGCAATTTGACTCAGTTCTCTGGGAACTGGAATCTAGTGACACAGGATCCCTGGGGTCTGGGTACAGTCAGGGATACAAGATAGAATTCCTGAATACCCCATCCCAAGTGAAGAGACCACAGGAGATTTCTTTCTCACAGGAAAACAAGAACCTAGTGTCTCAGGAAGTAAAGGATTTAATAGCAAAAGGGGCAATAAGAGAGAGCTTAGAGTTAGGTTTTGTCAGCAATATCCTCCTCGTGGAGAAGAAGGACAAAGAGCTGAGGCCTGTAATAAATCTGAAAGAGCTAAACCAATGGGTAACATACCACCATTTCAAAATGGAAGGGGTCCACCTTCTAAGGGACGCACTGAGGAAAGGGGACTGGCTGACAAAAACTAGACATAAAGGACGCCTACCTGACCATTCCAAATTGGGGTCCACACCAAAAATCCCTTCAATTTACTTGGGAGGGAAAAGTATGGGAGATTTGCACTCTCCCCTTCGGACTATTGTCGGCCCCTTGGTGCTTCACAAAAGTCCTACGACCCATAGCAGCTTGGCTCAGAGAAAGAGAAGTAAGACTGATAATCCTCTTAATGGCTCAATCCAAATTGGTGGTTTCTCGAAACACAGACCTCACCATACGCTTATTAGAACATCTGGGATTTATAAAAAACAATAAAAAATCATGTCTAGTGCCGAACCAAGAGAAACAATTCCTAGGCTTTGTCGTAGACACAGTAAGAACAGAACTAAAACTCCCAGGAGAAAACGTAAGGAAACTTCATTAAGAACTGAGGAAAATACTAGCAAAAGAGGAATTCCCTTAAAGGTTCCTAGCAAGGATCCTGGTTCTTTTATCATCCACAATCCAAGCCATTTTCCCAGGTCCCCTATACTATCGAACTCTCCAGAGACTCAAAGCAAGAACATTGAAAACAACACAATAGTACTCCCAGATAGTATCTCTAAACAAAGATTCAAGAAAGGAACTCCTATGCGGAGGCATGGAATGGCAGAGCCATTTTTGGGGAGAAACCAGAGTTAATAATAGAATTGGACGCAAGTTTAAAAGGATGGGGTACTGATGTGGCAACTCATCAACAGGAGGTCGCTGGACAGATCAAAAGAAGGAAATGCACATCAACTGCTTAGCATTGCTAGCAGGTTAATTTGTAGTTTGTTGCTTCACCCAGAATTCGATGAAATGCTGTGAGATGCTACGCATGGACAATGTGTCAGCAGTGAGGTATGTCAACAAGTTGGGAGGACCTCACTGCAAGGGACTTGCACTTCTAGCGAAGGGTTGCTTGGGATATTGGTTGAGCACTAGCCAAGTGTTTCTGGGGATATTGCTTGAGCAAAGGACTTTCGGTTATAGCAGAACACATTCCTGGCTTAAGCAATGGTGTGTCGGATTGGTTCTCCAGGAATTTCAAGGACTCCACCAACTGGAGAATAGACAGAGGGATATTCCTGACTATCCAAGCCAAATGGGGTCCCTTCGGGACAGGCCTCTTTGCGGACAGACTGAACACACAGTTGAAGAAATTCTTCAGCTGGAGGCCGGACCCTCAAGCTCGAGGGGTAGATTTGTTCCTCCAGGACTGGAAAGGTTTAGCACCTTATGCTTTCCCTCCATTTGCCATACTACCACGACTACTTCTGCATGCACAATGGTACAGAGAGAACCTGGTAGTAATAACACCCCTTTAGAGATCACACGCCTGGTTCCCAATCATTCTGGAAATTACTACAAACTTCCCAATCCTAACACCATCATTCAGAGAAATACTCTTATGCCTAGAAAGAGAGTTACACCCCCTCGTATAACAGGTACTACTGGTTGTGACGGCCTGAAAGATTTCAGGAGACAGTGGCAAATACCAAGTCTTTCGCCAGACGCTTTCCGACTCATATCTGAATCGTGGGCCTCTGGAACAAGGAAGGCATATCGACTGGCTTGGAACAAATGGGTTCATTCATGTTTTCAACGAGATTACGATCCTGTTTCAACTGATCTAGTACATGTTGTAAACTACCTGTCCGAACTATTCACATCAGGCTGAAATTACAGAACAGTTAATGTTTACAGATCAGCTATAGCTGCAGGGCACTCCTCAGTGAACGGCATCTCTGTAGGTCAAAACTTATTGACTAAGAAAATAATGAGAAGTATGCTGGTACTAAGCTCACCAACTGAAAAATACACCACCTTATGGGACGTTAAAGACGTTTTGCGGGTTCTAACTTCCTGGGGCGACAACTCAAGCCTGTCTCTCAAACGTATCTCTTATAAACTTATAGTACTACTCTGCCTGGTGCCCTTTAGATGGACTTCAGATGTAAAAGCCTTAGATGTCACTAGCAAGGCCTATCAACCGGAGGGAGTTTGCTTCTACCTCAAAAAGAGAACTAAGACTATGTCATCCTCAATTTCTATCCTTTCTTTCCACAGAATGAAAGACTTTGCATTGTGAAATGCTTGAAAGAGTATGAAAGGAGAACTGAAAGCTTGAGAAGAAATGAAAAACAACTACTAATTTCCCATAAATGCCCTCACAAGGCAGTTTCTTCCCCCACACTAGTGAGATGGGTTAAAGAAGTCATGTACGAAAGTGGTGTGGATGTCTTTGTTTTCGGGGCACACTCCCTTAGAAAAACTGTTATTTTAGATCAATCACAAACATGATTGATAATGTACTAAATAAACTTTGAACTTGCATAATGTTAGCTTCCGTGTCATGCCATAAAATTTAGTTTTTTCACAGCCAGTGGTGGGCAGAAAATCTGGATTTTATTAAAGACAGGGAGGCTAAGATTATCCCTCCACAGAACATTGTTACACACCAAGGTGGCGCTAAAGATATTACGTAAACCATTTTTTCTCTTCCAGATTAAGGAGTTTCCTCTGCTTAGAATTACTACTGGGAAACTGATTAAGGAGTTTCCTCTGCTTGGAACTGTTACTGGGAAACTGTTATCGACAGAAGTTTAAAGATTTTCGTTGAAGTTATCTTGTTCGCAGCACAACAAGAAGGAAGGTGGCTGCGTGTGGGGAGACTTTATAGTGTCTTAAAATGTTCATTGAAGTTCTATATTCCTCAAGCTGGCAATAAAGGAGATTTGCATAATCTTTGCCTCCATGTCTTTAATAAAATCCAGATTTTCTGCCCACCAGGCTGTGAACATTTTTAATTTTGCGTAACAAGCGTAATGTGATATTCTCGATTATGCAGTTTATGCCGGTGTAATTTCAGTTTTGCCTAGGATTAACATTTAACTATTTTCAGCATTTTATAAAAAAGCAGCCACACGATTTTCCCAGTCATAAAGAATTTCAAATGCATGGTATTGTGAATGATAACCTTAACTTGACAGGTTAAATAGTTTTTCAAAAAAAGCCAAGGCAAGATATGCTGTTGACCTTACAGCAGTAGAAATGAAACACAACTGTAAATCTGATGAGCCCAGAGATTTAGCTTTTTCTGCTCCTAGCCGGCTTCTGCTTGTGTTGTGAAGCCTGCATCGCAAATGATAGCCATTGCTTTTTTTGAGTAATATCATCGGATGCGGCTCTGGTAAACAAATCATGTGTAAACAACATTTGAGCTTTGAAATGTGTGCACGACCTTCATCTCTTAATGAGTATTGAGCATTTGACCCTCATGTCCCCCGTCCTAATGCTCGAATTATTCATCTTGAAGCTAAATTATTGTACAGGTATAATCATGATACTTTTCTTTTAAGATTTTACGGCATCCCTGAAGTGACTGATTTTTATGAAAGATGGGCGCGAGGCGTTGTGTCGCAGCTATAATATAAAACAGGCCTCCAGACTTTCCAGTTCTAGATAATACAAAGAAAGGTCTATTTATATACTCACTGAGGTTAACCTTGGCCTCGATTTCACTTTACACGTATACATTAGGTTCAGTATGTCTTATATAAGGTTTGGTCATATTTCAGGACTAAGACAAGAGCATGTTTGTCCTTGTTTCACAGCACTGTCATCAAATGTTATTACTAGATCAGTTGAAGTGCATTTGTTTGTAAAACATTTATTTCATGCCTGATCTGAACAAGTGTGCAGTGTTGGAAATAAACAAAGACTACTTTACCTCTAATAATACACTCTATATTGACATCAATCAATACAAAGACAGCTGGATTAGCTGCCATTTTGCAAGTTACTGTACAATTTAACAAAGGATTGATATCAAATCACAAGGTGCTGAGCAAAATGATACGCTGATCATGGGTAACAATCTTAAATTATTACTAAGCCAATACTTTGTAATGTTTTGTCATTTTCTTCTTACATTGCTGGTAGGAAAAAGGATTACATTTTGAAAATACTATGAGTAAAGGCGGTTAAAGGTAACATTTATAATGTTATGCCAAGATTGGGGGTGAAATTATGCTTCCAGTATTTCCTTTAATAAGCAGCCCAGAGATAACAGTTACCAGATATAAAATAATAAGTGACAACAGAGATATAGTTAGCCTTACCGCTAGAGCGTCGACCGCGAAGCTGGGGTATCGGGTTCGAGTCTCGGGAGGGACGCTCAGCATCCTGGGGCAGATTTACAAGCCCTCTGCGCCACCAGTACGTCACTTTTAGTGATGTACTGGAGGCGCATTCCACTTCTCCATATTTACAAGGAGAGGAAAAGCCACCCTGTGTGACTTTTCCTCTCCTTGTAAATATGGCCCCTTAACACGCAGCACTTTGCGTGGAAGCGTGTCAATGCTACGCCTCCCCAGGGGAGGCGTAGCGAGGCGCAACAAGGAGAAATGTTTTAATTTCTCCTCATTTTTGTTTCCTGTTTCAATGTGTGCTGCAACCACTAATGATTGTTTTTGTTCAGGAAGGGTTCCCTTCCTGAACAAAAACAATCCTTGAAAGAATGCTGTTTTTCAACTTCTATGTGTGCTAATGCAGCACACATAGAAGTTGAAAAACGGCATTTCAGATTGTTTTTGTTCAGGAAGGGAACCCTTCCTGAACAAAAACAATCTCCCCACGACGCAGGCATCCTTGCACCATGGTGCAAGGGTGCCTGCGCCGGCGCATGGCAGCTGTTTGTGCGCCAGCACAGGGGGAAGCACAGAGATGCCACATATTGTTGTAAATATGTCGCATCGCTGTGCTTTCTAAACTAACACAGCACGGCGCAGCAAAATGACTTGCTGCGCCGCGCTGCGTTAGTTTATTGTAAATCTGCCCCCCTGTGTTTCTGGGCAAATCACTTAACCTCCCCCGTCCCTAACAAAAATGAATGTGTCCGTCTGTAACGAAACCGGTGCTCATGTAAAGCGCTCTGATGACTGATATCTTCGGTCGAGTTTGCGCTATATAAAACTCTTTAAAAAAAAAAAACTGCCGAAGTAAGAGTTCACCTATAAGTCAACGATGCGAGTAGCAAGGCTTTGTTAGTTTGGTGACGCATTTGAAATACATTCTTTCAATCTTTTTTGACTAATTTATTGTGGTGCATTCTGCTGTGACATTTGCTTTACTTTGTTCCACTTTAAGTACTCTGCCTCAGCTCACATCTTGAGACATGGTCGGACTTTGACTCTGGTGAAACTCGACAGGCTCTTTTCCCTGCATGGCCCTCGGTGACTCCCAGGAACCCTTAGCCCCGCCAAAACATCCCATGAAGTGCCGTCCATTCTCCTACGACCTGTGATGATCTGTCTTTTCTTCACACCAACACCATCTAAGCTCGACTTGACCTTTACTCTTGGGACCTAACTTCTGTCTGTATTCACGCACATACACTTTCCATAAAGAGCACCGGTCATCCGTTGTGCACAGAAAACATCCTCACTTTCCCCTTCCCCCCATCTGTTTTCTACTGCATTCCCCTCACTTTCTCTTCTCTCATTGGTCGGGATGTACTCCACTTCTGTAAATCAAAGGGTATGTGACAGGTAAGACGATTTTATAAATAAACGAAACAAATTATAAGATTTGAGAGTTTTTTTCTGATTTGCAAAATGTGTTTACAAATGGTTATTGATTCGGTATTTTGAAGCAACGTCTTTTCGGAGTTGCATTCAAATATACCAAATCAGTACATTATGCATCAATGGTTTGCAACAGTAATTCCGGTCCCAACCGCTTCTAAGTTACCGTCTCTGAGGAGGGGGAGTTAACGCATTCGCAAGAGAAAAGGGGACACATTGGAAATTCCTTCTCTTTGCATAACAGCCGCACTGCGCCCATTCCAGGAACCGTACCATACTTGTGTATCTGTATTACTACACATAGCCAACAGTCATTGTTTTTGTGGTGGTTGTTGGCCGCAGTTTTATTACTCATTACATAAGTCATATTTGTACAACTCCCCTGGACACCTTCTCGGGCTGGGGTCATAAATTATTATCATACATTATCACAATTGGGTATCACTCAGTGTCATTTGGACATCATGGGTCATAAATCATCAGGTATCATAAATCATTCTGTCACAAATCTGTCATCATTTTGTTGTCATAAATCATTCTGCATGGGCATCATAGATCATCAGCCAATCGGCTTTTATTTTTGTTGTCATAAATCACTCTGCCTGATCATCATAAATCAGCCACCATAAATCATGGTCATAAATCATCGGGATGTCATAAATCATTCTGTCACAAATCTGTCACCATTTTGTTGTCATAAATCATTCTGCATGGGCATCATAAATCATCAGTCATAAATCATTGGCTGGCCATAAATCACTGTTTTGTCTTTTGCTCATTTGCATAACCTAGGGTCGTAAATCACCCTGACAGCTCGTAGATTGTTCTTTGTTGTTTTCCACGACGCTTTGCGTGTGGGGGGTAGCCTTTCCCCGGAGCCAGGCCACAACTCGCTACCTTGCTAGTCTCTCCTGCGCCCTGCCGTCTGGCGGGGGCTGGGCTGCGAGTGCCGTCTCCGTTTGCTACCCCGATTTTTTTGTCAGGCGTACTCACCCAGCCGTGAGGCATCCCCGAGTGAGTGGCCCTCCTTCTACACACCGCCCTGTCGGTGTGTTTCCATAACCAAACCAATACACCTTTTGTTTCCGCCCCTTTTGGTTGGATTTGCACTCTCTTTGCGCTCTCATCGCATGGGGGTAGCTTCTTCCCGGAGGTAGGCCTCAGCTCGCTACCTTGTTGGACTCTTTAGTGCCCTGCCGTCCGGCGGGGGCTGGGCTGCGAGTGTCGTCTCCATTTGCTACCCCCTTTGTTAGACCACTTCACTCAGCCGTGAGGCATCCCAAAGTGAGTGGCACCACTTCACTCAGCTGTGAGGCATCCCAAAGTGAGTGGCCTTTACTCCCGCACACCGCCCGCTGTGTCTCCATCGCCAATTGTTGCACCCTTAGTTCTTTTCGTCCCTGTCAGCACTGCGACGCTGCTGTTGTAGGTGTGGGTCGGTGGGACTCAAAATCCGTTGGTGCCGCTCCCCCAGCTCTCTGATGTAAAGGTGAGCTGCCCAGGGGGAGCGTCGCCTTATATACCCCTCCCCCTTTCTTTCTTCCCTTTGTTCTTGGGGAGGGGGAGGAGAGGGCCTCGGGCGCTTTTCGCCGCGCTGCATTTCCCGGCGGCGCTGACCAGCGCAAACCGGATCCGTTCCTTGTGGGCTCTGGCGGCCGTTATGGCGCTGGCCCTCGAGGCCCCCTTTGGGGGTGGCCACTGCCATAACAGCCGCACTGCGCCCATTCCACGAACCGTACCATACTTGTGTATCTGTATTACTACACACAGCCAACAGTCATTGTTTTTGTGGTGGTTGTTGGCCGCAGTTGTATTACTCAGTACATACGTCATATTTGTACAACTCCCCTGGACACCTTCTCGGGCCGGGGTCATAAATTATTATCATACATTATCACAATTGGGTATCACTCAGTGTCATTTGGACATCATAAATCATTGGTCATAAATCATCGGGTATCATAAATCATTCTGTCACAAATCTGTCATCATTTTGTTGTCATAAATCATTCTGCATGGGCATCATAGATCATCAGCCAATCGACTATTATTTTGTTGTCATAAATCACTCTGCCTGATCATCATAAATCAGCCACCATAAATCATGGTCATAAATCATCGGGATGTCATAAATCATTCTGTCACAAATCTGTCATCGTTTTGTTGTCATAAATCATTCTGCATGGGCATCATAAATCATCAGCCATAAATCATCGGCTGGCCATATATCACTGTTTTGTCATTTGCTCATTTGCATATCCTAGTGTCGTAAATCACCCTGACAGCTCGTAGATTGTTCTTTGTTGTTTTCCACGCCCCTTTGCGTGTGGGGGGTAGCCTTTCCCGGGAGCCAGGCCACAACTCGCTACCTTGCTAGTCTCTCCTGCACCCTGCCGTCTGGCGGGGGCTGGGCTGCGAGTGCCATCTCCGTTTGCTAACCCGATTTTTGTCAGGCGTACTCACCCAGCCGTGAGGCATCCCAGAGTGAGTGGCCCTCCTTCTACACACCGCCCTGTCGGTGTGTTTCCATAAACAAACCAATACACCTTTTGTTTCCGCCATGCCGCCAGGGAGGCTTCCGTCTTCCTGCGGCTCCCCCTACCCTGTGTCGTCCTTTGCGCCTCCGGTGCTCTTTCTGTGGCCCTGCCCATGCTGTTGTTCCACTCGAGCGCTAGGATACCGACCTCTAGCTATATCTCCAGGAGGCTGACGTCTGGTAAGCTCTGACGGCAATCCTCCCACAAACGCCATGGTGTGCTCTGCTCCGTCCTTGTCGTTATGTCGTGGCACGCTTGTGTCCTGTTCGGAGTCTTACAGCACTGTCTCCTCTCACCATGGGTCATACATGAAAATCAAAAATTGGGACACAGTCAGATGCCGCTTGTGGAGGCGTGATACAACATACGTTACTTACATGACCTCCTCTACCCTGATTAGTACCTGCCAGGCTGTGCCACCCCACTCCCCTGTACCTCTTTCTTACTCTGGGAGGGTGAAAAACCCGAGTTTGTACTGCCGGGGGCGCAGGGCACATGACCTATGTAAAAGTACAGATTATTACTTTGTTCTGCAACTGAATAGAAATGCAATGTTTTCCAAATATTATCCCTTTACATTCCTGAAGTGCCTTTGTTTCTTTCATTCACCGTATACCAACCTTAGAACATAATTGTACATTTCATTGTGGTACTTTCACAATGGACCATTTCATTGCATCCTACCCATTCAACTGTAATTATATCTTATTATGGAAAGATGAAATCCTGAGTTGGCCCCGCTGGGGGCGCTGGGAACATCACCTGCGCATTGCTATAGGCCCCTCTATCGCGGTATGGAGAGCGCCTCTGTGCAACGTGCCAGACCACTCTGGGCACTACTGAGCTTGCTGTCTACACAGGTGTATCCCTGCGAGGGGCGCCCAAGAACCCGCTTTATACTTCCACACCCCATCTCAGCATGGTAATGTTCACCTCTGAGAGTTGTCTAGCAAAAAAGAGCATTGAGCCGCCCTTGTATTGGAGTGGCGATTATCCTGTGCTGCATTCCCTATTGCTAGTATCAAGGCGCTAATGGCCTTCCCGCTTCCTGTTTCCTTCCCCTCTTATCCTGCGAGCAGACCGCTGTTTGCTGATACTAAGAAACCCTGCTTGAATATACATGTCTTACATTCAGGACAAAATGTCAGAAGGAATGGCCCTTCTCCTTCGCAAAATGAACCTCAAGCTATAACTGCCAAATCCTGGTGTGCGCAATACTGGCAATTCAGTCTGCAAGCAGTGAGGGGCTGGTGGTTCAGCTCGGGATAGTAGTTCCCCGGCCGCTTCTCCCCTTTGTACTATGTTCTCTGAAAGGACACAGCTAACTTTTACACTGCCGGTCTTAACGCGTGCGTGCACCCTAGCAGTTCCATTTGAGGCACCAACAGGAACTTGAGGGGGCATCAGAAAATTATTTATTGTAACTGGCGAATCTAGTTCGCTGGCACCTCAAAGTCAATTGTGAGGATTGCAGTATGTCTGCTGCGTTTTTGTTGTTGTTTTTTTTACGTCTCTGTTGCGTGCGTTTAAGGTGTTTGCCCTCACTTCTTGACCACTTCCAGCACCCACCCTTAAGCCCCCCTGGCACGCCGCCTTTGTTGTGGTTCAAAGCAGGGGTGTCCGTACAGAGTTTAGTGAGTAGGGGGTGACTCGGGTATAGCCGGAAGGCGGAGATAGTAACAGGACCTGGCACTCATATGCTTGCGTGAGGTTGCCATGCTGACTGGAGGCACCTATACTGCTCGCTGAGGGCTGAAACCGGCACCCTATAAAAACCAGACACTTGCCGTGAGTTACTGCAAGCATTAATAGTGCTCCAAACATGCCGTATTTTTGTCTCCCACGCACGGGCCCGTAGACAAGTGTCACGAAGGGTCACCTCTAAGGTACTGGAGTAACGGTAATACCGTTGCTGTGTGTTTCTCTTCCACTCTCAAGCAGAAACGAAAGTAAGGCCTCTTTCCATATTGTTCAGTACCCAAAAGATCTGTATACAGTGAACAAATCATATAGCTGGATAAGGAAGGACATCTCAAATCATATGTGGGGGTTAGTTCCGTCCATTAAAACTGGTGTTGATTTTACGTTCTGGCCATCGAAGTTTACGTAGTTAGCCTTTTTCAGATTGTATTATAATCACCCTTGTAAAACCCTTGGGAAATATACAGACCTGCGTTAGGCTTAAAATAAATGTTCGTTTCCTGGACATTCTTGCCTTTGAATTATTCATGCTGGCATTTCAGCACCACTTACACTGGGACGCAAACGTTACTCGCAGCTTATGCACCACACCCGAAGTTTAGAACAAGTCAGGACCCAAAAGTGGCTTTGATATAAAAACCGAACACGGAGCGAGTGATAGCCTGTCTCTGGTTTATGTCTCTGGCTGCTCTATAGAAAGGTTTTTATAGATTTTCTGGCATTCTTTATCAGTGGGGTAGGAGGACCTTGTGTGTGTGGTAAACCTTCCCCGTTTATTTTTTTATTTTTACATGTGCTTCATGCGAGTGAAAACAAAGGCTAATTGTGGGCAATTTCTATGAATTCACTGTGTGCGTAGAAAATTAAGTACATAGCGTCAGTGCTTGATTTGAGCCAGTGGCTTCTGGTGCCACCTACAGTGGAGATTAAGTGATTTGCCCAGAATCACAGGATGTTCAGCCGGTACGAGACTCGAACCCTGTCCCCCACATCCTCTCCCTGCTTTCATGCTTCTGTTTTAGACAGTGCTAACAGGCTGGTGCAAGCTGCCTCCTGCTGGCGCTGTGCTCCAAAATGGCTCCCTCTCACACATGGGGGGCTGGGTTGGCTGCCATACCGTATCGCCTGTTGAGTTGACTGCCGAGTCGAACCTGGTTCCCCAGTTCTGACTGCAGTGGCACTGACCGTTGTGCCACGCAGCCGCCGCCTCGGCGCGCTCGCCCTGAGCCCCCGTTGCTTTACATGGACCCATTCCGTAAGATGACACTTCTTACTCATTCACGCCGGTCTGCTTATTGTTTACCCCGCAATGATACGTTTCCTGCCGACGGGATCGTGTTTCAGTAATTGCGCCTAGGGTACCATCAAGGCCGGCGTTAGCGGTGCCTTCCCACAGTGCCTTGCCCAGCGCAAGGGTTCCAGCACATCCCATCCCAAAGGTGCTGGTGACTGTTCAATGCATACCTACTTCCTGTATCTAGCGTGTGGCGCTACTATTGGGTTCTTAAAATATATTACACATAGTTCGAGTGCCAATAAAGTCATAGCACAACAATTATTATAACAACCGGGCCCGCCGGACCGCAGTACACTCTGCTGTTATTTTGAAATATAAAACCGGTCTAGCAGAAAGTGCCAGCATGCCAGAGGTGCCTTCCCACAGGCCTGGTGGCATTGCCCATCGCAGGGATTCCAGCACATCCTATCCCAAAGGCGCTGTTGAATGCCCCCGAATGCGCGCCTGCTCAATAAAGCAGCAGAGGAGGCTTGCATTCTGCCTCCGTCCTGTATCTAGTATGTGGCGCTAACGTTGGTTTCTTTTGAGCCCTTGCAAATAATTGTAGTGCTAAGCCAGTCAGAGCCAAACAATTATTACAACAGCCGAGCCCGCTGGGCCGCGGTACCATTTGCTGTTAATTTGAGGCATACCACAGGTGTAGCCCAAGGTGACCAGCATTCGTGCAGTGCCTTCCCTCCGCATAGCCCATCGCAGGGATTCCCGCACATCCCCTCCAAGAGGCGCTGGTGAATGTCACCTACTGCGTGCCCGCTCGAGAAAGCAGCGTAGCGGCTTTTATTCAATCTACTTCCTGTATCTGTCAATTGGCGCTAACATTGGGTCCTTTAATTACCTTGCCCATAACTCTAGTGCTAAGAAAGACGGAGCAAGACTATTATTCTAAGGGCCGGGCCCGCTGGACTGCGGTACGCTCTGCTGTTGTTTGAAATCTAACACAGTTCTAGCAGAAGGTGGCCAGCATGCAGCGCCGCCACTCCTCGCTCCTTGAGCCCGTACCTTGCCACTGCGGTCGGCGCCGGCTGCCGAGAGCCTCTTCCTCTCCAACCGCTGCCTGGGGAGCTGGGGCTCATGCCTGCATCTCTCGACCTCGGGCCTCCGTCCATTCCGCCCCAACCTTTCATGCCCCGGCGGGGGCCGGGCCATCCTCTGATGGTCACTCCTCGCTGTTCTTAGGTCGCGCCGGCAGCAAGACGGTAGATGCGGAAAAGCGGCTTCCTTACACCATTTAGCAGCGACTCAAAATCCGTTGGTGCCGCTCCCCCAGCTCCCTGATGTAAAGGTGAGCTGCCCAGGGGGAGTGTCGCCTTATATCCCCCTCCCCCTTTCTTTCTTCCCTTTGTTCTTGGGGAGGGGGAGGAGAGGGCCTCGGGCGCTTTTCGCCGCGCTGCATTTCCCGGCGGCGCTGACCAGTGCAAAGTGGATCCATTCCTTGTGGGCTCTGGCGGCCGTTATGGCGCCGGCCCTCGAGGCCCCCTTCGGGGGCGGCGTCTGCTAAATTGGAGAGTCAGCTTCAGGGGGAGTAAGCTTTGCCCCGGGGACCACTCTCAACAAAACTTTTGAAAACTCTTTTTAAAAGCAGACCCATGTCCTCAAAGAGAATTGGGCTGATTTAAAAAAAAAAAAAAAGTTTTCAGTCTTTAAATGCAGAGACAGTCATAGTGGCCTGCTGTCCATAGCAAGCCTGCAACCCGGTCCTTGCAGCCAATTAGAGGGTGTTGCAATTTACAACTCGCTTAGTGAATAATAATTAGATAGGCCGTTCTGCAACCCCCTCTAACTCATTATTTTATAGAGAGATCTATTAATCTATATGTCTGTACGAAAAACAATTTAGCGATCACTAAATTTCAGTACGCAAATTGTGACTATACCTTTATATGGCCCATGATGCTTTACAGTCAGCACCTCACTTGGATTTATTGTTGCACTCCATCTTTTGCTGAACTAAATATTGTATTGTCAGTCAGTACTTTCTTATTGCTATTACATTACAGTACTCAGAAATTATTGGTGACAATATAGGAATTCAAACATTGGCATTCGCACACAACAAGTGGGAAATTTCATTTATACTTCTGTCACTCTGTACATTTGGAAGGCCACGTCTTCTGCTTTATAGTATTTTTTGCACAGAAATTGGAATGTCTGGTGAAAATATTCATTACAATTACAATGACACCAGTCAATCTCTCTGAGCCAAAAACAACGCTCCCTCCAAGTCTTATTTTGCTAAGGGAAAAAGAGTAGTGCAATGTAGCAATCTAAGAATACCACTGATTTAATGACTCAAATATCCCTCTATGCAACTTTAACCTCAAGAAAAGGGTTTCCATTCTGCAAAAGTTGAGTGGTTTCGCTCAACAAATAAAACCTATGTTGTAGCTAATTAAATTTGACATTTTCAAAATGCAAAAAAATAATAATATTGACCTACAGGCTAATACTGATAAACATCGTCCTCTTCCTACAACAGCCTTGAATTTTTCAGATTCTCAGTGGGTTTGGGCATCTAAGAAATTGTACTTGTCATACATTAACTTTCGTTGATGAAAAGCAATGTATAGAACAATATGTTAATTAAATCTGCAGCCCAATGAGAAGATTAATGTTTGAACAAAATCAGGTTAAACATCTGCTCTCTTATGAGTATATCCCTATGTCTCACATGCCATAATAAGTGGCCAATCACATTAGACTGCAGAGGGATGAACCTGCCACAAGTAAGCTGAAAGCACAATTCTCCAGAACCACTTTAGAGGAGAAGGTGGGTGTGATGCGAACAATTAGCACCAAACTGCATACTTTTATGAACCCCAAAAAATTACAGATCAGGCATGAGCCTTCTGCACAGAAAATGTCTAGATTTAAAGTGCTCCTAAATAAATGCTAGACTTGACTACCACTCATGTTTAAATGGATTGATTATCAACTCCAATGTCCACTCCAAATGAGGCATTCGATCAGTTAGTATTTAGCAAATGCAGACTGGCCTATACCAACAGAGAGAACAAAGAGAATCCTAGTTACATTAGGTCCCAAACTAGGATCACTGCCCACAGCTAAATCAAGGCCTGAGGCCCAGTGTTTCCCATTTGGTCAAAATAGCATAGGAGAACTGGAACAATATGTTTTTGCTTCGATGTCAAAGCTCCTAGAATTAGTTTGAGGGTTGACAGAGAAAGAGGCAGCTCTGGTGGTTGATCATCCACATTTTCCTTAAGTCCAAATCCTTCAACAAATAATATACTAGCAGATGAGGCCAAAGCAAAAGCCTGTGGCACTAGAGATCCAACGGATTCTGCTCCTGCTTCAGAGAATATCAGGGAAGCTGTCACTCCTTGTCAGCACTCATACCTTGAATTCCACAGTTGGGAATTTGGGTGGCCCACTTTTACTAAAGTGGCTCCATTTGGTTTTTCATCTTTCAAAGCTTAAACTGTACAAGTTGTCATTATATAGAATGTTATGACACTGTTTCAAGTCATTCCCCCATTTCCAATGTTCTTTTTGGCAAAAGAACAGAGGGGCATATTAGCAAGGGCCTTATCGCCGCTTTAGCGGCACTTTTTGTCGCTAAAGCGGCGATATTTTTATCGCCTGATTACCAAGGTGTCGCTAATCGCTGTTAGCGACGGTTTCCATGCGTTAACAACCCCTAAAATATCGCCGGGCATCGCTGCAAAAAATATCGCTAATGATATGCCAAGTAGGCGTACCCTACCAAAATAACTGGAAAAACGTCGCTAATCCTGCATCGCGATATTAGCAATGAAGGCTGCGACCCGCAAAGCGATAAAAAAAGCACGCTAAAGCCCCTTAGCTGGAGATAAATAAGAACTGCTCAAACCAGTTCTAAAAACTGAAAACTGGAGATAAAAGGAGGCATAAAGGGAGACTAGCCCATACACACAGCTGAGGGCCCACAGACGCCATGGAGGCACTCATCATACAGCTCGGAGTCCCACGAAGGCAACAGCCACCTCCCCCAGGACCACCACCGAGGCAGCGCCGAAGACGACAGCGGCCACAGCGCAGACGTCTCATCCTTGGTGACCTGACCCCAGAAGATGTCATTGCCCACTACAGGCTCAAAAGGACCTCCATTGAGCACATCCTGAACCAGATAGCTCACAGGCTGATGGCACAAACACAGCGGAGAACCAATATCCCACCACAGACCAAGCTGCTGGCTGTGCTGCATATGTTGGCCTCAGGGACATTTCAACCAACAACGGCTAGAGTCGGAGGAGTATCCCAGGCATCTTTCTCAATATTCCTCCCAACTGTCTTGGATGCCATAATCAGCCTGATACCCCAGGAACTCCACTTCCCCAACACCATGCAGGAACAGCTTGAGACCAAGCAAGGATTCTATGCCATAGCCGGATTCCCACAAGTGTTGGGTGCAATAGACTGTACACATGTCACATTAGCGCCCCCTGCGGACACTGCACACGTATACCGCAACAGAAAGCACAGCCACTCCATGAATGTGCAGGCAATAGTGGATCATCGTGGACTGTTCACCAATGTCGTTGCCAAGTTCCCAGGCAGTGTGCACGATTCATACATCTTCCAACAGTCCATCATAAACCAGCGCTTCCAGGATGGGACCTACGGAAATGCAGTCCTAGTTGGTAAGTACCAATACAACATATCCGTAGGCTAAACATTACACACATGCAATTAAGAAATGTGCTAAAGTCCACATCCCAAATCCACATACAACATATCAAACAACATCTGCACATACCAGACACACCAACACCAGAAAAAGGGGTAACCATAGCATGACATGTCAATGAACCCAATTAAAGGGTCAATATCCCAGAACCCCCCCCAAGCAAATGAGGGGACATGTGGGAAATATGCATGTGCGACAGAGACAGATGACTCATAATGAAAGTAGGAACCCAAGTCCCACTGTGCATGTGTCGTGCTGGACAGGTGGGATGAAGTACACATCAGATGTGAATATGTTGCCACAAAGTGAGTATATGTATCCCGGCTGGACGGCAAGGACTGTGTGGGACACAGTTGCACACGACAATGTTGGGAAGCATGTGAAGGCACCATGTCCAATGTATGTTTAGTGGTCAGGGCATATGACATGGACGCCAAGCCCGGAATAAGCACGTAGTCCAGGGAGTAGATGTTGTTGTGTCCGATCCTGTTGATGTTGTTGGTGAAGTGTCGCTGAACCCAATGGTGGTGGCATGTGAGGGGGCTGCTAACTGTCCATATTCTTTGTTAGCATGTTACTGGAAACAGCATGTGATGTGTGTCGCCGCAGGCCAGCCAGCAGCAGCTGCACAGAATGTCTACTGTGTTTTGTGTGCCCCATTGCACCATACCATGCCAATGTCAATTACTGTGCGGATGGACAAATACTGTCAGATGGGAGTCGAGCCACTCATGTTACCTAGCAGTGCACACAATAGTTTTAGCGTGGTGGAGGCAGTCACAACCAAGAGCAGAAATATTAACCAAACATTTATGTAAGCATCCTGAAGCAAAACATGGCCAACATGAGACAAAACATAACACCAATGACATGACATAAAACCATCTACATCAACAACACATCCAGCACAGTTAATGAAGTATTCTTTTTGCCCTCACTTGTCACAGGGGACAGAGGTTATGCACTAAGCCCATGGATGATGACACCCCTCCGAAACCCCAACACCCAAGCACAGAGGCAGTATAATGCAGCACAGATACGCACCAGGTCCATTGTGGAGCGCACGTTTGGTGTGCTAAAGTCACGTTTCCGTTGCTTGGACATCTCAGGTGGCAGACTGCTGTACAGCCCAGCAATGGTCAACAAAATAATCATGGCATGTTGTGTGTTGCACAACATATGTGTGCGTACCAGAACACCATGGATTCAAGTGCCCGCACCACCAGAAGAAGAGGATGATGATGATGATGAAGAGGCAGGTCCAGCACACCCGTCAATGAATGCAGCTGGGACTGCCCGAAGGACCAGAATCATCAATAATTTCTTCAACTGAGTACAGAACATTGTGAGCGTCTCCCTCAAATGTATGTCATAGCTGAATAACAACAAACCTGGAGTGTGTCAATAAAATGTCAAACACATATACCCTGTCTGCCTCTCACTGTCTGGCATGGCCACTTCCATAATATAAGGTGAACGTTGCCCAACATGTGCTAAGAAAAGTACACTACTCCATTGTACATGGGAATGTGTCCACAGTCCAGAGATGCTTTGCGGTGTGTAAAATATATAAGATGGTAGTCTACATGGTGCTACATCAGCTAGCCAATGCAAATATGTTGTTACTTGTGACTACAAATCATGAAAACTAGGCTGTTGTGTGTGAAGATAATGTGAATGACAGTCTGCAGTCATTGCCAAAAGAAAAGTCCGGTTTTGTGTGTGCGTACTGTGACCATTCTAGACAAGTGGCGTCTGAAATGGCAGTAGACATGCAGAGAGTGTGTGGAATCTGGCTAAGGATGACGGTGTAGGTGTGGAATGGGGCCAGAGCACCAAAGAGGGCATGTAAGCTATACAACAAGCAAATAGGGTGCAAAATGTAGATGATCAAGAAGAAGTGTGTGCGATGGCTCAAAATATCCAGACATGGTGTTGAAATGGGGCAACACATGAAAATAGCTTGTAAAAGTTGGCTAGGCATGAAATTAGGCCGTAAAAGGTGGCTAAATATGACAGTAGGGTTTGCAATGGGGCAAAAGATGATAAAAATGCAGAAAAAGGGGCTAACGATGGAAATAGGGGGTACAACGGGGCCACAGACGAAAATCAAACAATCTATCAAGAAATAACTCGGAGAGTGCACTGCATATCTGCGAGGGTCTCAAGGCTCTGGGGGGAAAAAGGGGGCGCCACTGGTCTAATTGCCAGGTCCTGAGTAGCCTCACGAAGGTCAGCAGGTCTTGGGTCTGCCGTAGGCTTAGTGGGAGGATGTTCCAGGTCTTGTTGGTGAGGTGGGAGAAGGAGCAGCTGCCGGTGGTCGTACTGCGGACGCAAGAGACGGTGGTAAGGTCGGTGGAGCAGATTTGGCGTTTGGGGATGTAGAAGGAGAGTCGTCTGTGGAGTTAGGCTGGCATGGTCGAGTCATCTACTGAGGAGGGGCACGGTGACTGTACTACTTGTAACTGTCGGTATCCACCTGTAGATCATGCGGAGCATGCGGAGGGTGTCGAAGCAGGAGGAGGAGACTGTGTTGACTTGCTTGGTCATGGAGAGTGTTGAGTGGAGGATGACTCCCAGGTTGCGTGCGTGGTCGGTGGATGGTGTGGCTGCCCCCAGTGCTGTAGGCCACCATGAGTTGTCCCAGCCTGAAGGTCGTGAGCTGAAGATGAGGACCTCCGTGTTGTCCGTGTCCAGCTTCTGTCGGTTGAAGCTCTTCCAGTTGCCGACGGCCTGCATTCCTTCGTGGAGGTTGGATGTGGTGGTGAGGGGGTCCTTGGTGAGGGAGAGGATCAGTTGGGGGTTGTTGGCGTTGGGGATCATGTAGAGGTTGTGCAACTGTGCGATGTGTGCGACCAGGGCCATGTAGATGTTGAACTGTGTAGGGCAGAGGGATGATCCCTGGGGTACGCCGCAGATGATCTAGGAGGCCATGGACCGGAAATGGGGGAGGCGGATGGTCTTGGTCCTGCCGGGGAGGAAGGAGGTGGCCCATTCCAGGGCCATGTCTCGGATCCCAGCATCCTGTATGCGTGTGCGTAGTGTGCGTTGGCAGACAGGCCCAAAGGCAGCGGAGAGGTCCAGTAGGATGAGGGCCGCCGTCTCACCCTTGTCCAGCAGGGTCCTGATGTGGTAGGTGGCGGCAATGAGGGCAGTCTCGGTGCTGTTGAACCCCGACTGGGATGGGTCCAGGATGCTGTACACTTTGAGGCATCGGGTCAGCTGTCTGTTCATGATCTTCACGATGACCTGGGCCGGGAACAGAAGCAGGGAGATGGGCTGGAACTGTCTAAGGTCTCTTGGGTCCACCTTGGGTTTTCGGTGTAGGGCGTTGAACTTTGCGTTTTACCAGCTCTCTGGGAAGGTCGGGGTCTTGAAGGAGAAATAGATGGCGTTGCGCAGGTGGGGTGCAATGGAGCTGCTGACTGTGTTGAAGATGTTGTGCATGAATGTGTGTGAGTGGGAGCTGGAGTGGAATGTGCACCTGCACTTGATGGTGTAACCGATGTTCACGTTGGCCCAAGCTAGCAGGGTGTCGTGGTTGATGTAGTGCGGAGAGCCTGGTGTGCTGATGTCAGGTGGCACTGTCTGGGTGTTGAACCTGTCGTGGATGTCTGCGATCTTGCAGTGGAAGAAGGTGCAGAGGGAATTGCACAGGGGTTGCGACGGCGGGATGTCGATGGTGTTGGAGCAGGGGTTGGAGAGTTCCTTCACGGTGTTGAGGAGCTCCTTGTCGTAGTGTGTGTTGTTGTTGAGGGGTTCTTTGAGGGAGGTACACCTGGCAGACATGATGAGTTGATGGTGTTTGTGGATGGCGTCTTTGTGGGCTGCGTGGCTGTCCGGTGTCTGTTCACTGTGCCATTCCTCATCAAATTTCCGGCTGTTTTGCTTGGAGGCTCTGAGTCCTGGGGTGAACCAGCTGCCACACTTGCTGGTGTTTCTGTAGGAGTGTTTCTTCAGTGGTGCCAGGCTGTTTGCACAGTCGTCGATCCAGCGTCTGAGGTAGCGTGCAGCGTCGTCAGTGTCGGAGGGGTCGGTGGGTGGGCTGAGAAAGAGGTGTGCATGGAGTTGGTCCTCTGTGGTTTAGCTCCAACAGTGGCGGGGGATCTGTTGTGTGCGGTGGTGTGTGCTAGGTTACTGGAAGGTGAAGTGGATGCAGCGGTAGCTGTCCCAGAGGAGTACGGTGGTGTGGCTGAAGGAGACGTGTGGGCCTGAATATAATCCGGGGCTGAGCGTGTGACTGGCGGATTGGGTAGGGGTTGTGACGAGCTGCCTCAGTCCGAGGTTAGTGAGGTTGACAATCAGGGTGGTGGAGTAGTAGTTGTCGTTGTACTCAAGGTGAAAGATCAGGTCTCCGAGGAGGACGTAGTCGGTGGTGGACAGGGCGTGCGTGCTGATGAAGTTTGCGACGGAGTGGCTGAACTTGTTTTGGGGTCAGGGGGGGTGTACACGAGGGTGCCTCTGAGGGTGGTGTTGGGGTCTGTGTGGATCTGGGAAGGCATGTGTGTGGCGGGGCTGAGGGTGTCATCTGTGCTGCACGAGGCCCTGATGCTGTTCCTGTGGATGATGGCGATTCCTCCTCCGACTCAGTAGTTGTGGTCTCTGCGGGTGATCCGGTAGCCATCAGGGATGGCTATGGCGATGTCGGGTGCAGAGGAGTCGTTCATCCAGGTTTCCGTCAGGAAGGCGACGTCTGGGGATGATGTATCGAGCAGGTCCCAGACCTTGACGGAGTGTTCGGGTGCGGAGTGTGAGTTCAGTAGGATGCTATGGAGGTGCTTGAGGTCTCACCTGGTGGGTGGTTTGGTAGTGCTGAGGCAGGTGTAGCTGCAGTCCCGGTAGGTGATGGGACTATGTGTGAGTTTCGGGGACGCACAGAAGCAGGTGTGGCTCCGTCCGGAGTTGAGAGCGTGGAGTGTGCTGGCATCGTAGCGGCGGCGGTCGTCGTGGTGGGTACGGGGACCATGCGTTCTGGCACTGGCCGCGGTCCTGGCGTGTATGTGTGCCTACGGGCCTGCCTCATGCGCAACTTTGGCTGGCGAGCGGTGTGCCCACTGAGCACGGTTGCGCAGCGTCTGCCAGACATGGGGTGGTGGGAGGGAGGGATAGCTGGGAGGCGGGGGCAGCAAATGTGCGGTCAGGGGTGCAGCGCCGCAGGGACGCAGCAGCGGGAACTGGAGCGGCTAAGTGAAAGGAAGGCAAGGGCACCGAATCACGGGAGCAACAATGGTGACAGAAGGTAAAAGGGTACAGAGAGGGAGTACAGGCACAGGGGGTAGCCAGATAACAGCAGTTGCAGACACAAAACTAAACAGTAAGGGCAATACTATGCGTGACACTGACACGAATACAAACCTAAGGCCTACCACTGGCCAACAGGGATGAGGCGCTGGTGGTAGCCTGCGGGTGTAGGAGGCCGTCAACTCACCTCAGCAGCGGCAGCTGCGGCAGGGTCCGGACACACAGGCGGTGCTGTGCGGAGGGTGAGCAACCAACCAAACAAGGTCAGGGGACATGAATAGGGTGTAAAAAGTGCCAAATTATGTAATGAGGGGTAAAAATGGGGCTAATTCTGGAATACTAGCCTGCAAACTTAGAAGAAATTGATATTTGTGCGTAACATAAATGCTCATGGTGTCATTGGAGTGACAAGCAACAACCACATATACCCACTGTACTTGGACATCAATTTTGCAATCATGTACATTAATATTGCAATGACACAGCATCAATGTACTAAATTCATGTTAGCGTGAAAAGTTTACCGCTAAACAGACTCAGCGACATAAATTATTCCCGCATGCTCACGCACAACGTCCCAAAACAACGCGCGACACTTCCACACATTCAAGGTAAACGTTTGCGACTCCTCGCGTCACGATTACAGACGCTAAGGCTTTAGCGACACCATTGCGAGCCTTAGCGTGCAGAAAATCGTCGCAATAGAAAAAACGGGCCGCAAACAGACAGGAAGTGATGTCTGCATGCTTCCTGTCTACTGGAGTAGTGTTCTGCTCTTTCACTTTCACTTTTGAGCACAATGCTTTGACTGTGGAGAGTGAAGGAGGTGTATTGTTGGTGTGTGCTGCAGAGTAGAGTTTTGGAGTGTTGCTGTGTCCCCTGTCTAGTGTCTGTTGTGTGTTTGTGTGTTTGTGTAGTTTGCAAGTGTGTGTAATTGTGTCCTGTGCCATATTTTGTCGGGTGTCTGTCCTGGGGTAGTTAATATTAATAGTTGTTGGGGTCAATTTAGAGGGTACTTATATTTTGGTAGTGGGTGGTCAGAGGTTGTGGAGGAGATGCCGGCTGTGGGCAGGGAGGGCAGGTTGTCAGAGGCGACGCTGGGGGGTTTCTGTGGCTGGTTAAGTTTTACCTGCCACTGATGTTGGAGAGGGGAGGGCGTATCCTGCTGGGATACAATCTCACGGCCAGGAGAATGAAATGGGAGCGGCTGCAGGCACAGATGCTGAGGTGTTTCGGAGTAGACCGCAGTGTGCGTCAATGGAAACACCGGTGGCAGGACATGCTGGCACGTGAGGCCGACCTCCTGGACTACGTGGGAGTGATGCCAGGCCTACGGTGTGGTAAGTACACATACAACATTTATTTGCATTGAGTGTGAGGACTGAAGGGCACTAAGGGGCATATTATCAAGAGGTGTATCGCCGTTTCATCGGCACATATCGCCGAAAAAGCTGCGATTTTATTATCGCACAATTTACAAGGTCTCGCTACCATGCAGTAGCGCGAGTTTCCTTGCGATAACAGCCCTTTTTGTCCCCACTTTGCATGTCAGCAATAGACATCGCTGATGACATGCAAAGTGGGCGTACCTTAGAAATACTACATGACAAACCCTCGCTACCACAGCTGCGCATTAATTACAATGCTGCACCGGTTCCGCAAAGCGACGTCAAAAGAAGCGCTAAGGCCCCTTTTTCGCAGGTATTTAACTCCTGCTAATAATCTGACTCAACCATACTATGAATGGGAGGTGGATTGGAAGGTTAAGTCCACATCTCCCGATTACCAAGCATTTCATTAGCGCAGTCCCCATATCGCTGGATTACGTACGCTAATGATGCTTATCGCCGTCTATCGCAGGATTTCACATCGCATGTGAGAAAAGTGTTGCTATTACAACGCTAACAGGGCGATGTAATCCGGCAATAGATGGGGAAAAGTAAACACGCGCTAAGTGCGTTCTGCGATAATTATCAGGGGTTGATGTTAATATGCCCCTAAGTGTGTTCCCCCACCTACAATGTGTGTTATGGATGTTGTCTGAGGTGTGAGATGCATCACGATGTCTAGCAACCTATTGCTTGTCTGTGTCACCAACTGCGCTGTTGCCACACCTAGTCCTGGGCCTGGCATTGCATGCACACTTAATTGAAGTGCCTGCAGGCAGTATGATGGGGCATATTGAGTAGGAAATGCGTTTTACATTGCCCGTTTGTTGTTGCGTGTTGTAGGACATCACTGTACCTTGCCGGTGCACATCGTGGTGTCAGCAGGGTCTTTGCTACGCATACCTGACTGGTAATGTGGAATGCAACCATATGCATCGATGTGCATCAATACCGCGTTGGCACCAGCATTGATACAACTGGGCTGAGGGCTGGGGCGTTCATGGGGAGAGGGGGTTGTGACCTAACAATGGGCCTTCCACTGAGCACATGGGCAAGTCAGACAATTTGCAGATGTCAGTTGCAAGAAATATTAGCCTTTTGGATGCTGGTCTCCTTCCCTACGCAAGTACTGTGCCAGCATGGTGATGCTGCAAAGTGCAATTGGACAATATCTCCATGTTGTCTGATGAAAGGAACACCGACTGTGGATCACATTAGCGGTGCAAAGTGGGGCTGCACAAAAATCACAAGCACAGAAGCACCATAGCATGTTAACGCTGCATTGTCAATCAGGTGAAGAAAGGCCGGCCATGCTAGTGCAATGATAGTCAGCCAACATCCCGCCATTCTGGCTTGGTATTATGCCCCAATGTTTCGTAAAGGACATGTGTAATAGTGCATGTACCACACATAAATATGGCCATATGCAAGGTGTGATGTTCAGAAATCAAGGAAGTTATGCAGGCAACATTTATTGTGTCGTGTCAGCTACACTGCCCCTTGGACTTGATCACTGTGTGGAGACTCGTGTTAATGCGCTGAATGGTCCAAGTAAAGTGCCCATCTCCACATAGTCTAATTCAAATGACACATGTGCAATGGTGTAGTGCAATCGGCATCAACTCATATGTGGACAGTGCATGTCAACCATCATGATGCTTGTAGTGATGGTGCCTTGTGGCTCACTGCCCCAACCGTCATGCTCATGGAAGCAAGCATAGCAGGCCAGTTAGTCCAAAGATCAGCTGTCACATGTATGGTGTCAATGGCATTCGAAGTTGGCACATTCATGTACTGTGTTACCAACAGGGAATGCCACACCACAGTAATGTTGCGTATCTTGTTGTGTAGATGATATGAATGTGGAATCTGAGTCATATGCATTGCAGGCTGATACACATCTTTTTCCTCACTCCTCCCACAGATGGACGCCCACCAATTACGCAGGGGGACATCGACAGCTTTGAGGACCCACACGCCACTGGTGAGTTTGAACTTTGTTCACTGACATGTTGCAGTGGCATGGATGACTGGCACACATGATGTACGGTGTAGACTGAAGTATGGGTGTGTCTCACGGCTGGCATGCCTACAGTGTGACAATGTTGTGCTGAATGCAGCAGTGTGCACCATTCGGCAAGTGACTCTGGACAAATGCATCAGTTTTACTGTTGTGACCTCTCCGTCACCATGCAATGATACCCTGTAGGAGTGATGTGCACATCCTCCATCTAAGACCCTGTTCCTACGTGACTGTCATCATTGTTGCGTTGTCAATGGTGGTATGGCTTCAAGTCTGAAGCTGTACCATACATGTCGATGAGGTACACAGTCACGCTTTTTGGGTTGTGTATGGGGTGTGCATTCTGGCCTGTGATTGGTGTGACACATCAACACCCATTCCCACGTAGACTGTACTTGAGGTGCTACTGTAGGAATCTAATCTTACTGGGCATGTATCTCCAACATTCGCATCCCTGGGGTTGTTGTGATTGATGAGCTGACATGTTTAATGCCCCCCATGCGTGACATGTAACTGTGACCTGCCCTGTGCTGCCTACATGGCATGCACGACGACACATGGTGTGTCTGTGCACAGCAAAGTTGCTGTCACTGCACATATCTTCACATACGTGGGGACATATTAGCAAGAACGGAGATGAACTTCACGCCCCTTTAGCGGCAGGAAACAGCAGCTGAAGCTGCGAGAATGGGCTTGATGATATGCGTTATAGGATTCCTATTGAAGCCCAGGTGTGATATCCTGCACAGCTAACCTGGCCTCCTCTGGGTATTCACAGACGCATATCATCAAGCCGATCCTTGCACCTTTAGTGGCAGTGTCCTGCCACCAAAGCAACGATAATTTTATCTCCACACTTGCTAATGTGGCCGGTGATTCTTCCCCAATGTATCCCTCTGTTGTGCATCAGTTCGCATAACACACGTGAGTCTGAATTTGTCAGGTCAGGTCAATTTGTAGGCCAGGAGCAAGGGCCAGGTCAGGATGGAATGTGTCGTAGTAATGGCAACTCATGCGGCAGCATACTGCAATTACAGTGTGATGAAGGCCTAGATGATATGGCCTTGGGTGTCACCAAAGCTGCCGAGGGCCACACCAGTACATGTGCAACCATAGGAAATGTCTAGGGCATGGTATCAAGTCCATCATCCACACTTCAGCAGCATGTACCACATGCAGAATGTTCAATTGATTCCAATATTAACTTGCTATCATGCCCCTAAGTCCTCCATACACATGATCTGATCTCCCTGCTCGCAGACGGGCTTGCACTGTGCAGCTAGATTGCCTGTGTTGGCATAGTTGTGAATAAGCACACACATGTCTGACACCACACATGCTGCCACAGGGCAGTACACCTGCCATGCAGGCATGTGTCACTGGAATGTGATGTCCATTCATTTGCCTGACTGCTAATCATGTGACTCCAATGTGTGCTGTCTTGGTATCTGTACCGTGCCTCACACGTCTGTGTTCTCCTTCTACCTGCCTCACTGTAGTTGCCCAACCAACCTTTGGTACACTACGTTTTTCCATGCGTAAGACATCACTACCCGTAGAAACACACACCTGTGAACACTGCCATCACTGACCACGTCCCGCCTCCAAGCCACTTGTCCATGCCCCATCCCCCACTGTAAGGTGTCGCAGTGCAGTTTGACATCAGTAATGCCCAGCGCACGACGGGGGCAGGCCCTTTCTGCACACATCTGTGATCAGCACGTGGGCAGCAGCAGGAACCCAGGACATGTGTGATAGGGCAGATATGACTCCCCCGCACTACAGGCACTCCAGGCACGGTGACACACACCTGCTGCCGCTGATCATGGGCAGACACAACACATGGAGTTCACGTGCAGACTCGGCCACAGATCTGTCACCTAGAACAATGCCTACGCATATGCAGCCTAAAACCAGACCAACTGTTACCACAACCTGTGCTCCCTGCTAAGGCACACTGCAGAGGTTTGGCCCTGGTTCGTAAACTTCCTGGTTAACATCACTTTGGTTTCCGGAAGGTGGTGCAACACCACCTCTGGAAACGAAAACTCCACTGCCCATACCCAAGGCTACTAGATCCAGGAACAGGACAACACACACCAGCCAAGACAAGGACCCACCATTGTGAACCAGACCACCCCCTGTCCATCAACATCCAGCACGTATGTCCACCACTGGAACACAGGGCACATCCACTGCCATTTCCAGGCCAGGCCCAGGACCTCGCTGGGCCTCGCCATCTCCAACAGACCGTCAACCCCTGCCTACCGGGCCCACACCAACACCACCACTCCCCTAGATGGCCACTGCAACGTTGGACAGGGACTGCTGCTCAACACGCCCACTCACATGGCTGGAGACACCATCCAGGCAATACCTGCAGGCGGGACAGACATCCATTGTCAGCCACTATCCCCAGGCCACATAGTCAGGACCCAACTGCGTACGTTGCACTCTGTACCCCTCCACTGCACACAAGCTCACACCACTCCCACCACAAAGGCACATGGGCAAACTGACTGAGTGACTCCTCAACGCCACCCGCACAGAGGAAACCATCAATGACACAACTAACACCACCTCCACTGCCAAGGATTTGGACAGCAGGATCAGCAGCTGCCCTGAGAAGCTTGCTACCCCCAAAACCTTGTCCGTAAAAGGCCTCTGGTGGCCAGCAGGTTCAACACAGGAGTACAAGAGGCCAGACGTTCATGTAGTTGACTAGGGACAACTTGCCAGACCAGTTGACTGTGGAGAGTAGGATCAACAAGAAATGTGCCCTGTAGGGATGTCTCTGGCGCATGTAGCACATCAAAAGGCCCACCTTCACTGACATTTACCCAGAACACATGTGCAACATCCCGGAAACTGATCACGGCTCATGCAGAATTTTGCTTAACAGTTATGTACCGTGCTCAGACCCACGCCCTACAACATCTGTGGGAGAGTGGGATCTGCCTCTTATGGTTAACCCCACTTTTTCATCAGATGAACACTGTCTTTGACCGAGACTGCCTGGGCTGCTGCTAAACAGGAACCCAGCCTATCTGCTCCCTCTTCTAAATTGGTGCCATGTACTTTGGGTGCACTCCAGATTGGGTCCTGGGACGCCCTAATGATTCCCTAGTATATGTTACACTAGGTACCTGGGGCATAGGTTCCCCCGTGCCCTAGCAGGGTCTGAAGCATGTATTGTGCCACCCCTGGGAGGCTATCCGAAATGACACCACAGGTCTGCTACTGCAGCCTGGGTGAGGTGGTGCATGCACCCCTTGCACAGATGTAGGTTCACTATATCTCACCTATCACTGCACACGAACACCTATGAGTCACCCCTATGGCAGGCCTTATCAATCCTGAAGGCAGGGTGCTTGGTCATATGTGTGAGGGTACCCCTGCATGACCAAGGCACCCCTGCAGCATTCAAAATCTATCCTCCGGGGTTGTCAGTGGTACAGACTGACCATATACTCTTACATGCATTATGACCCAACGGTAAGTGCTAGCTTTGGACTGGCTGCACGGAAACATGTAGTGTTTGGTGTCAAACACCTTTGAATCATATCCCCACACCAGTTGCTGGTATGGGAGTATGATCCCACCCTTTTAGAGTGGGAGACAAGACTGCACTGTAGTACATGGTTGAAACTTAACGGAGCCCTAGCCTCACAAAATGAATGCTGCCACCTCTGACACAAGTCTGGCCTCTGGCTGCTGACCTAAACTCCAGCAGGGTAGTGCGGGTCAATAGGTTGCCAGTTGCTGGGAGGTGTGACCACCTCCCAGAAAGGTGTATTGGGGGCTGGGTGGGTGCACACCAAGAATGCTTGGAAGCCTGCACTGGAGGCACATTTGGTGTCCCTGTGCAAACCCCAGGACTAACTGGTTACCGAGGCTGCCTGCCCCAGCACTGGCACCAAACTGGACAACAGAAATGGGTGTAGCTACCCCTCTTTCCTGGCCCTCCCATAGGTGGGTCCCCAGAGTATGTACAACCCCTTTCTACAGTATGAGTTAGGGAACCCTGTTAACAGGACTTGAGGGTACCCTGGAAAACACTCTGAAGCTGAATCATGGAACTTCGACTCTTCACTCAGGAGTACAGGACTGAAGCTATCTCCCTTGGGGTCAAGGAGTGACTCCCCTGCTAGGCAGGCACCTACAAAGCTAAACGCTGGTTGGCATCTCTGAAGCTCCCGCCAGATTCCGAAGTAACTGCAGCCCAGGGAAAGGATGTACAGACATCTCTGTGCTCGAGCTGAGTCACCAGCAAAGCTGTGACCCACAGCCTTAGTGAGTAGCATTGAACCAGAAGTCCTGGTCACCGTGCACATTTGCAGGTGCCTTGACTTTCTGACGTCTCTCAAAGTCCTGCTTTGTGTTACTTGTAGCCCACACCTAGAGCACCATCTGCACCAAAGCTTGTGGGCCCACAGTCCACGGGTGTTCTGTGAGCCTGCGTCTTGCTTTTCCGCTGAAGGCACCTTCACGGTCCCTGGTCCGTTGACAGGTGGGCCCCTGTGTATGCAACTCTGATTTTCCTTGCCTTACCTGGTTGCTCACGACGTGCCCTGACTCCCCACCAAGTGTTGAGTCCCACAGACCTTGCTGCTCTGCACCGAAGCCTCTTTCTCTTTTCTGCGTGGGTGTCACTTGCCAAGGCTTGTTGGGTCCAATCCGGATACTGATGCCGCAGCACTCAACAGCCTTTGTGGGACAGCTCGAATCCAGCTCCTGGTCATCGCCCACGGCTCCTGGTCCTCTTGGCTGAGGAGCCAAGCTTCACCTCTTCCACCTGTTGCACCCTACATTGCTGGGCAATCTCCGATTGTGCCCCCTACTCAGTGGCCAGTGACCCAGAGTCTGTCCCCTCTGCTGTCAGGTTCTTCTCGACTCCGATCCAGGCTTGATATCTTTGGGAACTTCGCATCTTCCAGGTGGCAGCAGCACTTCTTCGCAAGCCACCACTGAAAACTACAACGCAAGCAAACCCCATTTGGCACCTTTGCACCCGGCTTCCCTGGGTGAGGTAACAAGTACTCCGGTGCTCCCGTGGGTGTTGGCCCTGGACACCTCTAAGTCCAAAATGGTTTGCTCCTTGTACACTCCTTGGTGTCCTTCAACTTAGGATTACCAACCAGTACTTCACTGCACATGTCCCCCATCGGACCCCTGTGTCACTACCTTGGGTGGTTCCTTGTGGTCCCATCAATTCAACAGGCTATAGGCCTTGTGTCTAGTCAAGTCGTGGTTCTTTTACCACTTACACAGTATATGGTTTGGTACGCCCCGGTGCCAAACTGTACATTGTGCTCCATACTGTCATTTGCATGTGTGTCAATTATGTGCTTTGACCTCTAGCCTCATAGGGAGACTGGTAGGGAATCTTTCTGAACGTAATTATCTATTTTGTACATATACCTTGGGTGGGTCTCCCTTCATTTGGCCATTCAGGAGATCATAGACTGGTAAAGCAAGCTGCTTGACACTCCATCGAGACTTAGCCTGAAGGCCGCTCTCCATAGCTACCACTAGGATAGCTTTCATATAGGTTGTCTTTCACCAATCATCAATGAGGGTTAGCTTGGACTGGTGCAAGGTGCCCACTATCACTAGTGGACAGCATATGCCAGGCCAACTTCCCACAACATCGACATGGCCAACCTCTACACCATTGTCACACAGCATGGACTCTGCATTGTGGCCTAGGCAGATGACCCCCAGCACATCCTCTACATAATTGATGAGGCCAAACACAACACACCCTGTTACCAAGGAGAACTGGGGACTGTTGCAGTCTGGATTTGAGACAGCAGTTTGTACTCAAATTGGAGGGAAGCATGTCCCTCATCCTTGACACCTGCACCTCCGCCAGAACTACACACGGTGGCCCCCTGCCCTTGTAGCCCCCCACCCCAAATGATCACACACCACACATGAGCATAAACCTCCACTCCTCCTTCTTCATACGAGCTATGCTGTAGCCTCCACAGGCCTCAACAACCTTAGCTTCTTCCAATCTCAATAGTAATGGAACCCACACAACTGTGTAAGGACCACCATGCACACACTCCTGACCTGCAGTCCAGCAGATGTAATGGCACGACACGCTTGGGAGTACATGACCCATCTGCAAAAGCTAGGAAGCACCCTGCACGCCACAGCCAGACTTAGCCTTGGGTCACTGCATCACGAGCACAGTAAGGAACAACTACAAGTCCTCCATTGGCTCACTGGGTGGATGCGGGTCACCTTCACACACCTCACCCACACCTACAATACCCTAGCCAACCTTGAACACACACTCCTCTGACATGTGAGTACCCTTCCACATGCACACGTGCCACCTTGGCTACCACAAACTTGTCCTGGCAGAGGTGCTTCGCTGCTGCACACACAGAACCGGAGGGTGGCCATTCTCCAACACCACAGGCAGGGCATGGAACATTCTCCCAGTGGAGCACATTCACTCCAAAGACCCGGACATGTTCAAGTGGGACCTCAAGTCCCACATATCCTACCTAGTTTGTGCTGTTCCCACCACCCCAGTGCCTTGTGAGCCTCGCAGGTTGGTAGTGTGCTGCATGCACCCCTGATTGTTTGAGGATGATGACGATGATGGTGCTACACACACGGGTACGATGCCTGCGTACTAACTTTGCTTGTACTTGTCTCCTATTGCCTCTGTATGTTACGTCCATATGATTGCACAGTGTCAACCAGGATTTTGTCTGTCACTGCATGTACCGTGTCATGCACTGTCATGTCAGTGACCCCAGCATGTAGCCACTGATCCATGTTTCTACAGATCATTGTCCAGGTCACTTGCTGCCTCAATTTGGTGGCGCTGTGGTGTGAGCTACGTGTGACATAGTTTGTGTATGGCAAATGTGCACAGTTAATGTTGGAGATGTGTACTCGACTCACATTTGGCTTTGTGTGTGTTTTACAGACAACATGACACCCGGCCAGAAACACGCCTACGAGGTGCGTCTGGAGCGGTACCTGCATGTGAGGAAGGTGGCCAGAGGCTACCGCAATATGGGCCGGCGGTACCGCGAGGACCGGCAAAATGGGACCTGGAAGGCATTGCCCGGATCTGCTGCCGAGGCCCCACAGCCCACAGCCGGACCATCAGGCGTCAGTGGCGTGTCTCAGACCTCACAGGTGGCACCCCCTCCTAATGCTCCACCCACAGCACCTGCCATCGCAACATCATCGACTGGGGACCATGTTGTCCATTTCACCCTGCGCAACCAGCAGACACTTGAGGACATTGCGCTAAAGCAGGACGTGATAGCAGGAAAGGTGGACGATCTGATCACACGGGTGGCAGCCATTCAGCAGCACCTTGGACTGCCATGATGGGTGTGCCTGCAGGACTCCATCCCCCTCTTCCTACTCCACCCCGTTCACTTCCTAGTCCCCCTTCTGTTGCTGTGTTTGGCAAATTTACGATTAGTGTAGGTTTAGAGTAGGATTTAGCTAGTGTTAGTGTTGTAGTTAGGATAGTTATTTTAAATGTTCTTCTGTATTTGGGGATAAGTTTCCTTTTCCTTTGGGTGTGGGGTTGATGTTTTTAGTGTTCTTATTTCCAAGAATACAAAAGATTATATATGGTTGTGTAGGATACATGTTTAGTTAGTCTATGTATAGGTTAGATGTCTTTGTCCCGTCTCGTGATGTGCCTTAAGGGTGGGAGGGGGTTGATGTCTACGATGTGTTGTTGCGTGTTTAGGATTAGTTAGGGTAGGTAGTTTAGGGAAGTTAAGTTAAATTATTCATTTTAGATGTGAGTAGGGTGTTCCTTTGAATTAGTCTGTTTTATAGGAATGAGAATTTTTCATACTGTTTAATAAATACTTTGCGTTATTTTAAGTGCTGCTTGGACTTGTGTCAGGGATGGGGCTGTACAGTGTGGCTCAGGCCATTGTATGCTACCTTTTGCCATCACTGGACTATGTACCCAAATTGCAGAGTATGCACATGACATGTCATCTGTCAGTGAGGATTAGTGATACATGCCTTAGATGTGAGCTCACTGAGCTTGCTTGGATGCCAGGGAGTACATGTGAAATTGATTCCTCATGTAGGGCCAGTAATCTGTGACGTGCAACATTGACTGTGTGACGCACTTCTTGCAACTGCACATGTGGGTATTTTTTAAATTCTCCTGATGTTATTCCATGGCAGGTGAATTCAGTTAGCTACTATCATCCATGACAGAGATTGAAGGCTGTGCATAGTTCAGGGGATTCCATCACATACCCGCATGTCGGAGACTCCTGGCACAGAGTCCATCTACATTGCACTGACATGGCCACACTTACCACATGGTGCCAGTGTGGCCGGTTCCTGAACTAGGTAATTGACATTGATTGTCTTCTCACTCCCAGGACCATCAATGATTTGTTTGTCATCTGTGTGCATTGTGTACAGGACATGGCACTGCAGTATCCTGCTTTACAGATTTATTCAGCTACTAAATGAGGTGTTCACAATTGTCGTCAATGACACAGTGGATGTGGGAGTGGTGCTTTCTGCTTCACAGTGTTTACATCTCCAACATCACTACGGTGAATCACTGGAATAGTGATGTTTTGACGTTCTCCTACATGTCGTTTGGCTTGTGGCACACTGTTCTGATGCACACTAGGGGTAAATTTAGCATTGCTCCCTGTGGTGACAGTGTAATGGCAACTTGTACCTGCTGTGACTCTGGCCTATGAGAAATGCAGATGCCACACTTGAAATGTTGTCGTGCATTGGACCATGTGCTGGTTGCAGTGGCAAATACAGCACTAGACACATTGCCCAAAACAGTGGGAGTGGTCACTGCATGTGAGAGGTGAAGTATGTGTTGCAATTGTATGGGTAAGGGGGGGCTGGCTGACGGCTTGCAGCTTATTTTATGTCCCCATGTGCCACTCTACTGCATTGCAGCAGACAATGTTTTGACATATGTGTGTGGTAGAAATGTGCCCTTCCATGTCTCCATCAATGTGGATGTGCTGTCCTGACTATTGGAATGTGACGTGCAATTTGCACAATACCAACAGGGTGATTCCAGCAGGTAATGTGTGATTATGTGTGACAAGACATGTCACTTTACTGGTGTTAAGGGTGACACAACCCGTGGACAGCAACTGATTTGGACATGTACGGCTACAGGATTTGGGCTGATGTGACATGCTCCTAGATGGGTAAATTGCTACGTCATTGTGTACGTCCACTTGGGGCACCACCAGTTCACACATGCAGCCCCATATCTCATCATTTCTGTACCTGTTCAAACATGTACACTGCTAGTAATTACCTTGGTGTCCCTTCTAGGTGACTCATTGTCCAAGACTTTCCCATTACTTTGATGTTAGCATTTGAAAACATAACACACAAACGTGTAACTTGTAAGGTTTATTTGCAATGGTGTTGGGGAACAGGACCAGTGCATGGCCAGACATTCACACATATCATGTGTGCCCATTGGAGGGCCAGACAGAGACAAATGGTGGTAAGAGGTCCAAGAGAGGAGGTATTGTTCAGTCCACAGGCTGTTTGAAGTGGCATCGGCAAGGAACGAAGAGATATGGCAGTCCATGGGGGCGTCCAAGGTGGTACTGGGGGACAGTGGAAGTAGGTGGGAAGAGTTGAAGCGTGGCATGAGACTGTGCACAGCACCAAGGAAGAAACTGCCCTCTTGACACAGATGGATGCTACCGCTTTCTCCTCTGCAAACATGCACTGTCATCCTCATCTTCATCATCTGATGTGTCATGTGCCTCACATGTTTGTGATGGTACTGTGGGTGCAGCACTGTGAGGCACTGACACATCAGGTGGTGGAGATGAGGATGTGGAGGCAGCAGCAGCAGCCATCTGCGCCAAACCTTGCGGCAGTGAGGAGGCGATGAGCTGGTGCAGGGCATGGTAGATCCCAGCAACCTCGCGCCTGTGGGTAGCCCTGGCAGCTATGTCTTGGGCCTGCATCCGCTCCATTCTCTCCATGCACCTGCAGATGTTGGCCAGATCCTGGCTGGCACTGCTGGAGCCACTCTGAGTTGACAATGCTTGTTGTCTCAGGAGCATAACTCCAGCGATGTCAGCCATGGACCGTTGGAGAGCATTGAAGGGGCTGTGGGTGTCTGCGAACTTCTGCATGCAGTCCCGAATGGGACTGAGACACCCACGTATGGCCTCAAGTGTGCCTGCCAGGTGCTCAAACCCCACCCGCACCTGTTCCGCCACCTCCCGCTGGATCTGTACTACCTGGCGTTGGAAGGCCAGGGTAGTGGCATCAGGCTCCTGGGAGGTAGCTGTGGCAGGAGGTGCATGCTGCATGTTGGTTTGTACAGGGGGTGGGGTTGGCGCAATGGTGCTGGGTTGCCCTGCTC
Organism: Calotriton arnoldi; assembly: GCA_963921515.1. Taxonomy (NCBI): domain Eukaryota; kingdom Metazoa; phylum Chordata; class Amphibia; order Caudata; family Salamandridae; genus Calotriton; species Calotriton arnoldi. Next base: position 591,872 of record CAWUFW010005511.1, on the reverse strand, counting down.
CTGGAGGTGAGGGGATGATGGCGTCAAGCAGGCGTTGCAGGGCTTCCTCATCTATGGTGGTGTACCCGTCCTCGTCATCAGTGGGGTTTGGGCCAGGCTGCTGTCCAGGGGGTGCTGTCTCTCCCTCTGCAATGTGATAGAGGAGAAAGTGTTTAACAGTGTTTGTCATGTACAATGTAGCATTGAATGAATTTACTAGCAAACAGCAGAACAGTGTACAGTGATACTGTGTTTGAGGGGAGTCCTTTTAATTGCAAGATGGTTTTGATTTAGATGGGGTTGCTTCTGTGTAGATGTAGTGGTACATGATGGTCTCACAGGGCCATATTGGCAGGACGCACAATGATCATGTCACAGCTTTGGCCACAGCATATGGCAACGACCACGGCGATATGGTGCATCATGATATGTGCAATAGACTTCCTATGTGAGGCCAGGTTAGATGTCCTGTACATCTCAACAGTGGGCATATTGGCATGTGAGAGGTAATTGGTTTTGCCAATTTTGCTGCATGGTACTGGAGCGGGAGCAGCAATGATGGGCATGACGATGTGTCCTTCAGAATTCCAATGGGGGGCCTGGGTGCATGTTGGCTGGAACGGTGTTAGATTTGTCACCACTTTAGTGGCATGGTACTGATGCAGCAGTGACTATGGTGTTCTTGCAAATGTGCGCTTGAGGATTCCAATGTCAGGCAAGGTTCACACCAGAACCCAGCCTTCTATTGGAATTCTGAAGGGCATATTAACAAGACCATCATTGCTTCTTTTGCATCAGAATGCTGCTGCCGAAGCAGTGATGGATTTAACGCCGTTCATGTTGTTATGCACCTTGGGCTTCCATTGGTACTCTCATGCACATATTGACAAGCCCATTTTTGCTGTTTAGAGGCTGTTTCCTGCTGCTGACGCAGCGACACTTCTAGCGCTGTTCTTGCTAATGTGTCCCTGGTCTGCTATTTCTATCCTATTGCGCATGTAATGCTGCCCCTCATGACTTATTTTTTGGCGATTCCAGCCACATACGCAGCAGTTGTTTTGTGTTGCTTCTTGCTACTATGTGCTACAGTTTACTATTGTGACAGGAGTAGTGGGACAGTGTTTTCATTGAGGCCTCCCAATATGTGTGTTCTGTTCATTTATGTGAGTTCTGCACTTTTCCACACGGAGTAGTCATTGTTGGTGGGCCCTGATCTGTCTGTATATGCACTGCATTGCATGCTGGTGGCACACACTGCTTGGTTTGTCAGCCCGTATCGCATTTGCCTTGTTGGGCCTTTGAGTTCTGTGGATTGAGAATGATGTTGCATATTGGCAAGTACGGCGTTACAATATTCCCCTTTTTCGCGGATGGAAACTTGCACTGATGCAGCGATGATGGACTTGCCAATGTGCCCTTGAGAATTCCAATGTGAGCCCAGCTTTACACCAGACCCTGGGCTTCTATTGGAATTCTCACGGGTATGTGTGTGAGCCCATTTTAGCAGCTTTAGTGCAAGTTTGCTTACGCTGACCCTGCGATTAGTTAAATGCCATTCATGGTGATGTGCCCCTGCATTTTACTTAAGTGACACAGTTTGCTTGCCGTGTGATGATGTTGTATGGCACATGAGGGTGTGACTGTCAAGTGACTTTGTGGGTTATGTTGGATGCTGTATCCTGTGTGGCAGATGTGTGCAGTGTGGGCCATTTTGTCTTGAACTGCGATGTACTTATGACCCCTTGGGGTCATGGGCAACTATGAGGGGCTAGATAATGTGCCACGGTGTAACTCTCACATGTGCCTGGGGTCACACAGGGGACTGGACTTAGGATGGACTTTTCTGTGGGATTTCATGGCACCTCTTGCCACCATTGCACAAACAGTTTCCAGCTGGCCAGGCGGGGATGATTGGGTCAGCGTTCTTGCTAATCTTTCACCACATCTTATGGACAGGCAAGGAGGCACATTGCATGGGAATGCAGGTGTTGTGTTATTTGTATATTGTGGACATCACCACACACATATTGTATTTGGCTGCACACAGACACATGCAACTCTGACACCACAATGTGGATGCAGTGTTGATGTTAATGCTCATGTGCACACTTGGGCATGCCACATCCTCCATCAGCACACCAGCAGCATTGGCCATATTTGCTTGTGTGCTCTGCAGGTATGTGCTTGTGTGCATGTGTCAAGCTGGCAAAGCAGGCACCAGCTTGGACACTACTCAGACACATGTGGGCAATGCTGGCAGTGTACTGACGTTGGTGGAAGCATGCCTGTTCATGCACATGAGCACAGACATTCACAGCACATCCACAACATGGCATCCGAGTGACATGTGTACTTGTGCAGGCTATTCATATGTGTGTGGTGTTGTGGCAAGGGGGCCATTTGGGTACTCAGCCACATGTCAAGTAGTTGTGCGACTGTGTGGTTTACAACTGCACATATGGGGTGCTCTGACATTGTACTTGGACTAGGTTTGTGTGAGATTTTCTGTGCACATTTTTTTTTTTTATATGCAAGTTTTATTGTTTTTAAAACATATTAACAATCAACCAAGGCACGGAAGTCACAAGTATGAGTTCATTACATGAGCATTATACCCCCCAATCATGCTCCCCATTAAATTACGTTGGCAGCGTTTGGAGTCAGGTTAATCTGGACCCTCCACATTCCCCGACCACTTCCCCCACACTTTGCGGTATTTCTTGATGCACCCCTTTGCTTTGTAGAGGGCGTTTACTTGGGTCGCACACCAGTCTACCCCTCTTCACCACCTCTCCAGGATAGGTGGGTCAGGGCTTATCCAGCCCGCCGCAATGTCCCACTTGGCTACCATCATAGCTGTGTTGTGAAATTACTTTTCACTCCTGGACCCATCCAGCCCACCTGTAATACCCAGCAAGGAGTGCCGAGGGTCGTGAGGCACCTCCCACCCTAATACCTCCGTTAGCTCCACTTCAATGGATCCCCAGAACTGCCCCAGACGGGGGCATAGCCAAACCATATGGAAGAAGTCGGCCGGGGTATGGTTACATCTTGCGCATGACGCATCTGGGCGCAAACCCGCTTGATGTAGACGCAGGGGAGTGAGGTAAGCAACGTGTAGGTAATACAACTGGATCAACTTGAGTGTGGCGGAGACAGTGACTATTCTGGGGGCCATAAGGGCATCTCGCAAATCCACCTCGTCGAGGGGGCCCACCCATTCCACCCATTGATCCCTCAGCTTGTCCAGGTTTGTGGGAGTATTGTTAATTAGAGTACGGTAAATGCGGGAGACCCCCCTCCCCAAGACACCCATCGTCGTCTGAGCCTCAATGGGGCTGTAGTCGGGGAGCCTCATGTCGCCCGTAATGTGTATGTGGAGGGCATGTCTCAACTGCAAATATTTATATGACTGGGATGAGTGTAGGGAATAGCGCGTTTGGAGTTCCTGGAAGGACAACATATGGTCCCCTGTCCATACGTCCCCTAGCTGGGAGATGCCAATAAGGTCCCAAGTTTTGAACCCCCGCAGTCCACTGACCTCCTGGAGCCAAGCCCCCTGCCAAAGAGGAGTACACTGGGTCAGCTTCCCGGTCCACCCAGTATGACGGAGCGAGGCCCGCCAAGCTAACAACACAGAGCGTGTCACATCAGGTAATCGGGACGGAATGGGCTCCCCATACAACATGGCTTGGATGTCCATGAGCCCCAATTTGCTCAGTTCGAGCCTATAGGCTGGGTCCGACCAGCCCCCGTTGAACCAGTCGGGGACTCCTGGGAGGCGTACCACCTGGTAGTACAAGTACAGGTGCGTCATCCCCTTGCCGCCATCGTAGGAGGGAATTTGGCAAACCAACAGTTCTGTGCACATTTTGATCTGGCTGCCTCACACTATGGGGCATATTGGCAAATAGCTTGTTGAAATCATCACCATGTTAGCAGCAGGGAAGTGCCGCTAAGAGGGGCGATAATGGGCTTACTAATATGTCTTATGGAATTCCAATGGAAGGCCAGGTTAGATGTGCAGGACATCTGACCGGGACTTCAATTGGTATTCCATGGCGCATATTCGTAAGCACATTCTCGCGGCTTTAGCGACACTTTCCTGCCACTTACACAGTGATAACTTCTACATGCTTCTTGCTGATGTGCCCCTATGGTCATTTTCATGTGTTATGTGGCCAACAATGCTGTAGCTTTTGTGGCAGGGGACAGCTGCTTCAACGGCACAGGGGCCATGATGATGTGCCCTGTCGTAACGTCATGGCATGCAAGGTGCTGTTGTGCACCTGGTCTGGTTCATGGTTATTTTGGCTCATATTGTCATGACACTTAATACTGCTTTGTCATCAGGTTCCTGCCACTACAGGGCCAATGATATTGGCGTCCTTACTGTTCCTATGGCCCTGGGGGGTAGATTATCAGGGATGGCGTTATGCTTACCGGCACTTTGGCAGCAGGGAACTGTTGTTTAGTGGCAATGTTGGGCTTGCAAATATGCCCTTGGGTATTCCGATGGATGACCAGGTTCACACCGGAACATGGTCTTGTATTGGGATTCTCAAGGCATATTATCTTGCACATTGTTGTCACTTTAGCAACAGTTGCCAGCCGCTTAAGCGACGGTATTTGAAAAGCTGTTCTTGATTCTATGCCCCTGTGTGTTGTCTGATGTTCTATTTTTGAATGGCGGGGCATACTGGCAAGACCAGCGTTAACATTGTCGGCTCTTTTGCGGCAGTGTGATGTCGCTAAAGTGGTGATAATGGGATTGCTACTATGCTCTTGAGATTTCCAATGGAGGACCATGTTCACACCAGGACATTGTCTTCAATTGGAATTCTCAGGGGCATATTTGCATGCCCATTGTCAACACTTTAGCGGCATTTAACTTCCACTGAGGTGCCAATTATGTTAATGCCAGTGTTGCTAAAGTTGCCCGTTATTGTGTCCCTATGCCACCATGCACAGGGGTATCCAAAACATGTTCCACACTACATGTGGATGCACACTAATTTTGTGTTCATGGTACATGGGTGCCACTGTACCCGTCCACCCCCTTCCCCCTGTCCCCATTTGATGCTCACCCTGGTGTTGTTGTGTCTGTTCCACTTCTGCGCTATCCTGGCCCACAACTCCGACAACACTCTCCTCACTGATGACATGGGACACCTGCTCCTCCAGCTCATCCAGGTCCTGCTGTGGAGCTGGGCCACCACCTCCAGTCTGCCTTGCTGCGCTGAGGTTGGATGCCAGCTTCTTCTTGGTCTTCTGCTTAGTGTCATGCCAACGCTTCTTGCACTCGTCCACTGTCCTCCTCCTCTCTCCGCCAGCATTCACCTTGGACACGATGCCCTGCCATATCTCTTTTTCCTTGCCATGGTCACAGTGGAACTCACAAAGAGTTCCTGTTGATGTTTGGTCACCTCTTCAACAAGGACCTGGTTCTCCATTGGACTGAACTTGGGGTTCCTCTTCCTCTTGGCCTTGACATGGGTCTCTGCCTGGCCCTCCTGGGTGTTGGTGTTGGTGTTCCTGGCCTCTGCACTGGTCCCCGCTTGCTCCATGTCTCCACAAAGCTGATCCATGTTTTTTTTTTTTTTTTCTGCTTTGCGGGCGTTTTTTATTTCTTTTCTTGCGTTAAGCGCGCTAAAATCAAGGCTGGTGCCTATTAGCGGGCGGAAATTATCGCTGATTGGCTCATCGCTGCTTTTTTCACGTTGGCGTGCGTTATTTTATCGCCGTCACGGAGATTTTAACGCCTGCCCTTTCCGCTTGGTATTGTTGCTAACGACGCTTAGCGGCGTGTTGCTAATACGTCGCTAAGCTGGCGATAAAATCTGGCGATCTGTAGCGTTAAAATTAATCGCGCTAAATTATGTTAGCGATAAATATCGCCTGTTTTTGCTAATATGGCCCAGAATGTTTCTCGAGACACTGATGGCCTATTTTCAAAGATTACTGTAAACCAGATTTCACTTGATCCAAAGATCTTATTATGAAAACAGTTTCAGTATCAGAAAAAAAAAACGTGTTCACCAATGCTTTTGTTTAAAGTAGGCATTTCCAAAAGGACACTGTAGTGCATCTAACTTATGGTAAAAATATTGTCCTCTGGAATTGTTTTAATATATTGTTTCATTCGCACCTTCTTTCATATGCCAAGCTCTGACTCCACACACACACTCACCATTCATAAAGGTCACCGCTCAAATGGTGGCTACAATGTATTGGCACAAACACCTATTGTTCATAAGGCAATGATTGTAATTTATTAAAACCATTTATTATTTTATACAAAATTTAAAAAAAAATATTTAGTTACAAGTTAAAACCATTTTTGTCCATACCATCATCATGAAAAATATTAAACAATACTAAAAACAATTAATCACATTCACAATACTACAAAAAATCATAACATGAGAGTTAAAAACAGACATTAATCTTTGTCATAAATCGCCATAATCCACGGTTAAACTTATGTACAAACACCCTGGTGCCTTGTGTATCATCAATATCTAGGGTGATGTTCGTATAGATGGATTTATGGCAACAGAAAAAAAGGCATCGACGCGTTTCGAAGGCTTTATCTCATTCCACCTTCTTTATCAAGACCGTTATATTATGTACTCCCGTCCTTTAAAAATCTATAATGTAAACATATATATATATAAATATAAATAATAACCTTACATATCATTGTTCCATATTCATCAATGCTTTTCATGAATTCAATCAAACAGTGCTTCATAAAATTACAGTCAATAACACCATAGTCTTTGTATAAATGACCACAATTTTTCAAACAGTGGAAATGAAAAGACACTTTGGTGCCAAACCTGCAGGCCACCCAGCCACATCAGTGCCTTTTCACCATGCCAAAAGTCCCACACAAATACCCATACTCACTCAAATCAATAATATGTAGCCATTCCGATTACTAAAAGTACATATATTAACACATAACACTACATCCATTCATAACAATCCAATATACTCTTTTACTGTTCATATTCACCACCCATCATGCTTTTATATAGGGGGTATATTTCAACTTACTAAATGGGCAGGTGAACGATGTTTCACTCTGTAATGTACTTAATAAAAATTGTTATGCTCTTCCATCCATCTATAAGGCTTGGTAATTCTTTAATCTAGGAACACACAGAAAAACGTCATTATACTTTCTGTTTTTTATTTAGTATTATGGGGATTTCTTTTTATTTAATTTCTCCCTCTAACTATATTATGACGCATGTTGGATACTGAGGACTTACTGGTATGAATCTCCTAGATGAGCCCACTAAGGCGCGCTGTGCCAGTCCCCCGTTTTATAATTCCATCACACGCATCTGGCTTGTTTTGAGCTGTATTGGTGATAAAGTTAAAACCTAGTTAGGCTATTCGTAATCATGTTACCTCATCATTTGTCATAGACTATCCCTTATCCCTAATTAAAATACATACCTCGTTAAAATCAATAATGAAGTATACCCGCTTGTATTTCAAATGTGCACTTATTATTTCAAGCTCGTAACAAGGAATGCTTATCCTTTAGAAGTCTGTTCCTCATGCAACTTTCGTCTGTTCCTTTTCACCTCAGAGCATATTATACCTTGCTCTAAAATACAACAAAAACCTACATCAGTAAAACATGTATACGCTTAAATCTACTATCCCCTAAATTGGCGGGTTGATATCTAAGTCGTATGTAATATTAACATATATTTTTTGTATATAATAGCAACTAGTTTTCTCTTTGTCATTAATCTAAGAGATAAAACATATCAACCCCTTTGGCAAGAATCCTTTTCTTATACATTTATCACTAAATCCAATAGCAGAGGGACATAAACACATCTTGTTTTTTGACCTAGTGTGATTATCTCCCACTCGTAACAAACGGGTTCTATGTTCATGTCTGTTTCTCCCGTTTGCTATTACTAAATTATTACCGGCATTCTGACCTGGATTCTGACACAGATAGTACTTCTGATTAAAAAATGTCCGTGTCCTAACACCCATTTATCCCTATCTACTCCTCCATAAAGCAAGGAATTCTCCCATTCTTCACCCTGCTCACCTTGTCGAGTAACCAAACTGGCGGCCCCTACTTCCGTCCGAGTTGTTTGTAATGATCTTTTTTACCTGCACGATTCCCGCGCTATTTAAGCCTCGGTTTTCATTCACTCTAATCTGCGTGCCTAACGTACTTACGTAATCACAAGTGGACATATACTGTTCTAAACACTGCGAACAGCGCCACCATGTGCTATTTCTTGGTATTACTTCTCTTATTTTTTCAAAAGTAACCTACGATGTAGGTAAAGAGAAATCCAACTTTATTTAGTGCATGCAGCGATCACACTCCCTTATTAACCTAGTCTCCTCTCATCTAATTCTCCCCTCCAAGGATGGTTAAATTTATTCCGCTGTTCCAGGCTCAAATGTTATCTCAAAGATAAATTTTAATTGAACCATACCTGATACAGATCTTAATAAGATACAATCTATTAATGAATATAAGTGACTTTTTCCTTCTCTATTTCAAGAATGGTTTCATCAACTATAGAAGTCAAGAATTAGTAATAAAAAAGGTGCAATATTCATTAATTCTAGACCCATACCCCATGGTTTCATCAACTCAAAAGCCAAGAACTGGTTCTCAATGGGGTGCTGTATTCATTGATTCGAGACACATAGCCCCATGGGTGCTAGTCTCAGGAAATTATAGACATCCAATCTTCACGTGAATTAAGGCCACTTTGAACCGTGTTTAACTTACAGATGTACCATTTTTCCCTTAGTTTTCTCTTTTTCTCAAGATCTCCACCTCTCATATTGCCGGTTATTTTCTCCAGTATGAACCACTGCAAATCATTGCAGCCATGGTTAGCACTAGAGAAATGCTCAGTTAAGGGTGCATTTTCTTTTCCTGTTCTTAATGCTGATTTATGTTATTGCACCCTAAATCTAAGTTCTCTGCTAGTTTCGCCCACGTAGCCCAGGCCACATGGGCAAATCAGCAAATAGATTAAGTTCTTGCTCCGGCAGTTGTTAAGGCTGTTACATTTAATTTCTTGGCCATTAAACTTGATGTTTTTGGCAACCAAACAGTGTTCACAAATTGAACATGTGCCACATTTGTAGTTACCAATTGCTTTGGTGCCCTGTAATGTACTTTGTGCCTCCTTACTATGGTCCCTGTATGTATTAACTAGACTATTTCTGATATTTCTATTCTTCCTAAATGCAAAGAGCGGCTTCTCTAGTTTTAAATCTTGGCCATCATTAAGGATTTTCCAGTTTTTGTTGAGTACATTTTTGATTTGATTACTCCTCTCACAGAACTGACTCACGAATACAATCTTTTCCTTTGGTTGTGCTCTGTTGCGTATTCTATTCTGATCTAACATGTACTCGCGATCATAGTATTTTGCTCGTTTATAAGATTGGTTAATTAGTTTCTTCGGGTAGCCCCGATCTTTCAATTTCTGTTTTAAAATTTCAGAGTGCCTATTAAAATCACACATAGAGGAGCAATTCCTTCGTAATCGCAAAAATTGCCCAAAGGGAATATTATCCCTTTGGGCTTTGGGGGTGAAACTTCCATAATGTAAAAGGGTGTTTTTATCTGTAGGTTTACTGTAAAGTTCCACCGCAAGCTGACCTTCTTTCTCCTTGATACAGATATCTAAAAAGTTGACTTTGTCCTTACTGTATTCTGACGTAAATTTCAGATTGGGATCTCCCAGATTAAGCCACCCTATAAATTCATCAAGATCCTCCTGGTTGCCTTCCCAGATAAAAATGATGTCGTCAATGAAGCGGCACCATGAACTCACGTTCTCAAAATATGGTGCCACTTCATTGAATACATGCCTCTCCTCAAACTCGCCTACATAGAGGCAGGCCAGACTGGGAGCACACGTGGCTCCCATGCTGGTCCCCTTTATCTGCTGAAATAGATCCTCCTCAAATAGAAAAAGATTATTTTTTAACACCATAGTAATACAGTGCAAAATAAATTCCATGCTGCCACCATGGAGATCTACTCTCTCTAAGAGGGATCCTATCACTTTAATAGTATCATCCTGGGGGATATTGGTATATAGGGCTTCAATATCAAGGGTGACCAGAAACTGGGTCACCCTATTGAAGCCCTTCCCTCAAAAATAGAAATAGCATGGGCAGAATCCTTAAGGTATGATTTTTGCTGTTGTACTAATGGTTTAATAAAACAATCAGCAAATTTGCTAAGAGGCTCCAATAAAGAGCCAATACTGCTCACAATGGGTCTCATTGGGGGATTTTTAAGGTCCTTATGGACTTTCGGCAGTCCGTAAATGGCTGGAGTAATGGGTGAATTATTAAATAAAAATTTATATTCATCTTCGCATATCCAGCCTTCAGTTCTAGCTGTATTGAGTAAAGATTCAATTTTATTTTTTAATATTTGAATCTTACTATGGGGAACTCTCCTATAGTGTTCTGGGATCAATAGTAATCCTAACATCTTCCCTTTGTAATCTTCCGTGTCAAACACCACGACCCCCCCGCCTTTGTCGGCGGGTTTGATCGTGATGCCCACATCATTTTGTAATGAACTCAAAGCTTCTCTGTGTTGTTTAGAAAGGTTATTGTTGAGGTTTCTTTTAGTCCTTGGATTATCTAACAGTTGTTTTAATTCTATTTCCACCACTCTCTCGAAAACTTCAATGTTTTTATCAACCATGTTGAGCGGAGGAGTGAATGTTGATTTAGGTTTGAGACCAGATATATTCTCCGTGGTCTGAGGGTCCCTATTCTCAAAGAATCTTTTTAATCTGATCTTTCTAAATAGTGCTTTTAGATCTTTCTCAAACTCAAACCTATTTAATGCTGTACTCGGGGCAAAACTAAAACCTTTTTCTAAAACTTCCTTTTCAACATCAGTTAAAACACGTCGGGATAAATTGATTATTGGGAACTTATCTATCTCCAATATCTTTGATTGCGAGTTTTCAAGTAATCCTGTTGGGGATAGTTCCTGCCTTGATCCTGTTGCGGAAAGGTCCTCCCTTGGTCCACCCTGTGTGTATTCCGGTAGTTCCCGCGCCCCCTCTTTTGTGTCTGGCCTAAAAAAGACTCATGTTCAGAGTTCATCCCTTCTCTCCTTTGTTGATCTCTATTATGGTCCTCCTCCTCACTGCTTGACCCTGATGTTTCAGAGAAGGTAACCCGTTGATTTCTACCCCTAAAGTAGACTGGTCTTTGCGGATGTTGTCTCTCCCATCTCTGGTTTTTTTGATTATAGTATTCCTTATTGAGATAGGGATAGACCTGTTCTACATTATATCTTTCTAAGTTTTTTTTTAAGTTTATTCTTTTTTTAATTTATCAAATAGTCCTTATATCCCTCTACTTCATGCTGTAGTTCCTCTAATTTCTTTTTGGCTTCCTCTAATCCTGTATTTGTTCTTATCTTAGATTCTAATTCATCTATTTCTTTCCTTTCCAGAATTAAAACCTCCTGTGCTGTTTCAATGATCAGAATGATCCAATCTCGGCTACAGCGGTTCGCAATGTGTGTCCAGGTTTCTAAAAATTTCCTGTTCTCAACAAAAAGGCCTGGTTCATTCCGAACTCGAAGGCCAATCGGAATTACACCTGATTTTAGATACTCCACCAGGAATTCGGCATGTAGCTCTGTTCTAATCATCTTTTTCTTTAAGTTCAGTATTTTAAGAAGTTGATCGCTACTTAATGCATTGGTACTAATATTCCCATTTGTGCGAGGATTCTGATTTATTAATTTATTAAATTGATCCTCCGAAAAGCCGAAAGTCTTAAATGTGTCCATTATTGTTTAGGCACTTGGCTCCGGGCCTATTGGCTATAACTCTAAACTAACCTCTCCAACCAAATGATTGTACAGAAGACTCTTTCAAAAAAGAGAGGAACCCTTGGACACCCAAAGGACTAGGGTTAAGACAAAAGGTAAAAATATTGTCCTCTGGGATTGTTTTAATATATTGTTTCATTCGCACCTTCTTTCATATGCCAAGCTCTGACTCCACACACACACTCACCATTCATAAAGGTCACCGCTCAACTGGTGGCTACAATGTATTGGCACAAACACCTATTGTTCATAAGGCAATGATTGTAATTTATTAAAACCATTTATTATTTTATACAAAATTTAAAAAACATTTTTTAGTTACAAGTTAAAACCATTTTTGTCCATACCATCATCATGAAAAATATGAAACAATACTAAAAACAATTAATCACATTCACAATACTACAAAAAATCATAACACGAGAGTTAAAAACAGACATTAATCTTTGTCATAAATCGCCATAATCCACGGTTAAACTTATGTACAAACACCCTGGTGCCTTGTGTATCATCAATATCTAGGGTGATGTTCGTATAGATGGATTTATGGCAACAGAAAAGGCGTCGACGCGTTTTGAAGGCTTTATCTCATTCCACCTTCTTTATCAAGACCGTTATATTATGTACTCCGTCCTTTAAAAATCTATAATGTAAACATATATATATATAAATATAAATAATAACCTTACATATCATTGTTCCATAATCATCAATGCTTTTCATGAATTCAATCAAACAGTGCTTCATAAAATTACAGTCAATAACACCATAGTCTTTGTATAAATGACCACAATTTTTCAAACAGTGGAAATGAAAAGACACTTTGGTACCAAACCTGCAGGCCACCCAGCCACATCAGTGCCTTTTCACCATGCCAAAAGTCCCACACAAATACCCATACTCACTCAAATCAATAATATGTAGCCATTCCGATTACTAAAAGTACATATATTAACACATAACACTACATCCATTCATAACAATCCAATATACTCTTTTACTGTTCATATTCACCACCCATCATGCTTTTATATAGGGGGTATATTTCAACTTACTAAATGGGCAGGTGAACGATGTTTCACTCTGTAATGTACTTAATAAAAATTGTTATGCTCTTCCATCCATCTATAAGGCTTGGTAATTCTTTAATCTAGGAACACACAGAAAAAACGTCATTATACTTTCTGTTTTTTATTTAGTATTATGGGGATTTCTTTTTATTTAATTTCTCCCTCTAACTATATTATGACGCATGTTGGATACTGAGGACTTACTGGTATGAATCTCCTAGATGAGCCCACTAAGGCGCGCTGTGCCAGTCCCCCGTTTTATAATTCCATCACACGCATCGTTTTGCTTGTTTTGAGCTGTATTGGTGATAAAGTTAAAACCTAGTTAGGCTATTCGTAATCATGTTACCTCAACATTTGTCATAGACTATCCCTTATCCCTAATTAAAATACATACCTCGTTAAAATCAATAATGAAGTATACCCGTTTGTATTTCAAATGTGCGCTTATTATTTCAAGCTCGTAACAAGGAATGCTTATCCTTTAGAAGTCTGTTCCTCATGCAACTTTCGTCTGTTCCTTTTCACCTCAGAGCATATTATACCTTGCTCTAAAATACAACAAAAACCTACATCAGTAAAACATGTATACGCTTAAATCTACTATCCCCTAAATTGGCGGGTTGATATCTAAGTCGTATGTAATATTAACATATATTTTTTGTATATAATAGCAACTAGTTTTCTCTTTGTCATTAATCTAAGAGATAAAACATATCAACCCCTTTGGCAAGAATCCTTTTCTTATACATTTATCACTAAATCCAATAGCAGAGGGACATAAACACATCTTGTTTTTTGACCTAGTGTGATTATCTCCCACTCGTAACAAACGGGTTCTATGTTCATGTCTGTTTCTCCCGTTTGCTATTTCTAAATTATTACCGGCATTCTGTCCTGGATTCTGACACAGATAGTACTTCTGATTAAAAAATGTCCGTGTCCTAACACCCATTTATCCCTATCTACTCCTCCATAAAGCAAGGAATTCTCCCATTCTTCACCCTGCTCACCTTGTCGAGTAACCAAACTGGCGGCCCCTACTTCCGTCCGAGTTGTTTGTAATGATCTTTTTACCTGCACGATTCCCGCGCTATTTAAGCCTCGGTTTTCATTCACTCTAATCTGCGTGCCTAACGTACTTACGTAATCACAAGTGGACATATACTGTTCTAAACACTGCGAACAGCGCCACCATGTGCTATTTCTTGGTATTACTTCTCTTATTTTTTCAAAAGTAACCTACGATGTAGGTAAAGAGAAATCCAACTTTATTTAGTGCATGCAGCGATCACACTCCCTTATTAACCTAGTCTCCTCTCATCTAATTCTCCCCTCCAAGGATGGTTAAATTTATTCCGCTGTTCCAGGCTCAAATGTTATCTCAAAGATAAATTTTAATTGAACCATACCTGATACAGATCTTAATAAGATACAATCTATTAATGAATATAAGTGACTTTTTCCTTCTCTATTTCAAGAATGGTTTCATCAACTATAGAAGTCAAGAATTAGTAATAAAAAAGGTGCAATATTCATTAATTCTAGACCCATACCCCATGGTTTCATCAACTCAAAAGCCAAGAACTGGTTCTCAATGGGGTGCTGTATTCATTGATTCGAGACACATAGCCCCATGGGTGCTAGTCTCAGGAAATTATAGACATCCAATCTTCACGTGAATTAAGGCCACTTTGAACCGTGTTTAACTTACAGATGTACCATTGTTCCCTTAGTTTTCTCTTTTTCTCAAGATCTCCACCTCTCATATTGCCGGTTATTTTCTCCAGTATGAACCACTGCAAATCATTGCAGCCATGGTTAGCACTAGAGAAATGCTCAGTTAAGGGTGCATTTTCTTTTCCTGTTCTTAATGCTGATTTATGTTCTTGCACCCTAAATCTAAGTTCTCTGCTAGTTTCGCCCATGTAGCCCAGGCCACATGGGCAAATCAGCAAATAGATTAAGTTCTTGCTCCGGCAGTTGTTAAGGCTGTTACATTTAATTTCTTGGCCATTAAACTTGATGTTTTTGGCAACCAAACAGTGTTCACTTAAATTGAACATGTGCCACATTTGTAGTTACCAATTGCTTTGGTGCCCTGTAATGTACTTTGTGCCTCCTTACTATGGTCCCTGTATGTATTAACTAGACTATTTCTGATATTTCTATTCTTCCTAAATGCAAAGAGCGGCTTCTCTAGTTTTAAATCTTGGCCATCATTAAGGATTTTCCAGTTTTTGTTGAGTACATTTTTGATTTGATTACTCCTCTCACAGAACTGACTCACGAATACAATCTTTTCCTTTGGTTGTGCTCTGTTGCGTATTCTATTCTGATCTAACATGTACTCGCGATCATAGTATTTTGCTCGTTTATAAGATTGGTTAATTAGTTTCTTCGGGTAGCCCCGATCTTTCAATTTCTGTTTTAAAATTTCAGAGTGCCTATTAAAATCACACATAGAGGAGCAATTCCTTCGTAATCGCAAAAATTGCCCAAAGGGAATATTATCTAACTTATACCAATGTGCCTCAGGATTGTCTAGTGAGCCTCAGGCTCAACAACACTTGCCCAGTTGCTCTTTTATGTAATAGTCATATGACATATCTTTACTTTCCATTGGAATATTGTAATAGCCAATCCTCACCACTTCCATTCAGACTTCCTTAGGCTCCATGGTGTTTCACAAAATTAATAAAACCAAATTATTTTTCTTCGCAGCACAAAGGTCAGTATGGTTAGAGATATGTATGATATCCTTTTTAAGGCTCAGGATCCAGACACTGTTGTTTTTCCTTCAGATGGCTTTCACTCATTTCAAAATAAATCTTGGTTTTAAGATAAGCTGCGAGAAGTCAAAGCTGTCTCCTTCAAAACAATAGAAAGTGAGGGGTTTTCTTAAGCACTTAAACAGGTCCATTATGATTAGAAGATTCTTTCTATAAAACAGAAACTTACGAGATTATATCGATTTCTGATATTTCTGGTGATCATTCCCAGAATAGTACACTTCAAGATGCTTTCATGCCTGTGAATTCAGCATCTGAAGATTTCAGACTCTGACATCACTTAAAACTGGAATTGGAATTGTGATACGATTAACTAGAAATCAGTTACACCTGTTTATTTCAGTTCAAGACCATATCTTAGAGTTAGATGTGAGCAATCAAGGATGGATGCAAGTTGTATCCATGTCTCCATGAAGTACCAGGGTCTCCAGGGTTCTCAACATTGCACATGAAAAGCTTAGAGTGTTTTACAGGAGAGCTTGACTTCTGGGGTAAGGACTTCAAGGTAGGAGGCCAGCAGACATTCGCTGTTTCTGTCCAGCATGAATGATTTGGATCTGCTGCAAAAGACAAAAAAATATTTTAATGACTTTTTCTCAATCATAGAAATTGTTACTAATGCCAAGAAATTTTGAAGAATTGTAGAAAAAGACTCTTGGACGGAGCAAATTCAACTTATTAGCAACCAAAGAGAGGGAGAGAGCGAGAGAAGTAAAGAGAGAGAGAGAGAGAGACAGGCAGATAGCGAAACAAACAGAGCCAGAGATGAGAGAGATAGTAAGAGAGATACTCTTACTATCTCATAGCAAAACATATGCTGACGAACTAACCATTGACATCCGTTTCTGGACAATAATTGCAGGTAAGTTGTTGCACAAATATAAACTAGGGTATGCACATAGACTAGAATGTACATTTCTTGCAGCAAAGAATAGTAATACAATTATTTAACCAACCTAAGTTTGTATAAGCATCAAATGGCATTAAAGGTAATAAAGAGTATTGATATAAGGAATAAAGCAGTCTTAGTGTGAAGATGGCAAAGCCGTGATTTATGTGACATTTTAAAGTTAAACAACTTCTAGAATGTTGCCACTTTGTGATCCAGCTGGTCCAGTCGTTTTGCACAAGCGCTGGCCAACAGACAGCTTTCGGCCCACCTTCAGAGACATGTGAACGACTCCCAGGCTCAGGAACAAAGGCAGTTGCTGCAGGGTGAGGTGTGATCTCCCCTGACAGAAAGGCTACAAGGGTTGTTAGCCCAAAAGGCGAGCTTCAAAGAGGAATCTGCCTTTGAAGGTTCGCCTGTGACAACTCTCCTAAGCAGGCTGGCTTTTGTTCCTGTAGACAAGTTGGAGACAGGGCCAGAGAGGAAAAACCTGTCCACAAACAGGTTATCCTGATGGTATACAGTCCTCAGGTAGCCATACCTCTGACAGTCGAGAGAAGATTTACACATCTTGAGAGTGGCAATAATATTGCACTCTAGGATAGCCAAATGCCACACATCACCGGACTTTTGTCACTAAAGAGAAGTTACCTACTAGCCCATTTGCTAGTGACTGCATTGTGCCCTCTGGGAACCTTATCAGGTTAAAACGGGCACCCCTTGCACCCTGAACCTCAGTACGTCATGGATTTGGAAGGAGGTCCAAGAGAGGAGTGCCCAGCCTTTGAAGCTGGACAAAGAGAGGCTGCACCGTTGGAAGGACTGCACCTACTGCATGGGTTAGAGAGATTGAACTGTGCCATTCTTTCAAACTCTTCTGTTCAGTCTGTCCCAAGATCTACACATTTGTGTTCCACCTCAGATTCAAGTGTTTCCAGCTCATTCAGGACTCATGGGGCTGAGGTAATATTGAAGCTTACAAATCAGCAAGGGACGTTTGGTGTAGGTGGTGAATGGCAAGGAATTTTAATCAAATTTCATTGAATGTTTCTTCCATTCTCAGTTTGCTAGTAGAGTTAGGGGCAGATTTATTAAGTTTTGGCACAACACAGCACACCAACCAAAGTTATTGTGCTATGTCATGTTGTGTTACTTGGTTGGAGAAAAACAGCTTCATATCTACTAAGTTATGCCACTGTTTTTCTCAAAGCCAGCACACATGCACATTAAGCTGTCTTGCACCAAAGCACATAACTGTGCACTTTGGTGCAAGTGTGTTTGTGTTCTGTCAAACATAGATTTTGTATTGGATGGGTACCCTTTCAATACAAAAACTATGTTTTCATACTTTACCCACATTGTTTGTAAACCCTTCGGAATGTCCATGCACCATCCATGGTACATACCTTAATGCAAAGCAGCTCAAATTAATGCATACAAATTCTTTGCATTATTTTAAGCAACTAAATCTGGGCCTTCATTTCTAAAGACCTTTCTTATAGTACTTTTAATCCTTTGGCTGTTAAGTCTTGTTAAGTCTTTTCCACCTAGAAAGCGAAGCCCTTTTTTTTTAGCTATTTAGGGTAGTTCTTGCTTAGGCCTCCATAACTTTTCTTCCACATAAGGTTTCCAGGCAAAAATTGATATCCTTTTTTTTCAACATCCTGGGATTTCAAAAGATACCCAGGGTTTGTGGATATGCCTGGAGGGGAATGAGAAAATAGCAAAAATATAGCAACATTTTGTTTTTTGTAGGGGAAATAGGAAAAAAGTGCTGCACAAAAAGAGCCTGTTTTTTTCTCCTACAAATGGCATCAACAAAAGGTTTTCTGTACTAAAATCACTGTTTTCCCAGCTTTCAGGAACATGAAGATCTGAATTTTTCAAAGAGGTAGCCCATTTTTCAAAATCTTTGCGCTTTCAACGCACTTTCAGTTTGTGGAGGAAACTAGTATAACTCCTTCGGGTGATCCTAGAAAGCTATAGATTTCCTAAAAGTAGAGAACGTTTGAGTTCAGCAAGGGGTCATTTGTGTACATTGCTCAAGGTTTTCCCAAAGATAACAGCCGTTGCAATAAAACAAATATTGAAAATGAGTGGGCAACAATGGCCATTTGTGACGTTCTCATCTTTAATTTCTTGTCATCATGTCTCATTCACAAAAACAATGTGCCAATATTTCCGCTAGACCTTTGTGGATATGGGAATATATAGGGCTTGTAGGTTTTTCAAGAACCCAAAGTACCCAGAGCCAACAACTGAATCGCACCTTACAATGATTTTTCACTGTGTACTGGGTACAAAGCAATTCATATGGTAAAATACAAAGAGTGAAAAATGGGTATCAAGGAAACCTATGTTTTTTTGTAAACAAACACCAGACAGGGAATTTAGGCCCAGTGGTTATTTTTACATCTCTGAATTTGTCAATAACCATACTAGCATGTGATCCGGAGGGCATTTTTCAAAATGTCTTCTTTGTTAAACACTGGCTTACATTCTGTACTGTTTCAAGAAGGACCCCTTCTCAAAGAGAAGGGGGTACGGGGAGACTGGGAGCCTAATTAGGAGGTCAAAAGCCAGTGCTCCTATAGAGAATCAAAGTTTCAACAAGGGGCTGCTGTTCCTATGAAGGATAGAAAGAAAGGCACAATCTCTCAAGGGTGGAGAGTACCTTGGGTCAGAGTACTGGACAGAGACAGTCAGCTGGACTGTTCATAGTGCCCTCACACATCCCCTAGAGGATGTCTTGTTTCATCATAGGGCGGGTATCCTCGTCGGGCCAGCGCTGCAATGCCCTATGGGTCCCCCGAAGGGTCACTTTAGTGGAGATCTTTTAAGAGGATGCCGTATGATGAATGCCGGTGAGGTGGTTCGTGAAGTGGTGGGGTGTGAGATAAAGAATTTAAACTGGTACTAAGGAGTGATTTCTTCTGCTAACCATGGGTACCAAAGTCACAGTGACAACGTCTCCTGCGGACATCCCTGTGACTGCCTACCTTGGGCACTACTCAGCGGTACTCACCCATGTCTCACTCATTTTAGATCCAAGAATTACATTCTTGATTCAAGACTTCAACACTTTGATCCAAGCGTTCAATTTCTACATGCTTTTGTAAATGCCCTCCTGCTCGACATGGTTTGGGGTACCACCTCACAAGCCCATGACTGAGGGATACCACAGGTAGATTCCTGTCTATTCCATTTTGATTTTTTAACCTTCTCTTTTGTTTCTCATTCTCTATAGGTGGATACAGAACAACATACACACAGTAGGTAGCACCTATGGGCACCAATCTTAGTGCGGGATAGTTTGCCCACTACACATGCTCTTTTTTTCGTCCTGATGAAGCGCAGTTGATCCTTATGACCAGTTTAGGCGTGAAGCTTGAAGGTGTTAGCCCCTTGTTGAAACTTTAAATTCTGTACACCCACATAGCTCTCAATATATATGGTACCTCACTTGTGTGGGTAGCCTAGTACCTGTGACAGGAAAAGGATTCAAAACACAATAAGGACACATCACATTTTTTTCCACTGAAAACCAACCCTTTTCTTAACGTGGGTAGCTGTGGATTTTGGGCCCTAGCTCAGCGGGCACCTGGGGAAAACTGGGAATCTTGCTCATTTTCTATAAGTAGATACCTTGAGGAATCCATGTTAGGGTGACTTGTATTGCTCTCACCAGGTTTTAGCATCCAGAAGCCTTTGCAAACCTCAAACCTTGACTGAAAACACACATTTTCCTCACATTTCTGTGAGGAAAACTTCTGGCATCTGTAAGGATCCACAAATTTACTCCCACCCAGCCACCCCCCAAATCTCCCAATAAAAATTGTGCCTCATGTTTGTGGGTAGGGCGAGTGCCCACGACAGGAAAGACTGCAAAATGCAACACGGGTACATCACATTTTTCCAATGAAGCCTAATCCTTTTTTGCAATGTGGGCAGCTTTGGATTTTGAGCCTTAGCTCTGCATGCACCTAGTGAACATCAGAAAACCTGCCAGGGTGGGGTGAATTTTGTGGCTTTTGCCAGGTTTTCTGACCCAGACGCCCATGCAAAACTAAAATATTGACTAATTACACACATTTTCCTCACAGTTATGTGAGAAAAATGTCTGGAATCTGTGGGGAGCCACAAAATTCCTTACCTCACTTGTTTGGGTAGGCCTAGTACCTGCGACAGGAAAGGTCCCAAAATGCAACTTAGACATACCATATTTTTCCACTGAAAAAGGACCTTTTATTTCCAATGTGAATAGCTGTGGATTCAACACCCAAGCTCAGCTGTCACCTAGGGAATATTAACAAACCTGTACATTTTTTAAAACTAGATGCCTAAGGGAATCCAGGGTGTGGTGATTGTGTGGCTCCCACCAGTCTTGACTACCCAGAAGTATTTGCAAACCTCAAACTTTGACTAAGACACATATGCTCCTCACATTTCTGCAAGGAAAGCTGCTGGAATCTGCAGGGATCCACAATTTTCATACCACCCAGAACTCCCCCAATGCTCCTGATAAAAATGGTAACTCCCTCGAGTGGGTAGGACTATAGGCCACAACAGAAAAGGGCCCGTATACAACATGGACACATCATATTTTTCCACTAAAAACGAACCCTTTTTTTCAATGTGGATAGCTGTGGATTTTGGGCCACAGCTCAGTCGGCACCTAGGGAAATGTAGCAAACCTGCACATTTATAAAAAATTAGACAGCCAGGGGATTCCAGGGTGGGGTTAATTGCATGGCTCTCATCAGGTTTTCTTAACCATAAGCCCTTGCAAACCTTAAAATTTGACTAAAAAGCACAATTTCTTCACATATCTGTGATGGAAAGTTCTGGGATCTGTGGGGAGCCCCAAATTTCCTACCAGCTAGCATTTCCTGAAGTCTCCTGATAAAAATGGTACCTCACTTGTGTGGGTAGGCCTAGTGCCCGCAGCAGGAAAGGCCCTAAAACGCAACATGGACACATCACATTTTTCCTCTGAAAACTGACCCTTTTCTTGAAATGTGGCTAGCTGTGGATTTGAGGCCCTAGCTCAGCAGCACTTAGGGAAACCTAGCAAACCTGCACATTTTTGAAAAATAGACACCCAGGGGAATCCAGAGTGGTGTGATCTGCATTGCTCTATACGTGCTTTCTTACCCAGAGGCCCTTGCAAGCCTCAAACTTTGACTAACAAAACAGTGGTACTTCGCTTGTGTAGGTAGACCTAAAGCCCGCAACAGGAAAGGCCCCAAAATAAGTCAAAAAAATTATCTGGTTTGGCGATGGGGAGGAGCTGTGGTTTTTGGGCCAAGGATCGACGGCCACCCAGGGTACCCTACTAAACCCAGACAATTCTGAAAATCTAGACACCCAGGGGAATCCAGTGTGGTGTGCCTCATATGGATCCCAAAAAGTTTTCTTAACCACAATGCCTTGCAAACTCAAATTTGCATAAAAGTGTGCATTGTTCTTGCATTTCTTTCACGTAAATGTCGAGAATCAGAAGGATTCCACAAAATGTATACCACCCAGCATTCCACTACTTGTCCTAATAAAAGTGCTGCCCTACTTGCGTGAATGGGCCTAGTGCCTGAACAGGAACAGATCAATATAAGGTCAATAAAAGTCCCTTACCGGGAGGGTGGTGCCAAAAACGGCCAAAACGTGGCAATATTTTTTGGGGGTGACCCTTGCCCAAGGGGTCGCTCCCTAACATGCATAAATACAAAATCCCTGGTGTATAGTGGCTTTCCTCACCCTTTTGTGGGCAGATCAACATAAAAAAAATGGCCAATTTGCGCTGGGACGCTTGCTTAAGGGGCCTGTCCTTCAATTGCCTAATAAAAAATCTCTGGTGTCTAGTGGTTTTCCGCCCCCCTTGGGGGCAGATCAGCCTAAGAAATGACCGATCTGCTCCAAGACATGGCGGAAAAAGACCTAAGCATTTTCCCCCAAATTGGGGAAAACCCTATCCAAAGGGGTCACTTCTCATAAAAAATGTTTTTTATTTCCCTGGTGTCTAGTGGGTTTTCACTTCTCCAGTGAGCAAACCAGCCTAAAAAACAGTCAATCTTTCCCCAGGGGAACAGGAACAAAGGAAAATCACACCCTTAAAGGGTAGTGACCCTTGACCTAGGGGTCTCTCCCCATAAACATTATTTGTAGTCTAAATCCTTGGTGTCTAGTGGCTTTCCACCCCTTGTCGGGCAGAATAGCTTACAAAATGGCCGATCTGTTCTCGGGGCGCAGAAAACAGCCAAAACATATTCACCCTGAATTAGAAAGCAACCTTTGACCAAGGGGCTGCTCCCACCACCAAAAAAAGAGATCCCTGGTGGCTAGTGGTGTATTCCTGCTGTGCGATCATGATCCCACCTGCAATCCAGTAAAAGGAATGCACTTTAGAGAGACACAAGGGGAAAGGAACAAGTCTTTCCTTTCCCCCTGTGTCTGTCTGCCCTTCTGACCCTTCACTGGAGTGAGAAATTACCATAAAAATGTTCTCTAGCCTTAATGCCCTGAAAGCAATGGCGTAAATGTGTCCCATGGTGCCTGATAATGATGTTGGCACGCTGTGTGCGCGTGCAGGCCATTAGAACACCAGTGGAGTGGTCAGGGTTGCAGCTGAAGTACTTCTGCTGTCACCCCGGAGAAGGCATGTGGCGGGGGGCCTCAGGGGAAATGCCATCCTCTTCCCCATGGCCAGGTGCTAGAACGTGCTGTTGTATTCCGCTTTAGGTGTCCGTATATAGGTTTTCCTGAGATATGTCCTTATATAGGCACAATTCGCATTGCCCTTATATAGGCATAGAATCCCAGTCCTTATTTAGGCATTAGCTGTGCACTCCAAATACAGGAATGGTCACTGACATCCGTCCACCCTAACGTCACAACGAGTTCTTAGAAACCAGACCCTTAAGCTCTCGGGAGTTCCACTAGCACAGGATTATTGATTTCTCCAAGAACTCATCTATTATGTATGAACCGTTATACCTTAAGGGTTCATTCCTGACGTCTTCCTCTGTCCGACTTCACGTCAATGCTATCATTCCAAGACACCTACCAGGTATAAATATACCTTCCCTTGCCCAAGCAAGTTAGAGGAGACCTCGACTTCAGAGGAGCTCGTATCCCGGCCTAACGCACTGAGAAGACGCTGTCATTCCTGCACGCAGAAGAATCCAGCTTCCAGTGTTCTGACTCCCTTCGCGGGGTGTTAGAGTTCCAGATCCGGCAAGATATGGAGCTGACTAGAACCTAGAGGGACTCTTGGCATACTAGACTTACACTTACTCTTAGTATACCATACTAGAGAATACTCCACCTACTTCTTACCTTTCCCTACACCTAGACTAGGTTAGGTACATCGGGATAGAACTAGCTTAGAGACGCATCGTATGAGTACTCGCATTTTTTAGCTCATGTTATTTATGTACGTGAATATATGCTAAAAAGATAATGCTAGCGCAGTATTATTTATTTCTACTGCTTACGCTGTACATTATATATCTTGCATACTGTCTTGTGATCATAACAGCACATATCTCTTACACAAGAAACAAGACTGTTCAATAAAACCCTTTTATTGAAACGCCCGTCTTTCCTTTCTGTGTAACTCTGTAGAAACTAAGCATGCACGATTGACTGAGTGAAACTGTTATCTATTGTTTCCACGATTCATGTTCCGATTCTAAAGGGAAACAAAGTGGTCATGTTTATGCGGTTGCCAGAAACTACTCCCTTCTTGTTCTCATGGAGTTTCTAGTGGCCTCCGAGCTAGCTGGCACAAGTAATTAAGTTTAATATACTCGGTAGGGACATACCGACCTCAGTCCTGTGTCAAGCCTATAGGGTATATTATTCCAATGCGCAGAGCCTATTAGGGAAATAGGAACTACACTACTTGGCGCCCAAATGTTTGGTAAAGTAAACACAAGGAGATGATGGACGGAGCGCTGAAACTTTTCAGACACTCACCCCCAGTCACAGATCTGGGTTGAATCCATCATCATTCTTTAGCTCACATTGCCACCCCAGTTCAGACATAGCTATATGCAAATCAGTCTTGACCCTGTGCCTCATGGGAACAGTCCAGCCCGAACTGCCAAGCAATGTCTTCCCTGGACCGGAAACAAGCATCCTGGGACCGGTTTCTGGCTAACAGCCGTCATCAGCCAGGCTAGCTTGAATCCAGTGGCAAAGTGAGCAAGGGACCCACGTCTGGGCATACCCTGCCAACTTAGGGCGAACAAAGTAAACACAAGGAGATGATGGACGGAGCGCTGAAACTTTTCAGACACTCACCCCCAGTCACAGATCTGGGTTGAATCCATCATCATTCTTTAGCTCACATTGCCACCCCAGTTCAGACATAGCTATATGCAAATCAGTCTTGACCCTGTGCCTCATGGGAACAGTCCAGCCCGAACTGCCAAGCAATGTCTTCCCTGGACCGGAAACAAGCATCCTGGGACCGGTTTCTGGCTAACAGCCGTCATCAGCCAGGCTAGCTTGAATCCAGTGGCAAAGTGAGCAAGGGACCCACGTCTGGGCATACCCTGCCAACTTAGGGCGAACAAAGTAAACACAAGGAGATGATGGACGGAGCGCTGAAACTTTTCAGACACTCACCCCCAGTCACAGATCTGGGTTGAATCCATCATCATTCTTTAGCTCACATT
The DNA here is from genome assembly GCA_963921515.1 of Calotriton arnoldi. Lineage (NCBI taxonomy): Eukaryota > Metazoa > Chordata > Amphibia > Caudata > Salamandridae > Calotriton > Calotriton arnoldi. Next base: position 566,577 of record CAWUFW010005511.1, on the reverse strand, counting down.
GCCACCCCAGTTCAGACATAGCTATATGCAAATCAGTCTTGACCCTGTGCCTCATGGGAACAGTCCAGCCCGAACTGCCAAGCAATGTCTTCCCTGGACCGGAAACAAGCATCCTGGGACCGGTTTCTGGCTAACAGCCGTCATCAGCCAGGCTAGCTTGAATCCAGTGGCAAAGTGAGCAAGGGACCCACGTCTGGGCATACCCTGCCAACTTAGGGCGAACAAAGTAAACACAAGGAGATGATGGACGGAGCGCTGAAACTTTTCAGACACTCACCCCCAGTCACAGATCTGGGTTGAATCCATCATCATTCTTTAGCTCACATTGCCACCCCAGTTCAGACATAGCTATATGCAAATCAGTCTTGACCCTGTGCCTCATGGGAACAGTCCAGCCCGAACTGCCAAGCAATGTCTTCCCTGGACCGGAAACAAGCATCCTGGGACCGGTTTCTGGCTAACAGCCGTCATCAGCCAGGCTAGCTTGAATCCAGTGGCAAAGTGAGCAAGGGACCCACGTCTGGGCATACCCTGCCAACTTAGGGCGAACAAAGTAAACACAAGGAGATGATGGACGGAGCGCTGAAACTTTTCAGACACTCACCCCCAGTCACAGATCTGGGTTGAATCCATCATCATTCTTTAGCTCACATTGCCACCCCAGTTCAGACATAGCTATATGCAAATCAGTCTTGACCCTGTGCCTCATGGGAACAGTCCAGCCCGAACTGCCAAGCAATGTCTTCCCTGGACCGGAAACAAGCATCCTGGGACCGGTTTCTGGCTAACAGCCGTCATCAGCCAGGCTAGCTTGAATCGAGTGGCAAAGTGAGCAAGGGACCCACGTCTGGGCATACCCTGCCAACTTAGGGCGAACAAAGTAAACACAAGGAGATGATGGACGGAGCGCTGAAACTTTTCAGACACTCACCCCCAGTCACAGATCTGGGTTGAATCCATCATCATTCTTTAGCTCACATTGCCACCCCAGTTCAGACATAGCTATATGCAAATCAGTCTTGACCCTGTGCCTCATGGGAACAGTCCAGCCCGAACTGCCAAGCAATGTCTTCCCTGGACCGGAAACAAGCATCCTGGGACCGGTTTCTGGCTAACAGCCGTCATCAGCCAGGCTAGCTTGAATCCAGTGGCAAAGTGAGCAAGGGACCCACGTCTGGGCATACCCTGCCAACTTAGGGCGAACAAAGTAAACACAAGGAGATGATGGACGGAGCGCTGAAACTTTTCAGACACTCACCCCCAGTCACAGATCTGGGTTGAATCCATCATCATTCTTTAGCTCACATTGCCACCCCAGTTCAGACATAGCTATATGCAAATCAGTCTTGACCCTGTGCCTCATGGGAACAGTCCAGCCCGAACTGCCAAGCAATGTCTTCCCTGGACCGGAAACAAGCATCCTGGGACCGGTTTCTGGCTAACAGCCGTCATCAGCCAGGCTAGCTTGAATCCAGTGGCAAAGTGAGCAAGGGACCCACGTCTGGGCATACCCTGCCAACTTAGGGCGAACAAAGTAAACACAAGGAGATGATGGACGGAGCGCTGAAACTTTTCAGACACTCACCCCCAGTCACAGATCTGGGTTGAATCCATCATCATTCTTTAGCTCACATTGCCACCCCAGTTCAGACATAGCTATATGCAAATCAGTCTTGACCCTGTGCCTCATGGGAACAGTCCAGCCCGAACTGCCAAGCAATGTCTTCCCTGGACCGGAAACAAGCATCCTGGGACCGGTTTCTGGCTAACAGCCGTCATCAGCCAGGCTAGCTTGAAACCAGTGGCAAAGTGAGCAAGGGACCCACGTCTGGGCATACCCTGCCAACTTAGGGCGAACAAAGTAAACACAAGGAGATGATGGACGGAGCGCTGAAACTTTTCAGACACTCACCCCCAGTCACAGATCTGGGTTGAATCCATCATCATTCTTTAGCTCACATTGCCACCCCAGTTCAGACATAGCTATATGCAAATCAGTCTTGACCCTGTGCCTCATGGGAACAGTCCAGCCCGAACTGCCAAGCAATGTCTTCCCTGGACCGGAAACAAGCATCCTGGGACCGGTTTCTGGCTAACAGCCGTCATCAGCCAGGCTAGCTTGAATCCAGTGGCAAAGTGAGCAAGGGACCCACGTCTGGGCATACCCTGCCAACTTAGGGCGAACAAAGTAAACACAAGGAGATGATGGACGGAGCGCTGAAACTTTTCAGACACTCACCCCCAGTCACAGATCTGGGTTGAATCCATCATCATTCTTTAGCTCACATTGCCACCCCAGTTCAGACATAGCTATATGCAAATCAGTCTTGACCCTGTGCCTCATGGGAACAGTCCAGCCCGAACTGCCAAGCAATGTCTTCCCTGGACCGGAAACAAGCATCCTGGGACCGGTTTCTGGCTAACAGCCGTCATCAGCCAGGCTAGCTTGAATCCAGTGGCAAAGTGAGCAAGGGACCCACGTCTGGGCATACCCTGCCAACTTAGGGCGAACAAAGTAAACACAAGGAGATGATGGACGGAGCGCTGAAACTTTTCAGACACTCACCCCCAGTCACAGATCTGGGTTGAATCCATCATCATTCTTTAGCTCACATTGCCACCCCAGTTCAGACATAGCTATATGCAAATCAGTCTTGACCCTGTGCCTCATGGGAACAGTCCAGCCCGAACTGCCAAGCAATGTCTTCCCTGGACCGGAAACAAGCATCCTGGGACCGGTTTCTGGCTAACAGCCGTCATCAGCCAGGCTAGCTTGAATCCAGTGGCAAAGTGAGCAAGGGACCCACGTCTGGGCATACCCTGCCAACTTAGGGCGAACAAAGTAAACACAAGGAGATGATGGACGGAGCGCTGAAACTTTTCAGACACTCACCCCCAGTCACAGATCTGGGTTGAATCCATCATCATTCTTTAGCTCACATTGCCACCCCAGTTCAGACATAGCTATATGCAAATCAGTCTTGACCCTGTGCCTCATGGGAACAGTCCAGCCCGAACTGCCAAGCAATGTCTTCCCTGGACCGGAAACAAGCATCCTGGGACCGGTTTCTGGCTAACAGCCGTCATCAGCCAGGCTAGCTTGAATCCAGTGGCAAAGTGAGCAAGGGACCCACGTCTGGGCATACCCTGCCAACTTAGGGCGAACAAAGTAAACACAAAGGAGATGATGGACGGAGCGCTGAAACTTTTCAGACACTCACCCCCAGTCACAGATCTGGGTTGAATCCATCATCATTCTTTAGCTCACATTGCCACCCCAGTTCAGACATAGCTAAATGCAAATCAGTCTTGACCCTGTGCCTCATGGGAACAGTCCAGCCCGAACTGCCAAGCAATGTCTTCCCTGGACCGGAAACAAGCATCCTGGGACCGGTTTCTGGCTAACAGCCGTCATCAGCCAGGCTAGCTTGAATCCAGTGGCAAAGTGAGCAAGGGACCCACGTCTGGGCATACCCTGCCAACTTAGGGCGAACAAAGTAAACACAAGGAGATGATGGACGGAGCGCTGAAACTTTTCAGACACTCACCCCCAGTCACAGATCTGGGTTGAATCCATCATCATTCTTTAGCTCACATTGCCACCCCAGTTCAGACATAGCTATATGCAAATCAGTCTTGACCCTGTGCCTCATGGGAACAGTCCAGCCCGAACTGCCAAGCAATGTCTTCCCTGGACCGGAAACAAGCATCCTGGGACCGGTTTCTGGCTAACAGCCGTCATCAGCCAGGCTAGCTTGAATCCAGTGGCAAAGTGAGCAAGGGGCCCACGTCTGGGCATACCCTGCCAACTTAGGGCGAACAAAGTAAACACAAGGAGATGATGGACGGAGCGCTGAAACTTTTCAGACACTCACCCCCAGTCACAGATCTGGGTTGAATCCATCATCATTCTTTAGCTCACATTGCCACCCCAGTTCAGACATAGCTATATGCAAATCAGTCTTGACCCTGTGCCTCATGGGAACAGTCCAGCCCGAACTGCCAAGCAATGTCTTCCCTGGACCGGAAACAAGCATCCTGGGACCGGTTTCTGGCTAACAGCCGTCATCAGCCAGGCTAGCTTGAATCCAGTGGCAAAGTGAGCAAGGGACCCACGTCTGGGCATACCCTGCCAACTTAGGGCGAACAAAGTAAACACAAGGAGATGATGGACGGAGCGCTGAAACTTTTCAGACACTCACCCCCAGTCACAGATCTGGGTTGAATCCATCATCATTCTTTAGCTCACATTGCCACCCCAGTTCAGACATAGCTATATGCAAATCAGTCTTGACCCTGTGCCTCATGGGAACAGTCCAGCCCGAACTGCCAAGCAATGTCTTGGTAAGGCAGTAATTTAACGCTAGATACTGAGTAACTCATTCGTGCTTTTCCCAGAGACCCCTACTCACATACTCCATAAGACGTCTGGAGTGGGTAGGGTTAAATATCCGCCAAAACTAAATAGGACAAAAAAAACCTATATATTAGTTGTTTGGTTTGTTCAACGTTGAAGGATACAGTGTTCCAAAATATTGTGCACCTTATCTTTTGTTTCCTTGAAACTTGTTCTACATTTTTCAAAAAACAAAATGTCCACACGCGGGGACAATAACACCGGGGACGGTGTAGTTGCGGCTGACCCAGTCGTAGCAGTTTTTAACTTTACAGGTTTAAATGAAACCGAGGAGGGTGTTATAGACATCCATCCAAACTTAAGAAGAGCCATCACTCTAAAACTTATAAAACAAGGCCTACCACCAAGAGGCGGTAGAGCAGTTTTCGTGATATAGGCACACGAATCCTTTCAGACAGAAGTATTCTACTCATGGATAGTATTCCCTGAATCAAATCCAGTAACAAAACTGTTTCACTTCTACAAAGAAGATGAACCACCAGAGGAATATATTCCTTTCGAGGATATTGAAATTCCACTAACATACCAGGAGCATCAGCTCTGGTTTAAAGGCGCCCTAAAACATCACAGAAAGATCACCAGGCTCAGTCCACTAGGTAGACCAGGAGCAACATGGCCGATTCTAGCCGGCTACACACCTCATCCTGACATTGAAGAGATGTCAGACGAGGAATTACTTACTCAACTTACAGAGTTAATACAAATTTACAGACAATTGGTCCAATATGTCATGCAGACTTTCACAGTCCAACCACCATTGACCATTCCAAATCAAACTCCTCAACAGGAGAATACACTAAAAATTACTCCAGAGACTTTATACGCAGTCATGGGTAAAATGCCCACAAAAAGTGAGCAAATTCGATTCTGGATAGCTCAAAAAATTACTCAAATAGAAGCAGTATTTCCTAATACTAGCCCTTATGAGAAACACAGAATCCTAACAATCTGTTTACCAATGGGGATCACACCACAACTGGAAGACTGCACCACTTGGGGCTCAGTCTTTGCTGCCATCTATACTAAAACACATGGTGTTGCGTCAATTGCAGTAATACCAGATGTCCTGAAACAAATTCAAAACGAATACGGGGCAGAGCCTGCTCTGAATTTAGGTATGAAATTACTGAAAAACTTCGACCAGGTCTCAACAATAATATTATCTAATATTAAAGGAGAGGCAGCAGCAGTGGCGATCCGCCAACGATTAAGGGAATTCGATGTAACAGAACATCAAACAGAACTACCCAGAATAATAGAACAATCTTATGCAGAATTAGGCAGAGATAGTTTGGGTGGAAGACCATTGAAGCCAAAACTATCTGAAAGTCCTGAGAAGGACTCTATTAAACAAACTCCTACATCTTCTAAAAAGAAGTGGGAAACTAATAAACAAAATTCAAACGAGAAACGTTCTCAATCCCTGGGTAGGTCTCCTCAAAAGGAGCCCTCTGAAAGGAGGTATAACTTCAGGAATAGGGATAATTTAAAAAAACCTGACAGGTATCAAGATACTGATACACGTTCCTCTCGTACCTTTCAGATATCATGACAGACATCGGAAAGAAGAGGACGGTCAGAACATAGAGAAGAACGCGTGAAATCCAAAGACGACAAACACGTTCCGAAAAATAAATCAAAACCTCAATTCTCAAAAAAGAAGGTAGCAGGTCTGAAGATCGGACATGCCGAGGATACTGAAAACACAACTCAAGAACGGAGAATGGGCTCGGACAATGCTGGACAGTGCGGCAGAAGTCACAATAGCTCGCCAGAACCTGAAGGAACTTCTGGAGATAGTGGACTTGAATGAGTACATCACAGTTGAGACTGTAGACACCAGGGTTAGTACTCCACAAAAGTTATATGAAATAACACTCCGAATGGAGGGAGACATACCAAGAAAGGTGAAAACACTCTTTTGGGAGAAACTTTCAAGGGGTTATGATATACTTCTAGCAGAAAAAGACTGGCCACCACAATTTGTCAGGGAGTGCCCACATGGTGAGGACATTATTATGCCTGCCTTCTCCAACCGTATTCCAATTCACCTAAAATATACTTATGCCAGGAATTGGGCAGTTGCCCAGGCCCCAGCATTATACAAAAATCATGTAGGATGGGATGAGGACTCACCTCACCATAAAATACATTTAAAAAATGAACCTACTGCACAAAGGCAGTACCCAATAAAGCAAGAAGCTAAAAAACAGGTCAGGGAGATCTTAGATCAACTTGAATATCAAGGGGTGATTGAAACATGCCCCTCTTCAATGAACAATCCTTTGTTTCCTGTCTCCAAACCAGACAATACATATCGTCTAGTTTTGGATTACAGACACTTAAACACTTGTTCTAAAACATTTGCAGTGCAAAATGCACATAGTACAGCATTAATGACTAACATTGTGCGTAAAAAATATAAAACCACATTGGACATCTCAAATGGTTTCTTTTGTCAAAACATAGCACCTGAAAGCAGGTACTTAACAGCTTTCTCAATAATGGGGACCCAGCGTCAATTTTGTCAACTCCCACAAGGGTTCAAGAACAGCCCGGGGTTATTCTCAGCGAGGGTAACAGAGTTACTACAAATTTATGATAATGAGGCATTGTCATATGTCGATGACATCTATCTGTTAGACGATGACCTGGATAGGCACTTGAACAGGGTAAGCACCATTATATTGGGCTTCGCCTCTGAGGGTTATACGTTCAACTTTAAAAAATCGAGAATTGCCCATCTCAATGTCCTTTTTCTAGGATATGAGCTTTCAAGTGAAGGCAAGAGCTTGGCAGCTAACTTTTTAGAAAGGTGTGCGCTGCTCCAACCTCCAAAAATGCTGAAAAATTTACAATCCATCCTGGGTTTCCTAAATTGTGGAAGAACTTACATTCTAAATTACGCAGAAAGGGTTAAACCTCTCTACGCATTAATCAAACCTGATTTTTCAATCAAAAATTGGACACAGGAACACACAGAAATCTTGTGTTCACTTCAAGCTAACATGTTAGCAACAAATCACTTACAAACACGCGTAAGTCAACGCAACTTAGTGATCCGAATAATCTCGGGTCAATGTGGATTCACCTACTTAACATTTAATGAGGGTGACAAAAATACCAATAGCATACAAATCACATTTGTATACACAAGCAGAAATGCGCTTCACTTCAACAGAAAAAATACTGACAGCAGTTCAAACCGCTGTAGAAAAAGAAAGAGCTCTAGCCCAAGGGAAACGCATTATTGTCGTAAACCCAGTACCGGCCTTAGAGGCGGTCACAAAAGCGAGCATTCCAAATGCAAAAGCATTACATCCTAGATGGATACAATGGGTTAATTCTCTTGCTGCAACAGATGTTGAATATGTTTTTGATCCTGATTTAAAAGCACAAGCGTTCCTGCAATATGAACATGAATGTCCTCTGCCTACTGAAATTCTGCCTCTCGATCAGTATGAATTCATAATTTACACTGACGGATCCGCACAACCCGCTACAGGGAGTAAGCAAGCTTACAGTGCAGCATGCGCAATCGTTAAAGGTTGCATGCGCGATGGTAACTTCAGACCAATGGTCACTAAAACTCAATCTCTAGGAGATTGTACAGCGAGCTGAACTACAAGCATTCAAACTGGCACTTGAAAGTACAGATCGCGAATTCCCCACACTAATAGTGTGTGATTCTTTCTACTGTGTACAGTCGTATAATGAATATATACAAAATTGGCTTGAAAATGGGTTCAAAGATGCAAAAGGTGGCACAATAAAGCATAAAACGCTTTGGGAACAAGTAGTTCAGTTAAAAAATGAACTATCAAAGGCTCACGTGATACACACACTGAGTCATCAACGTGATGGCGTTCACGTTGCAGGGAATTCATTGGCTGACAAAGCCGCAAAGGGGGCTGTTCAGACGGCTTCGGTAGCTGCGATCACTCATTCGAAAACGAGAATAGACAGTGAGATAATGTTGGCTGTCAATGCTACGAGCAAAGGCAGTGGTGCAGCGTTACCAAAAAAGTTTCCACTCAAGTACTCTTATGTAATTGATGCGAACAACATTCCTTTTGCTCGAATCCCTGGAGTGGGGGATAGGGTAATTCCAAACAAGGAACGTAGATTAGGACTAATCCTAGCAGCACACGAAGGGATAGCCTCTGCCCCTGCAGGTATTTCTGCAACAGTATCTTTACTGAAACAAAGATATTGGTGGCCTGGCATTAGGAAACAGACCAAGAACTATGTTCTGGAATGTGAAATTTGCCAACAGATGAAAGTCTCCACAGTGAAACGTCCTGCGCAGACACCCTTGTTAATTTCAGACAAACCAATAGCTTGCGTTTACCTGGACCACTGCGATCCCTTGCAAAGGGACGGTAACTATAAATATATAATGGTCGCAGTGGATTCATGCTCTAGGTTCCTATGGATATGGCCTCAGCGCTTGGCTGACGCTCGAACTGTTATAAAAGATTTGCGAGTCTTTATCGGCACATATGCAATAGGCATGCTACATTCTGACCAGGGCCCTGCGTTTAGCTTACAAAGAAGCCATGGCCAGTCTGGGCGTTGCATTGCGGTACTCCTCTCCATTTTATCCTGAGGGAAATTCTGTTGTGGAAAGGAAAAACCGGGACATAAAGCAGTCTATAACAGCTAGGGTATTAGGTTCGGGTGATGGGTGGGTCAAACATCTTTATCGGGTCCAACGCTCATTAAATAATTTGCCAAGAACTTCTCTAGGGGGGTCACTCTATATGAGGTCCTATTTGGGACAAGAATGTGGGTTCCTGATCTCGAATGTAAAGGCACAGTGGTGGAAAATAAACCCTTTGATATCAAAGATCGTTTGGCTGTTTTACAGGATCTAAATGAACTAAGATCGAAACAAAGCAACGTGTTCCTGCAGCCAACCACCACTGGGGAAAAGCCGGCAGTCCCAGCAAGGCCTGTCTGGATTCCTAAAGTTGGGGATCTAGTCAGAGAGAAGATTGCAGACAAGAAGGAATTTGGACCTTCTTACAGACAACCAGTACCTATCCTAGCCATACACGGAACAAGAACAGTACTTCTGCCGCCCCTTGTTGGAAAAAAGGAGAAAAGATTTGTGTCAATCAACCTCATCAAACCACAGTATGTGGCCAATACTAAATAGTAGGCCTCGTGGACTCCGACCTAGTAGCAGACGCACTCCTCTCGCTACTATCCAAGAGGTTCAGACTGAAAGACTGATAACCATCGAGAATTCAGCAGTAACAGATGAAGGACTGTGCAACAATGCTATGGAACTCATCCCTCTTGAAACTGAAGTAACAGTTCGTCCAAATACACCTGTCTACACCAATGTACCAAGTGATCAACTGGTTCCAGCGATTTCTACAAATCTTGATGCAATTCCAACAATTGACAGAACTGCTTCTGGCTATTTCATTAACTTTGATACGTTTTCTGAGGATCTGAGTGAGCCTGAAACGTCGCCAGTATCAAAAACTTTTAAACAACAAGTACAAGACTTTTTTCATTTTTTGAGAAAGACTTATCTGGTTTCACCATGGATTGAACTATGGATTATTTCTGGAATATTTTTCTTTCTGCTTTGGCTAGCTTTGGTTATGACTATCAGCGTGCCTATAAATGGCAGATACATCCATTTGGACATTGAAAGTAAAGATGTGAACTTACTTTTAAAACTTCACAAATCATCCCATTGTGAAGCAAGAGACTTGTCAGCAGTGAACATCACAGCTGTTCCTATACAGGATGGTATAGTGTGGGACAAAACAGATTTCGATATCTTCGGCCCTACGGAACTTTTGAACATTCCACATTTATTTTAGATTTCACTAAGTGATTTTGTTTCATCCAGTACCTATTCTGATGATTGGGACTTTGAAACTGTAAATGATATGATGTTTGACCTAGAAAGGTCTGCTGCATTTTCTAATAATGAATATTTAGAGGGTTCATCAGACTATGAACAGCTGTATTGCTATAACCACTATGGTCATCATTTTTTGCATAAATCTGTAACACCTAGAAATGTGTTTATGTTTAACCAATGGGAGCATTGTCCTACACCACCAAAATGTAGTTCAAAAACGTTTGCTAAAAAGTTTCCATATTTTTCAGGATACAATACATCTGATCCAGAAACATTTTACTATAAAAATGTAAACAAAACAGGACAGAAAATCATGTTAACAAATACAAAACAGATTTACTCTGCAGCATTTATTGCCCAACTGTCTAGACATGGTTTCGACTCGTGGAAAGACACAATAGACACAACATCTGTCTGGGGTACTAAAGATTGGCAAGTGCAGGGGATAGAAGCTTTGTTTAGAGCCTGTATCATCCCTCAGCAAATAATGTTTTTGAATGACACTGTGCAACAAATGTCTTGCCTTGGTTTAGCCAAGATCAAAGACATGAAAACACCTTCTGTACCAACACCTGCCAGTAATAACAATACACAGGCAGCGGTTATAGTTGACACAATACTACAAATCAACAGAACAAATCCTGATTGGAGAAAATGGTTGATCTGGCCCACAGACACAAACATCTGTCAAGAAAGATTCCTGAATAAAACACAGGGGTTTACTATTCATTGGCCAGACCCACGATACGTCCAAAGACAGCATCCGGGGGTAGTAACAACATACAGTGTAGGAAAATTATGCCTCGATTGGCTGCAAAAATCTACACATAAGGATGTGAAACAACACTTATCTTTACTTAAAGAAGACGCAGACCTTAGGGAATTCTTGCTTGGACCAAGAAAACCGCGTCAAAAAAGTTTCATGTATGCCGGCATCTATGCTGCTTATAATGAAGCATGGAAGGTTTCACAGGCAGAGGCCGCAGAACGAATACGTGAACTTGATCGTATTAACTTAGAGAAAACTCTCACTGTGGTCGACAACGGGTTAACAACTTTGTCATCCAGATTTTATTCATTGGACAACATTGTATCCTCTGCTATTGACATACTGGAACAAGATTTAGCCATGTTACAACAAGGCCAATCTCAGTTACGTTCTATTATGTTATTAAGCTGGACGCTGCAATCTTTGCGTGCGGGCTATGTGCCTTGGCGTTTTATCATCAGGTCGGCTCTGTTTGAGAATACAATCTAACTGATAAACAGATCGAACTGGCACAAAGAGGAGCAAAGTATACAGTGCTGAGCATTGAAAAACTGGAAAAATTACCACTCACAGTGGCAGAAAAATCAGCTACAGAATGGCTTATTCATGGCAAAATCACTCTGCCTGTGACTACTTTTCAGTTTCAGTATTGCCTCAAACAAATGCAAGCAGGCAAATATGAAAGGTTGGGTAAAGAATACATTAAGACATCCTGGAATTTACCCTACACATACAGATGTTGGAGTGGGGATCGTGAAGTGTTTCTGAACGGTACACAATGTGAAAGTGCACTAAGCGGTTCACTAATTTGTCAGGACATTTCTTTAGACGGGGCTTGTAATGGTTCTGTGACAAATTTGTCCTGCCACCAGCAGGGTACACCAGCTTCTGTGATTAATCCAACGTTTGGCCAACTTTCTAATGGGAGTTACCTCATGTTGAATGATCAGAGTTGCTGTGGCATGTTGCCAGGCATCCCATATCTAGTAACAGTGGACTCCAGGGTCACTTGCTGTATGCAAGTATTATTCCCCCCAATAGACACAGTCAGGGAGTTGCCTCTATGGCCTTCGTTGAATGTTTCTTTTATACGATTTGATACTTTAAGCAGAATGAAAACCATGCTTATACAACAAATAGTGCCTCTGACCTCGGCCAAAGAAAACTATGATTTACAAGTTGCAAGGACTTCGGCTGAGATAGAGGCTTTAATTCGTACAAACTGCCCTATACATTTCGTAGAAATGATGGGACGTATCTTTAATATGTCTGATACGAGCGGAATTGTACATGTATTTAAGACCATCTGTTCCGGACTATTAGCACCTTTCCAGGCTGTCCTCGGAATCATCCCAAACTTCGCACATTCGGTGTTTGGTGGTGTGCCGTTAATTCTAGCACTTGTTGCAGGAATTCTATTTCTATTCCTACTATTACGCTATGGCAAGCCTATTCGCCAACATCACTCCGAGCGATGTGGAGAAAGCTCTCCTTGAACGAAAGTGCCGTGAGCGAATAGTACAGCTTTTGGGCATGCCTCGTCTACGGGAACTTAATACAACGTGGTTCCTGTCATTCAGACCAATCTGGCAAGATTGCATCTTACCTGTTCTACGCTGCCTGTTTTGCGGTGAAGAATGCGTTCTAGACACCTGTCTAACACTCCCATCAGTCATGCCAACGGATATCGATACTCTGCTGGACCCGATAACGGCCCATGCTCTGTGTTGTCCCCAGAGGCTACCAATCCTGATGACGGCATTCATTGAGATCTCACAGACGCTTCCTGCAGCTGCTGAGGTACGAGATGGATCAACAGGCACACAGGTAACAACGGACGCGAACATTGCATCTTCTGCTGAAGGCGATGTTTCTCATCTCTGTGCAATTAACCTTCTGAACGAAGTGTTCCAAATGTCACCAACTCCGGTAGACGATATTTTGGCTACAGAAATAGATGATTTCATGTTTACACCAGACCCATACACTGACTTTGATTCGGCTTACAGTGTACCAGGGAAGCAATGAAATTTGCCCTTCATATTTTCCAAACTTGGAACTTTTCCCAGAATTGAACTTTTTTCTTTTTAATTTTTGAAAATACATGGCAAAACAATCTGCTTACAGTAGAACTAGTCATATAAAACGGACTTCTTTGAACTCTTCCAGGGACACATTGTCACCTTACTTGTCTAACATTTCATTTAATACCATGATATGCAATGGCTTTGATTTTTGAAAACTTATCAACCATTTCATCATATGTATATATTTCTGTTTATTCCTTCATGTTGCATTTATTTCAATTATATGCTTAGAATGAAAATAATGCTTTAAATGTACAGTACCTATTGCATTCAACAGTTTATTTTAAACTTCTTTTAATATGCTTTTAGAAATGTTTTTAGCAACATGTGGTACTCAATTTAATGTTTAGCATTTAATGTTTAGCATTTAGTATTATCGTTCATTCAAAAGTGGAGTGGGTGTTGTATTCTGCTTTAGGTGTCCGTATATAGGTTTTCCTGAGACATGTCCTTATATAGGCACAATTCGCATTGCCCTTATATAGGCATAGAATCCCAGTCCTTATTTAGGCATTAGCCATGCACTCCAAATACAGGCATGGTCACCGACATCCGTCCACCCTAACGTCACAACGAGTTCTTAGAAACCAGACCCTTAAGCTCTCTGGAGTTCCCCTAGCACAGGATTATTGATTTCTCCAAGAACTCATCTATTTTGTATGAACCGTTATACCTTAAGGGTTCATTCCTGATGTCTTCCTCTGTCCAACTTCACGTCAATGCTAACATTGTAAGACACCTACCAGGTATAAATATACCTTCTCTTGCCCAAGCAAGTTAGAGGAGACCTCGACTTCAGAGGAGCCCGTATCCCGGCCTGACGCACTGAGAAGACGCTGTCATTCCTGCACGCAGAAGAATCCAGCTTCCAGTGTTCTGACTCCCTTCGCGGGGTGTTAGAGTTGCAGATCCGGCAAGAGATTTCCACCTCTCTCATTCTCAAGGTATGGAGCTGACTAGAACCTAGAGGGACTCTTGGCATACTAGACTTAAACTTACTCTTAGTATACCATACTAGAGAATACTCCACCTACTTCTTACCTTTCCCTACACCTAGACTAGGTTAGGTACATAGGGGTAGAACTAGCTTAAAGACGCATCGTATGAGTACTCGTAAGGAGTTTCTAGTGGCCTCTGATCTAGCTGGCACAAGTAATTAAGTTTAATATACTCGGTAGGGACATACCGACCTCAGTCCTATGTCAAGCCTATAGGGTATATTATTCCAATGCGCAGAGCCTATTAGGGAAATAGGAACTACACTACAGTGCTGGATCCAGATGGTGGAATTAGGTTCTTACAGATTGGATATGATCACAACAATGCTGTTTCAGTTTGGTAGAACTTCCATGTGAGTAAATTTCCTCTCAGGGTGGATTTGTAGGCATGTCTGGGTGAGCACCCATAAACTCACAATTTTGAGGGAACAAACCAGGGAACAAACCAAACCACTGGAAGGAATTTCCTTGCCTGAAAAGATTAACACATTTACCTCGTCAAATGTAGTGATACTATAATGTTTATTTTTATATTTTTCACAATGGAATGTGGGTCAATACACAGAGAAAGATATATACACTGAGGAGTAAAAAAATGCAATTTTCTGTCACAGTTTCAAGAAGAAATGATTCCCTTTCACTGTGCAAATGTGTGTCCTCATTTAATTACTTCAGAATATGCATAATTTGGCTAGATACCCTGGACTGTAGTGTCCCATATCCAAGCAAACCAAAAATCTGAGTTTACCTAAGGCTCAAACCTCCTTGTAATCATTAAATAGATATTTTGACAGTTACAGAGTTCTGGAATGAGGCAATCAAAGGACTAGTTTTAGAAATTCAATGGAATATATGTGTTACATGCAGGGATGTTCCATCAGTGAATGTGGCAATTTATCTGAGACACATAGCAAAGTTATTTTATTTTGAATTTTAGCAAAATGGGCATACTTAAATCAATTCTTGATTTTTAGCAATGAACACTCACAGATTGTGTTAGTTTGCATTTACCTTTAAAACTATTGTTTCTATAAAACATACTGTAGGAGTTGCTGTTGCCTGTCAAACAGGGCTGACTCATTGTGTCAAACATAACATGATCCAATAATAACTCTGCCTTTCAGAACGACGGGCCATAATGAAAAACACACTCTCACTATAATATTACATATGTCAGTGGTACCAAACTAAGAAGGATGAAAGACCACGTATTGCATACTTAATATTCAATTAACTCTGCCCAAGACTTTCAAATGTACAATGTTATTACAAATATAAGACATTGGGTTATTTGTTGAGTTTGGTGAAAACCCTACTCAAACAACTGTCACATTTCCTGTCATGGTGAACCACAAAAGTCACTAAATTAACCCAAGCTTAACCATCTGATTGTTCAGCACAATTTAGAGACACTGTGTAAAGTACTTATACAGTAAATAAACAGCAATAAAGAGAAAACACAACACAAGAAAAATCACAAAGCAATTTAGAAAAAATAGAGAGAATTTTAATAAATAAAATGACACAAAAATCAAATTAAATCCTATTAGTAGAACTGGTGCCTAAAAGATCAAAGCACCAACCACGGGGATCTGGTCATGCGAGACCAGGACAAAGTCAAAAGCTAAGGCTGCCTGTGATTGAGCACGAGCCAAATATAAGGGATGGATTGGGACTGGTCTTGGCTTACCTTCGGGCTTAGAAACAAATTGTGAAAAAAAGTTTGTTAGGGCAAGGCAGTAGGCTGTTTCCGAGGAGGAGTTGATGTTGCCAGGAAGCCGCTAGACACAATCTTGGTGAAGCTGTCGACGATGGCTGGAAAAAGCTCTGAGCAGGAAAATCTGGGTTTCCAGGTCGATGAGGTCATTGTTGTCCGGAGGGAGCCGGTCACCATAGAGCCCAGTGAAGATTTTTACCTTTGGACTTAGACAGCGTACTGAGAGGTTCAGTTGAACAGGATTTGCTGCTGCTTAGAAAAACGTAGCTGGAGCTATCATTAAGTCACTCCGACTGCAGAGCCATTCAGTCATGTGACTCAGTATACTGACAGATGCACAAATGGTTAGGACAGAAAAATGCTGACTTTCTAAAAGGGACATTTTCAGAATTGTAAATTACAATCTCCACTTTACCATATAAGAGGATTTTAAATTACAATTAATTTGAGTCTAAACATTTCTACCTGCTCCCCATCAAAAGTTAGCACCTATTAAATTTAATAACGCAGTAGAGAAAAATAAATTCAGATTATTTTTAAACCCACATGTCCTATTTTATAAATACAATGCACCGTGCTCTATGGGCCTTAAGGGTGTACCTTAGGGATGACTTATATGTATTAAAAAGGAAGGTTTAGGTGTAGCAAAAGGTATTTTGCCTGGTCAAAATGGCAATTTTAAAACTGCAATGACAGGCATGAGACATGTTTTAAAATGCTACTTAACTGAGTGTCACTATAAGTACTGTAGGCCCACTAGTAGTATTTAATTTACAGGTCCTGGAATAATATAGGACCATATACTAGGCACTTTTAAGTGCATTTCTTATGCCAATCAAGTGTAAGCCAATTTACCATGTTTTAGGGAGAGAGCACAAGCACTTTAGCACTGGTTAGTCCTAATGCCAACAAAAACAAATGAAAAAACAGGAGGAGTATAGGCAAC
The DNA here is from genome assembly GCA_963921515.1 of Calotriton arnoldi. Taxonomy (NCBI): domain Eukaryota; kingdom Metazoa; phylum Chordata; class Amphibia; order Caudata; family Salamandridae; genus Calotriton; species Calotriton arnoldi. The sequence goes on along the minus strand of CAWUFW010005511.1, from coordinate 549,756 downwards.
AAGTTTGGGGAAGACCACAAAAAGGATGTCAGGTCTAACGTCAAAATAAGAAGAAATCATTCAAATGAATTCTCTTCCTCTTGTTCCTGTCTTTTACACATTATTCTCTTCACTCCTTTCTTCCCATCCCAATTCCACTTCTTGCAGCATTTTCTTGCTTTGAATTTGCTTTGCCTTGTAATCTGTGACATTAATCTCAAAACTCCCCACCCTCAAATTCCTGAAATTTCACACATTTTCCAGTGAGCTCTAATATTTGGGATTTTTGTCTGACACATTGAGCCATCAGAAAATGTTTCAGTGAAAATAGGCAAATGTACCTGTATCTCCCAGTGGTATTCTGGACACCTTTCAACTACTTCTAAAAAGGTTCGACCAAACTATTTTAGAAGTACGCATTCAGGGCGAGGTGTGCAAATGTGCCTAGTGGAAAAAAGTGGTTGCAAATCATGCACCAACTTTTTTGTGACCAGTACATTATTTTGTCAACCAATCTATGTACTAGTAGGCCACTATATAAGATAGCGATTCGGCAAGGGTTGCAGAATGATCTGCCCACTGAATACTCATTAGGCAGGTTGCGCATTGTGCCACCTTCTAATTGGCTACCATTGCAGGGATGGTGGCCTGAAAGGTACAGAAGACCACCACATCCACATTTCAAATTGGATTTTTTCTAAAGCAGACTGAATTTCTCAAAGACATTTTTCAGTGGGGGTTGGCAGTGGTCCCATTGACAACTGCTTATTCCCCTGAAGCTACCAACATGATTCACAAAAGGGAAGGGGGGAAAATAGGACCATCTCTTCTAAACTAGAAGACATTGCTTCAATTTGGCAATATCTTCTAGGATAGAAGAGATAATGTTGTAAATAGATAATTTGGCTAGGACTAGCCCTGTGTGAAATTTGTAACATTTGTAACATTTGTCGTAAAAGTTTATGAAAGCTCTTTTTTGTAGCATTTGTTTAATCTGTGTTAGGAAGAATTGTGGTTTAAACTTTGCAAGTGGTGAATTCATTGATGGTAACTATGGGAAACAATGATGTAGGCAACTATTCCAGGTATGGTAAGAAGACTACACAATGTCTGTGACACAGTGTATGTGGATGAATATCTTTTGGAAAGCTTCATGAGGATTTATCAAACACCACCAACGTTATTAGAGAAACAATAAATGCTCTTCCTGTCAAAACTCTGAACTAGCAATAACTACACAATATTACACAGTGGAGGTAACTATACTGTGTGGTTATAATTAGGTCAGAGTGTCTACAGCATTTATTGTTTCACTAAGAATGTTAGTGCCATTTGATGAACCTTTATGAAATTTTCTCCAAAAAGTTAAACTCATTCAGTTCCTTCCTGCCTGGAAAATTTAGTTGGGAGGTCAAAACATTGATTTCCCATGTTAATTCCCACAAGAACTTTTGGGACGCAATACAGAAAAAAATGGCTGAAAGGAATTTCACCAAATTTGGCAGACCATTAGAACTTTACTCAGCAACCATGCTTTTTCTTAGATACTGTGAATCAGGTGAGTCATTTTTGAGAAACTAACCTTTAAAGAGATGTTCTGTGTGGTCATGAAGAGGTTAAAAATAGGTATATCTTTGTTGTTGGTGTCCAGATATGCTCTGATTGGTCACTTTAAAGGGGACTAGTTAGTCTTAATTGTCTGGTCACAACTTGAACAGTATGTTGTGGCAGCCATTACAGAACTCGAGGAGATGGTTCCTGCATTCTGAAAATGAATTAAAAAATATAAAAGGGACAGGGTAAGGACACCCTGATCCCAAGGGACATAGATAGAGGTCCCAAAAGGATAATCCCTTCATTGGGTGGCCACATCATTGACAGCATGTTGTGGTGGCTTTAACAGAACTCAGGGACATGGTACTCATTAAAATACATTGTAGATAAAGCGTATTTTTGACGGTCACATAAAGGAGAGACATAAAGTGTGATAAAAGATTTTAGTAACAATCTAAATCATTCATTGATTATTCCATACTAATTTTAGCAATTGTGGTCTGTTCTAAGGTGATTGTACCCAGCAACAAAATGAGGATCCTCCTGATGGATGATGAACCTTGTTTGAGAGAAAGCTGTTTTCTATATATGTATAGCTGTTTTATAGATATGTATTACAAATGCATTATACTCTATGGCACTTGGAATATGGCAGATGGAATATTTGCCATGTTTGATTCCATCTACCAAACTCCTTTTTCATTGTTATCACCTCTGAAAGACTAGGACAAAGTGCTGAAGTTAGCTTCAGGAGTCTGCACCCTAACAACTGAGGGAGTGGGGTTTTCTATATCTTAAACTTTGGGTACAATCATTAAATAATCCTCGCCTCTGGTCGTATGGACCTTAGTTTGTCAACAAAACTAAATGAGGAGCAATCATCTACATAACAATAAATCATTAACGACTTTTAGTTCAGTCAATAAAGAGAGTTAGTGTGAATTAAAGAGCTTTATTTTCAATTATTTTTTGTTTTTCACCAATTTTTTTAATAGATATTAATCTTTAGCTTTCAGTTATTATAATCCATCAATCGATATTTGATAATAAAATAGAATAAAATGTTTGTTAGAATCACAGTTAATATAGTAATGATACAACAAGCAAGTTCCTTAAAGTAAATTCCCTATTATAAATAAGCTGGAATAAGGAGAGTAAAAGGTGTCATTTCAGGAATTCAATAAAGAGTTCTGATGAGAGAGAGAGAGAAATCCATGCACATGCATGAGGTCTTTGCATTATAAGCCGGAAAGTATACTCACCCCAAGAATCAGCAGTCTATTCAGTAAAATACGATTAAGGCAGCCTCTAATGAAGAGAAGGCATCAGAAACGCATGGGCGAGTCTCCAGTCAGAGAGTCGGGGAAGGAATCTAGACAGCTACTGTGGGCACACGCACTAATATAAACACACAAATTCCAGGTTGCAACATTATTTTCTTTTGTATTCTTCATCCTCCAATAGAATATTAGCCAACACCTGTGAAAAAGCAAATTCCTCATTTTCTCAGAAGTACAAAATAGGCTTTAAGACATTAAACTTTAAAAAGTTACATTGTTGATGTTTTGCAGTCCAGACAGCTCTTTCCATGAATCATTCTTCCGGTCACCTCCTCTTTTATCAGTGAGAACTCACTAACATTTGTCTAATACATAACAAACACCTATACTAGCTAACAGAAGGCTTCTGGAAAAATGCAGCATTTGAAATAAAGGGAAAAAGATTGTGCCAAGCATCTAGTCAATGTGGAAAACAGACATTTCAGTCTTAATGCATTATTCTTCAGTTAATGTGCATCAACAGTTAGGCTAACTTAAATTAGCACTTTTATTCCTTTACAGACCTATAACATTAAGTATGACTCCCCCAAAAAGCGACTAAGGGTCTGACTTAATATTTGGTGGACGGATTGTCCTCCATCAGGACAACAGAGTAAATTACTCTGAAGTAAATTATTCTATTGCCCTGATGGAGCACCCACCTGCCAAATTTAGAAATGTCCGTCAGCACGACGGACATCTCTACCATTCACATGAACTGTCACCAAACATGATGAAGCCATACGTAAAGTTCCAAAGATTTTTTTTCCCAAAAACAACACCTGAAAGTTGGCTTTTGTAAATAAAGGAAAACAATGCCCCCTTGCCATGGGAGTCATCGCCCATGGCGAGGGGGCATTTTTAGTTTTTACTGCCCCTTACCACCAGTTTTTTTCTGGTCGGTGATGAGAGTAGAAGATGGCTATATGTCCACTTATCTAAATTGGGCAAATGGACATATAGCCATTTCTCCGATGGTCCTTAATCTGTCTGGCAATTGCAAAAGTTTGGCCACTGCAGATACAGAGTGGTCTCTGCATTGCTCAACTATGGTCTGCCCACATTTAAATTCGGTGGACAGACAATCATATTGGCAGTAAGGATACTCTGTTGCCTTTACGATGGAGCTTGCCTACTGCCACAATATAAATTGGGCCCGAAGTCCAAGGCAGCAAGAATAAAGAAGCACTCTCGGCAGCCAGGATATTCAGCTTTGTCTGCACGGAGATTTTGGCACCAAAACCAATGGATTCATTTTGACCTGGCCAACAACATACATGACTCCATTGGCACCTCACTGACCACTGCCTGACCACACATAGTTCAGCGACAAAGTAAAAACTCTGACAAGAGACAACTCTTTTAATGTGTCCAAACTCTGCTTCATTGTGACATGAATTCATGCTTAGGTCCCAGTCAGCTGTGAGCCCTTGTGTTTAATAGTGCTTTACATTTTCTATGCGCTTTTTACCTTAAAACTTTAAAAATTCATGTCTTATCTCATTTCAATCATCTTGGTGTATTTTGCTGATTACATTATTCTCCATACTTCTAAATTGGTTTGCGAATTTGACTGTGTTGTGCTCTTTACCTTGAAATGATACTTACTGTTAAAAGTAACATACATTTCTCGAGGGATTGCCTACTGCTTGTGCTACAGCTACTCAAAGATCAAGCAGAGAGTCTTTCAGAATTGTGTTTTGACATACGAGATTGCAGTTGTTACATTTGTAGGGGGTCACCCTCCAAATTTATAACCCAATTTCTGACAGTTCTCATTCATCTACTTAAGTGTGTAAACTGTTGAGTCTGACAAATTATGAGAAATGCTGGTGCTCGGACCAAAGATACACACAAAGAGAGAACTTTTTAGGCATTGGAAGACCATTAATATGTGTACAATAGAGATGGAAGGATCCTGGCATCAATAAAGTATACAAACTCCTTGTACAGATGAGGAAGTCATAGATACAGGAAAGCAACTCCTTGTACAGGGAAATATCAAGCAATTTAGTTTTATGTGGGATGAATTAATATTGGGATAGGAGCAGTTGTGGCAATATAACCAACTTGTCCACCATCTGAGATCCAAAATATTTAGATTGCCAGCTAAACTCCATTACTCCCTAATATAAATATCTATTGACTCAGATGGTGAGGCACAAAAAGAGAATCTATTGGTTACGTGTGGTGATTGTCTGCCATTCTTTTTCAGAAGGTTAGATGAGGGTCTGTGGGTGAAATGGTAAACTGTATTGAACCATGAACTCAAAGAAAAAGAATTGTCTGAACTCTTAATATTCCACTACAGTAGTTTATGAGAATCTAGACTAAAATTCAGCACCATTGGTGGTAGACATCAGATAGACTCCACAAAGTAAACCTATTGAACTACTCCCAATGTTGTTGGTGTACAGAGGCAAGATATGATCTCATACATCTCTTGCTGTCCTGCTCCACAATTCAAACACATTGGATGGTGATATGAGAAACACTAAAGGGCATCATTGATGTTTCACTTGCATTAGCCTAATCATACTCCACAACTTCTCTGGGATTGAAAACAACATACACCATAAGAAGAAATGAAGATCCACAGTGTTGGGAGGGGATAAGACCTATGTACTTCAACACTGTCATTCAATCACTCTGACAATTTGCAGATTGTGGAAAGCAGAGAGGTTCAGAGTATCATCCTGTGAAACAGTCATATAGAGACTGCAAGACCGAATGTCAGTTGTTGAACAAATATGGGCTCCCGTGCCAGACTGGGAAGTGGTTGGTTGACAATGAGTCTCACAGCGTATCTAACACTACTATTACTCATACCCGTACATATTGGCCTGCCACTCTGTCCCTATGTGCCACCTCAATTGCAGGTGACATGAACCCCTCACTTATCAGAAAAGACACAATACAACTAAATCATTATTTCCCATCCCATAACCCCTTCTGCTTTTTCTGTGTACCACACTCCAACCAGCAACTGATTTTATTGATTAGCCACCATTCACACCGCCGATTGATACAGAAGACTTGGGAAGTGATTATTCCTCTATGGCTTGATACTTGTACAGGGCAATAAACAAGGAAATACTCCTCTCAAGATTCTTCCAAAGAATGCCACATAATACATAATGACACCGGTAGCCTTCATACCTCTTTGTACACCTTTGCATTCTGCTAACCTGAACCTCTCTCCTATGATCCATGGCGAAACCTGGCAACAGAACATCAGAAATGTGATTGGCGACAGGATTGTGCCTTGTAGCTAGATCTGTGCCCATGAGCGAATTGTATGGCTTTGAAACTTTTGTAGATTTAATGGTCCCCACTTGGTGTAACAACCTAATTGAGCTACAACAGGCCCTCATTGAAGTCATTGTACACGTCTTCTCAGAAAGCACACTTAATTCCACCTTTCGCAGGAGCGATTTTATGAGTGCTTCCATGTTATTTGTATAACTGAACATTCATCATTTACCCTCTCTATTGTCCCCATTCTTTATCCTAGGGCCCCGATGCTTAATGCTTTTTCTATGTGTAGCTGCATTTTACTTCTTTCTTCGATATTATTCAAATGTGCTTACTAAGCATTAGATGTGAGTGAATGTCCTTTACTCATGAACTGTCACAATAAGATGTACTTACTCATGGAAAAAGGGTTTGTGAATCGGATTAATAAGTGAGCAAGTCTTACTCCCCGAAATTCAGAGAGACTTAGATTAAGCCAGTGGTAAAGTAAAATAGTTATTATGTATAACGCTTTGTCAATCAGGCCTCGCATCAAGGTGTTATTTACAACTGCGAAGGGAGTGAAGAACATCTTCTTTTGGAAAAAGCCTGGAGAACCAGATCCATAATGTACATTTATAAAACAACTTCTCATTGAAAATGTTTTGTGAATTGGGCTGTAATATAGATTTCTTTCATGTAGAAGAGGTCACCATGTGTACTTAGATTTATACTCCCAAGCCTGCATTCCCTAAACACATTTGCATGTTATAAATGCGATTTCAAATTTTGATGCATTCCTGCATAAATAGTAAAGTGAATCTTTCATTTTTTGCTCAACACTTTACATCTATTTCATGCATTTTCTATACATTTTGATCTGTGATGGACGTATTTATGGAAAAATATGTTTAATTTCCTTGCACATGTTTTTGAGCAATGTAGTTCTCAAAACCAACATAGATAATGACTACAACCTTTCCAAAATACTTATATATAATTTTCATGCTTGCTTTCTTTTATTTGCAGATTGACTGTAGGTCCTGCTACGGTCTTTTGTGAGACTGGATTTTAAAAAGCAATGCTCAGTGTGAATGTATGTTTTTGGTTTTTTAATATAACTATGTCTGGAGCATTTTGTTAGTAAGTATAATTTAAACTATTTCGAGCAGGGAGGATAATGACTACTTGCGTATTTGGTAAAAAACAGGTGTTCCGATTATGAAACTTAATTACAAGCAAGTTATTTCTTGGTTATCTGAAAGAAAATATGCTATACACAAGAAATATCAATAAATTCGGAACATGGTACAAGTAGAATGCAGTTAAAAAGTAGGAAACAAGCAAAGAAAACTTATAAGATCTGTTTATGGTTCTAAAACACGTATACTTCTGCAAATTAACAAGTTGTATGTGTTGTAAAAAAAAGTCTGAAGATAGCATTTGATTTGTAACTCTGGTAAACAACAATAATCTGACGAGATGTATATAGAATGTGGGCAATATCAACATCGAAAAAAATGCAAATGCACTGCGAGATAATCATATTATTCATATTTTGTGTTATATCTCAAACAACTAGTAGCTTTCTAATTCAGTATTGGAACAACCAGTTGAAGCATCTCTGTTTTATTGAATTCTCTTTAAGAAGAAAAAAACAGTACATCTAAAACATTACATGTAGCTATTTCAGAACCTGACTGGATGTTTGCACACTAATTTTAAGCTCCAACAGCATATTCTCTTGTAGATGGTGATGGAGCAAGGTTTCAAAAATGAAACTTGCTTGTACGCAATCTTCCTCATAGTATTAATTTATTAAACTTGTATTGTCAAAACTAAACTTTGCATTCACAAACACAAGAGGGACAGAAGCTTGCTTATGTGTTTTACTAATGAATAACGCTTGTCTGTAATCCAAAATGTCTGCTAAAGCGCGGGAACCTCAATGCGCATGTCGCAACCTGATCACATGGTGTGACGTCTTTCTTTGCCTGGTGGGAAACTTCTGCTTCTGCGCAGTGTGCACTAAAATGGCCGCTAAATGTTTTCACATGCTTCAGCTTGCTCTCATGTCATTATTAAATTGTCGTTTTCTTAATGCTACTAATGCAGGATAGTATTATAATTAATTGGGAATAGAGTAGGGAAAGTGGGTATACAGTAAAACTTTTTATTTGTGATTTTAATATTTTCTTCTTGCACTTTTAGTAATTCGTAAACTTGGGCCTGGGTTGGTGACTTGAAACTCGAGAGACAGATGGTTCTGCGCATGTGTCCTGTGTGCCTGCCAAGTAAAGTCAACTTGGACGTCTTCCAAGGCCATGACCCATTGGCCGAAGATGCTGTACTTCATGTTTCCGGAGGACAAAAATGATACTTTTCCCCTGTAAATTTTATAACATTTGTCGTGAAACGGGTGGGAAATAAAGTGAATGTATTAATCTGAAGGGGCGGGAACGTAAAGACAATAGGCTTTACAATTTAGGCCAAATCGATATGGTGCGAGAATCCACCCCCTGTCCCTGTCCAATCAGAAGTAGTGGTCCCATATTTTAGCAACATTAAGGGGAGGTACATGGGCGTAGAAGGGTATAACAGATATAGAATTAGCTAATTAGCTAGAGCTGACTCTCAGAACACGCAGAAGAGCTCCAGACTGCCATGCTGATCAGTTGCTGACTGAATCCCTGTCCAGAAGAGGTCCTGAGGAGGGGGCGGCGGAGTCTATTAGAAGGAAGGCACGGGAGAATCGAGAGAAGTCGAGTATCAGAGAGGGGAACGGCGCAGGCGTCGTTGTAGAGAGGTCACCGGTCCTGTCCTGATCCTGGAAGAAGTCTTTGCTCTTCATCCTTCCTGGGTCCTATCTTTTCCAACTCCTTGGCTAAGGGGCTTGGTTCTCGCATTTAGGTAACTATACTGCAACCTTTAGTTGCGCTGCTGTCTCTATCTTCTCCTCTTCCTTAAACACCGTCATTTATTAGCAAAATCATTTCTATGCTTTTTTCTGGGTATTTCAATCAAGTACCGTGTTTTCTGTATTTTACTCTGCTAAACTTTAGATAAACATTTTAAAACTTCCTGACTCAGTGGTTATTTCAGGATTATGTACTATAATGAATGTCACTCATTTTAAACTTCCCAATTAGCAAAGGATCCATTGGTAAGTTATTACTCTTCAATCAGAAGGTAATTGGTAGCAGGGACTTTGATAAAAGAGTACATCTGACACCCAGCGTAAGTATTAGTGTAGTGTGAATGTAAGGGCCCAAGTGAGTATATGGTGTATGAATGTTGTTGGCTAATATTGCGCTGGATCAGTTTTCTGGTAAGCAGAGGACGGTTTTTGTTACTCTTTGTTAATTGGGTAATGAGAATTTTATTTGTATTTTTATGAACTAACATCCGCTTAAAATTTAGAGTTTGTTACATGTTGTCCAGAATACCCCGGGGTAGGTAAAAAGAATAGCGGGTGGCAAGTGGAAGCCATACTGCAGTGAGGTTATCTGTCAGGCAGAAATAGTACTGAGAAGTTAAGCAGGACTTCAAGTACTCGTTAGGGACTCTATGCGTGTGAGTAATAGCAAAACGGGTACGCAGATAAAAATTTGATGTTCTATCACCTAGTAAGGGTAACATTGGAGAAGTAACAGGTACTTCTGGAGCTTGTGTGAAGAGTAGACGGAAGTGTTTTACTCGTAGTATATGTTTAGTAAACGGAAAGGTTTTACTAAAGTGTGGAAGAAACTATCTTTTTCGAAATTAGTGGAAACTGGCACGATAGCGAATGTTTTATGTTGTTACTGAAATTTAATTAAGATTTATAGAGAAAATAAGTTTGCGTAAATTTTTGTAAAGGGAGGGTCAGTTGCCGGAGAGGGAGCTGATATCACAAAACGCCGCGCTGTGGTAGGTTCAAACAGCGGGTGTGGAGAGACACTTGTAAAGGAGGGGTCAGTAGTCAGGAGTAGTACTGACGTCACAGGTGCCGCGCTGGGATTGGTTAAACCAGCGAGGACAGAAAAGAGCAGATTGTAAAGGAGGGGTTGACAGAGAAACGTCACCAAAAAGCCGCGCAAGGATTGGCTCGGAAATAAAAGATAGCAGACATTTGATTGGTCGAAAATATAGAAGCAAAATTCTTAGTGGATAAGGATTGAATGTTAAAACGTGATCCAACTTTAACAGGAACTCGTCCGGATAGGAGATTCCTAGGTTTTACAGAATATAATTTTGTACACAGAAGATTAGATAGAATGTACGGAGAAAGGAGAAAAATGTCATTTTTGCAAAAGATTAAGAATTATTTTAAAAAGGACAAACCAATCAAAACTAGAGAAGGAATTATTATTCCACCAGCCAAAACGCCAGCATCATTTATGATGATGGAGAGAGGTTATCATACTTGTGTATGGATGGAGAATTGGATAGAATACACCAAAAATGATGGAATATTAGCATTTCCCCAGAATGGCACGTTCAATGGGCGAATTCTTCAAAATTTAAGATTAAGGATGAATGACTTAGAACCCAGACCTAGATTAACTCAGTACGAAGCTCTAGAGGAATGGGAGACCGAGGCATTTGAGCGGGATAGATCTAGAAGTAATAAGAGTTACCCAGGATTTTTCCCCAGATATTTACGTGAGTTGAGAGAGAGTCAGATGAAACAATGGAGAAGGGCAATGATTACAGAGGGACTGTATCCATTATTCACAGAAGGAGAGAAATCAGGAGGCAAATGTACAGAAAAGACAAAACATTTAATGAGAAATGAGGAATCTGAAGACGAATTTATGGAGGAAATGTTAAGAAATCCCCCACCATATCAGGAAGGGACAAGTGGATGCACCCCAAGTGCACCACCAAAAACTCCATTAGTGCCACAGGTAATGCATGAGTTCACCCCGACTAGAATACTACATGATAAAGGAAAAGAAGCCCTAGAAAAGACCAGAACAGAATTAATACAGAAAATAACTCAGATAAAAGTACATCCTGATTCGTTGACCATACCTGTAACAATTGGTCCAGTGGTTCCATTATATGGTACTCAGGGAAATTGTCCTCAACCCATACTTGCACCTACTCCTGTGAGTAATCCCAAACCTGAAGCTCCAGTTATAATTGAGGATCAATTTAGTGACTGTGAATCCACAATATCACTTATGGACTTGCCTATTTGAGGTTCTGGAAATAGTACTCCAAGAAAAGATGTACCTGGAGGTTCAAAAGATGTAAGTTTAGTAACTTCATCGGGAGCAAAAAGTGCTACCATAGTAACACCTGAAGATCTAGAAAGATGGGTACAAGGGTCAGTTAAACAGTGCACACCTCCGAAAATAATGGACATTCATAAATTAAAAGTTGAATTAGAAGAAGTAATAGCAGGAAATGTAGGATTAGAACGCTTAAATACCTATGATGAAGAAGAATTATTGTTCCTGTGCAGAAGTATCACCAGAAATGTAAAGATATTCCATGAAAAATTGTCCAATTTAGCATTACAGATGGGAATAGAAATAGGGAGATCAAAGGTATTACAGAAACCCTATAGAGCAGAATTTTCAGACAAAGACTTAGAGAATATGAATGCCTCTGGAAGAAGATTACAAATAAGAGAATTAATGTTAGTTTTACAAAAATGGGGAGACCTAGATAAATGGAGAACTAGGTGGGCCAAGAAAAAGGAAGAGGCACGAACAAGTAGAACAGCATCTGAATATGTGATGAAGGAAGCAGGAAAAGCAGATCAAATGTATCCAATGCGAGAAGTTGCGGGAGGAGGATATGTACATGTCCCATGGAGCAGACAGGATATTTTATCATTTACGAATGATTTTCTAAAATTGAGGGAAAAACCAATTGAATGGTACAAGCAGGTTGTAAGGTTTGTGAAGGTGTCAAAGGTATTGTTGAAGGATTTAGATGGTTTGTTTGACATAGTGGTACCTGCCGATTTATGGACAGATTGTAAAATCACAGTCGATTGGCCTAGTGATGAATATCCTAGAGATCCGAAAACAGGTGCCCCGTCATATGATGTAATGAAAAAGTATCAGCAGGTGATAACATACCTGAAAGGGAAAATACCCCCGAAAGAAATAGATTGGGTGAAAATAGATCGAACAACCCAAGAAGCTAGTGAAACAGTACATTCCTATTATGAGCGTTTATTGCAGGTGTTTAAACAGTAATGTGGATTTGAGGACATTGGAGACAAAAACATGAGTCAGTTTGTGTATCGGTTTGTTTACGGTCTGAAGCCAGAGATTTGCCAGATGATTAAACAACACATGCTGTGTTGGCAGGGAAAGCCCATAGATGAGATTCTGAAGTATGCAAAATATTGTGGAGACGATATTGAGGATAGACACAAGAAATTACAAGAAAAGGTGATGTGGGCTCAGGTGAAAATGGCAGAAAAGCAGGGAATTAATTTGGAAAATCCAAGTGGAAATCAAGGAAAAGATTCTGGAACGAGTGGTGATACGGGAAATGGTGGAAACTTTAGAGGACGAATGAGTAGAGAAGAAGCTAAAAAGAAATTTCTTTGTCATGGATGCGGAAAAGTGGGGCATTGGAAGGACGAATGTAAAAAGATTCGGAATAATAATGGCCCAAATCAAAACTTAAATCCACAGACGCAGAATGATTCACAGCAGGGTGTAAATCCCCAGAGTCAATTACCACCTCCACCTGTTCAGGGTAATGTAAGCAGAGCAAAGCACGGTACAGACATCGGATACCCAGGAGGAAGTGTTAAGAATGATTATATGACATCACAATTTCTTTTGCAGGACAATTACTGTGAATTCAACTCATGACGGTGCCTAGGAGAGGGGAAGAAGGAGTGCGTTCTTGGTGCATCCTTACAGGTAGATCAGTCTGGTCCATATGTTGAAGGAAATGTGAAAGGTAATGATATTACTTTCCTTTTGGACACTGGTGCTACCAGGTCTACGGTGAGATCAGCAGATATCCCAGACCTTCCTCTCTCTGGTGAAGATATCCAAGTAGTAGGGGTAGCTAATCAAAGAATTAGAACACCTCTTACAGAACCAATGGAAGTCAAAATAGGAAACTTCAGAGAAATGCACCAATTTGTAGTGTGCGATTCTAGCCCAGTAAATTTATTAGGTAGGGATTTATTGTGCAAAAGGAACTGTACAATTTTCTGCACGCCAGATGGTGTGGCAGTTCAGACACCAGATGAGGACCATGTATATAAAATTATGGTTGCAAAACAAGGTACAGAAATAGACGAAATGTTTTCGTTAATAACAAGAGACGAGTTACCAGAAGAATTAAAAGGTACAGTAAACCCAATAGTATGGGATTTCTCCGGAAAAGAAGTAGGACTTATGGTAAAAATAGATCCAGTTCAAATTACGGTAAAAAAGGTGCAATTTTCCCAAATACCAGACAGTACAAAATGAGTGCAGAGGTAAAGGCAGGAGTCATTGAAGAAATAAAACGAATGGTAGAACAAAACATCCTAAAAGAAGTAATGAGTAGCCCATGTAATTCACCAATCATGGGACTAAAGAAACCTAGTGGAAAATATAGGATTGTTCAGGACCTGCGAAAAATAAACAAGATTGTGGAACCTTGTTGTCCCATAGTACCAAATCCTGCAGTAATTCTATACCAGATCCCTTGGAATGCAGGATGGTTCACAGTAATTGATTTGTGTCAAGCATTCTTTTCAATTCCATTGCATCCAGACAGCCAGTATCTTTTCTCATTTAAATTTGAGAACAAAGTCTATGTGTGGAATCGTGTTCCTCAGGGGTACACAGAAAGTCCTTCCATCTTCAACCAGATACTGAAAAAGTGCCTGGAAAAACTAGTGATGCCAGGAAGCTCAGTCTTAGTCCAATATATCGACGACTTATTGGTGGCGTCGACCACCAGAGAAGACTGTGTTGTTGACTCCATAGCATTATTAAATCTTTTGGCTGAGGAAGGGCATAAAGTCTCACCTGAAAAGTTACAGTTTTGCAGGACAGCTGTTAAATATCTGGGAAATCAAATTGAGAGGGGAAAAAGAAGAGTAACCTCTGAAAGAGTAGAATTAATAAAGAGAATGCAAATGCCTGTAACCCAAAGACAAGTGCGAATGTTCCTAGGAATAGTAGGCTACTGTCGACAATGTTAGCTAAGCCCTTAATTAACATGACGAAAAAGAAAGCAAAGGACCCTGTTGAGTGGGAGGATGAAAGTGTAGAAGCTTTTGTAAAATTGAGAAACGCACTTTGTTCAGCACCTGCCTTAGGCATGCCTGATTATAAAAGAGAATTCGCATTATTCTGTCAAGAGAGAGAAAATTGTGCACTTTCTGTCCTAACTCAGAGACATGGACTAGACAGACGTCCTCTAGCGTACTTTTCGGCAACATTGGACCCAGTAGCAGCCGCGTTGCCAGGATGCTTAAAAGCAGTGGCAGCAACTTGTTTGAGCATTGAACAAAGCGAGTCAATTGTGATGGGACATCCTGTAAAAGTGTATGTTCCACATGCAGTCGTGATTCTGTTGACAAGAACCCGAACTCAGCATCTTACTCCTAGTCGGCTGACTAAATATGAGAGGATAATAATGGGTGCCGAAAATGTGATCATGGTAAGGTGTACAATAATAAATCCAGCAACTTTATTGCCGGACCCATATCATGAAACAAATAAAGATGACGAAGAAGATGAACATGATTGTGTACAAATTACAGAATTATGTACAAAACCACGCCCAGACATAGAGAAACAGCCTCTTAAAAAGCCAGACAGGGAGCTATTTGTCGATGGATCATGTCAAAGACATGAAGATGGTAAACTAACTGCTGCCTATGTGGTATGTGAATTAACTGGAATAGTCGAAGCATCCTATTTACCAGGAGTAAAATCTGCACAAGTAGCTGAATTGATTGCTTTGATAAAAGCTTGCAAAATTGGGAGGAATCAGAGAGTGACCATATTTACAGATAGTCAATATGGTTACGGGGTTGTGCATGATTTTGGCCAACTGTGGATGCAGAGGGATTTCATGACTTCTTCAGGATCCCCCATTAAAAATAGACAATTTGTAAGGGAATTCGCTAGAAGCAATACAATCACCAAAAGAATTGGCTGTGGTGAAATGTGCCGCACACCAGTCAGGAGATGACTGGGTGGTAGTCGGCAACAGATATGCAGACCTGGTGGCTCAACATTGTGCCAAAACCAGAACGTCAGTCAATAAGAGGGTGGAAAGAATGGGAATCAGCTGCCAACTTATGCTGTATATGCCACCTGAAACTTGGAATGAGGTGAAGAAATTGCAAGATGAGGTTGATGAAAGTGAGAAAACTTTGTGGATCAAAGTGGGTTGCTCCCAAAGAGGAGAAGATGAAGTATGGATCAGTGCAGATGGCAGACCAGTCATGCCAGACTGTTTACTCTCACAAATGGCTAGAATGCATCATGGAGACACACACATAGGGAGAGATGCAATGATTAGACTGTTCAGACAAAATTGGTACAATCCCAAATTCAGGGCTGTTGCAGAGAGTCTTTGCCAGAGATGTCTAACTTGCCAAATGCATAATCCAGGCAGGAAAACAATAATTGGGTTTGGAAAGATTGGAAAGGCAGAGGGCCCATTTATAAGACTCCAGTTCGACTTCATACAGTTACCACCATGCAGAGGACTAAAATATGTTCTAGTCATAGTGTGTCTGTTTTCAAAGAGGGTGGAGGCTTACCCTACTAGGAGAAATGACAGTATTACAGTTGCAAAACTGTTGTTACGTGAGCTCATACCTAGGTTTGGTTTCCCAGTATCTTTGGAATCAGATAGAGGAAAACACTTTAATAGCGAAGTGATCCAGATAATCTGTGAAGCATTTCAAATCAAACAGAAATTGCACTGTGCATATCGCCCAGAGGCTTCTGGAGTGGTGGAACAATTGAATGGCACTATCAAGTCAAGATTGGGAAAAATGTGTGCATCAACATCATTAGAGTGGGCAGACGCATTGCCACTTGTCTTGATGGGACTCAGAAGCATACCTGACAGAAACACAGGATTGAGCCCCCACGAAATAATGATGGGAAGAGCAATGAGACAAACACATGTTCCCACAAACAAACTGGTGAATATATCTGATGATATGGTTTTGGATTATTGCAAAGGATTGGCTGACCTAGTGAGTTCTGTCTCTCATCAGGTTGGTGAAGACGCAGTTTCCAGGCAGCCTGAACTACAACATGATCTGAATCCTAGTGATTGGGTGGTAGTGAAGAATCACACCAGAGAAACGTGTTTATCACCCAGGTGGAGCAGACCTTGTCAAGTTATATTGACCACCAATACAGCAGTGAAGTGTGCAAGATTTCCTAATTGGATTCATGTAAGCCACACAAAGAGAGTACCAGACCCTGAAGAGGACAACACCAATCACTGAAGAAGCTGAAGGCTGCCAAGCAGAAGAATCTCAAGTTAGAGGTTCGAGGGAAGCTGACGGAGAACAACCGAGCACAAGTCAGGATTGGATACCAGTGGTAGAAGTTCCTGAAGTATATTACAGAACGAGAAATCAAACAAAATTGGAAGAAATAGAAGAAGATCAGATAGGTGAAGAAGAAGCAGCTCAGGTACCAGAAGAAAAGACAATAAGAGAACCTGAGCAAGGTCAGATAGGGAAAGAAAATTGGACTCAAAACAGTGAAGACTTAATAGACTTTGAACAGGGAAAGACAGGTTTAGAAGAATCCGGTCAGGCTGCAGAAGTTCACAGTGCAATAAGCCCTGATCAGAAGCAGTTAGATCAAGAAGAATTCACTAAAGAAAATGGGGGTGATGCAAATGAACATAAAGAAATAAAAAGGAACAAAGCCAACATCTTGAAAGTCATTGTGGAGCTACTGAAGAGAAACCAATCAGACCTGAAAAAGAACAAACAAAAGAGGCAGTAATCAAAGAAAACAAAACAGTATTAAGAAGTGAAAATAACGAGATCTTTGAAGACGTAAACAGAGAAACAGTGCCAACAAAGAAAACAAGAAAAGGAGATCATTGGCCAAGTGTCATTAAAAGAGTAAAATACCACATAACAACCAGAAGTGAAGATCCAGAACAAGTACCTGAAGTGACAAGTCAAACTGAACAAGAGAAAAAGTCAGGAAAAAGAAAAAGTAAAAGACTGAGACTTGTGAATAACAAATTCAAGGGACCTGACTGGACTTATATCATTCTTGAAGATTTTGAAAGCTCAGAGTCAAGTGACAGTGGTGGTGAAGAAACAAGTGCAGAACTAACATACGAAGAAGAAACAAGACCACCCTGACTAAACAAAAGAATCCTCTAAAGAAAAGAAGAAGAGATAAGAAGAGCAATCTTCCTTGTCGAAAAATGCCTGATGATAGAGTTACTGGGAGACCAAAACGAAATTGTTGTAGGAGATGCTGTGCAATCTGCATATGTAGTCTAGTATTGGTGCTTATAGTATGGTTAGTCCTGATTGTAGCAATTCCTTACCTTATGATAATAGATAAGAAGATTAATAATGAAACTAAAGGGAGGACAGCAAACATGAAGGGCAATAGAGTAGAATTAATGGCAGAAGATGAGGCAGAAATTCATCATGAAATAGCGGATAACGACACTAGTTTAAATGTTTTCACAAAGTTATTGTTTCAGTATGTAGACACAATGGAAGTTAGTAATTGTTATGTCTGTATGAAGTTACCTGAATCAGTAGCGGAAGGATTAACATACCATCATTTACCACTGACATATGGCATCTCATGTAGTGTATTAACAAGTTTATTTTATAGAACAGGTAGGCTACAGTATTATTATTCAAACTTAGATGTGATATTTTCTGAGGTTCCGATTCGCAAGAGTATGAACCCAGTGCTTAGTAGTCAAGATGCACAGTTTATGGAGAGTTTTTCTTAACAATGAAATCGATAGACATAACACATGCACATAGACACAATCTAACATGTTCTTTACTAGAAGAAGAAAATATATTTTTGAATTTAGTAGAAGATAGAAGACATGATTTTCAAAAGAAAGCTTCAGAGCATAAGGCTCAGTTGCCACCTTGGGCGGAGAAGGAAGGGAGTTATACACCTGGTAAAGCTCAAGCTGCAATGGTTCTGGATTTCATAAAGAAAGGGAAAATTTGTCTTCATAGGTTAAAGACTGATTATAACAATGTTTTCATCGGTACCAGTGAATGTGAAAACAATTTTTAATTCTTGGAGGTTGGGGACTCAAAGGAGGAACAGATTCAGTTTTTCCTGGAATCTATTATGTATGTGGGAATAAGGCTTACTTTAGGCTTCCTGCACGGTGGTATGGAAGTTGTTATTTTGGAATAGTTTTTCCAAAGATATACCACGTAAAAAGAAACACTGGAAGCAATGAAAACAATAATGAATTAATACGTAGAAAAAGAGCTAGTTTTTCAGAAATTGTAGGTGATATATTTGGTGCATTGATACCTTCAGTGGGAATAATTCTGAACTCAAGGAAAATATGTAAATTGTCTACAGTGGTTGATCGTTTATCAACGGATACTGCTGGAGGTTTTCTAATGATTAATACGGAGATGGTTGCGATTAGATCTATGGTAATGCAAAATCGACTTGCTCTTGACATTCTATTAGCAAAAGAGGGAGGAGTCTGTAAATTATTGAAGACAAAACATTGTTGCACTTATATTCCTGATAAGAGTGCAGAAATTGGAACGTATATTCAGAACATAACTAAACTTGAGAAAGAACTTAAACCACTGGAAGTTGATAGTGTATGGGAAAGATTGACAAATAGTATTGCGTCAATTGGAACCTGGTTTGCTAATGTAGGGAAAGGAATTCTAGGTCAAATATTAGTACCCCTAGCAGGGATAGCAATAATAATATTGGCAATAACAATATGGTGCAAATGCTGTAGAAAGAATGGAACATATAAAGTGACAGGAAAAGGAAAGAAGAGAAAACTAGATGAAATAGAACTTGAAGAATGGAGAAGTGATTGATACAAAAAGTTGAAAGGGGAGGTGAAAAACAGAAAATATAAAAATGAGAATGAAATGAATTGCTAGAAGTTGGCATCTGATTGAGGGTAGTATTTTTGATGGCTCAGAAACGCCATCAGAGAGGGGATTGATGGAGCAAGGTTTCAAAAATGAAACTTGCTTGTCATGCAATCTTCCTCATAGTATTAATTTATTAAACTTGTATTGTCAAAACTAAACTTTGCATTCACAAACACAAGAGGGACAGAAGCTTGCTTATGTGTTATACTAATGAATAACGCTTGTCTGTAATCCAAAATGTCCGCTAAAGCGCGGGAACCTCAATGCGCATGTCGCAACTTGATCACATGGTGTGACGTCTTTCTTTGCCTGGTGGGAAACTTCTGCTTCTGCGCAGTGTGCACTAAAATGGCCGCTAAATGTTTTCACATGCTTCAGCTTGCTCTCATGTCATTATTAAATTGTCGTTTTCTTAATGCTACTAATGCAGGATAGTATTATAATTAATTGGGAATAGAGGAGGGAAAGTGGGTATACAGTGAAACTTTTTATTTGTGATTTTAATATTTTCTTCTTGCACTTTTAGTAATTCGTAAACTTGGGCCTGGGTTGGTGACTTGAAACTCGAGAGACAGATGGTTCTGCGCATGTGTCCTGTGTGCCTGCCAAGTGAAGTCAACTTGGACATCTTCCAAGGCCATGACCCATTGGCCGAAGATGCTGTACTTCATGTTTCCGGAGGACAAAAATGATACTTTTCCCCTGTAAATTGTATAACATTTGTCGTGAGACGGGTGGGAAATAAAGTGAATGTATTAATCTGAAGGGGAGGGAGCGTAAAGACAATAGGCTTTACAATTTAGGCCAAATCGATATGGTGCGAGAATCCACCCCCTGTCCCTGTCCAATCAGAAGTAGTGGTCCCATATTTTAGCAACATTAAGGGGAGGTACATGGGCGTAGAAGGGTATAACAGATATAGAATTAGCTAATTAGCTAGAGCTGACTCTCAGAACAGGCAGAAGAGCTCCAGACTGCCATGCTGATCGGTTGCTGACTGAATCCCTGTCCAGAAGAGGTCCTGAGGAGGGGCGGCGGAGTCTATTAGAAGGAAGGCACGGGAGAATCGAGAGAAGTCGAGTATCAGAGAGGGGAACGGCGCAGGCGTCGTTGTAGAGAGGTCACCGGTCATGTCCTGATCCTGGAAGAAGTCTTTGCTCTTCATCCTTCCTGGGTCCTATCTTTTCCAACTCCTTGGCTAAGGGGCTTGGTTCTCGCATTTAGGTAACTATACTGCAACCTTTAGTTGCGCTGCTGTCTCTATCTTCTCCTCTTCCTTAAACACCGTCATTTATTAGCAAAATCATTTGTATGCTTTTTCCTGGGTATTTCAATCAAGTACCGTGTTTTCTGTATTTTACTCTGCTAAACTTTAGATAAACATTTTAAAACTTCCTGACTCAGTGGTTATTTCAGGATTATGTACTATAATGAATGTCACTCATTTTAAACTTCCCAATCAGCAAAGGATCCATTGGTAAGTTATTACTCTTCAATCAGAAGGTAATTGGTAGCAGGGACTTTGATAAAAGAGTACATCTGACACCCAGCGTAAGTATTAGTGTAGTGTGAATGTATGGGCCCAAGTGAGTATATGGTGTATGAATGTTGTTGGCTAATATTGCGCTGGATCAATGGCAATAGACTTCTCGTGGAACATCATTGACAATATATAGTAATAAACATGACATGTATACACATGGAAAACAAGTTGGAATAAGGTCGCCTTTAAAGGTGCAAGTGTAGCTGGATCAAGTGTAATCAATGCAAATTTATGAATGATAATAACAGCATAGTGGCATCAGTGAGTAGCAAGAAACTGATTCAGTAATACTAAAACTGTGGGGTCAAAGACACCCAGATTTGATACACTGAAATGTGAGCGCTTTGATGCATATGAAATACAGTGCTGGTGCAGTTTACATATCAGTAAATAGATCAGTGGAACACAGTAGAAAAATTGTATTTTTCAACTGTGGTGGATAGAAGCATCATTCTTGGAGTAAGACATGGCTAAATGTAAGCGTTGGGCAAGCACCATTTTAAAAAACAACATTAAAACTAAAAAATAAAAAATTCCCAAACCAATTCAAATTAGTAGAAAAGAATAAAATAAGGTGATTAAAGCACCAACAAACTATAACTAATAAATTCAAGAGATATAAAGGTACAAATAACTAACCAAATGATGGAAACTCACATTTTAGAGCTCTTCATTGGGCATGGTTGACTACATCTTACGCACACCCTGTGGTGAGCAAACAAGGAAGCAAAGTTGGATAGAGGTTGCTGACTTACCCCAACCAACTTTTCGGGCACTATTACTTAGGTACTCTGGGCCCGATTCACAGAACTAACTTACGACAAAATCCTAAACTTACTACCATTTTGGTATTCACAGAATGAACTTACTCATTTTGGTATTCACAGAATGAACTTACTCATTTTGGTATTCACAGAATGAACTTACTCAGGGGCATATTATCAAGGGCTGGCGATATAATTATCGCCGCTTTAGCGTCCGTTTTCGGGCGAAAAGCGGCGATAATTATATCGCAATATCATCAAGGACACGCTAGCGCGTGTTTCCTTGATGTAGAGCCCGTTTTTTCACAGCCTCGCCTTGCATCGCTAATGAGATGCAAAGAAGGCGTGGCTGTGAAAACAACACAAGTTAATATCGCGAAGGCAGCTTCGCGATATTAACAAGGAGGTGCAGCGATAAAAGAAATCGCGCTACCTCAGCTTTAACTCAGGAATTTAACGTCTGTTAAATTCCTGACTTAAGCATACTTTACATGAGAGATGGATTCTGCTGATACGACCACAGGGTCGTATCAGCAAGGTTATCGCCGTTTTCCATGGAACATCGCTGGAAAACCAGCGATGTTCCATGGAAAACGAGCTATCGCAGGAATAATTATCGCCATTGCGCTATGCGTTGTTAATACAGCGCTAGCATGGCGATAATTATCTGCGGTAGCCGGCGATAACTGTTCTCACGCTGTGAACGGCCAGCGATAATTATCGCTGGCCGTTGATAATATGCCCCTTATTTTGGTATTCACAGAAGGCACTTACACATATTGTGTAACTTACACATTTTGTGTAACTTACTCATTTTTTGTAACTTACTCATTTTGGTATTCACAGAAGGCACTTACTCATTGATGAGTAAGTGCCTTCTGTGAATACCAAAATGAGTAAGTTCATTCTGTGAATACCAAAATGGTAGTAAGTTCATTCTGTGAATACCCAAATGTGTAAGTTCATTCTGTGAATACCCAAATGTGTAAGTTCATTCTGTGAATACCAATATTGTTGTAAGTTCATTCTGTGAATACCCAAATGTGTAAGTTCATTCTGTGAATACCCAAATGTGTAAGTTCATTCTGTGAATACCAAAATTGTTGTAAGTTTAGGAATTTGACGTAAGTTAGTTCTGTGAATCAGGCCCTCTTTGTGGCTCAATGGCAATTGTGTAAGTGTCAGGTAAAGATGGAGTATTTTATTGGAGTTAACAGTTTTATCTTTGTAGTAAGAAACATTTTTGCAGGTTGAAGTTGTTTAGCAGAGGCCCTTCTTTGACATGTAAGTGCCAACAGCAAAGGCACAATACTTTTTGGATTGGAAATCATTTTAGACCTGGCCCTCTCTGCAGGGTCACCCCTAAACCTTTTGCCTTTTTTCCTCCATTTTGCTGAACTTATTTTTGTTAGCCTTATGACTCTGTGCACCTTACCACTGCTAACAAGTGCTGCTATAGTGCTTGTGCTCACTACCTTAAAACATGGTTAAATTGGCTTATTCCCAATTGGCTTATTTAATTTACGTATAAGTCCCTTGCAGAGTAATATACCATATACCTAGGGCATGTAAATAAATTATACTAGTGGGCCTGCAGCACTTATTGTGCCACCCACTTAAGTAGCACTTCGAAAACATGTCCCAGGCCTGACACTGCTGCCTGAATGCAGCCATATCGACTTGGCATTAAAACCCCCAGGCCAAGCCCTAAACTCCCCTTTTATTACATATAATTCTCCCCTGAGGAAGGCCCTAGGTATCTCATATGGCAGGGTGCTGTGAAATTAAAAGGATGGACATACACTTTTAAGCTTTACTGTTCTGGTAGTGAAAAACTCCTAAAATATGTTTGGACTACTGTGAGGCCTATCCCTTCTATAGGATAGCATTGGTGATTCCTTGTTACATTTAATAGGCTGCAATTTCAAGTTGGGAGCAGGTAGCTATGCCATGTTTGGTGTCTTTGGAACTGTTATGAGAAACCATATTTAATGTTAAAGTTGGGTTTATGATTAAAATTTTGAAAATCCACTTTTAGAAAGTTGGCATTTTTGTGCCTGTAGCCTGTCTTGGGTCACATGACTGGGCATAACTGACAGTTAGGTTTTGTAAAATCCTCCCAGACAATCACATAATAGATGGTTTAGGTGTGCCTTGGTGGGCCATCTGCTGGCAGGATGAAGAGGTGTGGATGAGCACAGCCCCACTTGCAACTGAATAGGGAGTTCTCTGCCCTCGCGCAAAGGATCTAACACCTACCCATTGTCACTGTAGCCAGCTTGGAACCAGGGCAGGGAAGTCAGGACATTCCATGCACTTCAAAGCCGGAATCTAGAAGCTTTTTTCTTTTTTTTAAACACATTTTGTAGAGGACGCAGCTACTTCGAAAGAGGTGTCCCTGTGCTAGGGCAGGTATCTGCAGCCCCAAAGCAACTCGACTTCCCTAGCTCCCACATTAAAGAACCAAGTTTTAAGTTTTTTCCTAAATCACACTCTGACTGAATCTGATGAACCGTCAGTGGCAGAGAGTTCCACAACTTCGATGCCAGGTAGCTGAAAGAACTGCCACCTGAGGGTACTCTTTTTATGTTGGGAACAAATTCCAGCCTCTCCCCAGCTGATCTTAGATATCTCGCTGGTATGTAAGGCCTGACTAGAGATTGAAAGTACAATGTTCTATTTTTTGCAAGTGCCTTGTGACAATAGCACAAGGCTTATTTTTCAATTTGTTCTTATTTCGGAATTATGCACCCATCAGCATACATTTAATTCACATGTAAATACGTTGTGCGCGGATGATGTCAAAAACAGTACAGTTCATACATCTAAGCGCCCTCCCTGGATCTGTGATGCCCCTGGGACAATACGGAGCTCGCACCATAAATGACATTGTGAGGTACATTCGAGAGTGCTGGAAGTGCTGTACATCCCCGATAAAGTAAAAAGTTGGCATTAATTCACAAAACGTGTTACCAAAAAGAAAAAACTTTAGGAGTGATTGGTGGAGGTAACATATTACACATATCCCTAATTCATAGAGAAAGGCTCAATATATATCTGAGTCCATCCCCCTCTACCCTCAGGACGGATCCGCAATGCACTGAATAACATGTTGATGAGGGCATGACATGAGGTAATTGGTCTGGCCCGCAACCATCTGGTGACAAGGATATGTCGGGTTTTTAAACTCTAAAATAATATTTTCATGTGAAACCATCTTCCACCCCCAGGGGGGTCCTCCAATGACCCAACCCGCCCCACCACAATCTACAAGGCTCAAATAGCACAAGGCTGTAAAAGAAGATCTATACCTCACCGGCAACCACTGCAGCTTCTCAGCTGCGTCCCCCATCGATGCCTGCCTTTTGAGGTTCAAGAGAAGATGCGCAGCCACATCCTGCACTCTTTGAAGTCACTTGATCCAATCCTGGTTAACCGCCAGATACAGCACATTACAGTAGTCAAACCTTGACACAATCACAGCCTGAACTACTCTTTATCTTGCTGGATCTGGCAGAAGGTAGAGAATATTTCTCAACATCTTGAGAATTCCAAAACATATTCCTGCCACTGCAGTAATTTGACTGTCAAAAGACAGCTTTCTGTCCAGCCAAATACACAGGTTCTTAACCTTAGATTTTAATTCAGGTAACGGACCTAGCTCCATAGGCCACCAAACAGTGGCCAGATGTTTGATTCAGTGCCAAAGGTCAGTACCTTGTCTTTCCAGAATTTAGCTCAATACAGTTCCATTCTATTTCCCAGGCAACTTCTGCAAGACAGATATACAAGGACGAAGCCATGTTGGAAGAGTACTGTCACAGCTTAATGATAAGCTGCCTGTCATCGGCATATAAGACGATGATAAACCCATAGCATTCGATAACCTTTGCAAGTGATTGTATGTACACATTGAACAATGTAGGACTCAAAGACGATCTCTGCAGCACTCCTTGATTCACAGGAAGCACTTTTGACTGGCATGGTTTTTGTGATACCAGAAAAGTATAACCCTGCAGGAACGAAGTGACCCAGCTCAGTGCTTTATTGCCCACTCCACCGTTCCAGAGTATGTCCAACAAGATGCTATGGGACATGTTAGAAATGGGGTTTCTGGTTGTCTAGGTTATGCACCTAAGCCAGGCAGAACCCACCACTCTAGTCAATGTAAGGGAGTTACACACGCAAGATAACCCTTGCTCACCCCCTTGGTAGCTTGGTAGAGCAGTCAGGCTTATCCCAGAGGCAATGTGTAAAGCTTTTGGAAAATACACACACTCACCAGTGACACACTAGGCACACCACAAAAAGGGACTTCACACAAGGTTATATAAAAATACCCTTTGTATTATACATACAGCAAATAGACCACAATCACATAAATCACTTTGCCAACTAGGCAATTGTCATACCACATTTAGTGCACTAAAGCACTACTTACAAGTTACACGTGCCATAAAAATCATCAGGTAAACACTGGGCATAACATCCCAGTTAGCGCACTAAGGCAATACTTTCAGATTGCACCCATCAGGAAAACATCATGAAAAACCATTAGTGTACATATTGGGCTGCTCTTGCAGCAAGATCCAGTTTTAAATGGCCTTCTTCCAGTTCAGGGATTCTCTAACCTTATAGAGCGGGGGCCTCCACCGAGGCCTTCCCCTTGATGCCTGTAAAACAATGCCCCCAATAGTGAATGGAAGCTGCCCACGACATGTGGCACAGCCGCTGAGGAATATGTGGAGGGGCCCGGCCAGTCTGCTTGAGCTAATGGGGCCAGCTGTGCCACTGTAATGTTGCCCCAACAACAACAATGCCCCCTAAGGTTGGGGTCAGGATGGGAGGGGCAGACATATCCTGCCGCCATCAGTGGGAAGACCTGCTGGGTCTCCCTCAGGCAGAATGGCCCACAATTGCAGCTGCCTGTAGGTGCCGGGCAGCTGCAACATGCAGAAGGTACTTGCTTGGCCCAGCCCGGGCCTCTTACTGGTCCGGCCACACGTGGAGCTCACTATCTCAGGGACAGGATGCACTGCTCCTCTCTGCAGTGCATGGCCTGTCTACATCCTGACAGTGACGTCAGTAATTTCGGGCTGCCACACTGGTCACCTGGCAACACAGGTGGCTCTTCCGGCTTCCCTGACAGTGCGGCCTTGCATCCAGGGAATCGAGTGAGGCCACACTCCACTTAGGCCGGTAGCTAGTCAGCGCCTGGCATTCCGGGGTCCCTCGCTTCATGTAGGAGTGGCCTCTCTCTGATTTTTCCTGCTTTCTCGGGCTCAGCCCAGAACTCGGTCACAGCGGTGCAATAACAGGATTGCAGGAGAGCCTCCCTAGGGGCAAAATACCCACGGAGCTCCCATAAGCACACAGGGGTCTGAGCAAAGCATAGCCCATGCGAACACTACTAGAAAGTTCCCAAGGAGATCGTGAAGTATAAGGGAGTTCCAATACGCACAAGGAACTTCCAGTAAGGTAAAAGCCTAGAAATGTCAATTAAGTGAAGCACTAGGAAGTTTCATATAAGCACAGCACACGGAAACGTCCCACATGTAAAGCACCAGGAAGACTTTGATGCACCGAGTCTTCCAAGACAGGAGGCCATCACACACAAGACCTTGGAGATTCATCACAAGCAGGATACCACAACAGGGCAAAAAGAGTCAGTCCTTTTCCTCCACCACAGGCAGAAGCTGACAACTGCAGGCCAACCCACCTCTCACACAAAAAAGGCAGTGCTCCTCACACAGTCCTTCCACTCTTCTTCTTAGCAGGGTCCTCTTGTTCCTTGAGTAATCTAAAGTCCTGGGGTTTTAGGTCTAATACGTGTACCCCAAATTGTCATTGTTCTCTTTGGGGCAAGGGTCTCTGAACCCGGTCTCTGATTCTGTCGTCCCTGGTGCACCATGACCACAGAGGGCAGAGACAGCATTGTGAAAAGGAGACACAGCCTATTCAGGTGCAAGCGTTACTCCTCCCACCACTCTAAATGCAGGCCAGGTCTATTCAGCCCAGTGATGAGTCACCCATGCAAGGTAGGTCATACCTCAACCCCCCCAGTGACTGTCTCGAGTGAATGCACATCCCCAGCTCCTGTCACTCCAACACCAGATGCTGAATACGCAAACAGTCAGACGCACACAGGATGGTAAAGTAAGAAAATACCCACTTTCTAAAAGTGGCATTTTCAAATACTGAATTTAAAAACCACCTTCACCAAAGGGTGTGTTATTAAATTCTGAGTTCAGAGAGCCAAAACTCAATTTTCTGGTGCTGGCAGGTTGCGGTGCAGGCTATGGAAACGGTTGATGTTCCGGTCGAGCAGTGACGGTTTCAGGATGTCCAGGCAGGGTGAAGCGAGGAGGTGCAGAATGCGGTGCCTACAAAATGCAGTGCGAGCAATGGCTCGGTGACGATCGCTTAGACGGCTTAGGTGAGACTAAGGACGAGGTGTGAAGTGTGGCCGTGCCTTTCTGTGAAGCTGTCTGGACATGGAATCCTGCGACATACTCGTTGACAGAGTCGGTTGCCCTTTTCCTCTGCAGCGACAGAAACCAGCGGTTCCAGAGACGGTGCCCAGAAGGATGGTGAGGTCTTTGCTATTCCTGACACCTCTTGAACAGGGGGAAAAGCTCCACTTCCAAGCCCTTGGAGATACTTTCTCAAGCAGGATACACACATAGTTCCTCCCCTTGGCAGAAAAAGCTACTACAGGCCTACCCAGACAGCACACAGCAAAGGGGCAGTAATCCTCCTCCAGTTTCTTCCAGCTCTTCTCCTTGGCAGAGGTTCCTCTTGAAGTCCAAAAGTGATCTAAAAATCTGGGGTCTGGGCCCCACTTGTTATAGTACAAAATCCTTTGTTCTCTGGAGGCAGAGAGTGTCTTTGCCCAGCTAAAACCAGTTCTGTCCTCTCTGGTGCAGCTGCCCGGCAGGATGTGGAGACAGCATTGTACAAGGCAGACCAGGCCCATTTAGGTGTGAAAGAAGTCTCCTCTCCCTACTCTGAATGCAGACCAGGTCTATTCAGCCCAGCCCTGACTCACCCTGGAAGGCAGGACACACCTCAACCCCCCAAGTGGCTGTCTGAATAGAATGCACATCCCCAGCCCCTGTCACTACAAAGCCAGGCAGTCAATACAGAAACCAAGCAGAGGCACACAGGATGAAGCAAGAAAATACCTACATTCTAAAAGTGGTATTTTCAAACACAGACTGTAAAAATCATCCTCACTAAAAGATGTGCCTTTATATTCTGAGTTCAGGCATACTAAACTTTATCTTCCTATCTTGTCCCAATGGGAAGTTATAATTATAAGATTGTATAAATGAACTCCCATTCTATCCTATGGGACAGATAGTCTTTCCATAGTGAAAAACTAAATTGGCAGTATTTCACTATCAGGGCATGACACACACATCAGAGCATATCCTACCTTTCACATACACTGCACCCTGCCCACAGGGGTAACTTGGGCCTACCTTAGGGGGTGACTCACATGTAAGAAAAGGTAAGGGTAGGGCCTGGCAAGTGGGTGCACTTGCAAGGTTGACATGGAAGTATCAAACTGTGCACAGACTCTGCAGTGGCAGGTCTGAGTTACATTTACAGGCTGCTTATGTGGGTGGCACAATCAGTGCTGCAAGCCCACTAGCAGCATTTGATTTACAGGCCCTGGGAACATACAGTGCATTGTACTAGGGACTGACTAGTAAATCAAATTTGCCAATCATGGGATTATCAATCCATAACAACAATTCACAGAGGGAGCACTTGCACTTTGACACTGAACAGCAGCGGCAAAGTGCCCAAAGCATGTAGACCAGCAAAAACAATGTCTAACACACATCAAAATACAGGAGGCAAAAGGCAAAAAATACAGGGGAAACCCACGCCAATGATGCCAGGTCTAACACGTGTCCCATCCAGCTGAAATGTGGGGAGAACTATGCACCCTCTTGGGAGTTCTCTTCACTAAGGCGGAAAAATCTGGACAGACCATCAGCATTGGCGTATTTTGTACCAGGGCGATGTTCCACCGTAAAGTCCATCCCCTGTAGGGAAATGGACCACCTCAACAACTTTGGGTTCTCACCCCTCACCTGCATCAACCATCTGAGGGGCCTGTGGTTGGTCTAAACCCTGAAGTGAGTCCCAAACAAGTAGGGCCTCAGCTTCTTCAGTGCCCAGACCACTCAATTGCACTCCACCTCTGTTCCCAGGGTAGTAACCTCCTTCTAATGAAGGCTACAGGTTGGTCTATGCCCTCCTCATTTAGTTGTGAGAGCACAGCTCCCACATCATGCTCTGAAGCATCTGTCTTCCAGATTCGTCTGAGCGAGTTGTCTGAGGCACTTAGTCTGGTTCCTGAAGGCCAACATGTAGCTATATATATCCTGGGGAAGTTTACTGGGAGCTTTCTCTCAGCCTTCTTTACCAGACTCAGAGGTCCTCTTACAGGATGCCCATACAGGAGTTCAAAGGGACTGAACCCTAAGGACTTCTGCGGTTCCTCCCTCTGGAGAATCCCACACGGGAGAAGATCCCCATCAATGCTCGACCCACCACAAGGGCCATCACAGTCCAGAGAGGGATGGCCTCGGAGTACAGGGTGGCATGGTCCACCAAGACCAGGATGAACCTGTTGCCCATGGCTGTGTTGGGGTCCAGATGCCCCACAATGTCAATACCCACCCTCTCAAAGGGGGTGCTGACTACAGGGAAAGGCTGGAGAGGAGCCTTGCACTTCCCCCTCTCTTACCACTTGCATGGCAAGTCTGGCAAGACCTACAATGGGTGTTAGAGTTTTTGAGCATGTGGAGCCAGTAAAAGTGGGTGTCAAGCCTTTCAAAGCTCTTGTCTTGCTTCAAATGCCCTGCCAAAGGCACATCATGAACAAGACCCAGTAGGAAGGCTCTGAAGCACTGGGGTATCACCAGCATATGTGCTGTCCCAAGCTCAGCAACCTTAGGCTCACTATACAGGAGTCCATTCTCCCAGTAAATCCAGTGTGACCCAGACTGATCACCTGCTGCCTGGTTTGCAGCCTGCTGCCACAAACCGACAAGAGTAGGGCATTCCTGCTACTCCTTGCAGAATCCCCTTCCTGCTGCCAATGGGTCAGCTCAGGCAGGTCCCCCAGTTCGGCCACTTGCTCCCCTGTAGGCTCCAGGGCATTCCACTCAAGGTTTGCCTCCTCCTGGACGGTGGGAACTTCGAGGGCTGGTTTCCCGTGCCACATGCCTCCTCTCTTTCTGGCAGGCACCTGGGCCACTCTTTCAGGCTCCAGGTCCTCTTGATTGCCCTTATCGGCTGCCATAGACCGAGAGGTCACACACACCCACTCAGGCAGACCCAACATCTTCAAATGAGACTTATGCTCCACCTTCTCCCAAGGGGAACTCTCCAGATCGTTGCCTAGCAGACAGTCAACAGGCATGGCTGGCCTCACAACTACTTTCAGGGTACCTGAGCCCCCCCACTCAAATGGAACCTGTGCCACTTTTCAGAGGCACTCTGAGTTGTCAGCTGCAACTACTGGGTAGAGTACATTGGGGACCACCTGCTCTTCAGACACTAGCTGACAACTGACAGCTGTCACACTGGCTCCAGAGTCTCTCAGAGCCTGCAACCTATGGCCATTTATGGTCACCCACTGCCCATATTTCTTAGTGTTAGCGGGCAGGTGGGTTCTTGGGACCATCTCACTGTCTTCTAGTGAGACCAGGGTCAATTCTGCTGGCTCTCACCCCCCCCTGGGACTCCATGTCGTCCTCCAAGGCTACACTAGTCAACCCCCATGGCGGGGCACCTGTGGGTGCAGGGGTGGTCTTGTTGGGATACCTAGGATCCCCTATGAAGTGGCCCACCTGACCACAACCATAACATGTCCGGGGGCCCTTCTGGACAGGCTTACCTGTAGGGACCCATGACTTCTTCTCACCGGGGGCTGGGAACCTTTCCCTTGGTTCCCTTGGGAATTACTTTGGGGCCATTTTTGGAACTCATTTTGTTTACCCTTGTCCCCTCACTGTTCTGCTGGGGATCCTGACCACCTTTGGCAGAGTCTCCCACATGACCTTTGTGGACTCTGGTGCTGACCCTGCGGTCTGCCTCCACAGCAAGTTTCTGTTGCAGGGATTCTGTGCAAACACAGAACTATGCGTAGAATTATGGGACCTTCGTGCATAGGGACTGAGTTATCCTACCACCTTAGTTCCCATGAGCCCAGGATGACTAGCTATAGTGTCTCACTTGCTCTCCTACTCACTCACAGAGAAACAAGTGATTAGACACCCCAGAACACAACACTCCCGACTCTCTCAGGAATCGCGGTTGCAAGACACACCCTTTCGCTCGCACTCTTGTACTTGTTCACAATAAGATCTGACAGAGACACGAACAAGTTTAAAATATTTATTTTAACTAACGTGCTCTAACATGCAGTATACGTGCCACAATAAGCAGGAAAATGCATAACACAAATACGGTCATCATAGCAAGTAGTCCATAAATCATGAAAGGAGTTGTCATTATGAAAAGACAGTGTAACTTAATCTCCCTCCCCATGTATAGAAGCAGAATGATTATATTTTAGAAGATCTCTGGGCATTATCTGCAGACCTCGTACCTTAGTATATAGATAGTAGATCTACATCATAGGTGCTGTCTTGCCCTTCTCTCTGAAAAGGTCCCTCTCCAAGTGTGTGTACATATTTGTGTATTCCAATAAGACCAAAGTACGTATTCCCAAACAACAGCTGTATCGATTTGTTTTGTCTAGGTGCTAGGGCGTGACCAGAACAGAATAACAAGGGGCATTGTTGATCAACCTTGCTCACAATGTTCAGACTCAATCCCAGGAATATGCAGAGTGTAAACACAGCAGTAGGTTCTCAGGTGAAAATGGCAAAAGAGGCATTTGCAAAATAAACTTGTTTAGTAACTTTTAAGTAGAGGAACACACAGGATTTAGTAAAAAGAGGGTTTATTAAGTACAGGAGAGCAACCCCTGAAGACTCTTCTTCAGGCAACAGCTGTTACAGTTCTACTCAGCTTCCAAAGCAAATGGAAGGTTCAGCATCACTAGGATACCAATGCACATGTTGCTAGGATACAACACATCTCCATTACTAATACAGAATAAATACAATAGCAAAATAAATAATATAAATAAAAAAAATAACAGTGAATGCAATTTCTAAAGGTGAAGGGAAACAACTAATGACCAACAAATAAATGATGAACAATAAATGCAGAATCCTGAAGATGGAAGGAAACACTAATGATCAATTGCATAAATAATCATTGTGCCAAGTAGGCTTCCTCCTCACACGCGGTTCAACCAAAAACCTACCATTGTGATTAGATTTGGTAGCCAACTCATCAACTGACTTTTTGGTTGATATATTGCTTGGCTTGATAGCCGACTCATCATCAACCCTAACCTCCCTGGATTCACTACACATTTTCTTATCCCACGCTTCTCGTTCCAGAGTATTACATAAAGTGACTCTGCGCACATTCCATTTTTTACCATCAGACAGCCATACATTGTTGTAAACCACCTTAGTAACACATTTGCGTGTTGACCACTTTGATATTTTCTGAGTGCCAAGACTGTTAGTTCTGACCCAATCACTCACTTTAAAAGTTCTTTTACCCTTCCTTATCTTGTCATTATGTCTATTCACATACTTGGTTTGATGTTTATGAACTCTTTCCTGCAACCTCATCTTGTCTAACACATGAGTATGTCCCTTGAGCATCCAAGCAGGAGACACCTTGGTACTTGGCTGCCTGCCCTTTAAGAGCATGAATGGATTTTCTAATGTAACAGAATGCGGAGTAGTGCGGTAACTCCATAGCATTTCTTTGACAGCTTCCTTACAATCACAACCACTGCTCTCATTCAATTGCACACACTCCTTTAAAACTCTGTTGAATCTCTCGACGAGACCATTCTCTCTGGGATTATAAACAGCGGTAGTGTGGTGCACCACTCCCATCTTAGACAGATAATTTTTAATCTTTTCAGCCACAAATTGGGGACCATTGTCAGTCACCAAAGAACTTGAGCACCCCTCTCTGCGGAAAACCTTGTCACAGAATTCAATCACATTAGCAGCTTTAGCTTCTTTAGAAAACGCTACTTCAGGCCATTTGGAATAGTAGTCGATCATAACAATGGCAAACTTGTTAGAAATCCCCTTGGCAGAAAAAGGACCACAAATATCCATATCTATTCTCTCCCAAGGTCTGCTGGGAAATTCAGTAGGAGCAATGGTGGTTATTTCAACCCGGTGGGACTTGTCACTGCACATTCAGTCAAAGCATCCACAAACGCATTCCTCAACTTGTTTGTCCATACCCGGCCACCAAAATGTCATTCTAGCTCTTCTTTTCATTGCTGACATTCCATTATGGCCTTCATGTAATAATTTTAACAACCTGGTCTGTAACCCCTTAGGTACAACCAACCGATCACTTCTCCATAACACCCCATCATCAACGGAAAGTTCGGACCAAACCGTCCAAAATTCGCCAAATTTCTTTTTCAACATGATATTAGATAGAGATGGACAAGATAGTTCACTCAAAACTTCCATAAGAGTTTTATCCTCTACCACAGCGGATTTCCACTCTTCCACGGAGCTGGCGCCCTTGCATGCTTCAGAAATATCTGCAACTACCAATTCCCCGTTCACTTCATCCTCATCATCCATACATTGTAAGGGTAATCTAGATAAACAATCCGCGTTGATATTGCGGATGCCAGGCACATAGTTTAGCGTGAAGTCATATCCTTGAAGTCTGAACAACCACTTCGCAATTCTAGGGGTGGCTTTCCCTGCACCTTTGGTGGTAAATAAATCTATTAGAGGTCTGTGGTCCGACCTGACTTCGAAGTGAGTGCCCCATACATAAGTTTTGAAATGGTCAACTCCCCACCAACATGCTAAAGCCTCCTTCTCTATTACAGAGTATGTAGGTTCAGCCCCTTTAAGTGTTCATGAGGCAAAAGCAACGACTCGTTCATGCCCCAAATGCCTCTGCATTAGAACAGCACCCAAGCCATATGCACTAGCATCAACTGTAATTATGGTTTGATCACATGGGTTAAAAGGTTTGAGCGCAACAGCCTTTACAATTTGTTTCTTAATATCATCAAATGCATTTTGACACTCCCACACCACACAAACTTGTTGCCTTTCTTCATTAATACTCTTAAAATGTGTACCTTGTCCGCGAAGTGTTGAACAAATTTCGAAGAAAATTCTGCTAGTCCCAGGAAAGATCGTAACTGCTCCTTGTCTTTAGGAGCAGGTGCATCTGAGATGGCATTTAACAATTTCCTTTTTGGTTTTACACCATCTTTAGATAAGGTGTGACCCAGATAGTCTATTTATTCAACGCCAAACTTGCATTTGGGCATACCTACCGTCAAACCAGCTTGCTCCAACTTGCTCAGAGTTACGTCTAAGAACTTGTCATGTTCCTCACGGTTTGAACCCCACACCAGTACATCGTCTTGAAATACCATGACTTTAGCTAACCCCTTGAGAATTTTGCACATTACTCTCTGAAATACCGCAGAAGCGGATGCCAATCCAAAAGGCATTCGTACAAAGCGAAAAGCACCTTCTGGTGTAATAAAAGATGTAAGTTGTTTTGAAGTGGGATGTAGATGAATTTGATGGTATGCACTGGATAAATTGATTAAGGAGAAATATTTCACATCAATCACAGAGGAAACCATTTCGTTGATGTGAGGTAGTGGAAAATGGTCAACCAAAATGTTACGGTTGAGGTCTCTTAAGTCTATGCACATGCGCAAATTACCGTCCGATTTGCGCGCCAAAACAATAGGACTAAGCCATTCTGACGATTCAATTGGTTCAATTACTTGTGCTTCACAAAGTCTTTGCAGTTCTTTTTTCAACTGATCTTTAAGAGCAAAAGGAACGTTTCTAGCTTTATGTACACACGGTATACATTTGGCCTTCAATACAGTCCGATGCTCAAATCTATTCAAACAACCAAGCTCTTCTCTGAAAAGTTGAGGATACTTGACACTCCATTTAGTTTTTTCATCATTTTCAGTTACTAAAATCTGTTGCGGATGGTTGGGGTCTAACACTATACCCAACATTTTCTGCTCACACCACCCCAGTAATGATCTGCCTTTTTCTACTACATAGACTTTGCATGTGACTTCTTTGGCCTTATGTGAGAATCTACACATGAAATAACCTAATAGTGGCAACTTAACACCACAGTAACCAACAGGATGAACATCAGGATCAGTCAATTCATACTTGCCAATCCTTTCCCAGATATCCTTATTGATTATGGTATAGGGTGAACATGAATCAGCCCAAACAGCAACCTTAGCACCATTTAAACCTAATGTGCATTTAGGAGGATTATAACCCTCCTGAATTTCGTTGATGGTATCGACACCTACTACTAAAATTTCAACTTCGTCAGACGAACTATCATCATTGTGTTCTGTTACAGCATGAATGGATGATTTCCAACTGTTAGGAATATTAGCCTTGCACATGCGTGCATAATGACCTATATTCTTGCATTTGTGGCACTTTTCTTTAAGTGCAAAACATTTGTCAAAATCAGCAGAATGTCTGGGACTGCCACACCTGAAACACATGCGACTACGCTTGGAATAGTTTTTCGCACTTCTATCGCTTTTCTTAACACTTCCTTTCTCCAAAGCACAAACCTTAGTGGTATCATCCTTATTACTTTTATCATAATTTTGGTCTGATTTCAATTCTTTGGCATACCTAGAAGTGTTTTCTATGCGTCTGGCAATTTCTATTGTTCTTCGTAAAGAAGGGTCCTTTAACTCCAATAATCTTTATTGGATTTTAACATTACTAGTTCTGTTGATAAACTGGTCTCTAATTATTTCTTCACGTAAATCCTTAAACCTACAAGTAGATGCAAGGGTCCTAAGTACAGCAATATATTGTTCAACTGATTCACTTGGTTGTTGAGCTCTAGATAAAAATTTGTGTCTTTCAACAACAATGCTGACTTTTTTTACCAAAGTTCTCCTCTAAGGCTTTTATAACTACTAAGTATTCGTCCACATTAACTACACGAGTGTCATCAACAGAATCCCCCTCTCCACCTTCAAGGTTAGTAGAAGCACTAGAAGGTATAGGTAACGTCTTTAGTACTTTCCTACCTTCAATCCCTAAATTATGTTTTAATGAGGCAACCTTGCGAGAAGCTACGAAGTCTTCTCCACTTATTGCCTCAAGGTAAGTTTCAAAAGACTCCAGCCAATCTTCCTAAGGTAATGTGGGCTCGCCAGGATTTTGTAAAAACTTAGGTGGGGCCAAAATAGTTGATAAATCCATGTTACAGCGTAAATTACACACCCAACTATTGTAGCTTATACAGTATCTAATTAACCTATTGATTGAAATGCAATAAATAATACTGTACAGATTACAATAACACTTGGTTTGGAATACATGAAATACAACTGTTGTTGAAAATAATAAAATCAAATAAATAAAGTAGACACCGTTGTCACCCTGGAATGTTGTACTTCACCATGGAACGCACTATCCACACGTTGTGTCACTTGCTAAATTGGCACTAGTTCCAGAGTTACTCCATGAACGCAAGGCTGCTCATAGCCAGGTAAACAAACCAAAAGAGAAAAATAAAATTGGCATGAATATGTGCTTGCAGCAGATTCAACAATTTCTGCCCCTTTAAATTCTTCGTAATTGAAACAGTGCGCGTAAATTTCTGCCCCTTTAAAATCTTCGTAATTGAAACAATATCCGTACTTCATGCAGCACTTCCAGACGCGTTGAGTTTCTCGTTGCTAGGAAACCAAGTATTCACTTGACGCTCCACCAATGACGTGCTACTCCCGATGCGTCGAAGGTGCGCGACGGTGCTGGAATTGAAGTCACGTTCACCCTCCTGTCGACGAAGAACCACAAAACAAGGAAAAGGCGCTTACCTAGGCGCGCGTTACTGGCGCATTCAGCACCCTGTTGCCAAGGAATCACTACGTTGCTGAGGAGCCCACGCAGACAATGGAGGCGTGCACACTGGCGCTGGTGCACAACTTGGATCCCGTGCACCGGCCGTTGCACCGCAAGTAAGTCAAATCAAAACACGAACGTTGCTTTTCATTGCTGTGCCAAGCAACCACAAATTGCCTCAATACTTCTCAGGAAGCTTCCGTACAGCAGACAATAGTATTTAAAATACACTGCACACCGCAGCAGACAAATTGGTATCAACTCGGCAAAAATCTCAACTTGCCTTCCAAGTCACTAACACATAGGTACCTTAACGTTCCTTGAAAGGACAGCGAGGCCAACAGGTACAGCAGACAATTAGGCAATCATTGCAGGGCATACAATCCTACGCAGGCAAGTCTGAATTCAGGGGTTGATTTTGAAAAAAAAAATCAAAATGTAGTTCGTAAAATTAAGTAGTTTCTCCAGGTTTCTCCTTCACTCCTCTTCTCTTCACAGGCCTCTGCATCCCATCCTCGTCGCCATTTTTAAGTAGAGGAACACGCAGGATTTAGTAAAAAGAGGGTTTATTAAGTACACGAGAGCAACCCCTGAAGACTCCTCTTCAGGCAACAGCAGTTGCAGTTCTACTCAGCTTCCAAAGCAAATGGAAGGTTCAGCATCACTAGGATACCAATGCACATGTTGCTAGGATACAACAGTAACGTGTGCAAAGCAGCAGACAGGCAGCAGCGTGCTCATGCTAACTTAGGGAAGACAACAATGTCCCCATTGGCCATGTGACACTTCCTGGGGTCAGTCAGCTTACTGTCAATCAAATGCTGAATTAGCTCTTGAAAACAACTACCAGACAAGTGCTCCCATGCAACCAAATCATAGAGGCCCTCCAAATCATTTACCTGGCTACCCTTCACCCAACCATTCAGTGCTCTGCAAAAATAGGAAACATACTCCACCCAAGTGCTTGAATCTAGCTTCTTATTGTTCCTAAACTTCTGCCTGTACAGTTCTTGGGTTAAACCATAACTCCTGATTAAGGGAGAGGAGTTGGCCTAATGACTAGGGCGGCCAACCTCAAATCTGGGGAACAGGGTTCAAGGCTCAGCAAGGACGAGCAACATCCTGTGATTCTGGGCAAATCACTTAATCTCCCCGTGCCTAACAAAAATTCATGTGTCCTCGTGACGCAACTGCTGCTCGTGTAAAGCGCTCTGATACCCAATACCTTCAGGTCAAGTTCGCACTATATAAAACTCCATTAAAAAAAAGAAGGCTTCTTTCAAGTGGGCATTTCGTTTCATTTTTTAAGGGCAGGTAGTGGTCCCTGGGACCACTGCCTGCCCTTAAAAAATATTTTTAGTGCCATTCAGAAAGGGGAAGGGGTCCCCTGGGGACCCCTTCCCATTTGCGACTCCATTACCACCCTTTTGAAGTTTGCGGTAAATTGCGAGTGTTTTGCGAATGTAATTGCAGTCGCAAAACATTCATACATGGCTAAAGAGTCGCTATTAGGAAGGGAAAGCCCCTTCCTAATAGCGAGTAGCAAAACATTATTTTGCGAGTCGCTATTTTCTGCGACTTGAAAAATAGTGTTTGTGCATGGCCATGTAGGATTTTGCATGCAAACGGGTCGCTAACCCGGATGCACACGCAAAAACTGGTCGTACATCTGGCCTAAAATCCTTAATCACTTCCTTGGGGATGTATACCTTCCCTTCTCCAGACACTGGCAACAAGCTGCCACCATTGGATCTGGACTCTGCACTTTTGGCCTTTATGTCCAGCTCCTTCAACCCTCTTTCATGCTCTAAGAGCATCTTCTTTTCTTCTAGAGCCAATTTCTGCCTTTCCAACTCCAATTCCGTATCCTTCTTTCCTAACTTAGCTCCTTTCCAAACCTAGCTTTGTAAGCTCCAGCTCATGCACTATATCCCTTCTTCTGTCTTCCAACTCCTCTGGAGACAGACCTTTTGAAGACAGACTGCTGCCATCTCTGGAAGGTACCCTCCCTCCTGGCATATTCAGCTGCCCCTCCTGCTGCCCATCAAATTCTTCTGCCTCCACCAGAGGATCCTCATCCTACCCACTGGCATTTCTGGATTCCAACCAGGCCCTCAGTGCCTTTAGGTATTCCTCCTTTCTGGTGAGGCCTCTCACAGAGATTTTACATTTCTTGCAGATGGCTTTTAGTTGAGACAAGGTGTAGGTTTCCACCGTATCTTCTTCAAATTCATTGTCAATAGATGCAATAGATGCTGGCTTGGTCATGATGAGAAAATTGGCAGTTCTCAAGTTGCAGAAAATCCAAAAAGAAATGTTCACCAATATAATGTGGTTGCGTAATGGTCTGCACTATGCTAGTGGTGTACACCAATCACTGCATGTAAGGCACAAATCCAAGTCCAGATCCTCACCGCTGAGCACCAATGTTAGAAATGGGGGTCTCTAGTTGGCAATGGTTTGCATCTTTGTCCAAGTAGAGACCCTTCTTCCTAGTCAGGGTAAGGGAGATACACTTCTAAAATAACCCCTGCTCACCCCCTTGGTAGCTTGGCACGAGCAGACAGGCTTATCTCAGAGACAGTGTGTAAAGCATTTGT
Organism: Calotriton arnoldi; assembly: GCA_963921515.1. Taxonomy (NCBI): domain Eukaryota; kingdom Metazoa; phylum Chordata; class Amphibia; order Caudata; family Salamandridae; genus Calotriton; species Calotriton arnoldi. Next base: position 509,645 of record CAWUFW010005511.1, on the reverse strand, counting down.
GCAGGCATACAATAACACAGTGAAAACCCTACAAATGGACACCACACCAGTTTAGAGAAATAAGCAAATCTTTATCTAAACCAAACAAGGCCAATAATGACAAAAAGAACCCAACATACAATATTGTAAAAATAGTTACTTTGCAAGATAACATTTTAAGTTGCAGAAATAGATGAAAACACAGTTCCTCCGAGTCGGTAGCTCCGTCCGGGGCTACCGCGATGCTGACAACGACAGAGTCTAACAATTCCAGCTGACCGCGTCAGTGTGGGGTCAGCAAAAGCGAAGACGGACTCGAAAACAGTACCTTTCTCGTTGCGGCCGACATGATGGTACAAGCTGGTTGGGGCAACCGTTGCTGTTGCGTTGCAAGAATGGAAGTGGTGCAGGGTACAGTGCGCTCACGATGCGGTGCAGGCAGCGGCTCAGTGACGATCGTCCAGACGGCGTTGTGAGTCCAAGACTTACAGTGCAGGGTGAGGCGGTGCTCGATGCGGTGCTGCAGGTTGCGGTGCAGGCGACGGAGCCGGTCGATATTCAGGTCAAGCAGTGAGAGTGGCAGTGATGTCGAGGCAGGGTGAAGCGAGGCGGTGCAGAATTCAGTGCCTACAGGACGTGGTGCGAGCAACAGCTCGGTGACAGCGGTGTCTTTTGCGGGGCCTTCAGGACATGGAATCATGCGACGGACTCGGTGATGACAGAGTTGGTTGCCCTTTTCGTCTGCAGTGACTGAAACCAGCTGTTCCAGAGACGGTGCCCAGAAGGATTGTGAGATCTTTGCTGTTCCAGAGACCTCTTGAACAGGGGGCAAGCTTCACTTCCAAGCCCTTGGAGACACTTTCTCAAGCAGGATACACACACAGTTCCTCTCCTTGGAAGAAACAGCTAGTGCAGGCCAACCCCAGACAGCACACAACAAAGGGGCAATACTCCTCCTCCAGTTTCTTCCAGCTCTTCTCCTTGGCAGAGGTTCCTCTTGAAGTCAAAAAATTATCTAAAAATCTGGGGTCTGTGCCCCACTTTTTATAGTACAAAATCCTTGGTTCTCTGGAGGCAGACAGTGTCTTTGCCGAGCCAGAACCAGTTCTGTGCTCTCTGATGCAGCTACCCGGCAGGAGGTGGAGACAGCATTGTCCAAGGTAGACCAGGCCCATTCAGGTCTGTAAGAAATCTCCATCCCCTACTTTGAATGCAGTCCAGGTCTATTCAGCCCAGCCCTGACTCACCCTGGAAGGCAGGACACACCTCAACCCCCCAAGTAGCTGCCTAAACAGAATGCACATCCCCAGCCCCTGTCACTCCAAAGCCGGACAGTCAACAAACAAACCTAGCAGAGGCACACAGTATGGCTAAGCAAGAAAATATCTACTTTCTAAAAATGGTATTTTCAAACACAGAATGTAAAAATCATTCTCACTGCACCTTTATTTTCTGAGTTCAGGCATACTAAACTGTATCTTCCCATCTTGTCCCAATGGGAAGTTATATTTATAAGATGTTATAAATCAACTCCCATTCTATCCTATGGGACAGATAGCCTTTCAAAAGTGAAAAACGAAATTGGCAGTATTTCACTATCAGGACATGCCACACACATCAGGGCATGTCCTACCTTTCACATACACTGCACCCTGCCCACAGGGGTACCTTGGGCCTACCTTAGGGGTGACTCACATGTAAGAAAAGGGAAGTTTAGGGCCTGGCAAGTGAGTGCACTTGCCAGGTCGACATGGCAGTACCAAACTGTGCACATACACTAGTGGCAGGTCTGAGTTACATTTACGGGCTGCTTATGTGGATGGCACAAACAGTGCTGCAAGCCCACTAGCAGCATCTGATTTACAGGCCCTGGGCACACACAGTGCACTGCACCAGGGACTGACTAGTAAATCAAATATGCCAATCATGGGATCACCAATCCATTACAGCAATATACAGAGGGAGCACTTGCACTTTGGCACTGAACAGCAGCGGCAAAGTGCCCAAAGCATCTCGAAGTCCAACACACAGCAAAACACAGGAGGAAAAGGGCAAAAAATACAGGGGAAACCCACACGAATGATGCCAGGTCTGACACTGGCTTATGCACAAGTTCAAAATTCTTTATTCGGACCTTTGGTGGACTATGGAAGAGTACTGAATCAGAATGATCCAAAAATTTATTTTAATCTTTGTTCTTTGTAGTTGCAAAAAGATGAGGACAATGGTGGTGAAGATTGAACAGAATTTTGTTTCTGGCCCCAATCTTGTTATCACAGAAGTCAAAAACTGTGGAGTGCCTCAAACGCGTAACGGTCACTCCTTGTAGTACTAGCATGTGGTGACATCAAATCTGATGTCATAACATTCGTCAGCAAAGATTGCACCAGAGGTAGGAAATGAGTGGGAGTAAAGAACAAATATGTTGCTTTTCTTTTACAGTACAACATATTAAAAAAAAAAAAAAAGAACCGCTAATAATGAATGCTAAAGTGAAAGTAAAATTGATACAAACTATTCTACTTTAATTTACATGTTTTAAGTTGAATACAGAATGACTCAGTAAACCAATCAATTGACATAGTCATTCATCCAAGCTAGTTGTTTACATTTTTTTTAAGTCTGTCATGCTCCACTCTTAGTTTATCACTAGGAATGTTATTAGTATTTTTACTTGAAAAGGATATCTAGGATTCATTTTGTGTGCTGTAAGAACTGGATCAATTTTATTTGCATTCCAAAACTTTTCACCTATTTTGACAGCACAATACTTTCACCTTCAAAATATCTGAGGTTGAATTTGGATAGTCCCTTTATATAGTACCTGGCACATCTGACCCTTGCAAAACCCACAATTCTTAAATCCTTGTATTGTTTTGAACAGTGCCTGTCATAGTCCCTTTTACTTACTAATTGTGCATGTTTCGTGTTTGTTTTAACTTTTATCATGGTTTTTTCTTTTGTCATTTGTCTTTTCACCTCACAAACATCTAGACCATAGGTTAGAATTTTGAGGCTTTCAAGAAGCTACTCAGTGACACGAAGTTCAGTAATTCCATAGACCACACAATTGAAGAACGATGTTTAAGAATAGGTTTTTTGCATGGTATGGCCTACTAAATAAATCGAAAAAAGCTTTAGGGCTTTATTACAAGTTTGGCGGTCCGGTAACCGCAGTACCTGTGATGATCACTGTGGTCCAACTGCCATATTACAAGATGGGTGGATTGCATTTCCAAACACCGCAGCTGAACCGCTTACACTGCCAGCACACCTCCAACCTCCCGGGTTCCAGTCAGGGAAAACCAGGTGCCATAGGGTGGCACTGAGGAGCTCCACCACCGTCCGTATAACGACTGCCAGCTGCGAGTCTGCGGTAACAAAGATTTGGGTTGCATACTCACCCCTCTCCTGTCCTCCCAGGCAGAGTTCAACGTGGATCCCTTTCTCTAAGTCCCCCCTTCACCTCAGAATCTTCACTCCGAAGAATACGACCTTGTTTGTGGCGATCTATAGGTGAGTTCTTTTTGTACCATATACCCATTGCGGGATTCCGGGAATGGTTAGGTGGTATTTTTCCACATGTATCATGAATATGTGTACATTCGACAAATGTGTAGTTGAAATGAACACACATGCTTCGATAGATAGGGCAAACCATTGGCCAGTGCCGCAAGACCACCGCAGTCACACTACGGGCCCATGGTCAACTCGTAATATGGTGGTCTAAAGATTATCAGTGCTGTGGGCTACTGGCAGCCACGGACATGGTTTTTGGGCGGTCGGGCAACCAAACTCATAATCAGTCCTTAAGCCTAAGCCATTGGATTGTGCATGATAAAGCAGTGTTTTTGTTGCTTAATTCTTGTGCTTTCCAAAAATGGTGACACTTTTGTGGAAAATAAATTGAACCCCATTATCAAGTTCTGTAAGCCATCTTTACTAAATATATCTGAGAAGAATTCATTACAATATAAGTAGTAGCCTCAGAAGCAAACTTTATCGCACTCCATTTAGAAAAAATAGCCTACTAGCTCAGAGTTGTAACTATATCGACTAGGAAGTCAACTGAAAGTATTCTGAAAGGTCCCAAAAGGTTTATGGCTAATTCCGCAATTGTTTATTGGGAACCTCCGCAGGTAATATGGGTGGAGTACTAGTTTTGTAATGGTTGTCACTTGTAAGACATTTTGTACAATGTACAACTTTAACATTAATGTCCAAGTCTATAGAGGGTCACCAATACATATGTCTTACTCTTCTTTAGTGAGTGCGACAACAAAATTCCCATCATGTGCAACAATAATAATGTTGTTTTGAAGATTTACACCAGTGAAAATTTGTCTTCTTTCATTAATATTCCTTCATGTAGGGAAATAACTTCTGCAACTTTCTAGTAAGAACGCATAGCCTGATTCACAAAGGTAAACTTACACTTTTGAATAAGTTTACACTTAGGAATAGGATTACTACTTTCATCATTCACAAACTCCAAGGCACAGATTTATCAAACTTTCACTCAGTGCAACGCAGAAAGGCAACATGCTGTACTGTGCCAAATAGAGAGGTTAGGAATGCACCATATCTACTAAAATATTTCACATTCCTGCTCTCTCCCTGCACTGGCACACTTGTGGCTTCCTAGTGCCAACACAGGCCCCCTTGCATCATGGTGCAAGGGTGTCTGCATTGCAAGCAAGATTGTTTTTGTGCAGGATGGGACACCTTCCTGCACAAAACCAATCTTAAGAGGTTATTTTCTCTTTCTAAATGTGCTGCAGAATGCAGCACATCTAGAAAGAGAAAACAACAAGGCGAAATAAAGATATTCTTTTTCTCCTCATTGTGCCTCCATCAGGAAGACATACACTTTTGATGCATTCCCAGGCTTACCAGTCTTAGTAAATATGGGAATGCACTGTTGCATCCTCCTCAGTCCAGGAGCATGCAAATGAACACACCACACATGGAACCCTGCAACAGACGTCTTTATTCCTCAGTGTACAACACACATACTGCATTCTCATTAGATCAACACCTTACAGTCAGTTACGTAATTCCTCTGTTGAGTCTGCACAGAACCGCAAAGGTCCTAGCACATATAATTTCAAGCCACAACATCTCCCCCTTTGTTAAATAAAATGCTGTAAACAACAGTAGAATTATATTTCTTCAAGAAGTCATTGAAGTGCTCGCACTAGTCAACCAGATCAATTGGTAAGATGTAATTGAGATGTACTCTGATTGTGCACGGATAGCACAGGTTCTGATGCTTGATCTGGATTGTCAGGCTAGGTCGCCCCATTCATGACTGCAGGAGCTGACGATCATCAAGGTAGGTTTTTAGAGTGTGACGAGTCACATGTGATGGATTTTTCGGGATGATGAGATGTTACTATGTGTTCTTTGCACGTCATAACCCTCAGAGAATCAGAAGCAAACAGAGAGTTTGTTTTCCGCTTTCGCTGCTGCTTAACTAGGACCCAGTCACCTTCAACGAAGACTGTTTCTCGAGCTAGGTAAAGCTTATCAACATAGGTCTTCATTTTGGGCTTTTGAGCAGTGTTTGTGACATGAACACCATCAGCATTCTGAGGTCAGGCTGCTGTCCACTGTGGTAGTTTGGTTCTTTTGGCACTCCCAAACAGCAAGGTGGCAGGACTCTCACCACTTGTTGAGTGAGGGGTTGAGCGATTATCACAGAGGGCCTACATAGGGCCTGGTTTAACTCAATCCCCTCCTTCAATGCTCATTGAATTAGTCTTTTGAGGGTACCCATGGATTGTTCCACAACACGATTCACTTGTGGCCAAAGGGTTGTACTTTTTTGATGCCTGACATTGAGTCTGCTTAGAAACTCCTTGAATTTTTTCCTATTGAACGGTGGACCATTTTCAGATTTGAGAATGGTAGGGATGCTCCACACTGCAAAGATGTCGTTTAGCTGCTCGATGAGCTTGCCATGGGTTGTTGATGATAATTCCTCCACTAAAAGAAAGCATAAATACTTATCAATGACTACCATGAGTTGATGTCCAATTGCTAAGGGTCCAAAGAATTCAACAGCAATTCTCTCCCAGGCATTTAAAGGAAGGTCAGACATGGTCAATGGATGCTGCATCACTTTGGGCAAAGGCAGTTGCATAGATGTCACTTTTTCAGTTCCCTCTCAACTCACTCATCAAGGCACGGTAACCACACTCGGTCTCTTAGGGCTCTTTTAGTGGTGACACTGCCAAGATGTCCTTCATGGACTAGTTCAATGACTTTCTGTCTTAGGCTCTCAGGTATGACAATTCTTAAGCCTCTCAATATAATACCTTCCTTGTAATGGACAGTTCATCCTGTACATTTTTTAGTTTTTTGAAATTCAACATCGTGAGCAAAAGGTTGAACACTCCACTTCCACAATTGAGTTGAAACTATGTCTTTGAGGACAAGCATGTTTTTATCAGCATTAGTGGCAGCAAGAAGCAATGGCTAGGGCTACTGTCGTGCTGACCACACAATGAAGTTGATGTACTCTTCAACTGCTTTAGATTTTGAGCTGTGATCGGCGGTTGGCGCTTTGATATTTTAGGTGCTAGTTTTACTAAAAACATTCACATATCATTACTCCGGTTTCACTGATTGGAATTTTATAGTTTTGTTGTCAAATAAATTATTAAAATTGACCCCATACTTCTAATTTGGTGTGGGATTTTTCTTTTGTTGTGTTTTCACTTTATTACTGTTTGTGTGCTGCATAGATACTTTACACATTGCCTCTAAGTTATGACTGTAATTTTTGTGCCAAGCATCCGATGCTTATGCACAGGTTCATTTATTGACTTTAGTGGTTCACCCTGACAGGGATTGTGGCTGTTGTTTGAACAAGGGCACCTCCCCTTCTACCAACAACGCAGTTTCTCACAAGCCCAAATTCTTTCCAGGAACAAAAGATTTCTGTTTTGGAAAGAAATCACAGGGATGGCGGTCTGCTTTTCCTTGGAGGTTGTTATGTTATGTTGTTATGTTACTGGGTATTTATAAAGTGCACGGCTACTCCCAAGAGTGTCCCGGCGCTAGAAAGACCCCCTAACAGACCGGTGCGCACAACGGCGGGTAGACCTCATTCTAATGTTGGAAAAGCCAGGTTTTTAGATTTCTCCTGAAACTAAGGAGATCCTGCGCCTGTCTTAGGGAGGACGGCAGGCTGTTCCATAGCTGAGAGGCCATCACCTGAAAGGATCGGCCCCCCACGCGAGTGCGAGAGAATTTTGGAACAGTCATCAGCCACTGGGTCAAGGACCTCAAAGTTCTGAGTGGGGCATAGTGCTGAATTCTATTCCTAATATAAGGAGCCCCTATGTTATGGAAGGCCTTAAAGGCCAGTACTAGGGCTTTGAAGTTTATCCTCTTTCGCACCGGGAGCCAGTGCAGGGACTTCAGGTGGGGGGTTGTTAGAAATGGGATCTCTGGTTGGCTAAGGCTTGCGCCAAAGCCAGGCAGAGACCACCACTCTAGTCAGGGCGAGGGAGTTACACGCCAAAGATAACCCCTGCTCACCCCCTTGGTAGCTTGGCACGAGCAGTCAGGCTTATCCCGGTGGCAATGTGTAAAGCATTTGCGCAACACACACACAGCAACAACATGCTAGGCACACCACAAAAGGAACTCCACACAAGGTTATATAAAAAAAATAGCCTTTGTATTATCATAAAACACATTAGAATAGTACTCACATAATATACATCGTGCCACCTGGCACTAGGTCATATTTACAAGGGATTGTTTACACCTGACAGGGCCAACTGGACCACTGTCAGAACCATCACAAAGTGAACGTAGTAAATGTAGAACTTATAATAAATGTAGCACAAATTGTAGATGTAGAATACAACCAGTAATCACTGGTAACCACTGTACTCAGCATCATCCTGTAACATAAATCATACCATGCACAGTATCCTATCAGGCGAGAAATATTCTGCGCCAACCTCATAAGCCTAAGCGCACTATGCCATTATCTCATAAGTCTAAACGCATTAGACAATAACCTCCTAAGCCCAACTCACATTAGGGGCATAAACCACAGTAGAGAATATCTCAAACCTAACCACAGTAGGCACAACCTCATAATCAGAAAACCACATTTAGAGGCATAAATCAGGGTGCGTAAATCACAATATAGGAATCACATTTCCTAGCACCACAATATCACATTAGCACATAACCTCACAGTAAAAACCATAGCAGAGGCATCAATCAGGGTGCGTGAATTACACTATATGCATCACATTTCCTAGCACCACATAATCACATTAGGGCCTGGTGCCCTATAAACCTAACTGTCCCCCTGGCCATCTCAACAGGGGCTCAAATATGCTATGTCCAAGAGTCAGGGCTGCTGCCTATGCAGCGAAATCCAATTGTGCGCACTTTGCGCAGGCCTAAACGTAGCAGCTGGCACTAATTGCTGCGCAGCTGTGAAAGTATGGGGCCAAGGAGTGCCTCTCACTCCTAACTCAAAAGGCAGGCCCCCCCAAAGAAAGAATGGCTAAACGTTGCAGCTGCCCACTACTTGCTGGGCAGCTGGGAATGAAGTAGAGGCCTGGCACCTCTGTGCCTCCGGTACCACTCAGGGACCCTGAATCAATTATGCACAATGTTGCAGCTGCCCGCGCTGGTGCGGCGCAGCTGGGAATAAGACCACATGAGGGGGCCCTGGCACATCTGTGCCCTCGGGGCCTCGCTGGGGCTCTTTACATACTCTTGCTCCATCGTTGGAGCGGCCCGCTGCCAGACGGGGCCGCTCGGGAAATAGGTGCGGGCCTGAACCGGCACCACCACGGTGCCAAGAAATGCCCCCATCGGTGGAGCGGCCCGCTCTCCTGCGGGTCCGCTCAAGGGATAGGCACTGCCTGTGCCTCGATTCTACTCCCCCCCCAGCCATCCCTTACTCACCGGGCTCTCGGCTGGGGGGAAGCCTCCTCATCCCTCGTAGTATCCAGCGCGGGGTGGGCTCCCGCCTGGATTCTTGATTTACTTCACCAGGGCCCCCTCCTGGGACCCGGGACTTTGCATCAACATCGCTGGCATTGACACGGGGCTTCCCTTCCTCACTGGAGCCCCGCGCTGCTCTCGGTGGCCTCAGCACAGGGCTTGGGGATACCAGTCAGAACTGGTTTAGGGGAGCTTTGGAGCACTTTGTTTTGCTCAGCTCCTCTCTCCTTTGTCAGGTGGGGGCTCAGGGATTAGACGCACCACAGGGGGCGGAGCCAGCATTGTGGAGGGAAGGCACAGCCCTATTCAGGTCCCAGGTGCAACTCCTCCCTCCCATCTGCATGCAGATCTCTCTATTCAGCACTGTGCTGACTCACCCTGCCCCTCCTGGAGCCACACACACCTCCCAGCCCCTGTCACTCACAAGCCAGACATGCAATTCACATCAGGCAGGCAGACACAGAGCACACATAAATGCCAACTTCTAAAAGTGGCATTTCTACACCAGTCATAATAAATCTGCGCCCACCATTGCGCAGCATTTATTCACACAATTTCATACATACCAGACTTGACCATACTGCTCCTCTCATAACAGGAATTACCACTGACACACACTGATCAGGGAATCCCCCATGCATTCCTATGGGAGGGCAGGCCAAGCTCCCCAATGTAACACAGAGAGCGCACGCACTTTCCACTGGACCACAGTGCGAAAGTGCTCAGAGGCCTAAAATCACCAACACCAGGTTACAGACAAGGCAAAAAGTTCAGGGGTGAACCTGCCAAAAAGGGCCAAGTCCAACACAATCCCCTTCCAGCCAAAACGCAGGGCAGACCAATCACTACCTTGATGGGCTTCCCTGCTTCGGGCGATAGAACACGGACGTGGGCCCTCACTGCAGGGACACCCTCCGGTTCTACGCCACTCTGAACCCATGTGGTTCCCTCTGAAAAAGAACTCTCAGGCCCAACTAGGCTACCCCACTGGTACTTCCTAGTTGTCCATGGCCAGGACCAGGCCCTAGGCCACCCAGACGTCACTGGTCCTTGCCAATCCACAGACTGGGGGGCAGTAACCCCTGGCATACAATAGCCATTCTCCACTCTCCCTCTCAGTGTAGTTTCAAACTACCACTGATCCTCCAACCTAGGATCCGCACCCTCAGGCTGACCAGAGGTCACGGGCAAAGCGTCTCCTCACCCTACCTCTACTTCTGGGGTTCCGCACCCTCCCAGGGGAAGCACCCACCAGAACACAACTGTCCCACCAGTTCAGGACCTCTCTCCATCAACTGGTCTACCACCTGGGATCCACATTCACCGGATGCACCGGGGTCAGAGGCGAGGACTCCCTCCCTCTGCACCACCTTCCAGAGTTCTGCACCCTCCCACTGTAGAGCAGGGTCCCTTCACTTAAGATGGGCCCCACCTGCTCTCAGGGTAGTACTACCAAATTCAGCCAGGGACCCTAAAGATCCCGGCTAGGCCTGCACCACCCCTTCTTGGAAACACAGGGTCTCTTCACTTAAGATGGGCCCCACCTGTGTTCACAGGGGTACCCCTAGAAGGCAAACCGGCCAGGACACTGATTACAGTCGCCCTGCTGTCCAGGTCAGGAAACACCTGAACCTGGCTCCCCAACCCAGGGACGGTACCCTTTGGTCAGACAATTGCCCGGCGAACCAGGACTTCCTGAGGGTGACACATACCTAATGTGTCGTGTGACAGTCTGCCTGGCGCAGAGCTCATGACCTTCTGTCCCTCTGATAGTGCGTGAAGATGCCCCAGCAACCTGGCGCAGAGCTCACGACCTCCTGTCCCTCCGACAGTGCGTGAAGATGCCCCAGGACAGAAGTGTCGTCACCATGGCCAATCAATGGGAACTCAGCCCTTCTGGCTGGTCCCTGACCCACTGGTTCTTCCACTGGGGACTCTTTCCCCCTCTCACCCCTCACTCTGGACTTCTGCACCCTCCCAACTGGAGCGGTACTGTCAGACACTAGAACTGATGGAGGCCTGATTACAGGCACTCCCAGTTCACCTAACAAGGGAGATCCCCCTCAAAGAACAGTCCAACAGGACAGACTAGGCTGGTGTTCCCTCTAAGAACCATCCAGTACTGGAGACTGAGGTGCTGGCACTTTGGGACACAGCCCAATCTCACTCCTTCTCCTGCGAGACAGGATGTGAGTCCCTACAACCTCCTCACTATAAGGTCACCTAGCTGGGCTACTCTGAACCACTTCCACCACTCTGGGTTGGAAGACACCTGCACCATTCCTCTATTCTCACTCCCCAATGCAAGCTCCCTAGAATCAAAGAACTCACACACTTCAACAGGTGTTGGCACGACTCCGGAAAACAATTACGGGGCATGTTCTCTCTAACAAAACAGATTGAACAGCCCTTTAACACCATTTACCGTGCTAACCAATCACCCAAACCGTCCAGTGCACCAGAACACTCATCCACACTCCCCCCACAAGACTGGTGAGACAGCATCTTACTGCCCCTGAAACACAACCTGTCCCCCTCTTAACCGGGAACCAGGTACCATACTATGGGAACTGGGAATGGGACTTCCTGCACTGGACTACATATTGCTGCCACCACTGGATCCCATCCTTACTGGGAATTCCAGAAACTAACACTGCACTTAGGGGATAATCTACCCTCCCGAGCTAGTTATTCCATGCCAATTAAGTTACCACTATAGGCCAACTCTAGAAATAGCAGACAGCACAGGGGCAGTCAACTCCTTCAGCTTTAGGCCAACCCAAGAAATAGCACGATGGCACAAGGGCAGTCACACTCCTTCAGCTTCAGGCCAACCCAAGAAATAGCAGTCTGCACAAGGGCAGTCACACTCCTCCAGATTCTCTGGTTTCTGTCCTTGGCAGGACACCCAACATAGTGCAACAATAAAACACATTTCAAAAAGAAATGACACTTAAAACAAACTCAGACACAATAATCCCTTTCCATGTGATTATCTAAAATGCAGAGCTTGTAGTGCAACCAGTTGTCGCTGCGATATTGAGCAAACGCAAGTCCTATTCTCACCGCTGACAACCAATGTTAGAAATGGGATCTCTGGTTGGTTAAGGCTTGCGCCAAAGCCAGGCAGAGACCACCACTCTAGTCAGGGCAAGGGAGTTACACGCCAAAGATAACCCCTGCTCACCCCCTTGGTAACTTGGCACGAGCAGTCAGGCTTATCCCGGTGGCAATGTGTAAAGCATTTGCGCAACACACACACAGCATACTAGGCACACCACAAAAGGAACTCCACACAAGGTTATATAAAAAAAATAGCCTTTGTATTATCATAAAACACATTAGAATAGTACTCACATAATATACATCGTGCCACCTGGCACTAGGTCATATTTACAAGGGATTGTTTACACCTGACAGGGCCAACTGGACCACTGTCAGAACCATCACAAAGTGAATGTAGTAAATGTAGAACTTATAATAAATGTAGCACAAATTGTAGATGTAGAATACAACCAGTAATCACTGGTAACCACTGTACTCAGCATCATCCTGTAACATAAATCATACCATGCACAGTATCCTATCAGGCGAGAAATATTCTGCGCCAACCTCATAAGCCTAAGCGCACTATGCCATTATCTCATAATCTAAACGCATTAGACAATAACCTCCTAAGCCCAACTCACATTAGGGGCATAAACCACAGTAGAGAATATCTCAAACCTAACCACAGTAGGCACAACCTCATAATCAGAAAAACACATTTAGAGGCATAAATCAGGGTGCGTAAATCACAATATAGGAATCACATTTCCTAGTACCACAATATCACATTAGCACATAAACGCACAGTAAAAACCATAGTAGAGGCATCAATCAGGGTGCGTGAATTACACTATATGCATCACATTTCCTAGCACCACATAATCACATTAGGGCCTGGCGCCCTATAAACCTAACTGTCCCCCTGGCCATCTCAACAGGGGCTCAAATGCCCTATGTCCAAGAGTCAGGGCTGCTGCCTATGCAGCGAAATCCAATTGTGCGCACTTTGCTCAGGCCTAAACGTAGCAGCTGGCACTAATTGCTGCGCAGCTGTGAAAGTATGGGGCCAAGGAGTGCATCTCACTCCTAACTCAAAAGGCAGGCCCCCCCAAAGAAAGAATGGCCTAAACGTTGCAGCTGCCCACTACTTGCTGGGCAGCTGGGAATGAAGTAGAGGCCTGGCACCTCTGTGCCTCCGGTCCCACTCAGGGACCCTGAATCAATTATGCACAACGTTGCAGCTGCCCGCTCTGGTGCGCCGCAGCTGGGAATAAAACCACATGAGGTGGCCCTGGCACATCTGTGCCCTCGGGGCCTCGCTGGGGCTCTTTACATACTCTTGCCCCATCGTTGGAGCGGCCCGCTGCCAGACGGGGCCGCTCGGGAAATATGTGCGGGCCTGAACCGGCACCACCATGGTGCCAAAAAATGCCTCCATCGGTGGAGCGGCCCGCTCTCCTGCGGGTCCGCTCAAGGGATAGGCACCACCTGTGCATCGATTCTACTCCCCCCCAGCCATCCCTTACTCACCGGGCTCTCGGCTGGGGGGAAGCCTCCTCATCCCTCGTAGTATCCAGCGCGGGGTGGGCTCCCGCCTGGATTCTCAATTTACTTCACCCAGGCCCCCTCCTGGGACCCGGGACTTTGCATCGACATCGCTGGCATTGACGCGGGGCTTCCCTTCCTCACGGAAGCCCCGCGCTGCTCTCGGTGGCCTCGGCCGCCTCGCTAGACTTCCTCCTTCCTTTCTCAGCCTCGCTGCAATTGGTCAGCCGACCGCTATGCCCCGCCCATAACCAGGCAACAGTGCCTGTCTTCCGGGTCGCGCTCAGTCGCGGCCCGGGAGTTTCCTTTCGGAGGCAATGAGGGGTAGGCTCCCTCGAAATTCAAAATACACAGTGGGGTGGGCACCCGCAACTGCGATTGATAAGTGGGGTGGGCAGCCACGATGTAAATATAAAAAATAAGCGGGGTGGGCACCCGCGAAATAACAAAAACATGCGGGGTGGGCACCCGCCGCAGTAGGCATAACGGGGGAATCCCTAAGAGGGGGATTCCCTCACCAAGGGCTGCAGCTCAGCTCTGCCCAGCCCCCAGGCTCTCCCTCTCCTGTGGGGGAAGTTTAAAAGATAGCGCTCCCAAGGCGCCAAAGAAATGCTGCATAAAGTCCTGGGGATCCTGGAATGCCAAAAGAAGAATAAATGGGCCCCATCAAGTCCTGAGGGATAAAGGGGGCAATGCAGGGCCCAGGGAGGCAAGCCCTCATGGCAGCCCCCCCTGGGCCCCAGCAGCAGCACGCCCCGGCAGGAACAGCACACCAAGACTGAACATTTTCATGGGGTCACAGCCCCTATATTTATATCACTAAATCCCTTTGTGTCACAGCACAGGGCTTGGGGATACCAGTCAGAACTGGTTTAGGGGAGCTTTGGAGCACTTTGTTTTGCTCAGCTCCTCTCTCCTTTGTCAGGTGGGGGCTCAGGGATTAAACGCACCACAGGGGGCGGAGCCAGCATTGTGGAGGGAAGGCACAGCCCTATTCAGTTCCCAGGTGCAACTCCTCCCTCCCATCTGCATGCAGATCTCTCTATTCAGCACTGTGCTGACTCACCCTGCCCCTCCTGGAGCCACACACACCTCCCAGCCCCTGTCACTCACAAGCCAGACATGCAATTCACATCAGGCAGGCAGACACAGAGCACACATAAATGCCAACTTCTTAAAGTGTCATTTCTACACCAGTCATAATAAATCTGCGCACACCATTGCGCAGCATCTATTCACACAATTTCATACATACCAGACTTGACCATACTGCTCATCTCATAACAGGAATTACCACTGACACACACTGATCAGGGAATCCCCCATGCATTCCTATGGGAGGGCAGGCCAAGCTCCCCAATGTAACACAGAGAGCGCACGCACTTTCCACTGGACCACAGTGCGAAAGTGCTCAGAGGCCTAAAATCACCAACACCAGGTTACAGACAAGGCAAAAAGTTCAGGGATGAACCTGCCAAAAAGGGCCAAGTCCAACAGGGGTCATGTGTGTCCTGGGGCCTACCATAAGTATTGCTCTAGCCGCCGCATTTTGTACCACCTGCAGGCGGCCCAATAGGTAGTCTGGGAGGCCCAAGTACAGAACATTGACATAATCCAGCCTAGATGTAATCTGGGCCTGGACCACTGTTTTCCTATGTGAGACTGGAAGTAACGGGAGGAAATTCCTCAACATTTTCAGTAGCCCAAAGCACATGCCAGCCACTGTTTGGACTTGGGACTTCATAGACATGTCAGCGTCCAGTTTCACCCCAAGGTTTTTCACGGTGGTTACTGGACATGCTGGGGGGGACATGTTCTGAGGCCACCATTGGCGCCCTTCCTCGCCTGGGTTATGGCCCAAAAAAATAATTTCTGACTTTTCTGAATTGCATAGCAGTTGACTTTGTCTGAACCAGGCGAACACCTTCGCCAGGCAAGCTTGGTACAAAAGGTCATCATCTCTTTGATTGCAGTGTGGTTGCTTGAACTCCTGTTTCTGCTACAGTACAGCACCCATACTGCACAGGGCCCCAGGAGGTGGTCCTGTTTAGTGGGCTCTCCTGTACTACATCTGTTGTAGCGCTACAAAGCGTGTCTCCGGGTCCTGCAGGGAGAGTTGTTTGGACTCCTGTTCCTGCCGCACTACAGTGCCCATAGTGCAGAGAGCCCCGGTAGGCAGTCCTGTTGAGTGGGCTCACCTGGGCTACATCTGCTGCAGCGCTACAAAGCACGTCTCCTGGTCCCGCAGCACAGGTTGGTTGCACTCCTGTTTCTGCCGCACTACAGCGCCCATAGTGCTCCGGGCTCCAGGAGGCAGTGCTGTTGAGTGGACTCACCTGTGCTGCATCTGCTGCAGCGCTACAAAGTCATCTCCCAGTCCCGCAGTGTGGGTTATTTGGACTCCTGTTTCTGCCACACTACAGCAATTATAGTGCACAGGTCCCCAGGAGGCGGTCCCGTTGAGTGGGCTCACCTGTCCTACATCTGCTTCAGCCCTACAAAGCACGTCTCCTGGTCCTGTAGCGCCAGACGCGCGTGGGTTGTACCCGGGTGCCTGCCCAGGCCAAGACTGGGCCTGTCTGCACCAGTTCGCACCTGGTCGAGGCTGGGCCTGCTCTCTTTCGCCCTTGTGTTACTACTGATCTCCCTATTAGGAGGTAGGTGTCCCCTGCTGTCATTATTGGTAAACAAAAGGCTGGTGGGGTGCCAGTGGGCACAGTTGACATTCCTCGTTCAACCTCAACTATTGATAGTATGTTGGAAAAAGTCATGGGGATAATATCTAAGAAGATAACTCTGACTGAGCACAGATTATCATTAGACTGTGGCCTTGATCGAGAGATCTGCGCGGGCAATCTTTCAAATGGTGCCATAATGAGCCCCCGCATCACAGGGAACTTGGACCATGTATGGTCCTCCCCTATTCCTCAGGATTTGGCTATTAATGGAGTGGAAAGGGTGCAAGTTTCCCAAATTAATACCAGTATTCTGTTGGAATCCGAGCCTGTTGTCAAAGAGAAAAAGATCACTGCAAAGTCACTTACTGGGGCTAAAAGACACAACGCTGAACGTCAGGGCTCGCTTTCTTCATGGTGTGTTAACCACCACCAAACCCAGTCAACACAGACATCAAACTGTACTAATAGGGCCCTGTTTGATTATGATATGCTGTATGACAAATTGTGTGCCCATGTAAGCTAAACTGAAACCGATTAAGGCCCAACTTATATTGAAAGTAGTGTGACTGTCATCATCCATAAGCTATCTGCCATTGAGAATGCTCAGACTGTATTAAAACCCACAACTAACCCTATTGTGAGCAACGGAACAGACACCTCAAGTCAAACTAAAGCAAGCAATAGTGTTATAGTTATCGAAGGAGCACAATAGAAACCCAAGGATACAGACAGACTGGGCCCTTCAGGGGTACTTCTCAATTCCTTACTTTTAGATCACATGGACACGCAGAATACTGGTTAATTGAGGAATGCAAAAACAACAGTTGATGGACAGAATGCAGAACAATGTCATACATTCACCCCAGTACAGAGATCTGGGCCTAAATCCATCGTTTTTTTGCTCACCATGCCATTCCAGTTTGAACCCAGCCATATGCAAATCAGTCTTGACCCTGTGCCTCATGGGAACAGTCCAGCCCGAACTGCCAAGCCAGGTCCTCCCTGGACTGGAAACAAGCATCCTAGGACCGGTTTCGGGGTTTCACCCCTCTTCAGCCAGGATAGCTTGATTCCAGTGGCATGGAGAACACGGGACCCACGTCTGGGCATACCCGTCCCACTCGGGGTGACAAATGCAAAAACAACAGTTGATGGACAGAATGCAGAACAATGTCATACATTCACCCCAGTACAGAGATCTGGGCCTAAATCCATCGTTTTTTGCTCACCATGCCATTCCAGTTTGAACCCAGCCATATGCAAATCAGTCTTGACCCTGTGCCTCATGGGAACAGTCCAGCCCGAACTGCCAAGCCAGGTCCTCCCTGGACTGGAAACAAGCATCCTAGGACCGGTTTCGGGGTTTCACCCCTCTTCAGCCAGGATAGCTTGATTCCAGTGGCATGGAGAGCACGGGACCCACGTCTGGGCATACCCGTCCCACTCGGGGTGACAAATGCAAAAACAACAGTTGATGGACAGAATGCAGAACAATGTCATACATTCACCCCAGTACAGAGATCTGGGCCTAAATCCATCGTTTTTTGCTCACCATGCCATTCCAGTTTGAACCCAGCCATATGCAAATCAGTCTTGACCCTGTGCCTCATGGGAACAGTCCAGCCCGAACTGCCAAGCCAGGTCCTCCCTGGACTGGAAACAAGCATCCTAGGACCGGTTTCGGGGTTTCACCCCTCTTCAGCCAGGATAGCTTGATTCCAGTGGCATGGAGAGCACGGGACCCACGTCTGGGCATACCCGTCCCACTCGGGGTGACAAATGCAAAAACAACAGTTGATGGACAGAATGCTTCCGGTCCGGGGAGGACCTGGCTTAGCAGTTCAGGCTGGACTGTTCCCATGAGGCACAGGGTCAAGACTGATTTGCATATGGCCAGGTCTAAACTGGGGTGGCATGGAGAGCAAAAGAGTGATGGATTTAACCCAGATCTCTTGACTGGGGGTGAATGTTTTGATTTGTTCTGCATTCCGGCCATCAATTGTGTCTTTTGCTTTCTCGCCCTAAGTGCGCCAGGTATGCCCAGACGTGGGTCCTGGGCTCACTGTGCCACTGGAATCAAGCTATCCTGGCTGAAGAGGGGTGAAACCCGAAACCGGTCCTAGGATGCTTGTTTCCGGTCCGAGGAGGACCTGGCTTAGCAGTTCGGGCTGGACTGTTCCCATGAGGCACAGGGTCAAGACTGATTTGCATATGGCCAGGTCTAAACTGGGGTGGCATGGTGAGCAAAAGAATGATGGATTTAACCCAGATCTCTTGACTGGGGTGAATGTTTTGATTTGTTCTGCATTCCGGCCATCAATTGTGTGTCTTTTGCTTTCTCGCCCTAAGTGCGCCAGGTATGCCCAGACGTGGGTCCTGGGCTCACTGTGCCACTGGAATCAAGCTATCCTGGCTGAAGAGGGGTGAAACCCCGGAACCGGTCCTAGGATGCTTGTTTTCGGTCCGGGGAGGACCTGGCTTAGCAGTTCGGGCTGGACTGTCCCCATGAGGCACAGGGTCAAGACTGATTTGCATATGGCCAGGTCTAAACTGGGGTGGCATGGTGAGCAAAAGAATGATGGATTTAACCCAGATCTCTTGACTGGGGGTGAATGTTTTGATTTGTTCTGCATTCCGGCCATCAATTGTGTGTCTTTTGGTTAATTGAGGAAAAGCACTACTGATCAAGCTCAGTCTGGAACTCATTTTCTTATCAATGAAGCTTGACTGGACTTGCCCTCTGCATCATGCTCTTATGTTTTGGTATTGGAAGGAGTTCCCCCTCTTAAGAAAACCCAGACAGAATCTTGGGTGGAGTTACATAATAAGGGTGTTGACTGGCTTAAAAAGTGGAAACATTTTAACATTAAGAATCTTAATGAGATACTAATGATGTGAGGAGTGTGGTGGAAGGGTTGCTTTAAGAAGGATATAGTGGGGGATTGCATTGTTGTGAATTTCCGCAGACCACAAACTGTGAGAAACCTGGCGAGGGCTCTGGAGGCAATTGGTAGGACTGACACTAATATTTGCTCACTCCCTGTGGGTTATTTTTATAAGCCCAATGTGATGGGAGCCCCACGGAGTTCCCTAAATCAGAATATTTCCAGCCCCCAGCTTGCACTTAACAACAGGTTCTCCGTCTTGAGTGACCATGACAGGCTAGATTTACAGGGCAGTAGATCTGTGGATAGCAAAGATCCAATACTCACAGTGCCTGAGAAATTGCCCCATTGTGACAGCTTTCTACCTCCTGGTAATACCTTGAGTTTGGGGGGTTCTGTTTTGATTGTTTCTAATCAATTTTTATAATACTGATTTTATAAATGTTCTGAATACCAAATTCCCAATTTTATTTGATTATATCTCATCATTGCAGAGTGAAGTTGCCGTTAAAGGTCTAGTGGCCGGGTTCTGTCTGGCCTGAGATTTTAATGCTAGGATTCCTACTGATATTAGCCCTTTGCCCATTCCTACCCTACCCGTAATAAATAACCCAATAAAACCTGCGAATGGTTCTGATACCAAAGGTTTGGAGCTGATGAGGTATATGACTTCCCAGAATTTATTCAATTTAATGGACACTGCTGGTGGTGATGACCATCTGATACCCACATGTAGGGGCAGAGGCAGCTCCTCTACAATAGACTATGTTTTTCTATCACCTAATCTGGTAGATTTAGTATTACATTGGAATGTAGTTCCATTTATTTACAGGGATCATAACCCCATTGAGGTGGTATTTACTTGGTCCTCCAAGTCTAAATCTAGAGTGGAGTGTGGAGCTAGCAGTCTGCAAGTAACTACTGATGGTTTACAATTAGGATGTAGAGCTGTTGAACCTGCCCACTTTTTCACACTGTGATTAGTGAGAACTTAAATTTGGTTGAGATCTGTTTCGTTGATAAGGATTTAGAACATCAGGCTGTTCGGGCTTTCACCCAGCTTTGCTCGAATATTATAAATAAGCTACTGCGCCTACCATGTACGTCCATTACCAAGTCTAATTAGTTTAACTATGAATGTGATGAGACTAATCACTATTGCTTAGGGCGCTCATAGCTACTCCCTGGGATCCCTCAGAAGTGGCATTCCATCGTAAGGAATATAAAGAGGCTGCATCTAGGAGGAAGCAGGAAGTGCTGCAACACCAATGGGATTCTATAGTGTTGTAAGCAGCAAAGAAGAATGGTAAATCATTTTGGATCGCTGTATCTGTGTGAAGCACCTGACTCAAGCAGCTACCCCGATAACTTTTCATATTGCCAGCGAGACCTGGGAGGCCTATTTTACTAAAATATATGCCGTCACTCAAGTCTTGAATATTCCCAGCTTGAGTTTAATTCTAAGGAACTTCAGGTATCTCTGAGTGAGGTGGAAGATGCGATTGGCCAGAGTTTAGGTGGAGTTCCAGTCAATCTCATTTTTTCAATGGTTTTCAATGGTCTGACCCACTCCCCATTGTATACCTCATGGACAACCTCTGCCATAGTGCCAATTTTTAAAAACGGTGTTTGCACACAGTCTAGTTGTTGTAGACCCAGTTCTTTAATCAGCACTACGGTAAAGATTCTCAGGAGGGTTTTGTATAATAAAATCAGAGAGTGGGCTGAAGAGAAGTCTATTTTGTATATTTTCCAATATGGCTTTAGGAATCGAGTTGGAACTATTGAACAATGCTTACATTTGTGTCTCATTATAAGGAAATACACTATTGTGAAATAATGTTCCCTATAATTGGCCTTTATAGATCTCATCTCAGCATTTGCAACAATCGCTCAAAGCTGTGGTCAAATCTTCTTGCATATGTGATGGACAAAGCACTAGTTAATTTCCTAGCGTATTTACAAATGAACATGAAGGTGAGAGTTAAAATAACTACAGATGGTGACGTTACATCAGATATAGGTTTCTTCTGACTAGTAAGAGAAGGATGCATTTTAGCACCACTTTTATTCATTTTTGTACATTAATAACCACCATCCTTTTTTAATGAATAACACATCAGATGTTCCAAAAATTTAAGGTACCACACTTCCCTCACTTTTGTACGCAGATGATGCCGTTCTGATGGCCTGTACACTGAGACCCCTGTGTCTTTTAGTTCACAGTTTCATGGACTTTATGGGCTCCCTTGATTTGCAGACCAATTTTGACAAATCCTACATTATGGCCTGCAGTGCTAAGAAACATCATTTGTCCTCTCTTTTGATAGGCAATAATAGCCTGAATTGCACTAGCACTTTCTCATATTTGGGCCTTACTATTGTTGCTTCTGGTTCTTGGGCTCAGCATATAGCAAGACAAAGCTCATAAAGGCTATTGACACCTTATTTAGTATACTACAGCCAAAGGGAGAGGGTGCAGTACTGCCCCTACTGCAAATTTATAAAACACAATGGATACATACTGCAACATATGGGCGGAAGTATGGGCATCCATAAATGTAATACTGTTCAAACCGAAGAAAACATATTTTGCAGAAGGGTTTTAAAGGCACCTATCTTGTTCTCTCATTTAATTTTCCATAGGGAACTGGGAATTCCGTATACAGAAGACTATATTAGAGATCGGCCACCCTTACTATGGTTGGCTGTTGGGAAAAATAAGTAGGCGAGTCTTACTAGAGGCACTATCACGGACTGCCTCAGTTGTGACATAGGCTCTGAGATCCCTAGGTTAGCCAGCGTGGAATCCAGCCCGTGATCAGTTAACCTACAGTAGGGTTTTACGGATCCTGAGAGGAACCTTAGCACTAACAAAAAACAGTTATGCTAGACCTTGTATGACTTAGCAGTCAATGAAATAATGCTTATAGAGAGGCAGAAGGCGAGTGTAGCCATTTATATGAACTCTGTACCAGCAGGACAGATTGCAGGGTATATGAACAGACCAACAGGGTGCTGGGAAAGGAGTTTATTGCTCTGTTTTCCCTTAGGTTTTGATGTCAATCTTGATTCTTTGCCATGTCCCTGTGATGGGAAGTCTGGTCAATCAATGCTGCATTTTAAAAATGTTTTGGATACTATGCCATGTACTCAAGGCATTTTCTGCTTCCCCTTAAGAAAAATGTAAATTTTAATAATCTCAGAGTAGCCAAGAATGTACTTTTTCAACTTATGGATGATGATGTGATAATTTATGTAGGTGCATTTCTGAGAGCAGCAAAAACAAGCTTGTGATTCTATGAACACTGAATGGTTTGCTGTAATGATTGGCTCATTGCCTTGTGTATTATCTGCAGAGGTATTGAATCTTATCTGTGTTTTTATGAATCTTGTTTTATTATGTATCATATGAATTTTACTGCATATGTTATGCACTTTTGTGGATACTTTTGGTATTTGAATAAAGTTATTTAAATTCAAATTGAATTGATTGTAGTCAATCTCAAGGAATCTCAAATTGTAACCTGCCTATTAATATTCATTAGGCAGGTCATTTTGAGAGCCCCTCGTGATGTCGTTTTTTATTAACTAATTTATGTGCACATAGTTTTTTTCTCAAAATTATATTGCATTATCAAAATGTGATTCATAAACTGTGAACCCTTTTTTACGGACATAATTTTTGCACATCAGGCCCTTAGTAAATAATTTGATACAAGACAAAACTGTAAGTTTAGAAAAGCTGATAAAAGTTGTTGTTGCTGATTTCAGTGTATGTTGTAAATACCTGTTTAAAAACATGGTTCAACAACCTTTCAAACTTATGTTGTATAGATAGCTCAATCATTAGGCTATTAATAGCTAGCCATGTAATGAAATATTCAAATATATGAAGCCCAGCTTTGTTCATGATCCAGATAAGGTGTCAGGTGCAATTACAAGGAAATCCCAGGGAAAATAGGCTTCTGTCTTCCTCACACTGCTTACATTTATAGAGTGGGACATGTACACCATCCTCCAGCTACATATAGAGGGATGTTTAAGCCCAGCTACCAAAACAGTGATTGGGATGACTCGGCCTCCTCCAAACTAATTCGTTCCCTGGATCACAAAAACAAGATTTGTACATGAATTCTATTAGATACCATTAGGGATTGAAATCAAACCAAGATATTGTTACCTAAGGTATAGGTTTGCGGATGATCCACCAAGCATTTACCATTTGAGTTAAGGTGAGAAAGTTCACAGGGTAGAACTCTCCATATGCCTGCTTTATGCACATTTTGGACCCATTTGTCTTGGTGGACCAGTCAATCTAGTGCAAGAAACTTAACAGCGTGAGTGTTCTGAGTGGTATATTACATCTGCTGAAGAACATTCATTGACTTCTATTTCAAATAGGATGCTTATTTTCAGGTAGAAGTCTCACAGCCAATAGGTCAAAGCAGGGGTGCAAACTTGCATCCCTTCTTTATTTGCTGTTTCTGGCTTCTCTCTTCTAGGCTTTGATAAAGTCAAAGTGAATTATTTAGAGTGTGGAAGAAATAGAGCCATAGTGTTAGTCAGCAGGGCTCCTGCCTTGCAGACCTCATTTAGAGGAAATCAAAGCACCAGCTGTTTCATGAAGCATCCTCAGCTGATTCCTCTATCAGAAACCATTGAACAACAGCCTATCTGCATCTATGTATTAGACAGTCCAGTAGGTCTAGATAAATTGCCAGCCCAAGTATGTCAGAAAGTCCAACCTCTTTATGACGGTCCTCTTGATGTACAATTTTATGTTCAGGACCACCTGGAACTTCTGAAACATACTCAATAAGAAACAATATATGAATATGTGACTGCTATACATTGGGTGAAAACTGCCAGTGGGTCAGGGCCATAAATTATGCTTTTATGCTTTGTCTTAAAAAAGCAAAGCCAAATGTGCAACAAGGTCAAAAGCAATGTGATTCCTGTGCTCCAATTTGTTCTGCTTTCTGTGTAATTGCCACACCAACAGATGAATGAAGGCTATGAGATTGTGCAGGTGAGTATCTCATAACACCACAGAAGGACCTCCATCTGGGGAGCAGAAGATATTCGCATTGAAGGACAAGACTCTCTAAGACTTGTCCTCCAAACATTAAACAGATGCATGTGAATTTATTATCTTATGCTGAAGATTAGGTGGTCTTGAATCTAACTTATACTGGTTTATGGTACTGGAATTTTCTGAACTGCAAAACAAACTAAATATATATAAAATTTTGAAATACCTGTGCACTGATGAATGTCTCCTAAATAAATGTGAACGCTAAATAATCAGCACTTTATAATCAATGTCTTTAGCTAGTAATTAGCATAAATAGGTCACCAATAAAACTAAGATGATGGGTAAATGTTTTCTCTTCTGAAGAAAGTAAAACATTTCCTCACAGAAAAGTACTTCCAAGCACACTTTCTCTCACATCTGACTGGGTGCAGCACCCTTCTCTATGGCCTCCCAGGCTCCATAGTGCCCTCCCCCTTAAGGACCCCCTACATGCTGCAGCAAACCTAATTTAGAGCCTGATAAAATATGACCACATCACCACAACCCTGATGGAACTCTAATGGTTTCCCTTGCCAGCCTGAACCATCTTAAAAAATAGCTGCATTATCTACAAAGCCTTCATGACTGGTACTCCCGCCTCTCATTTCAACAAACTCACCACCTCCGATGGCGCTGGACACACCCATAGACAAGACCCCATCAAACCGGAGATGAAGAAGCTCAAAAACATTGCAGCCGGCCTTCTCCATTTATGTAAGTAGGATCTGAAAATCCATCTTGGTGTCCTTGAGAACTTCCCACATCAGCTCCAAATTAGCAAAGAACTGAAGACACACCTCTTTACCAAACACTAAATCATAGCAAATCATCATCCCACTCTCAAAATCCAGCCTCCATGTGAATAATTTATTGACTGCATTTGTGCCTTTGACTCTGTATGTTGTTACTTTCCTTTGGCTAGGTTTTTGCTATGCAAATATCACATACATAGCAGAAAATAATGTGTATTTTTAAAGTGCATGCTACCCACTTGTGGAATCTTGGCATTGAATAAGACATTTTCAATTCTACCCTGCTCAATGATACTTATTTAAGCAACGTCTGAAGGATGAAAGGATGAGTAGACCTGCTGAAAAATAAACCTGTGACCATGAGGTCAAACACACATCACCGGAGTGGCTTCCTTAGACCACTGAGCCACTAGATCAAGGTTAAGACACAGATTAACATACATAGATATATGAATACATACAGACACATAAATATACACATGAATTCATGCACACGATATATTAGAATTCTATTTAGCAGTAAACTTTATTGCAGTGGTGGTCTGTCTCCTGCCCATTTAATTAAAACATTTGGTGGAAAGATTGCCCCATAGTTCTATCCATGGGCTCATTCATCAAACTTTTATATCACTGAAAACAAATGCAGGAAGCAGGCACAACGGCTACCATCAAGCCCTTTGATAGAAACCTCCAAGCTTAGAGATCAACTTCATTCTCTAAACATAAAAGTAGGGGTGGACAGGATGGTTTGTTCTGCCCACAGAATTAGAAGAGTTTTGGTCACTGCATTACAGGGAGTTCTGGTCAAATTCCACCAGTCGCCGTGTGATGACATTTTTTTCTTCCACAAGGCTTCAGAAAATGTGAGTGAGATTTGGCAACCCCTAGTGGTCACGAGCAGTCGCTGTCCGAGGGAAGCCATTTCAGTAGATTTGCTGCTGCTGGAGTAGATTTTCTACGAACTGTGCCTTATGTGCTCACGCTAGCGTTAGTAAATTGCAGCTCAAGCTGCATATTTTCCACCCATTGGTGGAACTCCACGGAATCTCACAGAGATTTTATGTAATGCTGCAGAATTCCATGGAGTGAACCTCTGTGAGTTACGGCCTCATCTACATAAAGGCAGACAGAGTGCTACACAATGTATTTATCTTTTTCTTTCTTTTCTACATTATTGAGAGGGTCGATCGTGTTCATAATGGGTCCAAGTTTTGGGAAAGTTGCCCCATGTTGGCTTGTTGCATCCTCCAAAAATGTATACTTTTTGGTCCTGATTATGGCTCAGGTGGAATGAAGTTACCAGATGTAATTCCTCTCCACCTCAGTCTGAGTAGGTCTGTGTTCCCCCATAAAACTGGGAAAACAGGACCTATTTTTCCAGGTAGTATTTTTGCCTGGTAAATTTGCAGCAGCTCCGGGAGCATGCAATGATCCCTCCTGTTAGAACTTAGCTTCCCCTTCCCTCTCCAATTCCCTACATGCCCGTCACTCCACCCCAAACACAGACAGAGGCTGCAGCATACATTTACCACTAGCTTAGAGCAGGTGGCAAAAGTATGAGTTAAACCCCACAGAATTGGGAATTCTGTAGTTTTACGCCTGGTAAATCAGGCCCCACAAGCTAATTCCTTATTCCATGGGGGTTAACTTGTAATTAGGCTCTTTGTGAAATATGAGACAGCAAATAAAGGTAGCTCATGGACTGATCCGGGTAAATCGATTGTAAGAGGCTTCAAAGTTTAAGCAGTACTATATTCATTTCAAGACTTATAATATGTGTTTGTTGGGAATTACAGTGGGCTCAGACTTGAGTGCAAGCATATCTAGTGGTCTGTTTCTAATAGCAACATAGGCCAATGTAGCTCTGGCCTTAACGTAATGGATAATCATTCTCCTATTTTATTAATTTATGTAATTTTCATTTACATCACATTCTAACTGAAAATGCCGTTTGGTGGCTGCGTGAAACTCATGCATACCTGTTTATTTTAGATTCGCCATCTCAGTGTTACGCCCTGGGGAAATTTCTGAAATGTGATTCATAAAAATATTTTTGACCTTTTTCGAAAATGCATTTTGTTTTAGTGATTTTTTATTTTTTTATTTCTACAATGATTATTGAGTTTTATAAAAAGAAAAACAGTAATATGCAGCAGTACAAGTCAGTATTGGAATCAAAACTAGAGGGGATCAAACAAATATTTGATACATCATACAAATAATAGTGGAAGCCTACAAAAGATAAAACAAAAAACAAAGGTTAAAGGAAAGGATTGGTATATAACAGTTGACATGATAAGTCTGTTTTCTATTCGATGCTTACACATGTTGTTGTAAAGAGCAGTATTCTAATGAACTTATCAAACTATCATAACGTGCCGCTTGAAAATATTGCTTTTTATGCTTATAGAATTAGATATTATTATGTTGTGTTAAAAATGATAATCCTTTATCATTCTTTGCATGTGGTGTATTGTGGAATATTGAATTTTTCAAACGAATTCCTTAAACCGTCAACTTGTTAAACAATGTATTGTTAGTACTATCAGAATAAATCATCTAACCTAAACATTTAAACAGAACTTGCTCCGTATACACCACAAAGTTTATGTAAGCCACACATTCAACTATAATTAGACTTTTTTAAGTAGAATCACACCTGTCTTGTTTCAGCTTTATTTTTCCATACAGGCAAAATTAAAACTGACACTTTTGTGTATGTTTACAATTTTTTTAGAATTCCCAAACTGCGAGTTTAATTTTACTAATAGTAGTTTACGACTCTATACATAGGGCCTGATTTACATAGGTACTCTTTCACTCTTATGTAAGTTTACTATTTTTCATTCACAAACTACGGGTTAATAATATGCTTACATGATATTACAATTAGTTTATAACCCAATTTTAAGAGATATTATATGTCTTTGTTGAAATTATGCGAAGTATATCTTTCTCCCTTTCTCCTCACACTCTACAAATGCCCAACCATACAATCATGAGGTACAAAAGGGGATACACATGTGCATGAGCCATTATTGAATGCACTTTTGGGGTCTTTAAATTGTGATTCAGATGTCTTGACCATACAGAGGATGTTGGTGTACTCAACAGAAGTTGAGAGAAAGGTTGTTCTATAATGTTTAAAACATTGCCATCTTTCGAGTTGTGCACCCTCAGATCTGTTTTCTATCTGTTTTTGCTGCCTTCAGAACTCTGTACACTTTACCCCTGCTAACCCGTATTAAAGTGCCTGTGCCACCCCTTTTAACATGTTTGAATATGGCATAACTCTGATTGGCATATTTACCTTACCTATAAGTCCCTAGTATATGGTCCAAAGTGTACCCAGGGCCTGTAAGTCAAATGCCACTAGTGGAACCACAGCACCTATTGTGCCATTCACTACAGTGGCAGTGCAATCATGACTACAGGCCTGCCATTGTAGCGTGACTGAAGCAGCTTTTAAACTGCAATTTCACCAGTAAAAATTAATTCTTTTGACAGGTCTAAAGCTTCCTCTTTAATATAAGTAAGTCACCTCTAATCAACGGAGTAGCCAGAAAAATAAAATACCACCGAGTTTGAGCTCTATGGCATTAAATAATAAAGCAGAGTGAGCAAACCAAATTTTCTCATAAAACGAGTTAAAAATTGTTTGACTAAGGAAGATTTGCGAATATTTTACAAACTAATGCATTTTACAGCATGATTTTAAAGAAATCTAGTGGAAAAAAGTGAATTAACCTGTAATTCTTTCTTTCATTCTTTCCTTCTTTCTATCTGCCAAGCTGGTAGGTCCATTCATCCTTTCATCCTTCAGAGGTTGCTAAAATGGGCAACATTGAGCTGGGTAGAAATACAACTGTCTTATTCAATGCCAAGATGCCACAAGTGGGTAACATGCATTTAAAAATACACATTATATTCTGTTATGTATGTGCTATTTATATAGCAAAGACCCAGCCAAAAGGCAGTGTTACTATACAGAGTCAAAGGCACAAATACAGCCAATTAATGATTCCCATGGAGGCTGTATTTTGAGAGGGTCAGTGGGCTGTAAATTTGCTATTATTTAGAGTTTGGTAAAGAGATGTGTCTTCATTTCTCTCCTAATCTTGAGCACATTTGTGAAGCACTCAAGGATACTGAGATGACATTTCAGATCTTACTTACATAAATGGAGTAGGCCTATTACCATGTTTTTGAACTTCTTCATCTCCAGTTTTCTGGTATTCTTTCTGTGGGTGTGCCAAGAGTCAACAGAGGTAGTGAGTTTCTCCGAATGAGAGGTTGGAGTGCTGGTCATGATGACTTTGTAGATGATTTAGCTATTTTTTAAAATGGTTCAGGCAGGCATGGGTAGCCGGTAGAGTGCCATCAGGGTGGGGGTCATGTGGTCTCATATTACATTCATCATTTAGAACATACATACTACAAACCTTATTTTTATCTCAAAAATATTAAATGTTATCACATTTTTTAAAGTTTCTCTACTGGCAGGATATCTTCTCCTTATGTAGAGGAGGGAGGTTCTCCTTCATGTGGGGGTCTTTGTCCCTTATGTGGGGAGAAGGATCCGGAGTCGGGGTGGAGATCACTGCCTACAGCAGAAGACAGGAAATGACATACAGGAAAAGGAAATCAGCTATTCGTGGTCCTTTTGAACCATCCTTTCACCATGACAGCATTCTCCAGCATCCTGCTGGTCCTTTGTGCGTTTAAACCCCCCAACATGACAGAGAGACAAGGTGAAAGGACCCCCAGCTTCACTGACGAAAAGTTAAATATCACCTCGAGGGGGTACTCCCACACTACCCTCAGCTCTAAGGGAGTCTATAGAGATAGATAGTCAAAGCAGTGCAGGTGCAAATGTCACGGGGCCCTGTTCGGGCGGATTCAGGTGCCAAGCGGGCGCTTGATCTTGGAGTTTGTGTGACTATAGGTCAACGCCCCCCGTTAGGATCCATGGGGTAGGAAATAGCTACAGCCCAAACTACGCTGAGAGACGGAACCGTAAGTGTGCGGTATTAATTTGTCACAGGAGTGGGTGCACCTTAGCGAGTGCATACCCTCCGTGGCAATCCTGGTCATGAAGAAAGCCTCGCAAATCTGCATGGTGAGGCTGAAACATGTAGACCTGCCACAATCACTTGTCCACAGGGATGCCACTGGTCATTTAAACCAGTAAAGACATCCACCTTTACTCTTTTTAATCTTGCCTTACTTGCCCACGATTAAAAATCCTTTTAGGACAAGTAAAGATAATTTGAATACTCACGGTGTGACTGCTCACTCACTGTCACGATCAAAAAAACCTGCTCCGCTGTAATCAGGCGTCGTAGCACACCCGAGAGGCATTCGGCCCCTCGGGTGGTAACCCAATGATGAAGCATGTCACCAACTAGGTTGGTGAGTGAGAATTCTTCTTAAACACATTTGTGACTCCTTTTGCTTTGCTTACAACATTCATTCAGAATCACTCTTTTATTGTTGATTGGCAATTGTCACAATGCCACAAGCTCTGGGAGAACACAAGAGTGGGGGTCGAAGATGTCAACACTTCTTGTCTGTAAGAGGCTGATATTGGGACTATTAGTGGCCTTGAGAAAAATGTTCCTGTAGTGTCTCATGAGTAGGCTACATCTTTCTCTGGGTCTGCATGCACCCCCTCTTAATTCCAAGCCCCCAAATCCATCGGGCCTCCAGCCACACCCCATGCACAGCCTCCATTTCCTCCTCAAAGTGCCCACCAAGAAGAACAATAACAGTTGAGCGACAATTAGCCCCTGACACCCTGGACCTGTCATTTGCTAGTCAGTTTCTTTCCCAAGATTATGTAAATTTGTCTGCTCTCAAGGAGGTCCTAAGACGAATCAATGAGGTTTGGGGATTGATCTCTAGGGATATCCAGGATACTCTGAGAGTTGCTCACTGACTAATTCTGTACCGTATATGGCCTCATCTTCTCATTAGTAACAGGTCTAGTGTCTTGTCTGCTTACCCAGCTCTTCCCAGCTTCTGTTGTTCCATCTTTCATTTCCTCATGTATCGCCAGCTACCAGGTATTCTGATATTTCCGTGGATGTCTATTCCTGACACAGCCAGCCATTTAAATTTCATGTTGGAGGATGATTTTAACATTGTTATAGTGAAGAGTAAAGATAAAGATGGCCAGCGACTTCGCCTCCACCCCATTAACATTTTTCTGACAACTCCTCTTGCTTGGAAGAATGACTGTATTATTGTTTTGGAGAGTGGATTTGGGCATGCTTTTATTATTTGCCTACCACCCTCCAGATTTGTGTTTCCCCTCTGGATTAAAACTCTATTTTAGTTGTATATAATTCTTCCATTGTTAAAAAAATGACTAAGTGTATATAAAAAAACAAAAAAACATACATTGGTGTGTTTTCTTTTTTTACCATAAATGTTTTGTATGTCATGAAAATTATTTTTTTAGTTATTTTGAAGATTTTTTCAGTATAATATTTAATATTTGAATTGCATTATATGTTGAAGGTCAACAAAGAACAGAACATAAAGAACACTTTCCTATGTACTAACAGTACAGATTTTTGGAAAAAGCTAAAGATTGCTTTTATTTCCACAAATGTTTTTCAGTAGGGGTGGGTGAAAATTTCACTTCCCCAGTGTAGTTGTGCAGTTTTAAAGCAGAGTTCTGGCAAACCTCCACCAACTACCACGAGACAGAGCTTTTTCTTGTGAGTGGCTCGCCAAACGTTAGGTTGATGAGTGCGAGCTTGAATTTGCATCCCCTAGCACATTGTTCGAGTGCTAGAATGCTTCCAGTTGAGATTTCTCAAAACGGGAAGTTGCGGCTACCGTTCTTGTTGAGGAAGCTGCCTCTCGAGTAGAAAATCTATTTGAACAGTAGAATGGAGCAGAACTGCTGGTGTGAAGTGTGGTGCCATGCGCCCTAAAAAAATGCGCAAACAACGATTCGTGCTGAATTACGCCCGCTCGCAGAACTCCACTGAATCTTGCTGAGTTTTTATTTAACTTCATGAAGTGAATCTCCATGAGTTCTGCCCAAGCCTATTTTTCAGTGACTGTTTTAGGGGTACAGTAATGACATTTAGCAGTACAAAAGGTATTTTGGGGTAGGTATCCTACACCTCTGCCTACATTATTTTGGTGAAGAATTTTGGTGAGATGTTGCTTGTCTTTGGTGGTTAAGTTGGAGGTGCAGCAGGGGCAGGTGTGTGGGGCAGAGGCAGTTGGTTTAAGGGTGTTGCAAGAGTATTGACTACTGGATTTGTGGGCATTGTGTCCCTAATAGTTTGAGGTACCTCTGAGGATTATTCAACGTGTGCGTCCATGAAAATGTACTTTGGTAATTGTAATTGACTCTATCATTTTCATGGTGAATACATGTTTCCTTGCACTCTTTTCCCTCAAACTATGAAGCTGTTTATGGTACATCTTTACCATGTCTTTGTAACATTTACAACAATATCCAAGGCACAGGTCTGGTTGTCAATCATCTAAGGGTTCCTTTAATGCAATTATCTTTCTGATGGAGAAGTGCCCCCATTGCATGAATGCCCCCGCCCACACAGTAGCCTGATGGTAAAAAAAATTGATCCAGGAGGGGACAAGATTTGGCCATGCCAACCACTCCCTTATGCATGTGTAGCTGTCAAGCAAGATGTAGCCTAACAGCTAGAGCAGTCGATCTCGAAGCTGGGGAACTGGGTTCGAGTCTCAGCAGGGACGCTCAACATCCTGTGATTCCTGGCAAATCACTTAATCTCCCTGTGCCTAACAAAAATGGATGTGTCCATCTGTAACGCAACTGGGGCTCATGTAGAGTGATCGGTACCTTCGAGTCGAGTTTGCGCTATATAAAACTCCACAAAATAAAAGTCCTGCAGGTTCACCATCACAGAGAGCATTGCAAGAAATCTGGGGAGGTCTTTCGGGGGGGAGAGATTGATGTTATTATTACAATATGTGAAATACTTAATATTATTTACCTTTAAAGCTCTCTCAGGGCCAAAGAAAATACTTCTTAGTGCACAAATTCTTTGGGTAGAACTACAATTGTTTACACAATGCACATTTAACTATGAGGTTACAGTTCACAATACCTATTGCAGATTAATTAAATACTCTGTTCTCTGATCTTTCTGACCTCAGTGGTTCAATTCTCATATGCTCTTTTGCTGTCCTCTTACTCCATTTCTTGTTATAAGAGTTTGGTGCTTTGTTAATAATCCAAACAGATTCCTTTGTTCAGTCTTCATTCTTAGTTGATCTCTTTTCCTATTTGAGTGACGAGGTTTTATTTTTCTGAGTGATTCACTTTCCTTGAAATATGGCTTAATCAACATTCATTACTCCCAATGGAATTAACTCAAATGATTGTTTTCTCTGAATGCTTTTTTTAGCCAAATAAAACATATATATCGCTTAATGTTTTTTGTATTCTTTTTCAGGTGACGCCCCATCCAGGCTTGTGAGTGCCTGCCACGTTGAATGCTTCAGAGTGTACCCGTTGCCCAACTGAATTGCTGCAGGTAGGTTCTCTCTTCCTTTCATGAAGTTCAATTTCCTACTAGGGGCACGATTCACAAAGGTAAACTGAGACGAGAGTCTAACTTTACAACTTTCGGCATTCACAAAGGGCATTTATGAGTAGTAAAGTTTGACTTTTGTCTCAGTTACACTTACGTTTTGGTCCTAAGTTTAACTGAGCGCAAAACTGAGACACAAGACTTATTTTACTACTCATGAATGCCCTTTGTAAATACCGAAAGCCTCACATTGGGGCACATATTTATTCACTTGTGAGTCAAAATGGTCACTGAGATTTCTGAATCTTCCACAGAATGACAACCAAGCTAAAAACTAATGCACTCTTTTATTAAACTCTGCGAGCATGGTATTAACCCCTTCTATGCGTCAGACGCCCGGGAGCCGTCCGACGCATAAGTGCTCATGTGCGTCGGACGACTCCCGCGCGTCTGATGCCATGGCACAGGGAATCCCTCTGGTGCGGGCACCAGAGGGATTCCCTTTTCCCCCAAACAGCCTCGGGAACTGGGGAAGAGCTTCCCCAGCTCCCGAGGCCCCATCCCTGGTTTCCCTGAGAAGACGATCAGCGCACACATCGCGTTGACGTCATTTCATTGAAACCGAAACTGAAATGAGCCAAGAGGCTCAGTTCAGTTTTGCTTTCTACATGCTCAGGGGGCTATCTCAGCCCCCTGAGCACGTAGAAAGTCAGGAAAGGTATCGTTGGAAATGGGAGAATCTCCCCTTTCCAAAGGTACCCCTCCACAGTGGATCCCTGCTTGGGGATCGCCCCAGGAGGGCGATCCCCAAGCAGGGATCCACCCACTAGGCACCAGGGAGGGGGGAGCAGCCCCTTGGGCAAGGGCCTTTGCTCCCCCCCAATAAAATTGGATAAATTCAGTCTTTCTGCCCCCCCTGGGGGGCGGATGGGGGCAGTAGCCCCCAATCTGCCCCCCTGGGGGGGCAGAAAGTGCACCAGACGGCAGGGATTTTTTTGGGGCAATTTCAACTAGGGTGGGGGCTGCCCAAAACAGGCATGCCAATGCCCCCACCCCCTGCCACCAAAATTACAGCCTTTCTGCCCCCCCTGGGGGGCAGATGGGGGAAGTAGTCCCCAATCTGCCCCCCGAGGGGGGCAAAAAGCCCACTAGATGCCAGGGATTTTTTTGGGGGCAATTTCAATTAGGGTGAGGGCTGCCTAAAACAGGTATGCCAATGCCCCCACCCCCGCAAAAATTACAGTCTTTCTGCCCCCCGGGGGGCAGAAAGCGCACTAGACATCAGGGAATTTTTTGGGGCAATTTCAATTAGGGTGGGGGCTGCCCAAAACGGGCATGCCAATGCCCTCACCCCCGCCACCAAAATTACAGCCTTTCTGCCCCCCCTGGGGTGCAGATGGGGGAAGTAGCCCCCAATCTGCCCCCCCGGGGGGGCAAACAGCGCACTAGATGCCAGGGATTTGTTTTTGGGCAATTTCAACTAGGGTGGGGGCTGCCCAAAACAGGTAATGCCAATGCCCCCACCCCGCCACCAAAATTACAGCTTTTCTGCCCCCCCTCAGATGGGGCAGCAGCCCCCAATCTGCCCCCCTGGGGGGGCAAAAAGCCCACTAGACGCCAGGGATTTTTTATTTGTGCACTTGAATTAGGGTGGGGGCTGCCCAAAATGGGCATGCCAATGCCCCCACCCCCCCTGCAAAAATGACACTCTTTCTGCCCCCCCCCCGGGGGGCAGAAAGCCCACTAGAAACCAGAGATTTTTTTTGGCAAGTACAATTAGGGTCGGGGGTTGCCCAAAACAGGCATGCCAATGCCCCCACCCCGCTGCAAAAATTACAGCCTTTCTGCCACCCCTGGGAGGCAGATGGGGGCAGTAGCCCCCCAATCTGCCCCCCCTGGGGGGCAAAAAGCCCACTAGATGCCAGGGATTTTTTTTTGCCAATTTGAAGTATGGGTGGGGGCTGCCCAAAACAGGCATGCCAATGCCGCCACCCCCTCCCCCCCAGCAAAAATTCCAGTATTTCTGCCCCCCCTGGGCGGCAGAAAGCCCACTAGAAACCAGGGATGTTTTTTTGTATTCATGTAGGGGTGGGGGCTGCCCAAAATGGGCATGACAATACCCCCCCAGAGAAATTCCAGTCTTTCTGCCCCCCGGGGGGGCAGATGGGGGCAGGGGCCCCTGATCTGCCCCTCGGGGGGCAGAAAGCCCACTAGGCGCCAGCTATTACGCTGGCTTTTTTTATGCGTGGGGGTGGGGGCTGCCCAGAATGGGCATACAATGCCCCCACCCCCAAAAAATAGCCACAGTCTTTTGGCCCCCCTTGGGGGCATATTGGGGCAACCCCCCCCGACTCCCCCCCAGGGTGACAGAAAGCCAACTAGGCACAGACTTTTTTTTAGCAATGTGCCTACCTGTGGATTTTGGGCCCTAGCGCAGCCGGCACATAGGGAAACCTAGAAAACCTGTACATGTTTTAAAACTAGATACCCTGGGGAGTCCAGGATGGGGTGACTTGTGTGTCTCTCACCAGGTTCTGTTACCCAGAATCCCTTGCATACCTCAAACTTAGCTAAAAAAAAACACATTTTCCTCACATTTCTGTGATGGAAAGTTCTGGGATCTGCGTGGATCCACAGGATTCCACCCACCCCGCATTCCCCAAAGTCTTCTGAGAAAAATGGTACCTCACTTGTGTGGGTAGGCCTTGTGCCTGTGACAGGAAACAGCCCAAAACGCAACGTGGACACACCACATTTTCTCAGTGAAAACTGACCCTTTTTTTGCAAAGTGCCTAGCTGTAGATTTTGAACCCTAGCTCTGCCGAAACCTAAGGAAACCCAGCAAACCTATACATTTTTTAAAACTAGACACCCAGGGGAAAAAAGGATGGGGTGACTTGTCTGGCTCTCACCAGGTTCTGTTACCCAGAATCCCTTGCAAACCTCAAACTTTGTAAAAAAAAAACACATTTTCCTCACATTTTTGTGGTGGTAAGTTCTGGAATCTGCGTGGATACACAAAATTCCACCCACCCCGCATTTCCCAAAGTCTTTCGAGAAAAATGGTACCTCACTTGTGTGGGTAGGCCTGGTGCCCCGACAGGAAACGGCCCAAAACACAACGTGGACACACCACATTTTCACAATGAAAACTGACCCTTTTTTTGCAATGTGCCTAGCTGCAGATTTTGAACCCTAGCTCTGCCGGCACCTAGGGAAACCCAGCAAACCTATACATTTTTGAAAACTAGAAACCCAGGGAAATAGAGGAAGGGGTGACTTGTCTGGCTCTCACCAGGTTCTGTTACCCAGAATCCCTTGCAAACCTCAAACTTTGTAAAAAGAAAATCACATTTTCCTCACATTTGGGGGGTGGAAAGTTCTTGAATCTGCGTGGTTCCACAAAAATCCACCGACCCCGCATTCCCCAAAGTCTTCAGAGAAAAATGGTACCCCACTTGTGTGGGTAAGCCTAGTGCCCTCAACAGGAAGCGGCCCAAAACGCAACGTGGACACACCACATTTTCACAGTGAAAACTGACCCTTTTTTTGAAAAGTGCCTAGCTGTAGATTTTGAACCCTAGCTCTGCCCGCACCTAGGGAAACCTAGCAAACCTATACATTTTTTAAAACTAGACACCCAGGGGAATCCAGGATGGGGTGACTTGTCTGGCTCTCACCAGCTTCTTTTACCCAGAATCCCTTGCAATCCTCAAAATCAGTAAAAAAAAAACACATTTTCCTTACATTTTTGTGGTGGAAAGTTCTGGAATCTGTGTGGATCCACAAAATTCCACCCACCCCGCATTCCCCAAAGTCTTCTGAGAAAAATGGTACTTCACTTGTGTGGGTGGGTCAAGTACCCGCGACAGGCAAGGGCCCAAAACCTATTGAGGCGACATCAAAATTACCTATCACAAAACAACCTGGTTTTGCAAGGGGGGGTCCCATGAGTTTTTGGCTCCGGGCTCGGCGGCCATTTAGGGAAACCTACAAAACCCACACATTTCTGAAAACTAGACACCCGGGGGAGTCCAGCAAGGTATAGCTTGCGTGGGTCTCCCAACATTTCCCTACCCAGAATCCCCTGCAAACCTCGAATTTTGTTGAGTGGGTGGGGCAAGGGCCTGTAACTGGGAAGAGCCCAAAACATAGGGTACTTGACCCACCCACGTGAGTGAGGTGCCATTTGTATCGGGAGAGCAGGGGGAACAATGTTTGGTAGGAAATTTGTGGATCCACGTAGATTCCAGAACTTTCCCACAGAGAAATTTGAGAAAAAAGTAATGTTTTCAGCTAAATTTGAGGTTTGAAGGGGATTCTGGGTAGGAAAACGTTGGGGTACCCACGCAAGTCATACCTCGCTGGACTCCCCGGGTGTCTAGTTTTCAGACATGTGTGGGTTTGGTAGGTTTCCCAAGATGGCCGCTGAGCCCGGGGCCAAAAACCCAGGTGATCCCCCTTGCAAAACCTGGTTGTTTTGTGATAGGTCATTTTGATGTCTCCTCAATACGTTTTTGGCCCTTGCCTGTAGCGGGTACTTGACCCACCCACGCGAGTGAGGTACCATTTTTATCAGGAGACATGGGGGAACGCTAGGTGGTAGGAAATTTGTGTCAGCCCAGGACCAAAAACTCATGTGACCCCCCTTGCAAAACCAGGTCATAGGGGGCATCTGCGTTTTTGGTCCCGGGGCCGGCAGCCATCTCGAGAAACCTACCAAACCCACATGTTTCTGAAAACTAGAGACCCAGGGGAGTCCAGGGAGCTATGGCTTTCTTGGATCCCCCAACGTTTCCCTACACAGAATCCCCAGCAAACCTCATATTTTGATGAAAAATTGACATTTTTCTCAAATTTCTGTGTGGGAAAGTTCTGGAATCCCAGGTTCCCCCAGGTGTCCCGATAAAAATGATACCTCACACGCATCCACGCAGATTCCAGAACTTTCCCACACAGAAACTTGAGAAAAAAGAATCTAAATTTGCCTTGATGATGTTCAAGCAACAAAAAGTTCAATCTCCTTACTTCGATCAGTGCTGAATCCTCCTTGGATACCACAGAGAAGATCATTCTTTTCTATGTAATCTAATGATTGTATGTAGGAATATAGTCCAGTCAATTTGCCTAGGAAAAGTTTGTTGCCTATTGGGTGATAATTAGATAGGAGCACTTAGTAGAATCCAATTTGTATGGCCCAGCTTAAAGACTGCTTTTAGCATCTCAATGGCCTTTTGTACATAAAAAATATCTTAACTAAAGATGCATACATAAATGAGGAGTCTATGGTCAGCCATCTTCATCAATTGAGCTGTTTTACTGTTAAACTTTGCTTCTACCGACCTCAGCATAAAGCATACGGCAATGGGCCAATTAACTTTAGCGCCTGCTCTCTTGTATTGTGTGTGACAGCATTTTACCGGATCACATATACAAGTTTGTCTAAAAAGAGGTGCATCTCTGTTCCAGGGCTGCTGGGCCAATACTTTCGTTGCCAATGTTATTTTATATTCATTCTTTATATTTCATTTGCTTTTTGAGTAATTTTGTGTTTAAAGTATGTCTTCATGTTCCAGTAATTCATAATCAATAGAACATTTTCTTTGCAAGAATAATTGTCTTATTTCCTGTGATGTGCATGAAACCAAAAATTACTTCCATTGCTGTTCTTAGAACCTGCACGCTGAGAAGCACACTTGCTGTTCTACTAAAATATTATGTAAGAATTAAGATTTATTTTTAATCTAACATTTTTATTGTAAGCATAGAGGCACTATTTTTTCTTTGTTTATTGTTGTGGCACTTACTTACAATAAAAAGTTTCTAAAAATGTAACCCTTGCCAAGTCAACCCTCTTTGTTTTTAATTTATGTCAGCAATTTTGAATTCTTCCTAGAAGAGGTCGGACTCCAATGAGTGGTTGATAATTTGCTGTAGCAGAGATGGATCTAAGCTGTTAATGAGCATGTGCTTGATCATATGAGCTGGACATGTGTTCACTAGTGACGCTGCTGTGCTGCAGGTTTTTCTGGGATTGGTTATCAGTAGACATAAGGTTGAAGTAGAGGAAGATTGTGTTGAATCATCAGTTACGGTGTTAAGTTGGTGTCTGAGTTAGCTGAAAGATCACTTTGTTTTTAGCTCCAAATTATCTTTCCAGGTCTTGGCTTTGGAGCTGAGGTTGTCAGTGAGGAAGTCACAATGTTCTTGTGTGTTAGTTGTTTGGACGTTGAGCATTGTTGGTGCAGGAATTCAGCTGTTGTCTTCTAAATCACCTTTGTTAGGCATATTGTCTCATGAATGCTGCAGTGCTATTGGAGCCTTTTTACCTTTTTCACTGCTGGTTTGTAGATTCGAGAGTGCTTGGGCTTGTTGGTCTTTTACTGCTGTCAGTCCAGAGAACGGTTGCTGAATTTGAGAGATTTTATTGTTGGTTCGTCTGATGGAGCAAGGATTCGAGAAAAATGAAACTTGCTTGAATGAATCCTCCATTAACTTTCACTAATCATTAAATTAGTAGATGAGACGAAACTAACATACACCAGACACAGATACACGGGGAGAAAAAGCTTACGCATGCTCGAATTAATGAGGAATAAAATGCAACACGATTAAAACCCTCTTTAACGTGCAAAAACGCTTTGCGCATTTGCAAACCTGAACGTCAGCCTGGTGTGATGAAGACACCCCTAACACCGTCCAATCATATTCCATATTTTAGTAAAATTTGCAACTTTTGAGGGTGGGACATGAAGAAATGAAGACGATAACTAGAGAGACTCGAGTTAAGAAAATTAGAGTTGGAGAGCTGTAGAGATGATTCGATGGAGCTGTGAGAGAAACTATTGATGCTGGGAGCTGAGCACGAGAGAGTAGAGAGAGAAACAAGAGCAGAATTGGAAGATCCAGACTACTGCCTGATTAGATTTGAAGATTGCGGAAGAATATCGAGGAAGGAGAGAGTGTAAGAGAGGGAATCGCCCTGGTGCATCGGGTTTGTAGAGAAGTCTAGTAAGTATCAGACCGGTCCTGATCCTATCCTATAATCTTTGTCTCCTGATCCTAAGTCAGGGGACCCCCACCAGTCCTTTGGGCAGAGGGGTGGTTCTCCAGTTATCTTCTTTAGGTAAATGTCATTCTATCCAAAATTAGCATATTTCTTTGCAAATGTATTTTAATGTGCCTTTTGTCTCTACATCTATCCACTCTTATGCGTTGATTTTGTTGAATGAGCTTGTGTAATTGAATGTTTTATGCTATATGATTGTTCTCTCTCTCCCACTTTAAGAAAGATGGAGTTTGCACTGTGTACCTTTAATTGATGAGCGTTCAACTTAATGACTGAAATTTTAGATAAACTTATTATTATTTTTATTATTCAGAGTCTGTGGTTATTACACTAGGAATTTTAGTTAAGAAGTTGTTAATATCACCATCAACTAACTCAACTAATGGTCCATCGACCAGAGGAAGAGTGTTGATTCGTGAAGATTAGTTAGACATTGAAATGATACTGTAATTGATTTGTGGTTACAGGGAAATAACTAATCAGAATTTAAGTGAATTATAAAACTTGACCATTCCAGCAGAATTGGCCAGGGAATACAAATGAACATATTTGGATAAATGTATATGGGCCCATAGAAAAATTAAGTTTTTGTGTAAAATATCCAACCCTGGCCTCTTCACGCTGGATCAGTTTTTCTCGTAGCAGACTTATGGTTATTATTGATTAGTTTGGTGATTATTGATTATTGATTAGTGACTATATGTTTTAACATGAAAAGTTAGTGTCCTGTTCTATGTTGTCTAGAAGCACAGGTACAGAGATACCTGGGAATCCCGGGAATGGAATTTTGAAGAGTGTGGCAAGGAAATCACACTGCAGAAGGTTACTCGTCTGTTGTCATAATACCTAAAAGCTACGAAGGGCTGTAGGTGTTATATTAGGGACTATATTGTATAAAAGCAGAGAGAGAGTGATAGCGAAGGGTCCACCTGTGAAACTTTGGCCTTACCCGAAGGAGGAGTATCCCTAGAGGAGTAATAGGTCCTCCCCGAGCTTAAGTGAAGGGTAAACAGTGGTTTTTACTTGCAGTGTAAGGAAGTACTTTCTCTTTGAAGCAAGTGAATAAACTATCTTTGAATTAGCGGAGCAGACAGAGTAGCGCTGTTTTTACGTTGTTACTAACAGAAAATGTATTAAGAAAGTTTAGAAAATGCATTGTCGTATTACCTTGTGAAGGGAAGGTCAGTAGCAGGTGTCACATTGACGACACAGAGAGCCGCGCTGGTATTGGTTGAGACAGCGGGCATGTAACAAGTGCCAATTGTAAAGGGAGGGTCAGTTGTAGGAGTAATACTGACGTCATAAAAAGCCGCGCTGGCATTGGTCAGACAAGTGGGTGTGTGGAAAGCTCTGATTGGTTGGCAGACAAGAGCCGTGCAGGTATTGGTTGTGGAAGAAAATACGTAGTGAGCCCTA
Organism: Calotriton arnoldi; assembly: GCA_963921515.1. Classification (NCBI taxonomy): domain Eukaryota; kingdom Metazoa; phylum Chordata; class Amphibia; order Caudata; family Salamandridae; genus Calotriton; species Calotriton arnoldi. The sequence continues at coordinate 467,671 of CAWUFW010005511.1, read as the reverse complement.
ATTGGACTGTTGGTGTGAGTCGCGCTGGTATAGGACAAGAGTTGGCGAATAGGATACATGAGAAATACGGAAGAGTTCCTAAGTTTTGATTACTAAAACAACTAGTTATAGGGATTGGAAGAATGAAGCTGATTAATAAAATCAAAAATTTCTTTAAAAAGGATAAGCGCGTAGTAACCAGAGAAGGAATTCTTATGCCACCCCCGAATACGCCTGCTTCCTTTATGATGTTGGAACGAGGATATCATATTTGTGTTTGGTTGGAAAATTGGGTGAAGTATACGAAAGGTGATGGTGTTCTAGCTTTTCCTGAAAATGGTACGTTTAATGTAAGGGGTCTTCAGAATTTGAGAAATCGGATGAATTCATTAGAACCTAGCCCTAGGTTAAAGCAGTATGAAGCTTTGGAGGAATGGGAAGTTGAGGCATTTGAACAAGATAAATACAGAGGAGGTAGGAGAATAAATAGAGGATTTTTTCCAAGATATCCGTTTGATACTCGAGGAGATGAGATGAAAAGATGGAGAAGAGCTGTAGTAACGGAAGGGTTGTATCCAGTATTGATGGCTGAGGATCAAGTAGGGAGTAAATGTAAAGAAAAAATTAAACACACAGGTATGGCAGGAACAGAATGTGATGAAACTGATGATGAGTTATTAGAGGACATTTTAGTTAAAAGACATCCACCTTACCAAGAAAATGCTGGAGAGGCAACTCCAAGTGCACCAATGATGAGAACTCCATTAGTTCCACAGGTTTTATATGATCCAACAGTTACCCGAGTGTTACAGGAAAAAGAAAGGGACGCATTGAATAGAACAAAAGAAGAGCTAATTCAGAAAATAAATCAGTTAGGTTTAAATGCTGAAGCCTTGACAGTACCAGTAACAATAGGTCCGGTTATTCCATTATATGGGGATAAACGAGACACCCCGAGATTACAAAAAGTGACAGTCCCACAAAATAATGTTAGAAAAGAGGTAGTAATGTCAGAAGATCTAACCAGTGAGAGTGATTCAAATATCTCGTTACTAGATCTCCCTAATATTGAAACAGTGACTGAAACCCCGAAGAGAGGTTCCCCAGTGAATAAAAGGAGAAAGGAATTGATTGACACTCCAGTAGCAGGAAATTCTAAAGGATTTTCGCCAGAAGACCTAGAGGAGTGGGCGAAAGGATTAGACAAGAAGAAACCCCAAACACCAAGTATAAATATGGCCAAGTTGAAAGTGGATTTGGAAGAAATGATCATTGGTACAATAAGCCCAGATAGGTTAGGTACATACAGAGATGATGAATCATTGTTTTTGTGTAAAAGTATAACATGGAGAGCAAAGAATCTGCATGAGAAAATAGTGGAAGTTGCTTCAGAATTTGGAAAGGATGTAGAAAAATCGAAAATATTGCAGAAACCATATAGGGCAGAATTTACTGAAAAGGATTTAGAAAGTTTGAATGCTTCAGGAAGGAGATTACAGATCAAAGAATTAATTAATATTTTGAAGACATGGGGAGATGCAGACAGATGGAGAGGTAGATTGACAAGGAAAAGGGATGAGGCAGCTACAAAGGAAGCATCTGCATTCCCATTAAGAGAAACAGAACAGGTTGAAAGAGTGTGTCCAATGAGAGAAGTTCCTGGTGGTGGATATGTTCATGTTCCTTGGTCTAAACAGGATATTTTGTCTTTTACGAATCATTTTCCCAGATTAAGGGAGAAACCAGTTGAATGGTACAAGCAGGTAGAAAGGTTTGTGAAAGTTTCAAAGGGATTATTAAAGGATTTGGATGGCCTGTTTGATATAGTGGTACCAACTGATTTGTGGACAGAATGTAAGATTACAGTTGATTGGCCAACTGAAGAGTATCCAAGAGATGCAAAGACAGGTGCACCTTCAGAAGATGTGATGAAAAAGTATCAGCAAGTGATTACTTTCTTGAAAGGGAAAATTCCTCCAAAGGAAACAGATTGGGGTAAAATAGATAGAACAACTCAAGAACCAAAGGAGTCAGTGCATGCGTATTACGAAAGGTTGTTGCAAGTATTTAAACAGTATAGTGGATTTGAAAATATTGGTGATAGAGATATGGGACATTTTGTGTACAGGTTTGTGTATGGATTGAGATCAGAAATTAGTCAGATGATTCAGCAGCATATGGTTTGCTGGCAATGTAAGCCCATTGATGACATCCTGAAGTATGCGAAGTATTGTAGCAATGATATTGATGCAAAATACAAGAAATTGAAAGAAAAGATGATGTGGGCACAAGTGAAGTTGGCAGAACACCAAGAGGCAAGTACTGGTTCTCAAAATGATAACCAGTCAAATGACCAGAATCAGAATAGTCAGGGATCGAATGGAAATAAAGGAAAAGGGCGAATGAGTAGAGAAGAAGCAAAAAAGAAGTATCCTTGTCATGCGTGCGGAAAGCATGGACATTGGAAGAATGAGTGTAGAAACGTTCAACAGAATAATGGGGTAAATCAAAATTTAAATCCACAGATGCAGAATGAGGTGGTTGTGAACCAGCAGCAACAGCAACAGGTAGTTACTCCACAGTTACAGGTGCCACAAGCCCCTATGCCCAACTGTATGAACGCTCAAGTGCAGAAATACAGTGTGAACACCGGATTTTGTGGAGAGAGTGGTAAGAATACACAAATGGTTCAACAATATTGGATGCACAGTAATGAGAGTGATTCGGATGTTTCTCAATGACGGTGCCTGAGGGGGGAGGAAGAATGCGTGCTTGGCGCATCCTTGGCGGTAGATCAGTCAGGTCCATTTGTTGATGGAAAAGTGGAAGGTAATGACATCACTTTCCTAGTGGATACTGGTGCTATCCATTCTACTGTGAAAGCAGCATAAATTCCAAACCTACCCCTCTCGGGAGAAACTATCCAAGTTGTAGGAGTCTCAAATAAGCAAATAAAAACCCTGGTTACTAAACCAATAGAAGTGAATATCGGAAATTTCAAAGAGATGCTTCGGTTTGTGGTGTGTGACTCAAGCCCAGTTAACTTATTAGGGAGGGATTCATTGTGTAAAATGAACTGTACCATCTATTGTACAACTGATGCTATTTCTTTTCAAACACCTGATGAAGATATTGCTTTCAAAGTGATGCTAGCAAAACAAGGAACAGAAGTGGATGAGATGTTTTCACTTCTGACTGAAAGCAGTCTGCCTGATGAGCTGAGAGACACAGTGAGATCAGATGTGTGGGATTTTTCAGGAAAGGAAATTGGTCTGATGGCAAATGTAGACCCAATTAAAATAATGGTGAAAGAAGGTGCGATTTATCCAAACACACGACAGTACAAAATGAGTCCAGAAGTAAAAGCAGGAGTTGCTCCAGTAATTGATCAAATGATTGAACAAGGTATTTTGAAAGAAATAATGGGCAGTCCTTGTAATTTGCCAATCATGGGACTTAAAAAGCCTAGTGGCAAATATAGGATAGGGCAAGATTTAAGGAAAATCAATAAGATAGTAGTACCTTGTTGTCCAGTAGTACCAAATCCAGCAGTAATTCTTTATCAGATACCTTGGGATGCACATTGGTATACAGTGATTGATTTGTGCCAAGCATTCTTTTTGATTCCTTTGCATATAGATAGCCAATATCTCTTTGCGTTCCGGTTCAAGGACCGTGTTTTGGCATGGTGCCGAGTTCCTCAAGGGTACACAGAGAGTCCCTCGATTTTCAATCAAATCTTGAAAAAGTATTTGGAAACATTGGTTATGCCAGAAAATTCGGTTTTGGTTCAGTATATTGATGACCTATTGGTGGCATCAAAGACAAGAGAGGCCTGTGTCACAGACACAATTGCTTTACTGAACCATTTGGCAGAAGGTGGACACAAGGTGTCACCAGAAAAATTACAGTTTTGCCAACAAGAAGTCCAATATTTGGGACACAAGATAGAAAAGGGAGTTAGAAAAGTGACACCAGAGAGAATAAAAGTGATTCGACAGATGAATCTGCCTAAAACTAAGAAAGAAGTACAAATGTTTTTGGGAGTGATTGGATACTGTCGTCAGTGGATCAGTGGATTTTCATTGCTTGCAAAATATCTAATAAAATTGACATGAAAGGATGTGATAGATCCGATTGAAGGGATGATGAAAGCGAGGATGCATTCATAAAATTGAAGGATTGTTTGTGTCAAGCACCAGCATTAGGAATGCCTGACTATACGAAAGAATTTGCTTTGTTCTGCGGTGAGAGGGAAGGATGTGCACTTTCAGTGCTAGCCCAAAGACATGGATTGATGCGACGTCCAGTGGCATATTTTTCTGCAACTCTGGATTCTGTGGCTACAGCATTGCCTGGCTGCTTAAAAGCAGTAGCTGCTACTTGTGTGAGTCTGGAGCAAAGTGAGTCTATTGTAATGGGACATCCTTTGAAGGTATATGTGTCACATTCTGTCGAGATCCTTTTAACAAGGACTCGAACTCAGCACTTGACCCCTAGTTGGCTGACTAAGTATGAAAGAGTGATCCTAGGTGCTGAAAATGTAAGCGTGATAATATGCACCACAGTGAATCCAGCAACCTTGTTGCCGGACCCATTCTGTGAAGAAGTAAAAGAAGAAGTTGATCATGATTGTTTGGATCTAACAGAAATGTGTACAAAGCCCAGGCCGGACATCTTTGATGTCCCATTGGGAGAATCAGATTGTGTGTTGTTTGTTGATGGGTCATGCTTGCGAAAACAAAATGGAGAACTGAGTGCTGCCTATGCTGTATGTACTATATCTGCAATTACGGAAGCATCCTGTCTAAAAGGAGTCAAGTCTGCACAAATAGCCGAATTGGTAGCTTTAACAAAGGCCTGCAAAATTGGGAAAAAATTGAGAGTAACCATATTCACGGATATTCAATATGGTTTTGGGGTTGTGCATGACTTCGGCCAAATATGGATGCAAAGGGGATTTCTGACTTCTTCAGGTTCTCCTATCAGAAACAGTAAAAATGTCAAAGAACTGTTGGAAGCTTTACAATTGCCAAAAGAAATTGCAGTGATCAAGTGTGCCGCACATAAGTCAGGAAATAATTATGTGACACAAGGCAACAACTATGCTGACCAAGTTGCACAATTTTGTGCTCGAAATACAATGTCTTTGAACAAAGGGTTGGAAAAAGAAACTACCAATTGCCAACTAATGTTTTTCTCTGCTCTTGAAACATGGGATGAAGTTAGGCAGTTACAGGATGAGGCAAATCCAAAAGAAAAGGAACTTTGGATCAAAACAGGATGCACAAGAAGAACAGATGACGAAGTATGGGTGTGTCCAGATGGTAGACCAATAATGCCAGACAGTTTATTATCACAAATGGCTAGAGTATATCATGGAGCTACACACATTGGAAGGGATGCCATGATTAGACACTTCAGGCAGACATGGTATAATCCCAAGTTTAGACTCATTGCAGAGAGTCTCTGCCAATGATGTTTGACATGCCAACAGAAGAATCCAGGTAGAAAGACAGTTGTTAGTTGGGGAAAAATTGGAAAGGCAGAGGGACCATTTACAAGGCTGCAGCTTGACTTTATAGAACTGCTGTCGTTTAATGGTAGTACGTCCTTGAAGTACGTCCTTGAAGTACGTCCTTGAATTGAAGTACGTCCTTGTCATTGAGTGTCAGTTTTCTCGATGTGTGGAAGCCTATCCAACGAGAAGGAATGACAGCCTCACAGTTGCCAAATTACTGTTGAGGGAGCTCATTCCCAGATCTGGGTTTCCAGTCACTTTGGAATCAGGTAGAGGACCTCATTTTAATAATGAGATAATTTGATTAATCTGTACAGCTCTAAAAAGTGAACAGAAACTACATTGTGCCTATCGACCAGAAGCTTCTAGAGTGTTTGAGCAGCTTAATGGCACAATAAAATCCAGGTTAGGAAAGGTGTGTGCATCCACTTCTCTGAAATGGCCTGATAATTTGCCCCTTGTCTTGATGAGTCTTAGAAGCATCCCTGACAGAAGAACAGGATTGAGTCCTCATGAAATTCTCATGGGAAGAGCAATGAGACAAGCATTGTAGTTGCGGACTGTAGTTAGCCCTGCTGGCGCTCATGCCTCACTCGCTGCTTCTTGATCTTACCTGACACACAGAAGCTGCTATCGGATAACGGGCACAGCTTTTACCTTTTGAAAACTGCTTTTACCTTTTCAAACCTAATGCTGGGTTTTTAATTGCGGGCACTGTTCTTAACCTTATCTTTTTGGGAAAGAAATTGCTGTATTTTAACTGTGGGCATTGCGCAGCCCTTTTTACTTTGCTATTGACGTGCTTTTTAATTTAATTGCTGCCAACGCGCATTTTTATGTTACGCTTTGCTACATATTTTACGGAGGCTTTGTTCTTACTGTGTTGTTCTGCCTGGAGTGTGTGCCGACCCCGGTCCGTCACGGCTGTCGTGCCGTTTGTGCGGAGGGCGGTTACTCCTCAGGCATTCAGTTCCCCTCACTTCCGTCCAGTGCACTTCCGGTTGGACGCGGTCTAGTCGTCCACCAGAACCACACAAAAGGACCTGATGGTGCGGGCGCGCAGCGGGCGCGCCTGCCGGCGCGCCAAAGGCGCGCCTAAGGCAAGCTTGTCTGCGCCCGTTCGCGCCTGGACTGGGCCAAGGGCCAGTTCTCCTGGACCATTTATCTCCCGGTTAAACAGGTACGCTAAAAAAGACCTACTGCTCCTCAATACCCCCGGGAAAAACTGTTGTCGGCTCGGTCCGGACAAGGAGGATGAATCCTGTCTTTGTGGATATACTCTTCCTTCAGAACAATTGACTGTGACCCGTCAGCCCCCCGAAATAACTCAGACGTATCATTCGATCCCAACTATTGAAAGTGCTAATCTGTCTGGGGGCCTGGTGAATGTCAGATCACTGGCCAAACACAAATATGAGATTGCATACACAATCTCAGACTATAATCTGGACATTCTCTTTATTACAGAAACTTGGGCAGATGCGGCTTCCGACCCCGACTTTGTCACGGCAACCCCGGCTGGTTTCCGGGCTATGAGGGTTGATAGACCTTATAAACGGGGAGGCGGTTTGGCAATAATACTGAGGGAACACCTCCCTGTTATATTTCACTGTGCCTCTACGCCTTTTTATGAGGCAATGCACTTCGCAATTGAACTAAGCCCAAAACAGACTTTTGGAGGTATCTTGTTATACCGGCCTCCAGGCGCTAGAAGCGCTTTTAATTCCAACTTAGAGAGCCTGCTTGAACCTACTCTCCTAAAAAATGATTTTACAATTCTTGGAGATTTCAACTTTCTTCTCGAAGAAAGTGGGAACAGGGAAACAGAAATATTGATAGAGACTCTGGGGGCAGTTGGACTTATCCAACAGGTACAGACTGCCACTCATGAAGCGGGACATACTCTAGATGGTATTTTTACCTCAGCCCACGGGCTTACCTGTAAAGCAACCCTCCCTCTGACTTGGTCAGACCACTCACTTATCAAATTTCACATCCTACTCACCTCTGCCGGGCCTGGTGGGTCCCTTAAGACCCCAGCCGCTACGATGACAGACTGGAATAAACTGGACAAAATGCGTTTCCGATCACATTTGGAAAGCTCCCGCCCACAGCTTAATGGTTCCCCCGACTCATCTGCCACATTATATACGAATTGGTTAAATGAGGCAGTTAAGGTCTCAGTACCTCTCAAAAAAACCACTATATGGAAAAGGAAGTCCCCTTCCGCCCCCTGGTTCTCCGAGACATTGCGGAATGAAAAACAAAAATGTCGCCGACTTGAAAGATGCTGGCGCATAAACTATCACTCCTCTAAGAAAAAAGTGTACAGAACAGCACTTGCACAGTATAAAAAATTACTTATAACCGAAAAAAAGGATTATTTTACCAAACAGATTGAGGAAGCCAAACATTCATCTAAAGCACTTTTTTCAGCAGTACACAAACTCACCACTCTCAAGACTACAGGTCCTGAGAGCAATCAAAAGTTCTGTGACGACATCGCAGCAACTTTTAAAACCAAAGTCTTGGGTATATTTGAGAATTTTGAGGCCACAACAGCTCACCTCTTGCCTACCCCTCCGATAGGTCCAGATGGGGTCACAAATTTCCTGCTTAGTTTCTCGCCCATCTCAGTTGAAACTGTGGCTAAACACATTTACAAAGCTAAGTCAGGATCTCCCCTTGACCCTTGCCCGCCAGCATGTCTGAAAGATTGTGCGGACTTGGTGAGCATTGGTTCAACAGAAATTTTTAACTCCATGTTTACCTCCGGTACTTTTCCTTCCAGGTGGAAGGACACTTCAATTCTTCCACTGCTGAAAAAGCCCACCCTAGATGCAACTAATCCCAACAATTACCGGCCTATAGCCCGGCTGCCATTACCTGCTAAAATAATTGATAAATTGATGAACAGCCAACTAACCCAATTCATCCGAGAAAACAATTTGCTCGACGACTCCCAGTTTGGTTTCCGCCAAGGACACAGCACGGAGACAGCTCTCATTAAGGCCTCAGAGGAGATCAGAGCGGTGATGGACGGTGGAGGTATGGCTGCATTAGTACTCCTCGATCTATCTGCCGCTTTTGACACGGTTGACCATTCCCTCTTGCAAAGGTGGCTGCAGAGTTTGGGAGTCAGAGACACAGCGCTGGCTCTACTATCCTCCTTCCTCAAGGACAGGAAAGTAACTGTCTTGGTTGATGGGTATCACTCCACATCTTACACCCTTCCGTGTGGAGTGCCACAGGGCTCCTCTTTGAGTCCTTCCCTGTTCAACGTTTATGTTTCCGAGCTCGCCCCGCTGATCCGAGAATTCGGGTTCAGCTTTACGTCCTACGCGGACGACACCCAGATTGTGGTGACGGCCTATAAAAATCAGGCGCCCCCTACTCAGCAATTTCAGAATTGTATGTGTGCCATCAATCGTTGGATGAACACACATTGTTTAAAACTCAATTCTGAGAAAACCGAGGTCTTGCTCTTCGGTAACATGCAACCAAGCTGGGGTAATCTTTGGTGGCCGGCTGAAATGGGAGAACCCCCAGAACGGTCAAGGCCAAGAACCTGGGAGTGTGGTTTGATAATAAATTATCACTTATCCACCACACAAATGCCACGGTTTCTGCTGCCCATTTCCTCATTAAGAAAGTAAGGAAAATTCTCCCATATATTCCAGCAGATACGCGAAAGACGGTTGTCACAGCCCTGATTCAATCTAAAGTAGATTACTGTAACGGGCTGTACATGAATATACAGAAGCACTGCCTGAAGAAGTTACAGAGTGTACAGAATACAGCAGCGCGACTATTGCTTAACCTCCCCAGATGCAAATCCGTATCTGAAGAGATTCGCGGGTTGCATTGGTTGCCAGTGGCACAACGAATAAAATTCAAGGCACTGTGTCTGGCCTATAAGGCATTGAGCCTCACAGGTCCTGTCTTTCTCCAGAATGTCTTCATTTGGTACGAACCAACTAGACATCTTCGATCCACGGGAGCCAAACTCCTGACAGTGCCTAGAATTCGGACCACAAAATAGGGAGGCCGCAGCTTTCTCTACAGCACCACTAAGCTCTGGAACAGTCTCCCGAATGAGCTGAGAGGTGCGAGCTCCCTCCTCTCCTTTAGGAAAGGACTTAAAACCTGGTTGTTCCAAAATTAGATTGCCAACAGGGTCACTACAGTTACGCAGCGCCAAGACACCTGCGGGTATTCGTGCGCTTTATAAATCCTAACAACACAACAACAACAACAACAACATTTGTACCTGGAAACAAACTGATGAATATAACTGATGATCTAATATTGGACTATTGTAAAGAACTAGCTGATCTGGTACGTTCTGTGTCTCACCAGGTTGGAGAAGATGCAACCACAGCACAGCTGAATCAAGCTCATGATTTGTGTCCAGGAGACTGGGTTATGATAAAGAAGCACACAAGAAAATCGTGTTTAGAACCCAGGTGGAAAGGATCGCATCAAATTATATTGGTCACAACAACAGCAGTGAAGTGTTTTGGCTTGCCAAATTGGATCCATGCCTGTCATACACAAAGAGTCCCAAGTCCACCTGAACGACCAGAGCAGCAACTGGTAGAGCAAAGAGAAGAACCAGAAGCTGACAGTTGTGAAGTCGAAGAGAACAGAGAAACAGACTCTGAAGAATGCATCGATGATGAACAACCAAGTACAAGTCAAGTAGGGTGGGATTTAGATACTGGGTCTCAGGAGACTGCTGTAGAGGCTGAGGAAGAGCAAGAGATCGAAAGACCAGAACAAATTGAAACAGAAAATCCAGATCAAGCTCAATCAGAAGAAGAAAATGAGAGATTGACAGGACCAGAACAAATTCAGTCGACAGAAGTATCTGCTGCAGGAAATTCAGATCAAACTCAATTAGAAATAGAAAGAGAAGAACTAAAATATCAAGAAGAAATTCAATCGACAGAAAGACAAAAATGAGAAAGCCCAGAACAAGCTCAGCTAAAAGAAAAAGAAAATAAAAGAACACTAGAAATAGGTGAAGAAGGTGAAAAGGCTGTACAAACAAAGAGGGTCAGAAAAAGTGATTACAGGTCAAATGGAGTGAAAGGACTAAAATATATTCTAAAAAGAAGAACAAGTAAATGATGTATCGAGTCAAACTGAGCAAGAACAATTAAGAAAAAGACCTTTACGGAGATCAAAGAGACTGAGAGTTCCGAGTAGACAATATAAAGCTCCTGAATGGACATACATTATCCTTGAAGACTTTGAGAATCTTGATCTAAACGAAGAACAAGAAAATGTCACTAATGAAAGAAATGACGAAAGCAAATTGAGACCACCTTAAGAGAAAAGACTGTGACACAGAAGGTGGAAATTTTACAAACAAGTAAAGAAGAGAATAAAAGAACCAGATGAGGAAAAGAAATTAAAGAAAAAGGGGAAAACGAAAAGCTGTTGAAGTGTGGGATCACACAAAGAGTTTTTATATATATTAGTTTTAAATTAAATTTAGAATTTAGAAGAAATTTAGAGATAAAAAATGTTTTGAAAATTAAAATGGCAGAAACAGAAGTGATTGAGCATCCGAAATCTAGTTTAAAATGAAGATGTGCTAAATATTGTTTGTGCAGTATGTTTGTACTAATACTAATGTGGTTATTGCTAACAGTCGTGATACCTGTTCTAATGGTAGCTAATAACAGAAATAATACTAATACAAGTGATCAAGTGAATGAAAGTACTAAAAGAACAACTACCACTAATTCAGAGCAAATAGATGAGACCATGTATCAACATGGCAGATTAAATAGTGATTCGTCATTAAATGTGTTTACTAAACTTCTTTATGAATACGTAGATACAATGGATGTAAGTGATTGTTATGTTTGCATGAAATTACCTTCGTCTGTCTCGGAGGGGGTGACCTATCACCATCTTCCTTTAACATATGGTGTGTCATGTAGTGTTGTGTCCAGTCTGTTCTATAAAACAGGCAAATTGCAGTATTATTATTCTAACATGGATTTAGTATTCCCAGAGATTACTGTTAGAAGAAACCTAAACCCAGTGCTTAGTGCTAAAGATGCAGAATTTATGGGTGAGTTTTTTCTAACAACAAACCCAATAGACATAACATATGTGCATAAGAACAATTTAACATGTATATTGCGAGATGAAGAAAAAGATTTTCTAAATTTAGTAGAGGAAAGAAGACAGGATTTTCAAAAGAAGGCTGCTGAACAGAAGTCACATGTACCTCCATGGACAAGTAAGGAGGGAAAATATAAGAAGGGCGAGACTCATGCTGCAATGTCTCTAGACTTGTCAAAGTTGGGAAAATTCTGTCTACATAGACTAAAAACTGACTATAACAACATTTTCATTGGTTCTAGTGAATGTGAACACACCTTCCGATTCATGGGGCGATGGGGACTAAAAGGTGGAACTGATCCCGTCTTTCCGGGAATATATTACGTGTATGGTAAGAATGCCTATTATAGGTTGCCAACACAATGGTATGGTAGTTGTTATCTTGGGATAGTATTTCCAAAAGTGTACCATATTACTAAGAACAATGAAATGAATGTAATAAGTCAAGGACTAAAACGGAGAAAAAGAACACGTTTTTCAGAAATAATAGGTGATATATTTGGTGCACTGATACCGTCAGTTGGAGTCATACTGAATTCACATAAGATACGTAAATTGTCAACAGTAGTTGATCGTCTATCGACAGATACTGCTGGGGGATTCTTAATGATTAATACCGAAATGGTTGCAATTAGATCTATGGTTTTGCAAAATCGACTTGCACTTGATATATTATTGGCGAAAGAGGGTGGAGTCTGTGGCATGTTGAAAGTCCAACATTGCTGTACATATATCCCAGACAAAAGTAAAGGTATTGAGGGATATATTAAGAATATTACAAAGATTCATGACGATTTGACCCAACTGGAGGTTGACGGTGTTTGGGAAAGACTTAGTAAAAGTATTTCCACTATAGGTAGTTGGTTTTCCAATTTAGGGAGTAGTCTATTGGGGAAGATCCTAATACCAGTAATTTCTATAACAATAGTAGCTCTGATAATGATAATGACATATAGATGTTGCAAGAATAAAACAAAAGCAAGAATGGTAGCTGAAATAAAGAATAAAAGATTGGGAAGAAAGAGAAACAGGGAAGAGATCGAATTAGAGGAAATGAAAGGAAGTGTATATGATAAAATGAAAGGAGTAGGCATAAAAAGGAAAATTGAAGAGTTAGAAGAAAGAAAAGAAGATACTAAAAATTCAATGAATGAAAGTTGGCACTTGGTAATGATGGGTATTTTTATGATGGCTCAAAAATGCCATCAGAGGGGGGATTGATGGAGCAAGGATTCGAGAAAAATGAAACTTGCTCGAATGAATCCTCCATTAACTTTCACTAATCATTAAATTAGTAGATGAGACGAAACTAACATACACCAGACACAGATACACAGGGAGAATTAATGAGGAATAAAATGCAACACGATTAAAACCCGCTTTAACTTGCAAAAACGCTTTGCGCATGTGCAAACCTGAACTACGCAGAAATAACATGACTAACTCGCTTGGAGAGGGAAAACCTCACGCATGCGCAAGAAAGGCCAAAACGCGGTCTTGAGGTACCGCATGCCTGGCATATGCTTGCTTGATTTAAAAGAAAGCTGCTGTTATTACCGCTTTTGCCCAAGAGTAATATTAATTAAATGGGGTAGAGTAGAAGTGGGTGGTGAACAGTGAGAATTACATGTTTAAGAAAATAACATCTGTTTATGATTCTTTTATTAATAGTGTACATTTGGGCCTGCTAATCCATGACTGAAAAAGAATTTGGCGAAAGCTACGCATGCTCAATGAGTCTATGAAATGACCCGGTGACGAGAGAGGGCTGAATGACTGCCAAGATCCAAGGACAGAAGGGATGGGAAAAGAAGAAGATGTATCGCTCATCTATGAAGCCTGTAGTAAATAAATTACTGCATTTGCAACAAAATATGCATGTAAAAACAAAATATATGAATGAGTCGAAGGGGAAGGGTTAGCAAACAATAGGTTTTACTAATACAAATGAATACGTCAGCCTGGTGTGATGAAGACACCCCTAACACCGTCCAATCATATTCCGTATTTTAGTCAAATTTGCAACTCTTGAGGGTGGAACATGAAGAAATAAAGACTATAACTAGAGAGACTCGAGTTAAGAAAATTAGAGTTGGAGAGCTGGAGAGATGATTCGATGGAGCTGTGAGAGAAACTATTGATGCTGGGAGCTGAGCACGAGAGAGCAGAGAGAGAGAGAAACGAGAGCAGACTTGGAAGATCCAGACTACTGCCTGATTAGATTTGAAGATTGTAGAAGAATATCGAGGAGGGAGAGAGTGTAAGAGAGGGAATCGCCCTGGTGCATCGGGTTTGTAGAGAAGTCTAGTAAGTATCAGACCTGTCCTGATCCTATCCTATAATCTTTGTCTCCTGATCCTAAGTCAGGGGACCCCCACCAGTCCTTTGACCAGAGGGGTGGTTTTCCAGTTATCTTCTTTAGGTAAATGTCATTCTATCCAAAATGTGCATATTTCTTTGCAAATGTATTTTAATGTGCCTTTTGTCTCTACATCTATCCACTCTTATGCATTGATTTTGTTGAATGAGCTTGTGTAATTGAATGTTTTATGCTATATGATTGTTCTCTCTCTCCCACTTTAAGAAAGATGGAGTTTGACTGTGTACCTTTAATTGATGAGCGTTCAACTTAATGACTGAAATTTTAGATAAACGTATTATTATTATTATTATTATTATTCAGAGTCTGTGGTTATTTCACTAAGAATTTTAGTTAAGAAGTTGTTAATATCACCATCAACTAACTCAACTAATGGTGCATCGACCAGAGGAAGAGTGTTGATTCGTGATGATTAGTTAGACATTGAAATGATACTGTAATTGATTTGTGGTTACAGGGAAATAACTAATCAGAACTTAAGTGAATTATAAAACTTGACCCTTCCAGCAGAATTGGCCAGGGAATGCAAATGAACATATTTGGATAAATGTATATGGGCCCATTGAAAAATTCAGTTTTTGTGTAAAATATCCAACCCTGGCCTCTTCGTGCTGGATCACGTCCATCCAGCTTTCTAATATTAAAAGGAGGTTGAGGTGGTTAATATTGAGATGATTCTGTCAAGGTCCTTTGTGAGCCAGCGATGAAACAGTTGAACTGAGTTAGCTAGATTGTTAGGCAGTGACACATTAAGCTGCGCCTAGAAAGTTTGACCAATATAGATGTTTTGGAAGTTGTGGCTGCAGATTGGCTGGGGTGCTGGAGAGGGGCAGGTTGAACTTTATTATGAAATGATCTTTTCAGGTTACATGATTTATCTTATCCTTTTTGCTGTGATGAACCTATGATGGGCAAAATTGTGCCCAGGATATCCTCAGCTATGTGGGTGGGGTCAGAGGCCAATCAAACTAAATTGAGCAATTGCATGTTGGATAGAAGGCGTTTGTATATGGACAATTTAGCATTGTCAAAGAAGCTACTGAGGTCCCTGAGTATGCAAGGCTTTGGATGTTTTAGAATGATCTGGGAGGCAATGGCTAAGACGAGGTCAGAAACGGTGGGATTGTATTGGGGTCACTCTGTAGATAAAGAAAAATTAGGAATTGAACCAAGGTACAGCAAGACATCGGAAGAACAATCATTTGCATTCTGGAGCTGTGGAGTTTAACGTACATGTTCATTCCTTATATTAGATTAAAAGAATTTCACATCCATGTAGTTACTCCTTGCTGTCCGTGTAGAAATGCATGTTGTAGGTCAAAATCACCAAGGATATTATGAAGTTTTTGAGGCAACACCGAGGGACACATTTAGAGTTTCTATACACTGTGAAAAATGTAATGTAATCAGACACTACACATCTAACATGTTCTGCTTATTTACAATAATGAGGTATTACTGCGGCAGTGATATGAGGTCAGAACTCATTACATCTCGGAAAAAACCCTGATTATTACCACCAACAAAAACTAGTGAAATCAATACCATTGCATTCTGAATGTGGTAATGTAGATACTATTTTACAGAATTCATTCGGATTTAGGGCTTTAGAAACGAAAAATATTAAAATGATTTAAAATCTTGTCATCAATAAATATGTGCCTTATCAATGTACTGTGAAGAAATGCACGTCGACACACATTTATACATATCACCTTCCACCCTGTGGACTTTTCTGTTGCTTCTCAGATCCCCAAACATGCTCATCAGAAGGCATACGCAAATTCCAGAGAGTATTTGAAGCTAAAGTTAAAAACCCCACTGGGGAGTACTTCACAAATGTTCAGCTCAATGAAGTGAACACAATGTTATCCGCGGTGCTGACACAAATGAAATCTGAAAGAAAGGCAGATGTGATTTTTAAGAGAGATTCTGTATAGAATGTAACACTGGTTATATTTTTTCAGCTTCAAGCAAAAAAAGTGATGTCCCTTTTCTCTCGAGTTGAAAAAGCAAGCTCCAGTGAACAATATTGTTCCAAAGCTGCATCTTCAGGCTTCACAACAAAAGCATGTTCTTCAATTAATAAATAATAAGTCGAAATATTTTACCCAGAAGACTGCTGGAAGACATTGCGGAGAAAACAAAGGTTCTACTACTGCAAAGGGCATACACCCAAGTCTTGGGGGTCTGTAGCTATACTCTTAACTTATCAATATTTCTCTAACATTATTTTTATTGCTTGTCTTTTATAGCCCCTTCTATATCCAGACTGTAACAATACAATGATCCAGAGGATATCACTTTTTATGTGGTTTATTTCTTTTTAGCTAGGTAGATACACCCAACTGACAGGATGCACACTTAGAGCTGAGTTATTTTACAATATCCTTCTGTTAAAAAATGACAATTACTATGAAATAGACGTTGGCGAAGATATTTTCTTTATGGGACACAAACAAAAGTTCTAACTTATAGGAAAATCGAGGGTATTTGATAGTGATCGTAATATGCTTCTAGCATTGTACAGGATGAAAAAGTGTCAGTAATTATGTCACCAAGACTATCCGGGCTGGGTAATTTAACTTTGGAATTTGAGAAGCTCGCTCCTAATATCGATCAGTGAACCTTACGATTCAGTAAATATTGTGTGAATATGGGCAAATCTCTTAATCGCTGTGTGCTAAAGAGGTGGACTGTAAAGTAGTTGTGTAATTTAAAGATGTGATCTTATATCGTCTCCCAAACATCCATATTTTACAGCATTTCCTAGTTCGGTTTGTGGTGCATAAATACCAATATATATGAAATGCACACTCAACTTAATGAAAAAGTCTAAGAAGTCCTGAAATATGAGTGGCCCTTTTGAATAAAACAATCCTCTATTCCTATGTTGGTGTTCTGTTTACAACTCAAAATGCATTTCCTGTTTAAATTATAGTCTAAAGAACTCTCAGGAGAAATTGGCTGTGTATGTTATTTCTTGCACAATTCTCAAAATGTAGGGTTGTGATTGCTTTCATAAATGTACAGAGATTGTCAGACCCTGAGCTACTAGGGCACGGTTGAGCTACAAGGGCACGGTTGAGCTCCTAGGCCACAGCCGCTTGGTCAGGGATCATTTGCCCTGATGTTCCAAGTTCCGTCCTACTATGGCTCTGCAAAACTGGGCTGAGTACACCACTGTCAACCCTTGTCTCCTAGTAGTAGTGAAGGTGAGCAGCCATAGGTTCTCAGGGAGGTAGTGCATGGGTGCTACAGCTCAACAATCACTCAGTAGAGCAATAACAGATTGCCCATTGCTTTAATACACACAGAAATGTCAATGCTTCACAGTAAAGGCTACAGGTACAATTGCTTTACTGGCACTGGGACAACTGTATCTGGGGTCATATGTCCCAACTTTCTATTCCCTCCTCCTCTGTAAGCCTCCTACATCTTCTAGATGTGTTCCCTCGTTTTTGGGTTTGAGTTCTTTCTGTGCTGAAATCAAGGCACAGCTGGAGATTACCCTTTTTTCATAAGTTTGTGCATTGAGTATGCTCAGTAGTCTCCAAGTGTTATTTTTCACAGTGCAGTCGCTCAATCCTTCCTTAATGGCCAAAGAGGACCCGCAGTCTGTGACTGGCTTGCTTCTCCTTCCTGAAAGAGTTGCACCAGCTGGAGGCTCTCTCACACTTGGGACATGACTGCAGCAAGCACTGTGCAAGCCGCCTCTCCGAATCTGTGGAGGAGTGCAGGCCTTAAGTATAAACACAGCCTTTTGGTTAAGGATGAGCCCAGTTCTGGGCTTCGTGTGTGGTAAGGTTTTGGGCTGCTGGGTTAGAAGTCACTGCCTACCTCATTACAGTCTCAGGTCAGAACAAGCCCACAATGGCATCGTCTTATCAGGCACAGATCATTTTTGCAGCTTCACAGTTGTTTGGGAACATTTCTTTGTTACAGTGGAATATTCTGCTCAGGTGCACTCCATTGATGCAAAGACACAGGCCATTGGTACCACAGTTCCTGACTGGAACCGCTTGTTCAGAGTCTGCAATCATGTTGCCTCAAGTACGCAGAGCTCTCTCACCAGCCTTCCTGTTTAAATAGACCTTCACACCACCAGAGTAATGCTGCTTCTGGCTCTCCCTCAACAGTCACACTTCCTGCAGAGTTGACAGACTCCTCCCCTCTCTTAGCAGGCAGGTTGGCTTCCAGGTGTTTCAGCTTAGGGGAACATCTTATTGCTTCTATGCAAGGCTCCAGGTTATGTCGTCTCATGTCTGGGAAGCTGGTTGTCAAGCAGGCACCATCTCTGGTGGCATAGCAGTCCTTTGAGTACTCTGCAGTCCCTCCCTTTCTTGGAGAAATAGAATTTCGTTCTAGAACAAGTGTCTCAGTTGCTCCAAATTGTATACTGTGAAAGCAAACAGAGGATGTGTATTCTCTGAACCAATTTGAGGTGTTTCAAGGGTCCTCTCCAGGCTTATCTTTCAACACAGCCTTTGCATTATGTGATATCCTTAACACCAGCGTGGTCTCCAGCGCAGAGTACCCAAAAAAAAACACAAATATTTGTGAGCTTTTTGAACCTGGCTATCAATTGTAATAATGACCAGTGAACAGGAAAGAGACAAGCTGAGACTACAGTCCCTCTCTTCACTCCTGCCATTAAAAGCTCCTCTCAGCAAAAGAACCTAATTAAAATACTAAAGGAACTCCTTCTTTCCTTCAACACTTCAGTGTCTAGGTTTCCTCCCTCCAACTTCAGGGATGTCAGTAATACACTTCCACTGTCTAGGAAAATAAAAAATCTCACCTCCAACTTGTTCACAGGAAAAGGCCAGGGCCTTCCAAAATGGAGCTTCATTAACCTGTTTACTCATACACACCAGGCAAGTACCGCATAGGCCACACAAACACATAGATATCACATACATGTAAGATGCTAGTGCTAGGATCTGTATTTGTGCATAGAAATGAGATTTTACATGAGTGGGACTGTAGGCCTCCACTCCAGTGATACAGATAAAGGTCTGGTCAAAGCTACTGATTTACAAAACATGGTACCTGACACTACCACTCTCCATGCTAAACCCACGACAGGGACTGTAGACCATTGTCAAATTAGGGCACACTTGGTGTGTTGTCAAGGTCACAGGTCCTCTCTTGAGGACCTCTCTCGTGACAAGGGATAGGCCTAGGTCTTTGTGCACACTATTTTAGCATGAGGCTGGGGCCAAAATCAAAGGCCAAGACACCAGATACTTGCAGTTGGGCACTCAGGGTAGGGGAACAAGATAGTGCATCGTGAATGGGACATTCCTGTCCCAATAGAGAGCTTGCAATAAAGAAATGAAAGTTGCATTTGTATCTGATACCTGTAAATCCATGTATAACAGTGAAGATTGAAAGATGCTTTAAATAACACTGGAAAATGATATGCAACAGCTGGTGTGGTAAGGTACAGACTGAGATTTCTAGGCCCAGGCATCTACCACATAAGTGTCTAAAAGTTGTCAGAGAATGCTGTTTACATTATGCTTAGGTTTTCCAGTTTTCAGGTAAAACTGATTATAAGCAATAAAACCCAGCCAAAGGGAATATTTTTTTCTTCTTAAGAAACTGGAAAGCGCTAGGAGAAAGATGGCGCCTGTGTAATACTCGGCTACACCGCCGCCCACGCCGCGAGGGAACTCGGCCATCGGCTATGCTGCCTGGTTTTGGGACGCTGTTTCACAAGCCTCTGCGTTTGCTGGGTAGAAGCCGCCGCCGGTTACCAAGCAGGATGGGTGCCAGTACCTTCACTAGTACTCTGCAAAATGACACGGCCTGGGATCTTTTTTCACTTCGGGCTGTTGCCGATTTTCTGATCTGCCCCACGACCTCGGCGGAGACTCTGCAAGCCTTAAAGGAAGCTCAACGCTGTTTCGAGCAGAGCATGGCATCCCGAGGTGTTAGGGGGACACAGACAAAGACTGCCTCAGGCAACACCGGATCCATCAATGCAGGGCTGCCGACCCCAGATGCGGACACTATACTGAAAGGTAAACGGGAGGCCGGGGGCATTAAAAAACCTACAGGGAGATCTGCTGGGGGGGAGCGCTTAAAGATGGTGTGGGCTCTCAACCCTCCATCGCCAAACTGTTTCCCGCTGTGAGCTCCTTGGCCCCTAAGGAAAAAACTATAACAAACCCGAGGGAGGCGATGAATACATTGAACCGGCAACTGATAAGTTGGGGCAACTTAATCTATCACAGTTGGCTATACCGCAGACGGAAAGCCTTGAGCCACTACAGGCAGGGGAGCCCCACCAACAAGGGATCTCAACTGTGGGTACCATTAGCTCCACGGAAAGTCTTGAACCCGTAGCTCTTCCACTGGCTCTTACTGCCGAGGATCCTAATGTGAAGGACCCTCATGCCCAGGCTGAGTCTACCCCCAATGGGATGGAGCAGAAAATATGTTGCTTCACAACCATCAATCAAGGCATTATCAGCTCCCCGATGCCTCAGGGTGCTCTGTCCCTCGAACTGGCAGGTGAACACTTCTTTTCGGTGTCGAATGGTTCAGACTCCGCGGCTGAAGAAAGCTCATCTACCTCAAGTGATGGGGCCAATCTGACAACAATTGCAGTACTCCTTATAAAGAAACTGGCACGGTGCAACGTCAGAAGACTATACTTAGTAAGCGAAATGGGAAACGCCCACAGAAGCACAGCCTGCTAAAATGGGATTATTCTGGCCCACAACTCATCTTCCCTTATGGTGAAGAATCCGGCAAGACCTCAGGCCTAGAAAGCATGCGAGCTATATCAGATCCACCAGAAGAACCCTCTCTAACGTCCATACTACTATCAATCAAGCAGTTACAGGAGGAAGCACGCACAGACAGCCGCCAAGCCAAGGGTGCTGCCAAAGAGCTGCAAGGGGGTCTGAGAAAACTGAATAAAATCTGTTCAGATATCGGGGAACGGGTCACCATGATCGAAGGCCAAACCGAAAACTTGGAAACCGAAGTCACCACCTTGAAAGATCTATGCTCTTCCCAAAGTGCATGCATGACAGACGTTATGTGGAAAATGGAAGATCAGGAGAATAGACAGCGCCGAAATAACCCCCGCCTACTAGGGATTCCCGAAGGGGTGGAGGGCGAAGATCCTCGGCGCTACATTGTGAAACTCCTGAAGGGGGCCTTTCCAGAGCATACGGAATTTTACTGGGAGCATGAGATTCAGCGGGCTCACTGCTTCCACTTCACTCTGAAGAAACAACATGCTAATGGCGGAGAGAAACCGAGAGCCTTCCTGGTGTTCTTCGGAAATTTTCTGCTCAGACAGCTGGTTTATGAACAGGCTCGACCAAATTCCCAGAAGGGCTTTGAGGGGGTGTCTTTTTTCGCAAACCCGACTTCTGCCATGCTATGGTGGAGCGCAGGTGGCGCCTTTGCCAGCTATTTTCCCCCCTTCAGCAGCTGGGTGCACAAGTGTTCTTAATGAACCCTGCTAAACTAAAAGTCATTCTGAATGGGTCTTCACATACTTTTATGTCCGAAATCAAAGCCCAAGAATACCTCTGCGAAATTAAGGCTAGGAAGGGGCTAAGCTAGTGATTGCCATGTGCAACAAGCTTTAAACGTAGACTCTATAACTCCCTCTCCTTTCCCTTTTATTTTCTTTGCTTGGGTAGAGTGTAGGGGCTTGAACGGCCCCTGGTAGGCTCTTCTTAGGCTCTTGTTAGGGTTTAGGGGGGAGGGAATGATGCTGGGGCAATATGGGGGTTCTGGGGCCTGGGCAAGGCTAAGGCTTACGGCCCTAAGGCTAAGGCACAGGCAAAGGTCCCTTATCCCGATTTGTTTCTCTGTTGTCCATGCTTTTTTTTCTCTTCTGCCTTATTGGCCTAAAAAAAGTTAAAATCTCTGTCCGAAATTATGGTGGGGCCGAGTGGCGGGATTTTACTACAGGCGATCATCATTCAGGTTTTACCTGATTGCTCTATTTTGGGGGAGTGGGATGGGGTGGGGGATGGAGGAGGGGGGAGGCTGACGGGGGGCAGGGATGGTTGGGTTGGGAGGTGTTGCATCTGGTTTTGTTTGTTTGTCACTCTAAGTACGAAATCTTTTTCTGAAGAAATAGAAAGTGCAAAGGTTTGGAGCTTCATCACTACCATGATAATCGATTCCTTAGAGCTAGGTAGGGTCCTTCTGTGGTACTGGATGTGCGTCATATATATTTCTGATGTATTTCTTATATATGCTACTTACGAACTTAGTAATGCTTTAATATGACCAAAGCAACACACTTTAGAATTGTTACCCTAAATATCTGTGGCTTAAACGATGCTCGAAAGAGACAGAAGGTTTACCAAGGGTTACGACTGATGGGGGCTGATGTTGTCTGTCTCCAGGAAATACATATTGAGGGGTCGCAGGTACACCTTTTAAATTCAATGGGAGATAGCTTAATCGGGGGGACATCACAGGGAGCGCACGCGAGAGGCGTAGGTATTCTGACTCAACGCAACCGCTTACTCCAGCCCTCTCGCACTAAATCTGATCCTCACAGGAGATGGGTGTTTAACAGAATGCCGGCTAACTACTGAATTTTCGTTCACTCTTTGCTCAATATATGGGAGCATTGCTGATGACCCTGGAGTAATAAACTGGGTCTCCGGGGAACCAGCCCATTGGCCTCTCCCAGTTATTGTATGTGGGGATTTTAATATCAATTTACCCAGTAACTGGGGGATGAACAACCAATGGAGGTATACAGGTCGGAAACCAAAGGTCTTTCAGTCCTTAAGGAATTTATTGCACACACATGGGCTTGTGGATGCTTGGTCCAACCTTAAACCGAACCAGCCAGGGTATACTTTTTATTCGGCCCCTCATCATTCTTTTGTAAGACTAGACTATTTTCTGTTACCGCCTTCCCTGCTCTGCGAAAGTAATATTGATATTGTTCCACGATTTTTGTCAGACCATATCCCGTTGATTTTAAATATAAGGGGCTTGGCGCTCTGCAAAGAAGTCTCTTCCTGGAGCTTTGAGAGAGCATTATTGTTCAATACGGGATACCAAACTCACATGAAAAGCTGGATTCAGGACTTCCTCGAAAATAATATTTGGTCTGCCCCAATTAGGGTTGTTTGGGATGCACTGAAAGCGTGTATTCGAGGGGAGACATTACAGTTTTCTCTAAGAAAGAATAAACAAGAAAAAGCACAGATTTTGGAGGTCCAGAAAAAGTTGACAAAGGCAGAGGAAAAACTTATTGGTGCTGTCCAGATGGGGGTAGAAATCAAACCAGCACAATTGGAAACAGCAGCCATTAGAGCAGAAATTGGTCCAATCTTGGCCGAGAAAGCTGCTGCAAAATTGGCCGCCGCACGTGAAAAGATATAGGAATGCAGCGGGCAAATTGGCCACCAGTTGGCCATAAGAGCCAGGCAACACCTCACCACTAATGGGATATATTCCATCCAGGTTCCTGCAGGAGGAATCACTAGTGACCCGAATGAAATTCGAATGGCCTTGCGCGATTTTTATCTAGGCCTGTATACAGAAGAGGGTATTGGGTCACAGGAAACCAGGCAGGAAGAGATCGACAATTTTTTTGATTCAGTCTCGCTGTCATGCCTCAGCATAGAGGATCGTGGACAACTAGAGGATCCTCCCTCTTGGGAAGAAATTGCCACGGCTCTGACAAATTTACCAAATGGCAAGGCGGCAGGCACTGACTGCATAAAGGTTGAATTCTAAAAAGTTTTCTCCCCTCAGATTAGAGTTATCTTCAAGACCCTGGTGGTCCAAATGTTTAATGGCGAGACACCACCCTCCTCATGGGCGACAGCCAAGATTGTTATCTTTCCTAAAAAAGATAAATCTCCTTTTGAAATGGGCTCTTATCGCCCAATCACACTTATCAATGGAGACTACAAAATCTATTCCAAAATTCTTGCGTCCCGATTATCTACCAAAATTGAATATCTTGTTTCCAAGTGTCAGCATGGGTTTATTCCCAAAAAAAAGTACAGCAGACCATATTCGGAGGACCATCACTCTGTTTGATGCAGCACAGACCACAGGAGACCCGATGGCGTTAATACTTCTTGACGCTGAAAAAGCATTCGATCGGGTCTCCTTGTCGTTTCTCTGGTGTGTCCTGCAGAAAATGAATTTTTGGCCTAGGGCCATTCAAGCTATTAAAGAGCTATACCTCAATCTTACAGCTAGGGTATTAATAAATGAGCAACTAACCGAGCAGTTTGAAATCACACGGGGGACCCGTCAGGGTTGCCCCTGCTCCCCATTGCTCTTTGCAATGTATATAGACCCTTTCATAAAAAAGCTTGAAAACAATCAGGAAATCCCGGCTATAATCAGGTATGGTCTAGAAATAAAAATCATGGCTTATGCAGATGATTTAGCTTTTGTGACCCCGGATCCAGAGAAAGCTATAACAGCTATAGAATGAGAGGCTCAGGGTTTCGGGAAGATCTTGGGGTATGCATTAAACAAAGGAAAGACCCAGATTATTGTGAATTGGAAAATCAACTCGATAGACAGTAGAGTTGTCGTTAAGGGAAAGTATCTAGGAGTGAACATCTTGGCCGAAACAGATTCAATAGTTAGTGAAAACTTGGATCCCCTTGTTGTGGAGACAAAATGGGCATTGAACCGGCTCAATAATCTACATCTGACTACGGTGGGCCGTTGCAATGTTCTTAAAATGATCTTTTTCCCCAAAATTCTATATTTCTTTAGAGCCATCCCTCTCTAATTTACTAATTTAATACTGCAAAATTTGATCGTCTCTTCTCTCAATTTATATGGGCGTATTCTCAGCCAAGAGATCATTTAAATTTGTATCCCTTCCCCGGGAAAGAGGGGGCTGGGCACTCCCAAATTTAAGATTATACTATTGGGCCACGGTCCTGCAGACATGCCCTATATTGATTCAAGAACAATCCTTAATTTCAACAATGGAACTCCTGCCTCCCTTCGAACTATTACTTGGTTCTGGGGCCCGGGGGTGCTTTTGGCGCCAACTCAAATTTGGGTACTACAAGAAGGTTAGATTCAAGACCCTCATGGGAACCTTCAAGGTCTTCACCGCCGTGCGCAAACTCCTAGGATTAGGCAGACTGAACCACTATACCCCTACTAACAATAATGCTAATTTGCCTGGCATATTTGGGTGCTCATACTTTCAAAATTGGTTCAACTCCGGCATAAATAAACTAGGGGTCTTGTACTCGACCGACGGGGTCCTGGCATTCACTGACCTTAAATCCCAATTTGACTTGAGCCATAGGGAGGCCTTCAAATATCTTGCCATTAGGGCTTTTTTATCACGCAAGGCCGGCGGGCCCATGAGGTTTACCAAAATCGAACTTATCGAGAGACTATGCGAGCCCACCGCCCCTCGAATTGGGTCTATCTATGCCACACTAAACAGCCTAATGCCTGATGACATGGCCAAAATTTCAAATAAATGGCAACAAAGACTAGACATCACCAACAATGCCTTTCATATAGCTCTTCAATCTGCTCAAAGCGATCCATTATCAGCCAACCTACAAGCACAATTCTATAAAACTTGTTTTTTTTTATACTTCACACCGAGTAGAATTGCGAAGTGGGGTACAGGCAAAGGCACGCACTGTCCTCGTTGTGCTGAATATAGCGCAGATTCTGTCCACATGTTTGCCACTTGTGTAGAACTTGTGCCACTGCTCACCAAGGTGCAAGACTTTCTTGGGCTAGTCTTATCACGGGATATTCTGCTAACCCCTACGACCATTCTGTTGGGTACCCAAGATACTGTTGATAGGAAGAGTGGAGGGGCCCTAATTTTTATTGCTATGGCAATTTACAGGCTATGTATAACATCTGCTTGGATAGACCCAAATCCCCCTTTATTTTCACAGTGGCTGGCCCGGCTATTGTCAATATGCAATCCTGAAAAGGCTATTTACGCTAAGAAGGGTATCGGGCCAAAAAGAAAGGGTTAGCTATTTGGGAACCCCTGTCTAGTTGGCTTGACCAGACTAACCCTTATTAAATTTAGGGAAGGAAGCAAATCTCTTTGAGTCTTTTGTTTGGTTGTTAAATTATTAGAGTACAAGTTAGCCCACAGAGCTGAAGACGAGATGGTCGGTTTAGTTCGTTATGCTATTAACACGGTATTTATATGTATTTTTAGTACTGTTTTTTATGTATTTTGTATTTTTGCATTTTTTGCACAGAATATCTTACTCCCAATTAATGTATGCCAGGAAAACAATGAATTGTAATCTTGCACTTCTATGTAATTGCTGCATTAAGGCCAGACGAAGGGGTCTGTGCGCATTGACCTTTTTGCTAGCTTTATAGATGAACCTCGGAAGACTGGCCTTGCCTGGCACACTTTCTATTTGTATCTTTTGCACTGCTCCGCTTGGACTGTGTACATTGCACTTCTGCACTGGTCACTTTATTTCTAATGGATATATGTTCGAAAATGATGAAAAATGATGAACTATAACTTTGCACTTTATGTATTTAATTTTACTAAGGCCTGAAGCATGTTTGTAAGAATATTATCTTCTATGCTATTGGGGGCCTGAAACGGTGAATATGGCAAAATGGCAAAATGGACCTTCCTGCTTTTGGCATATGAATATGACCGACTGAAAAGGGCAGGGCGGGGTTGGAGGCGCTGTACTACACTGCTTTGTTTTCTTTGTAAATGGCATATTTAAAAATCAATACAAATTTTTAAAAAAAGAAATTAAAAAAAAGAAACTTGAAAGCACCAGATTTTTCTGTACTTTCACTGTTTTAACACCCTCTGGTTTCAAAAAGAATAAATGCAGTCCATACCCCTAAGCACTTTCTGTGATGGGTGTTCCTGCTGTGGCCCATTTGGGCCATGCTAAGCCGCTTAATACACCCTTGTGGACAACTACCATATTTCTGAACCCCTTGGACCTACTTCCGATCTCGTTTTGGGAAGCATGACTCACATCATATAGTTCCAGTTCACTGTTTACTGCATGTTCACAGCTGAATTCTGACCAGTCTGTCAGTCCAGGGCAAATATTCTATCCTCCTTTATTAAGAGCAGGACAGAGATTTAGTTTCTGAAAGTTTGGGTATCAGGATTCTTGCATAAAAGATCGCAGTGGATATGGATACCTCCAAATCAGTTTCCTCCCATACAATACAGCCAACAATCCTATTCTTAGGTTTTAATTGTGATGGTCTAAAGAGCACACCTATAGGAGTTGCACCTCTTCATACATAAGGATAAGGAGCCATATTGTGAACATATTCAGTGTGGATGCACCATGCAAAGAGGTCCATGAGCTGGTTTTGGTGACACTGCACTGCCTTTAGTGCACACAATCATTCAGAAAGTCTATGAATTTGTGTGTAAGCTATAGACAGTACAGCTAGACGTTTCATAGTAGGTGCTGCAGATGGTGAATTGTTAGCAAAGATAGGTGCATGGAGCTGTTCTGAGCCTGCACCCTGAAAAAGATACATCCCCAGGATCACCAAGTTCAACTTTCATTTCTACTACCTCCATCGAAAAAAGAAACTTCGAATTTATGGTGCTGAAATAAGATTTGACACTTTCCAACATCACCTTTACAAAAGACTGTGACCACACTTAATGGAATCAGACTGAGCTTTTTTCCCTGGGATGGAAAATAAACTATAACACTGAACAACGCAAAGAATATAAAGCCCGAAAGTGCCTTATGAAATAATGAAATCGCCATAAGCAACAAAGTCCATGCACTGCTTAAAAAAGAACAAAGACCTACCTACATGCTTCACAAACATCAATGTTTTGCGGTCCTCAAAAAAACACATTATCCCACAGGCATGACCCAAACAATGTACAGCAACTTAGTAGCTGATCTGAACTGTGCCTAGGAATGAGCCAAGGTAATGGAAGGGAGGCTTGGGTCCTTGCGCAAACCAGATCAAACCACTTCTATTGTGTAAACTAACAAGGTAACTAGTTGCCTTGTTTTTTTATTGTTCAAAAATAAAGGTACCAATGTTCTGATTTCATTAGCCCTTGTGGTTTATTTCACTTTTCTTTTTCAGAAAAATGTTTTTTCATTAAGGCATGTCTCAAGGGCAACACTTAGTTTTGAAAACACAAAATACTAACATACATTTAACTACATTTATATATACATGAATTATCAAACAACATATAATGACCTACTGATATATTCATATACATAAACAACATCAATTATGTGGCCTTTCTTTCACCAGTCCTTCATTAACACATTAACACTAGGCGGATTGTTCACTTTATATTGTATATAGTATATCCTGCCAATGTGTATTGCCCTGGGGTCGCTGACTTTAAATGTTGTCAAGGGGAGATTAGCTACAATTCTGTATCTCTCTCAGACACTATTAATGTGGCTGTTCTTTCCCAAAGGCATGGGCCAACGCGTTTCAAGCCCCTAACTGTCCCAGGGGTTCTCCTCAGGACCTGGACTCTGTCATTTCTGTTAAAAATAAAATGAACGGGTGTTTGTTAGGGAGTATTGATTGTGGATTACCCTATTACTCAACTTCACTCTTTCATTGATTTAGTCTCATACTTTTAGTCGTATCAGAATAGAATCTTCCAATGTCGGGTATCACCACAAGAGGTACTTGTGGGAAAACGAGTTCTGTAAGGGGAATATTCCATGTTCAGTATGTGATTATTAGCCTGTGCAGATTCAGTAACTGTAATATACGTGACACAAACAGTTTGGGTAATATCAGTATTTCAAATTGCACTCACCTTTTGATTAAAGAGCACTGTTCTTCTGCCTTTGCCTTTTAGCCTTCCTGCTTCTATTGTGCGCCTAGGAGATGAAAGCCATTTGTTAGAGGTAGGTTGCTTACACGTGCTTGTGATGCAACCAAGTGGCGTGTGCTCGTTGTACAAATCCGCCACTCATGTAGTGCTGTCTATTTGCATTGCATTTAATAACGCGCTTCTATTCAAGGCGACATTTTTACTCAGTGATTCCTTTAGTTTGTAATGGTTTAACTTGCCTTCAATGATCCTTGAAGTTCCTTTCATTCCATCTGCATGCTTGCTTCAATCTCGTGGCTGCTCGGTTTTGGATTGCTCGAGTGGCTTTGATGTTCATCAAGGCTACAGAATCAATTACAGAAACTGACTCATAAGGATAAGATTCGTTTTCTTGTGCTTTAAAGTTGCATGATTAAAGTTGTAGTCCCAAACTGTGTTTAAAGCTATGGGGGTCATTATGATGGCGGAGGGTCCGCCACCGCCAGTCGTGCGGTGGCGGTCCCTCCGCCATCGAACGGCTATTTTCCCCCGCCATATTACAATGGCGGGGGAATCGATGCGGAAGCGTGGCGGTTGCAAAGACCGCCCGCCACGGTTCCACAAGGCGGTCCTTTTCTGACCGCCTTGCGGAACGAAAACATAGGCCTACATTGCGCACCGCCGTAGGGATTATGATATCCCTTTCCTCTGGTCTTTTCGCGGAGGGCAACCTGCCACGAAAAGAAAGGCGGAAACGGATTCAGGGGCCCATAGCGGGCCCCCCTTCATCCCTGGGCCTTGGACAAGAGCACTGGGGGCACCTATGGTGCCCCCTACATATCCCTGCACCATGTGGCAGGCACTGCATGCTGCCTGCCACGTAGTGCAGGGATATGCAAGTGCCTCGTATTTGCATTGTGACAGGGGTTACTGATCGCATCCCCGCCACAATGCAAAGTATGGGCGATGCGACCGCCACAGTGGCGGTCGCATCGTAATTGGGGTTGCGGGACCGCCGCCTTACAGGTGGACGGTCCCAGTCCCTGTTACGATGGCAGACGGACTCAAGTCCACCTGCCATCGTAATGAGGCCCTATGGGGCATATTTACGTTCCCTGGCGCATCCCTGCATATCAGCAGGGATGCGCCAGGGAAAATGCGTCACGCAAGTTTACCCTTGTGCCACGTCCGATGCGCCGCATTTACAATGCGGCGCAAGGATAAGCAGATGCGTGACGCATCTGCCGGCGGAAGGTTGGCGCAGTGCTGAAGTTGTGTCGCAAGCGCGACGCAACTGCAGCACTGTTCCAACCTTCCCTATCCCTAACATGGTGCGTCAATCCTTACGCCTGCTTGAAGCAGGCGTAAGGATTTGACGCACCAGCGCCGAAAAGTGACTGCGTGAAATCTTGTAGATTTCACTACGTCACTTTTCCGAGGCGTTCCTGCGCCGGAACGCCCCCTGCGCCAGTACGCCCACATGAAACCTGACGCAGGTTTCATGTGGCGCAGGGTTTACTACATGACGCATCTCCCTAGATGCGTCACGTTGTAAATATAGCGCAACGCGGCGCATGGTTTGCGTCGCCGCTGCGTCACATGCGTGACACAATGGCGGCGCAAAAGTGGCGCAAGGGGCTTGTAAATATGCCCCTATGTTTTTAGTTCAAAGTCTATTAATTTCCGTCATTTCATTTTAACCTCTCGTGGCAGTATTGAACTTCATGATAAGGTAAGCCTCCTTTCTCATTAGCAGAATTTTCGGGTCTCCACCTCTGGGGCTCGGCGTAATTGTGCAAAGTACAGTCCATTTAAAGTCTTTTTCTGTATGGCCCTTCTCCACAAAGTGATTGACCATGGGGCCTGTAAGAATTTTATTTTTTAATCTGGAGCAGTGTTGTATAATCCTTTGTTTTAACTCCTGCTTGTTTTTTCCTATGCATATTTTCTGGCATGGACAGATAGCATAGACCACATTTTTTGTTTTGCAGTTCGTGAACTCATTATGCCTCCGTTGTATTTGACCATCTATGAAGGAGGAACCTTCGATGGTGGAGTTACACGCTGTGCGGTTTCCGCATCTGTGATGGCCTTGAATAGGTTTCAAGTTAAAAATAGTTTGGGACTACAACATCCATCATGCAACTTTGAAGCACAAGAAAACGAATCCGTTCCTTACGAATCAGTTTCGGTAATTGATTCTATAGCCTTGATGAACATCAAAGCCACTCGAGCAATCCAAAACCGAGCAGCCACAAGATTGATGCAAAAACAACAGTTGATGGACAGAATGCAGGACAATGTCATACATTCACCCCAGTACAGAGATCTGGGCCTAAATCCATCGTTTTTTTGCTCACCATGCCATTCCAGTTTGAACACAGCCATATGCAAATCAGTCTTGACCCTGTGCCTCATGGGAACAGTCCAGCCCGAACTGCCAAGCCAGGTTCTCCCTGGACTGGAAACAAGCATCCTAGGACCGGTTTCGGGGTTTCACCCCTCTTCAGCCAGGATAGCTTGATTCCAGTGGCATGGAGAGCACGGGACCCACGTCTGGGCATACCCGTCCCACTCGGGGTGACAAATGCAAAAACAACAGTTGATGGACAGAATGCAGAACAATGTCATACATTCACCCCAGTAAAGAGATCTGGGCCTAAATCCATCGTTTTTTTGCTCACCATGCCATTCCAGTTTGAACACAGCCATATGCAAATCAGTCTTGACCCTGTGCCTCATGGGAACAGTCCAGCCCGAACTGCCAAGCCAGGTTCTCCCTGGACTGGAAACAAGCATCCTAGCACCGGTTTCGGTGTTTCACCCCTCTTCAGCCAGGATAGCTTGATTCCAGTGGCATGGAGAGCACGGGACCCACGTCTGGGCATACCCGTCCCACTCGGGGTGACAAATGCAAAAACAACAGTTGATGGACAGAATGCAGAACAATGTCATACATTCACCCCAGTACAGAGATCTGGGCCTAAATCCATAGTTTTTTTGCTCACCATGCCATTCCAGTTTGAACACAGCCATATGCAAATCAGTCTTGACCCTGTGCCTCATGGGAACAGTCCAGCCCGAACTGCCAAGCCAGGTTCTCCCTGGACTGGAAACAAGCATCCTAGGACCGGTTTCGGGGTTTCACCCCTCTTCAGCCAGGATAGCTTGATTCCAGTGGCATGGAGAGCACGGGACCCACGTCTGGGCATACCCGTCCCACTCGGGGTGACAAATGCAAAAACAACAGTTGATGGACAGAATGCAGAACAATGTCATACATTCACCCCAGTACAGAGATCTGGGCCTAAATCCATCGTTTTTTGCTCACCATGCCATTCCAGTTTGAACACAGCCATATGCAAATCAGTCTTGACCCTGTGCCTCATGGGAACAGTCCAGCCCGAACTGCCAAGCCAGGTTCTCCCTGGACTGGAAACAAGCATCCTAGGACCGGTTTCGGGGTTTCACCCTCTTCAGCCAGGATAGCTTGATTCCAGTGGCATGGAGAGCACGGGAACCACGTCTGGGCATACCCGTCCCACTCGGGGTGACAAATGCAAAAACAACAGTTGATGGACAGAATGCAGAACAATGTCATACATTCACCCCAGTACAGAGATCTGGGCCTAAATCCATCGTTTTTTTGCTCACCATGCCATTCCAGTTTGAACACAGCCATATGCAAATCAGTCTTGACCCTGTGCCTCATGGGAACAGTCCAGCCCGAACTGCCAAGCCAGGTTCTCCCTGGACTGGAAACAAGCATCCTAGGACCGGTTTCGGGGTTTCACCCTCTTCAGCCAGGATAGCTTGATTCCAGTGGCATGGAGAGCACGGGACCCACGTCTGGGCATACCCGTCCCACTCGGGGTGACAAATGCAAAAACAACAGTTGATGGACAGAATGCAGAACAATGTCATACATTCACCCCAGTACAGAGATCTGGGCCTAAATCCATCGTTTTTTGCTCACCATGCCATTCCTGTTTGAACACAGCCATATGCAAATCAGTCTTGACCCTGTGCCTCATGGGAACAGTCCAGCCCGAACTGCCAAGCCAGGTTCTCCCTGGACTGGAAACAAGCATCCTAGGACTGGTTTCGGGGTTTCACCCTCTTCAGCCAGGATAGCTTGATTCCAGTGGCATGGAGAGCACGGGACCCACGTCTGGGCATACCTGTCCCACTCGGGGTGACAAATGCAAAAACAACAGTTGATGGACAGAATGCAGAACAATGTCATACATTCACCCCAGTACAGAGATCTGGGCCTAAATCCATCGTTTTTTGCTCACCATGCCATTCCAGTTTGAACACAGCCATATGCAAATCAGTCTTGACCCTGTGCCTCATGGGAACAGTCCAGCCCGAACTGCCAAGCCAGGTTCTCCCTGGACTGGAAACAAGCATCCTAGGACCGGTTTCGGGGTTTCACCCCTCTTCAGCCAGGATAGCTTGATTCCAGTGGCATGGAGAGCACGGGACCCACGTCTGGGCATACCCGTCCCACTCGGGTGACAAATGCAAAAACAACAGTTGATGGACAGAATGCAGAACAATGTCATACATTCACCCCAGTACAGAGATCTGGGCCTAAATCCATCGTTTTTGCTCACCATGCCATTCCAGTTTGAACACAGCCATATGCAAATCAGTCTTGACCCTGTGCCTCATGGGAACAGTCCAGCCCGAACTGCCAAGCCAGGTTCTCCCTGGACTGGAAACAAGCATCCTAGGACCGGTTTCGGGGTTTCACCCCTCTTCAGCCTCCAGACGTGGGTCCCTTGCTCACTTTGCCACTGGATTCAAGATAGCCTGGCTGATGAGGGTTTTGAACCCGAAACCGGTCCCAGGATGCTTGTTTCCGGTCCAGGGAAGACATGGCTTGGCAGTTCGGGCTGGACTGTTCCCATGAGGCACAGGGTCAGACTGATTTGCATATGGCCATGTCTGAACTGGGGTGGTGGAGTGAGCTAAAGAATGATGATGGATTAAACCCAGATCAGTTGACTGTGGGTGAGTGTTTGATTTGCTATAACGCTCCGTCCATCATCCTCTTTGGTATCGCTTTGTTCGCCCTAAGTTGGCAGGGTATACCCAGACGTGGGTCGCTTGCTCACTTTGCCACTGGATTCAAGATAGCCTGGCTGATGAGGGTTTTGAACCCGAAACCGGTCCCAGGATGCTTGTTTCCGGTCCAGGGAAGACATGGCTTGGTAGTTCGGGCTGGACTGTTCCCATGAGGCACAGGGTCAGACTGATTTGCATATGGCCATGTCTGAACTGGGGTGGTGGAGTGAGCTAAAGAATGATGATGGATTAAACTCAGATCAGTTGACTGGGGGTGAGTGTTTGATTTGCTCTAACGCTCCGTCCATCATCTCCTTTGGTATCGCTTTGTTCGCCCTAAGTTGGCAGGGTATACCCAGACGTGGGTCCCTTGCTCACTTTGCCACTGGATTCAAGATAGCCTGGCTGATGAGGGTTTTGAACCCGAAACCGGTCCCAGGATGCTTGTTTCCGGTCCAGGGAAGACATGGCTTGGCAGTTCGGGCTGGACTGTTCCCATGAGGCACAGGGTCAGACTGATTTGCATATGGCCATGTCTGAACTGGGGTGGTGGAGTGAGCTAAAGAATGATGATGGATTAAACCCAGATCAGTTGACTGGGGGTGAGTGTTTGATTTGCTCTAACGCTCCGTCCATCATCCCCTTTGGTACAGCCACAAGATTGAAGCATGGTGCAGATGGAATTAAAGGAACTTCAAGGTTCATTGTAGGCAAGTTAAACCATTACAAACAAAAGGAATCACCGAGTAAAAACGTCGCCTTGAAGAGAAGCGCGTTATTAAATGCAATGCAAACAGACAGCACTACACGAGCGGCGGATTTGTACACCAAGCACACGCTGCTTGGTTGCATCACATGCACGTGTAAGCAACCTATCTCTAACAAATGGATTTCATCTGCTAGGCGCACAATAGAAGCAGGAAGGCTAAAAGGCAAAGGCAGAAGAACAGTGCTCTTTAATCAAAAGGCGAGTGCAATTTGAAATACTGATATTACCCAAACTGTTTATGTCATGTATATTACAGTTACTGAATCTGCACAGGCTAATAATCACATACTGAACATGCTATATTCCTTACAGGAACTCGTTGTCCCACAAGTACCCCTTGTGGTGATACCCGACATTGGAAGATTCCATTCTGATACGACTAGAGGTATGAGACTAAATCAATGAAAGAGTGGAGTTGAGTCATAGGGTTAATCCACAATCAATACTCCCTAACAAACACCGTTCATTTTATTTTTAACAGAAATGACCGAGTCCAGGTCCTGAGGAGAACCCCTGCAACAGTTAGGGGCTTGAAACGAGTTGACCCATGACTTTGGGAAAGAACAGTCACATTAATAATGTCTGAGAGAGATCCAGAATTGTAGCTACTCTCCCCTTGACAACATTTAAAGTCAGCGACCCCAGGGCAATACACATTGGCAGGATATACTATATACAATATAAAGTGAACAATCCGCCTAGTGTTAATGTGTTAATGAAGGACTGGTCAAAGAAAGGCCACATAATTGATGATGTTTATGTATATGAATATGTCAGTAGGTCATTATATGTTGTTTGGTAATTCAAGTACATATAAATGTAGTTAAATGTATGTTTGTATTTTGTGTTTTCAAAACTAAGTGTTGCCCTTGAGACATGCCTTAACGAAAAACATTTTTCTGAAAAAGAAAAAAAGAAAAGTGAAATAAACCACAAGGGCTAATGAAATCAAAACATTGGTACCTTTATTTTTGAACAATCAAAAAACATGCAACTAGAAATGAGCCAAAGCATCCTGCGGCGTGTGACAAATCTGGGCCTGTTTTTAGTGTCCACCAAATTTCTGTTCACATTTAGACTACTAGGTACTGGTTTTCTGACTCTGTGCCCTGGGCTCTGCTAACCAGACCCAAGGCCTTTCCTATGATTAGAAGTACATGCTTAAGTATAATTATAATTGGAAATGACAGACCCCTGTAAGTCCCTAGTATATAATAAGGCAAAGTAGATCGCGGTTGGCCTCAAAAGTAGTCTTTGTCCTGGTCAAGCGCAACCAGATGTCCCAGTTCGGCGCTATAGGTTTTTTAGTACTAGAAAGTGTTTATTTTTTAAATATTCAAATCTCCAGTTACCTACATTGGATTTTGTCATTTTGGTGTATATTTGTTCATAAAAATATAACCTATTCATATAAATTTGTGTTGTATTTTTATTGTGTGTTGTGTCTTACTTATTTAATGTATTGGTGCTTCTAAATGCTTTACACACCTGTCTCCTATGTTACGCCTGTCTGCTCGTTGCCAGCTACCAAGGGTTGAGCAAGGGAATCATTTATTGAGACCCTGACTGAACCTTTCATTGTGTTTGTGGGGCCTTATTACTAGTAGTAAGTCCCTACTCATTACTACTAACAAACCACTTTCCAACACAAGTGATGCAGCTTCTTTACTACCTTAGCTGCTTCTTCATACAGCAGCATAGCCTGCTCTCACCAAAGTATCTATAACTAACAGTATGCATATAATATGTTATTTTTAAAATCTCAAAGCGAAGAACAGGACAGAGTGAAATTGGATTTCAAAACCTGACAATGGAACACGCCACTATATAACTATATCTTGTGTCCTAAAGAAAATCTTCCTCCATTGCCATTTGTCTGCAGAACAAATCAGTAGGAAGGGTTGTTAAATGTCCACCATTTACTTTTTATCTTCTACAATTACATTGTCATGGGATGCACAAATAAACCCGTTCATCCACATCATTGACATGGGGTGGGACTGGACAGCTGGAAAGAGGATTTTTGAGTACTGTAAAAGTAGATAGGCAGGGAGTTCAGAGAAATAATTAAAAACTACTTGAAAGAGCAAATTCAATTAACTGTGCAAAGAAGACAGTTGGGAACATGACAGAATGCATGGCTCATTTACAATAGGAATGAATGAAAGAGAAATCTACTTATAAGCACTGAAGAATCATCACCCAAGTGAAAAGAATAACTACTGATAACCATACATTTTTACATTTTTGAAACCATTGATAAACACTTAAAAAAACACATAAAAATTCAGGAAAAAATGGAAACTGAAAACAAGAAAGCAGGCTCAAACTTTTTGCTTTATTCCAAGTGACCAAGTGACGCACAATGTATAGAATGTTTCAAAGATCATGCATATAAAACAGACCTATAGAATTCTGATAAATAGGCAGTACATTTTATTGACTGTCTCAATACCAACAACACTTGAAATGTTGGTTGATATCTGATTTAAGTCATGATAACTTCACATCAGACTTTCTATTTCAATGCCCAGAAAATGTAATAGATTAGAATTGGGAACAACTAAGATGCATAATTTACAGCTCCTAAAGATGGTTAAAAAAAAAATGCTCTTACGAATGCAAATAATATTGAGCTAATATCTATTTTCTAAACCATAAATCAATAGTGCCCACAAATAATGATGAGCTAGTTTGTATACAATGCCAAGCCTTATGGTGCCCCTAAGGCCCTGTGATTAAAGGAAAAAAGGGATGATTGAGGGATGATTTGAAAACAGCTGTGAAATCAATGTTTGTGGCGTAGGCAAAACAATTGAACTCAATAGTAATGACCTTCTGCTTGTTGACTTCTTGCATGTCATAGGGTGTTGTCTGTAGTCTAGTTTTGCTGATTGTGTGTTTGATTCACAAACATTTATCTGTGGGTAGGTGTGACATACTTTTTTGTTTCCCTTAACTTGGTACTACAACATGAGAAAGTCAAACCTTCTTAAATCAAATATTTGTGACTCATTCCTGTAGTCTCTTGGTTAATGGAGCTAAAGCTAGTGCCAAGATGCCCTTGGGTATACGCCGCACTTTACATAATATTAAATATCAAATAAATATCAAATATTCCTGAGGGTTATTCATTGTGGAATTTGTTGAATTGCTACGAGGTTTAAGGAATTGGAGAGTTCTCTGTGATGTTTGGCCTATTATATGTTCAACATTTATGAAATTATCTATGGACATCAAAGGGAATGGGATGTAAAAAGTTTTGAAAAATGCTGAATGGTAATCTGACTGACAATGACCTGGTTACATGATGTGTTTGCTTCTGGGCACAAAGCAGATCCTTTTCAATTACTGATATATTTAAGCGGATTTCTTTAATCATATCAGGAGATTTAAATGTATTAAATGTTTTCAGGGTGATCATTTTCCTCCGACTCGTCCCTTAGCTGCCCCAAATATAATCTTATAAGATACTTGTATTTTTAATTGAATTTTCAACTTGACAG
The DNA here is from genome assembly GCA_963921515.1 of Calotriton arnoldi. Lineage (NCBI taxonomy): Eukaryota > Metazoa > Chordata > Amphibia > Caudata > Salamandridae > Calotriton > Calotriton arnoldi. The sequence goes on along the minus strand of CAWUFW010005511.1, from coordinate 429,517 downwards.
AGCACATTTTCTATTCCTCCATCAATCTTGCACCATCTTGAGGTTCTTCTTGTCTCCACCCAGTATCTTGCCTTTTGCCATACCGGTGCAATTTCAAATAAAGAGATAACATTGAAGTGCTGCAGGGTAGGTCATAGGAAGACCTGTTATGCTCCATATAATGGAGGTGGATGCACATTTGCAAAGCAGTCAGTGGCAGTGCATCCAAGGCATTGCAAAACCAAGCCCATTTGTGCCTGTCTATTCCCCTCTGGGCATAGGACAGGTCATGATGGAGGTTTAGCATCACAAACATTTCAGGTGAGAAGAGACTTTGGGCCAAATGTATCATTATTTCATTCAACACAATGCAGCAAGACAACTTGCTGTGCTATGTGAAAGGGAGTGGGCAGGAATGCGCCATATCTATCACGATATAGCACATTCCTGTCTTCTGCCTGCGTTGGTGCAAGATCTGCAGCCCAGCACCAACAGCAGGCACCCTGGGTGCCTGAGCTACTGGCAGGATTGCTTTTTTGCAGGAAGGTACACCTTCCTGCACAAAAACTATCTTTAGAGCCATTTTCCTCTTTCTAAGTGTGCTACAGAATGCTGCACAGTCAAAAAGGGGAAGCAACAAGGAGAAATATTTCTCCCTGCTGCCAGTCTGGTGGGAAGGTATATAATTCTGACACATCCCCAAGTCTACCAGTGTTGGTAAATCTGGGAATGCTTCAGAAGGCATGGGTGGATGCGTGGAAACACCCAAAACTCCAACCATGTAATGCCCCCACCACAACTTGTGCTGCCTTGCATTACTCCATATTTAGCAAGCCATGGACGGCCATGTAAGGCGGCCTTGGTGGCTTGGTATATCTCATTCTAGATTTTGGTCATCCTGCGCCACTTTGCATGGCACAGGGATGACGTAAACTTTTATGAATCTGGGCCTTTTGTTCTTTCATTTCACCATTCAGTTATCTGTAAGTGTAGCTCATATCAGAAACTTTTTCTGAGGTATACTGTGCCTCTCCAAAATTTGCCATGGCACTACCATGGTTTCAGTCTTTCATCTTGCTTTACTCCTTAGTTTACTTTTATTATTCCACAGACCCCATTTACATTTTCTGCTTCCTATTTCCTTCCCATTACATTTCCCCCTTTTACTACCTTTTTTACTTTTACCTCCCCTTCCTTTTCTTTAACACCTATACATACGCCTTCTACTTACCCACTTTACTTCTTTTTTAATTTTTATTTTCTCCGTCCCTTTCTTCATTTTCCCATTCTATACCCTCTCCATTCTACCTTTCACCCATTTACTTCCCCTTCCTTTAATACCCATACCTCTTGTACTCACCCACTTTACTATTTGTTTTACTTTTAGCGTTCCCCCTACCATGTTTATATTTTACCCATCTAATCCTCCTCCTCCTGTTACTTTCCCCCTTTTAAACCCTTCTAATTTTATTACCTTTTAATAATTCCCCACTCCAGCTATGTTTTTTCCACCATCCTAAACACCCTTCCCTGTTACTGTCTTACCTTTCTCTTGATGGCCTATGCCTTTTCTACAAAAATATACTTTTATAGGTAGTTAGTTATTTTGGCATATTTCTAATTTCTCTCATAATAGTCAAAGTAACAATATACCATCTCCAACACATTACTACTAGTTGGTCATTTTATGCCAACCACGATGACACTTCAGCAAAGGAAGTTCTATGACATCATTGGTGTGTCATGGCTGGTGAATGGACCTGCACGCATAGGGAAAGACAACCTTGATTTGATATTTTCAGACTTTGACTGGGGAACATTTGACTATAGTTTATATCTTTCACAGATAGTAACAAAGCAGTATTTTTCACTTTAACTATTCAAATATATATAAACAGTCATTTTAATAGAGCATGGGCCAAATTTAACAAACACTTACCTTTATGGCTGGACCCTCCCAATCCTATCCAACTGCTTCAAAACTGATGTCAAGTCAAGTTGAAAACTAGATCGCCTCTATTCTGGATGCAACTCTTTGATTAAAATCCAAACAAATGTCTATAAAACTATAGACCCTGTTGCAGATAAATTCAACTGCAAAGCTGTCCTTATCTCTTATAAAAGATATTTACTAAAAATGCACAATATACATATTACTCTATCAGAATTAACATGTCATACATTCCTGCTAGAGAAGTGTTCACTATTTTCCAAAGCCTAGCTTCTTCAGAGGTTGATACTCCTTTCATCGTACCTATTTATTTCCTCGGCCATCATCACTCTGACATCTTTAACCATGAAAGTTTAGATATTTTGAATTCTCTGAAGAACAATCAAGAAAAATTGAATATCACATTCGAATTCCTCCAAAGGAAGGAGCTGAGGCATCTAATTTTCTTTCCTCATTCTCTTTCGTAGTAGATGAGCAAATAGCATTATCAAATTCAAAATATTTCCTCTGATTCCCTTCTAGATCCTAACCCCAGTAAATGATGTAGATTTTTTTCAAACTCTGTAACCCTTAATTTGACTGTTCATTGCTTTTGCACCACCCAATGGGGTGCAAAAGTGCCGCAACCCTTAAGTTTGATTTATTAAGCCACGTAAGGCCACCTTGCATGGTCCTGAGTGGCTTGATAAATCCAGAGTAACGCAGTGCAGAGCAAATAATTTTGTTTCGTTACTCTGCTCTAGGGAGGCATTACATGAGTGGTGCGTGGTTGTTTCCTTGCAAAAGCCATGGCTTTTGGCACATTCACAGATTTACTATTAGCGGTAGACCTGGGAATGCATCAAAACTGCTACACATCCCCAGGGAAGGCTCAATGAGGAGAAATATCTTTATTTCTCCCTGTTGTTTCCTCCTTCCTCTTTCTTTGTGCACATTTTGCAGCACACATATAAAGAAGAAAAGGCCTCAGGGGATTCTTTGTGTGCAGGCAGGTGTCCCTTCCTGCACAAAAACAATCCTGCTTACAATGCAGGCGCTCTTGTGACTTGTTGCACTGCGCTGAGTGACTTGTTGGGAAATATGTCCCTTGATAACTTTTCATGCATAAATTGTTGAAGGTACTTGTAGTAGTCAACTTAGACAACACCTGGGGCCATATTATATAAAGTGCCTGGGGGGGCAACTGGCGCTTACACCCGCTTTGCGCGCCCCGGGGCACTTTGGTATTACAGAAAGGACCGCAGACGCTTGTGGGGCCCCTTCTGTAATACCAATAGCGCTGGTGCAGATAAAGTGCCAACGCTATCTTCAGAGGGCATTCCCTCATTTGCATGAGGGCGTGCCCCATGCAAATAAGGGAATCTCTTTGCCTCTGCGTCCCCCCCGTATTACAGATGCAAAGAGCCCCCAGACATCCCTAATCCCCTTCAAAAGTGCAGGTGTGTTGCCGCCTACACTATGAAAACACAGAGCGGCTGTAAAGCAGCTGCTCTGTATTTCACAGGAATGCGCTGCCCCCAGGACAGCATGAGTTCGCAGCTGCCCTAGGGGCAGCGCATTCATGGCAATAGTGTGCATTTTCACTGTTTGCACCCGGCGCACCTTTTTAAAGGTGCACCCGGCGCAAACAATGAACAAGTGCATTTACAATAATACGGCCCCAGGTATGAAATGATATCTTTAACTTTCATCAATTTGACTTCTGTTCTTCTTAAAGCACTGAAATGATGCGACCAGCTGTAGCAAATTATATTAGATTGGTTTATGGAGAGAGATGGAATTCCACGCTGATATGGATGGATTTGTCAGCGACTTTTGAGACTGCATCTTCTCCTGTTCAGATACATTTTCTTAGGGATAGCAATGATAAGGTTCAGGCTCTATGTTTTTCATCTTTTTTGTATCGGAGCATTGTCAAACTGTCTTTAACCCGCCTTTAATCTCAGACTATGTGAAGACTGTGGTGTTCCACAAGTGTCAGCGCCGAGCCCCACCCTATTCACCATATATGTGGAACTATTAGTTCCCAGAACACATCGTTTCAGGGTAAATGTTTACCTCTATGCAGATGACACCCATAGCTAGTACAATTGGACTGCGCCAATAATTAGTCCTGCAACACGTTTTAAGATTGACATAAAGCACTCATTTTCACTTCACGCAAAAACAACATTAAGAAATACACCACCAAAAGTAACTTAATATCACAGCACACAAATCTAACTGTGATTCTTTTAATTTCAAGAGTTCGCCAGGGTGAGTCTGCCTTTTCTGTACTCCCGGCTACAGATTGAAAGTATCTTCCTGAAGAGCTTCAAGCCACTACTAAAATCCTTTGCTTTTGCAACCTCTTAAAATTCACATTTTCTATGCCCCACTAGCATCCTCGATTTCCAGTTTCACTTAGAGTCTTGTATTCGTGCCAAGAACCCTGATTTTCAATTACCAGACTAACAAACTCTAAGTTAAATATAAATGCATCAATGTTTAATGAAGATCAAGGGAAGGAGTAACCCTGTTTAGGCATGCAAACCGGGGAATTTATTATAGTCCGAAAGTGTGGCAAAACCATTTGCTAAGGCACTGGAACATAATCTTTTACCACCCAATGGGCAGCAACACAGGGCCTGGAATTTCTTTCCATTCGGAATTTTCTTTGAATATTTGATTAAGGATTTTGCCAACAAAATGGAAGAGTGGAGCTATTCACCCTTGGCTTCACAGGGAAGTTCTTTTGAGATGAAGGACAGAAGAATCAGAGGAGATGGCATGCATAATTAGAAAACCTAGGGCCTGATTTATAAATAGTGCTACCACAACAAATGATGGACTGAATGCTGAGTAAATCAAACATTCACCCCCAGTCAAGAGATCTGGGCTAAATCCATCGTTCTTTTGCTCATTACGCCACCTCAGTTTGGTTCCAGCCATATGCAAATCACTCTTGACCCTGCTCCTCATGCGAACAGGCCAGCCCAAACTGCCAAGCCGGGTACCCGCTTGACTGGAAACAAGCATCCTGGGACCGGTTTCAGGGTTTCACCCCTCATCAGCCAGGCTAGCTTTAATCCAGTGGCACAGCAAGCAACGGACCCACATCTGGGCATACCCATCCCACTTAGGGCAAAAAGTGCTACAGCAACACGATGGATGGAATGTTGAGTAAATCAAATATTCACCCCCAGTCAAGAGATATGGGTTAAATCCATTGTTCTTTTACTCACCACGCCACCCCAGTTTGTACCCAGGCATATGCAAATCAGTCTTGACCCTGCTCCTCATGGGAACAGTCCAGCCTGAACTGCCAAGCCAGATCCTCACTGGACTGGAAACATGCATCCTGGGGTGAATGTTTGGCATTGTTCAGCATTCTGTCCATCAATTGTTCTTTTTGCATTTGTCACCCTGAGTTGGCATGGGTATCCCCAGATGAGGGTCCCGTGCTCTCAATGCCACTGGAGTCAAGCTAGTCTGACTGACAAGGGGTGATACCCCGAAACCGGTCCCAGGATGATTGTTTCCGGTCCAGGGAGGCCTAGCAGTTTGGGCCGGACTGTTCCCATGGGGAGCTGGGTCAAGTTTGATTTCCAGATGGCTGGCTTTAAATTGGATTGGCATGGGGAGCAAAAAAATGATGGATTTAGGCCCAGATTTCTGTACTATGGTGAATATTTGATATTGTTCAACATTCTGGCCATCAATTACTCTTTCTGCATTTCTGATTTATAAATAGGTGCACAGTCCGTTGTTCTGCCATGGGGACAGAGGAAATAACTCTGTCCCCCTGGTGTAGGGCCTGCCCACATTATTTATAAATGACCACCAGGCAGGCGTTCATTTATAATGTATTGGCAGATACGCCGTCAAGGGCCTGCCAATGCATTTGGCTGTTTGGTGCAGGGTGGAGGACAGAGCCCTACACCAAACAGTTTTCTTTTTAATTTTTAAAAAGAAACAAGATTTTCTTTTTGAAAATAAAATATATTATTCCCCCTTTGCCATAGGAGTCAAATCCCAAGACGAGGTGGGCATTATTTTTATTTTACTGTTCCTCATCACCAGGGTTTGACTGACGGTGACGGACAGTAAAAATTTCCAAACTCCGCGAACGGAGTGGAGTTCACCACCCAGGCCTACTTTTCTTTGTGCTGGAACGTAACTCCACATCCACTTCGAAGTACTTTGTGGGCAACATTGAAAACCTTTATGTTCCTCCTATTTCAGTGCTCCTATAGGAGGATGACACATCTCAAAGATACATCATCAAACAGATTTCGTAATCCAAGCATGTGATCGAGACGAAACCTCCAACAAGATGAAATCAGAGATCAGATCTTGAGTGTGGTCTAGAAACCTGTCATGGCTTAACCCATGGGATGGCCAATGAACTCATTTGGTCAGCAGTTTACCAAAAATATAACGTAAAAAGCAATTTTCATATTTTTCCTAAACTTTTAGTAGTTTGATTTCCCTTGTAAAGTTGGCTTTAGTTCAACTAATCTTCTGGAACCAAACTTTTAAAGGTCTTCCTCCATGTATAAATTGAGCGGTCTTTTTTCCCATAGTCATGTGGCATTCTTGGATCTAAAGCTCATAATGGGTAGATAGTAGAAGGGCACATTTTTGAGATTGCTTCAGCCTCTTTTCGGCAAGGCCTTTGCACTGTGAACTGAATCATTATCTATAAGTTGAATATATTTTTTACATTCACACTCATAGATGCGACCATGTGTCAGTGCTTAAAATGAGACAATAGAAAGAAAAGTGTGCGAGATAAAATCTTTATATTAAAAAAATGGCAGGAAAAATAAAATACGTTCTGCTTTAGTACAAAACATGGCAAATCTGACACAATAGAACTGTAAACTTCACATTACTAGAGCTCAATTAACTTATTCAAAAAGATGATTCTATTTCCACTTGGTTACAAACAGCTTTAACACTAATTTTGATTTACCTTTCTTACTGTATAAAGGGACCCTTAAATAATAACAGGCCTGATACCTGGAAGAGCATTGCGAAATCGAAGGGGGTTTGCTGTTATAGACAGTCATGCCACAACAATGGCAACACAATTTGCATCTAGAGAATCAATAAAAACCAAACTATCAACACCTAACATAAAATGCTGGTGTATCATAAGGACTTGTGCATGAAATCGTTGACTTAGGTTATGAGAAATTATTTGACAACATACTTAACATAAGAAATTGTTCAACCATGTGCAGAAGATATGAGGAAATTCAGTAACTCATTTTATGCAGTCCTTCCTCCATGTAATACAGATAAAAGGTTATCTTGTAAAGCTGAATCTTAAGATTTCAGATATCAATGATTGATGACCTGAAGCAACTGACTGCTGAACCCTATCCACTGTAGTTTCAGCTTTCACCTTCATACTCCAATACTCAGCTTGAACTTCCAAATAGTCTGAACAATCTGCAGTGGAAACAGAACAAAATGTATGTAGTTTAACATTTGTAAAACCATAAAAGTTTGTTTTCCAGTGAAGATGTTTGAATTAAACTAGTTTTAACATGCTTGCTTGGTGAGAAAAATCCCTTATTTGCTGGCATTTGAAAAATGACCATTTGAGAAAAATACATGTCCTTGGATGTGAGAAAATGATGTTTTATTAACAATGGGAAGTAAGTATCATATTTGTTATTCTAGCTTTTCCCATATCCACAATGCCTGTCACAAAAGCTACCTCGCAGTGCAGTACAATGCCATTTTGGCAGGTAACTCTTACATGCATTAATATCATACTGGATTGCTCCAGAATTTGATTGCAGATCTCACTGTCTAAAAGCAGGCCTTTTTTATAGCAGCTTGATCCTTCAAAATGGAGAAAAAACTCCTCTGCTGCTTCTCTGAAGCGTAATTTATACATTGATGGTGCAGCTTCAGGAGAGGTTGTGCAACACTTACCAGTTATAGAATACATATATGTTTCAGCTTATCAGCATAGTAATAATATTTGGGGAGAGCCCAACCAACATTCTCTATAGGTATTCTAAGGACTCACATTGCTCTTTTGGACCTTCTGTGCCAATATAAAGCTGATGATGTCTGAATGAATCTTTCTAAACCATTTCCTTATTAACAAAAGGTGTTTAGCATTAAAAAGATATAAACGTTGTGGAAATAGTTTAACAATGTTGCAATGGCTAATGAGCCTGACCCTTATTTGATGCTAATTCTTAAGATTTGTATGTAGTTTTCAAAGAAGAGGCTCATAATCTATTTCCATTTGCTCATCTGCCTTGGCTTGAACTTGATCCCTAAATACACAACTGATTTAACCATGCACTGATTTTGTATGTGACCAATGAATTGGATATGATCTGAGGGGCATATTTACGTTCCCTGGCGCATCCCTGCAAATCAGCAGGGATGCGCCAGGGAAGATGCGTCACGCAAGTTTGCCCTTGCGCCACCGCCGATGCGCCGGATGGGCAGATGCGTGTTGCATCCCCCGACGGAAAGGCGGCGCATTGCTGGAGTCGCGTCGCAAGCGCGACGCGGCTCCAGCAAGGCTCGGGGGTGCCCTATGCCTAACATGCTGCGTCAATCCTTACGCCTGCTTCAAGCAGGCGCAGGGTTTTGACGCAGCATGGGCGTAAAAGTGACTCAGTGAAATATTGTAGATTTCACTGCGTCACTTTTACGAGGCGTACCTGCGAGGGAACGCCCACCCTGCGCCGGAACGCCCACATGAAACCTGACGCAGGTTTCATGTGGCGCAGGGGTTTACAACGTGACGCATCACCCTAGATGCGTCACGTTGTAAATATTGCGCAACGTGGCGCATGTTTTGCGTCGTCGCTGCGTCACATAAGTGACCCAACGTCAGCGCAAAAGTGGCGCAAGGGGCTTGTAAATCTGCCCCAGAGTGCTTCTTTTTAAATGTAACCTTGAAATTGCACAGGAAAAGGCAGCCTCATTTACAATAAATTGGATTGTCATGTCAACTTTGGAAGAAAACACTGCAACTTCACCTGCAAATGCTAAAATGTTTATTAGACGGACCGTATACATTTCCTATTTTATGATTCTCAATATTAAAAGCTTATGGTAAAAGGTGCATAAAAAAGGGCAAGCAACCATGAGGAGCAAAGACTACATTCTGTAGTGCCCCTAATTATCAGAATATTTTTGGAGCTTTTACCCCTCATTAGTATGTTTGCTTTGGCTTTCTGGTATAGAGCCCAAATTAAGTTTATAAATCTTAGTCAATATCCTATCTTCATCATGACAACCCCTAATACCATGAGGGGGAATCCTACAGATTATTTCTAGTTGCCCTCATACCCCACTAAGGATGTCATGCTTCATCATTGGGCATTGCTCCTCGCCGGGCCAGTGCTGCAATGCCCTACGGGCCCCACAAAGGGTCACTTTGGCAGAGATCTTTTTTGGGTTTTACTATATAATGAAAAGGTGTGCGTGTGAGGGTATGATGGACATGTGGGGTGGTCAAAAGTAAGAGAATACAGAATAAAACTGTCTATTAGATACCAAGAAACTATTTTAATGTGGAAGTTCTCCTGCCAGGATTAAAACGACCAAGAAACTGGTTGAAGTAGCTGTGAGTAAGAAATAGTGTAATCAGGTCAACATGTTTAACGCCTAATGGTCCCTAATGGATCCACAGCGCTTTGTCAGGGCCAGTAAAAGGTGGGTAGTGAACCTTTCCCACACCTATAATGTGAAGTAGGTATTCCACAATGGTAAAGTACCTGGTGTAGAAGTAGATAGGTTATAAACGTCCACCCTGTATAACAATCATCAATATCCCCATTGGTCGATGCAGAGGTCAGCTCACTGTTGCTGAATATTACAGGTGCATGAAGGACCTGGGACCTCTGTTACAATCTATCATTGATTGCTTCATCAATATTGGGGATCAGCTAGCAAAAACTTGTAGAGTGGCATATAGAATAGGAGATTTTCTGATTCTGAATCTTAAGTACTAATAAAAGTGGACTATGATCTTGCAAACATTGGGAAATAATCTTATTTCCACTTGCGGCATTAATATGTACTGTGCTAGAAATGTATCTACATTTAACACTTCTTACGTAGATAGAAAAAGTGTATCCTGGTTCTCCAGATCTCAAAGCTCACCAGCAATCCAATAAACCATGTATCTTCATTAATCTGTCAATTTATTTTATAGTCTGGTGCATCCTCTAAATGCCTGCACTCCCAGTGACAATTCTCTTTCTGACCAGACCAGTTTAGAACCCCAAAGACTATTAATGGGCCTCCCTAACATGCAAGTTCAGATGTAAGCTAATCAAATGTTTAATAATTTTAAGAGAATAAGTTATTAGTTGGGGGGAACGTAAACACTACCAAAGTAATAGGTCCCAAAATGCTGCTTGGTTAAACACACAGTTTCAATAATGTATACCTGTGCTGTACACAGTGTGATCACCACAGATGTTCAGTAAACATTATAGACCTACAGTATGGCTGCCCACTCACAATCCCTGAAGAGTCCCTTCTGTGACAGGTTACGTGTGTGCAGACATGAGGCTGAACAAGGCGGTAGTTTCACATATGCAGACTGAAGACATGCATACATGTGTTTTCTTACAAGTTCACATGTAACCAACCAACAGCCACTTCCCCAAGATGTGCAGAAGTGGCCTTATCTTAAAATGCAGACACTGGCAGTTAGTACTTAGTAGTTATTCCAGTTGCTGTGAATTTGCCATGAGTGAGATTCAGGTAATGAGGCTCATTCACAGAAACAGTCCAAAAATGGGTAGTCAACAACCCATACTGCTACATACACCCCAGCCAGCTGGAACAAGTGGAAGGGGCTCATGGTGACTGAATCAAAGATGCCTAGTCAGCAGCAACAAGTGGCAATGGGTTCTGAACAGACACACCATTTGCCAGTGGTCCGCCACCAGGGATATCTTAAGCTAGCTTGCCTACGCCAAGATCATCCACCTAACTCAACCATTAGGCCATCTCTCCTTACTATGAACATAGACTTCACTAATAACCCTCCTGGTTCTTGGTCAGATGTGTCCAGGACTCTGGGCACCTACTTGGCCTGTGTAGATGTAGATCAACCCTTGCCATGTGTCATGCAACTATGCGCCGATCCTGCTCTTCTTGGCACAGCTTCTGTGCATCAGCACTGATGCATTCAAAACAGACAGGTCCAAAATCTGTGCCTTGGGTCACTGGTGGTTCTCCCTCTGGAAAATACACAACCGCTGTGCCCCACTCATCTGGCTTAACTACACCCTGAAGATGCATGTGCATATGCAGGCTGCTCGCAGAATTGACAATCACCCATAGCACTTATGTTGGGGTCTATAGCTGCTCCCACCCTTGTGGAAAGACTGACATTCTTAAGGAGAGTACAACCCAATCAAAACTGAGTACCTCACTGACAGAGAGTCATCCTTGGGCAGCCTCACCTACAGGACCCACCACGAGAACCCTAGTTCACCTGCCTTCTGCAAGAACAGGATCCATGTCCTCCATCTGTGGACTCTCAAGCCCTACTGGGTCAACTAGCAGTTCCACTGGGCACTGTGTATGCCACGCCTCACTCATGCTAACCTCAGGCTACCGCTTGGCTTCCGAGAAGTCAGATTGGAGACCTCTATGAAATTTGACAGGCCACACTGTAGGCTTCCACATCACATCTTCCACATCACTTAGGTGAGGGGCTGCCCCCAGCTGCTGAGTACATGTCTGCTAAACCAGGACTTCCAAGGGGCCTTAGGACCACACCTCAAGGCTGGTACACATAACGTGCACCAGAGAGGAGTTTGCTAAAGCAAATCCTCTTTAGTCTGTCCTTCTGACAGGTAAGAGCAATAATCCCTAACAGTGCCTAAAAGTATCTAGCACCAACCCAGGCTGATGCTCCCACAGAAGTAGGCACAACCTGACTACCTGGCTGTGCTACTGTGGGCACACCCACCTCCTATGCCACCTCCTTCCCATGGGCATCTGCCCCAAACCTGACATACATTCAGTGCACATTTAGTGCGCTTGAAGGAGTTTTCTAGATTGTGCACCTTGAAGCCTGCCCTTCAGTCAGCTCAAAGCAACAGGCAAGCTCACATGTCTTGCACACCATAAAGCTGAGGGTCCGCCTCCTCCAGCCAAACCAATGCCTTGCAAGCCAGGACTTCTCAAGGGACCTCAGGGTTGCATCCTAAAACTGGTACACCTAAAATGCACCAGACAGGAACCTGCCAAGGCAAAGTTCTCTGCAGCCTGTCCTTCTGACAGCCAGAGCAGCAATCCCTCACAGATGTAGATCTCTCCTCCCTAACTGATGCTAAGGGTCCTCCCCATCTGGAGCCGGCACCTTCCGTCCCCCTGTTTGGGTCACAGAGGGCTCACTCACTTCCTGTAAATGCCCCATCTACAGGGCCTCCGCCCCTTGTCCATAGGGTCTGAAAGCAGAGAACTTACCAAATTGGACACCAGGTTGATCATTGCCACAGTCGAAACCACAAGTGTCTGGTAAAATAGTCTCTAGGATGACATCCTTTACTCACCTACCCTACCCTGACACCTCACGGTCCACTACTAACCCATCCTAAGAATCTAGGAAGTCTGCCAGTCCCTCACAGATCTCCCCAGGTCAGTCACTAGCCCACCCACAAACCCTAGGGCATTCACTACCCTTTGTATATCTACTGGGGCTACCACTACACCTCCTACCTCGGGAACTACCCCCTTACTGGGCCACCATCAGACAGCTCCTCTCCCCAACAGGTTATCTCTCCCCAAAATGAAACCATGAGAACACAACCTTTTCTCACAAACCCAGTGTGGGAAAATTTCTCATAGTCTGCCCCATCCTGCAGGCAGGAACCATTCATGGGATCATTCAGGACATCCATGTCCTGGTACTCTCCTACCCCAACCTGACAATGGTTTTGACCTACAAAAATGGTATGAAAATCTCTCAAAAAAGGAATGACTCAATGTGCTCTCCCTCAGATCAAATCTGCCTAGCCTTCCAATCATCGCCTACAACCCAAGAAGCAGACACCACCCCTTATTCCCAATCTGTGGTGTGGGTACTTGTCACAGTCCTTAAACCTATTGAGAAACACACTCCTCATACAGGCCTAGTCTGTGTAGTGTTGGGGTTCAAATGGTACTATAGCCTGAGAACCGGTCACATTACACACAGTTAATACATTAACCATCAATGCTTTCATATGGGATCTGTGCAAAGGGTCTTTCTTTCCTATATCTTGAGTTTACACAAGCAAACATTTGAACCCCTCTCAGAGCATTATATAATGCTATCTGTGCATTAACGTATAGGTAAATCTGAAATTATGAAATGTTATCAGTGCATTCCGAAACAGGATACTATTGATCCCAGTGTTGCAAAGCAATGTATTGGGTTATTAATTGCAAAGGATATGAGCCCTTCACAAGTAATAAGTCTGCAATTGTCTTTTCACTGTGAACCAAGTACCCCATTGTAGCACTTGACTCTGCAGGGTAGCAAACCAAGGGCTACTCAGTTCCCTGGTATGCAACAAAAATGCTCAATCATTGTCCAATCAGTGCTTTTACTCTTTAAAAGGAAAAATATTTTTATTACACATATAGTGCTAGATCAAATTACAAATGTGTACATCAGGTAGCTGGAAATACATTTGGTGACATCCTCATAGTAGGTTCTGAACCCTGTAATCACAATACCCACACCTATACCAGATGTAACATCACAATATAATTTGGTGTCATTAGAAATAAGGCAGGCCTACTGACTTTTCAGGATGCTGCTAAAAGCCGTCATCTGCCATAAAGTGACATTGCAGCACCCTTGTTTGACACTGGGAAAAGAATCAATATTCACAAGTATTCCTTATAACCATAGACATACCATAGTCTTTATTTTAACTTTGTTTAGACTGCTACAGCAGTCAAAGGACCAACTACAAGGAGTCTCCACATTCCAGAGCTTCAGAACAAAAGCTCCAGCTGGACAAGTGATTAGAATACAGGGCAACCTCTCCAGTGGTTAGGGATACTATCCCATTTGAGAGGTAGGGTTAATTGTGGCACCTCCTGTTGCCCCATACAACTTATTGGCAAAATGTGGTGGTTCTAGTGCCCCTACTTGGAGAACCACAAGCAACAATATTTAATTTTTACCCTATTTCTGGGGGATTATAGGGTGCTCCTCTCCTAACAGAATTAATATTTAGTGAGCAGTATCCTGCTTCAGGAAGCTGTGATCCTTTTTTCTTTTTGCTGTGCGCCACATTCTTTACTTTTTGTCTTCGGTGTCCCAGTCCAACCCGGGACAGTCACAAATGGCAGTGACCGTTGGGGGCCATAGGGGAGAGGCCCAAGGCAGGAGCTGCATTCCTCATTGTCAGCGGACAAGTCTGGTGCGCTCTGCTCCTCTAGGCAGGGACATGAGGGGCTAGGAAGCCCCCTGCCCAGGGGTGGCTTCCTATTCTTTGACTTCCATGTTCCAGGGGATGGGGTCCCTGGAACATCCTTGCGCATGTCGGGCCCCAGGTGATGAGTTCCAATGGGCAGAAAGTTGGCTTGGGGAGGGCACCTCATGCATACACCTCCATGGGGTTTTACATGAAAATTAAGATATACCAACATCTGTGTCTTGGTACACCCCTGAGTATTTTTCAGGAAATGCAATGAAGAGCTACATGCTTCGTTTTCTTTCTGTTCTCTGGGGACCAGAATTTAAAGCGCACTTTTCTGACCCTGTTGTTCCAATTTTTACGATTTGGACTTGTTCTTCTCCTAATGGCCAACCATAGTCACCAGGAGCATTCTTTTAATGCCACCTGGCCTCTATAAGGTCTTTTTTTACGTAGCTAGATTTTCTGGCTCCCTGCTCCAGACCTGTTGTCTGTCTAGCTACTAATTCACTTAGCCTGCTGGTGGGGGCATCTTGTGCAACTCTTCCACAACCAGCCAGCAAAACACCTTCTATGCCGCACTGTCAGACCCAGAGCCTCCTGGCTTCTTGTAGGGTAGCTGTGTGTCAGGGAAGTAAAGGATCAGTCTTCAGAGAGTCCAGGGGATTCCTTCTGGGTCCCCCAGCAGGTTATTCCCCACAACTCTTCCTCAGGAGGCATAAGGGGGCCAGCACCACTGGCCCTGGAGAGATCCACCTAGTGCCTAGGTGTCAACCGAAGTCAAAGTCCCTTGATCTGTCCTTGCAAGTCTTCAGGGGGCTTCTTCCCCAGCTCTGCATCCTTTTGCCATCGTCACTCCCAGGTCCAGTGTTTTAGAAGTCTAGCACAACATCACTACACCCAGTCCCAACCCCCATGTATAGGATTGTGGAACAATCCATTACGAAGACTTCAAATCATTTGTGGAAAGAGTTCTCATGAGACCCTCAGCTCTGCCCCTCATTGACACAGCTGTCTGATCCCTACACACCAAAACGTCCAAGGAGAGCCTCTCCTGTGTTGGCTCCAGAGTCCTGGCCCTCCGTTGTTTCAGTGGACCTGGGCTGTCTCAATCCAGGTGCAGTGTGACAAGCTAATTATCAGACACAGATTTTCCCCCTTCCTTTCCTAAGAACTGAGTCAATCACTGTTAATTGCTCTATTGTGTAGGAAAGCCTTTGATCACTCTGCTGTGGATCAGAGTATTTACCTTGGCCCAGTAGGGAGGATACAAGCCTTGAACTGGATCTCGAGTTGAGTATGACAGCGCTTAAAGTGCCATAAGATGTGTATGTGGGATGTTAGGGAAAGTAAATTCAAACCTGGGGTACATGTTTATCCCAGGATTGGTACCCCTTTGGACCCTGTGGGCCAAAGCAACAGGAAACTGTACTTTAGGGCATTAAGCACTACCGACCGACACTATGAATGCTTGTTCACATTTTAAAGCCTACTCCAGGTTGGCACCAATTGCTGAAGAGTCACTTTTACGACAGGCTATCTATGCACAGATATCTGGGCTGTGCAAGGTGGTAGTCTCACACATCCAGCCCGCACATGTGCGCACACATGTTTGCGCTCATGTGTTCAAGTGTAAAAAGCAGAGAGCCTTACCTTAGCTGCAAAACAGCTGCCCTATCTTAAAAGATGAACATTGGTGATTAGCATGCTCAGCCCAATTACTGTGAATTTACCGTGAATCAGGCTCACTCACTGTAAAAGTTCAAAAACCGTTTACTCAAAAACAAAAAATCAGAGGTCTAAATGGGCAGAACCCAATTTGCTACAGATGTCAAACTGGAATTGTTGCATTGAACTGCATTGGACTTCACTGTTTTCATCAGTAAGACTGCCAAATTGAGGAGCACAGGTCAGAACTGATCACATAAATTAATGCCTGGTGTATTTATGGACATATGGGGTGGAGTGTTCTTAGGGCAAGAGGTAGTTCTTTATGTAGAAACCTTATTTGGAAGGCTCATGTCTTGAATCTGTATGTAGCAATGCTGCCATTTCTTCGCGGTGTACTTAGAAATTCTACCTTTAGATTGACTGTCATTTTGCTGGTACAACAATTCTGTGTGGTGACACTTTCATAGACTGTAACTGTGTGTACTTCATCCAAATAAACATAAAGTGAATGTGGCTATGCCCATTTGACTTAGTGAAGTTTCCAGTAAGCCCAGCGTAAGTTGGCCTATGTCTAAGACTAAAAAGAGATGACTCCAGAGATACTGTTGCATCCTGGCTGGTAGCTGTTTAAAAGATTACAGTTACACATGACAAAGAAAATTCCTCTGTCACCTAGGAAAGTATTTCTTTTAATCACTATCTAAAACTTCCCTAGAGGAGCCATGCAAAAACAAATGGTTGTGTACTTATAGTATAAGGTATGACATGCTACTATTAAATAAAAGTATTCCCCTACAGTGACCAGAAACCAATTGCTTTTTGTCACTATATATTTAAGATGACTTTTTCCGGATGTATGATGTAACAACGCGATCATTTAGATCGCGGTACATTACATCGCTGTTTTTACAACGCAAGTCGTTACCACGACTTGCGCTGTAGGGCGCTGGACTTAGGAATAGTATGATTTACTATTCCAACTCCAGCCTACGTACAGTAGGGAAGGTGTTGGAATAGTAAATCCCACTATTCCTTAGTCTAGAGCGCCCTCCAGTGCAAGTCGTGGCAACTACTTGCGTTGTAAAAGCAGCGATCTAAATGTACTGCGGTGTTTTGACCGCGTTGTTAAGGTCGTTCCCCACTTTTTCCTATGGAAGAAGCTTACAGAATCTTGCTTAAAGTGTTTTTTGTTAATTTATCAAAATCTGGTGTAGTGATGATAGGAGATTTCTAATACCAATAATGTAAAAGTAACTTAAAAAAAACAACTTTTGTTATACCTGGAAGCCAAGCAGCTTGAAACGGCTCTACTTGCTTTTCCTCTAGTGGCAGTTATTGACATTCCAAGGTGTGTAGTGTTGCGCTGCAAGGGAATAATGCACCAGATGCTGAAGGCAGGAAGACTGGTGTGTGACAAACCCTAAACCTCTTTGTTAATAGGGGTGTGCAACATTTGCATACTTAGCCTTCTCACAATTATGCAAAATGTCGTGGAAAATGTGAAAGTATAGTGAATTACGTGGAATGGAAAAGCACAATTTAGCAGTATAGTTTAATGTGTAGTTTAACGTGAAATGTATCCTTGCATTAATTTCTGATGCTCGCATGCATTTCGTGCTTAAGAGGCACAAAAAACACAAATGTCGCAGACAACAGCCACCCATGTGTTGATTGTTCATGTTGTTCCAGTACTCCCTGGTTATAATTTTGCAATTAACAGTGGCATAGTTACGCGATTTGGCATAATGGCATGATCTAGGACTTTTGGGTAACAAGCATAACATACATTTCTCGAAATTACTCAAATTTCACCAGCCTAATTTAAATTTTGCCTGCGCCTATTTGTTAGGATGAACCACTTGAAAGAGCACTGGACCACATAGCATGATGAATGGCCAGAGCAACATCCTTCCTTTTCAAAATAAGATAAACAAGCATTTGCAATGCAATCGGTCTCGCATTTGGGACCTTATATGTATTTAGCTATGCAACACATTAGCCTGGGTGCTGAAACATCTACTGTTCTTTAACATGGAGGGAAAGTAAGCACCAAACTCCGTGGCATGCCAGGTATGGGAACACATGGAGAGAAATATTGCCTTTCAGCAGGAAATGGTATAGTCCAAAGCTTTGTTTTTAATATAAAATCAGGGCCTTCGGTGGTCATATCACTGAAAATACAAGATTTGAAAAAAATATTATTGTCTACGGGTGCTCATGGAAGACAATTTCTATGGACAGGAATCTTGAGAATGCTAAAGTGATTCTGGTATTTTACTAACCTCTGCTGGTAGTTTTCTATCAAGAAAGTTAAATAGAGGCAGTCCCTCAGCAGAAAGCAATTCTGGTATTTTACTGACCTCTACTGCCCGTTTTCTATCGAGACAGTTAAATAGAGGCAGTTGAACAAGCAGAAAGCAATTCTGGTATTTTACTGACCTCTACTGGTCGTTTTCTATCAAGGCAGTTGAACAGAAAAAAAAGTCCCTAAGCGGAAGCCGACAAGTCCTAGGGCTGATATCAAGAGCCCACAAAGTACATACACATATAAGTATATACTAAAGTATATACAAGAGGTCTCGAATGCTCGACCCAAAAAAAGGATTAGAAAGGGGCAGAAGCCTTTCCTCCAGAGACAACTATCAGCCACACAGATATGTCTAAAGCAAAAGCAGAAGCTGGTCTCAAATCAGCGAGAAGAGGTTGTTCCTCATTTCTAAAATGCCTAAAAGAGACTCAGAGCTCTTGAGAGGAATGTTCAACACAAATGAGGCCGCTCCCAGAATAGTGACCGAAGGTGCTCAAGAATAAATTGTGAGTGTGGACATCTCACAAAAAGTGAAGGACGGGCCTCACACACCACCTGGTGTCATGCTTCATCGTCGGCAGTCCTCGCCCTCTAAAAACTCGGTTTGAGAGAGGGCGGGCATTCACCTGACGACAGGGATGCACTTCTAAACTAAGTGGGGGCCCATGGGAAGTGAGTGAAATTTAAAAACCATTACAGTTGCCCATTTAAATTTTTAATAGGGTAGGCACTGTATGGTATTAAAAAAGGTGGACGGTGGAGTGGGAAAATTATTATCCCCTCACCGTATTGAATAGGGTCAACATGTTTCTGCCTGGTGTCCCTAAGGGGTACGTGGCATTCATCAGGACCTGTATCAAAAGGGCTCCGTTCTTACCAACGTTCGTGGTGAGAAAATACCACTAGGTGGGGTGACCTTTGCCACTCTCCACTTCAGAGTGGTCTCTGTAAACCTGTAAGAAAGAAATTGTATGCAAATGAACCATCATTAGTATGCTCGGTCACTTAAATAAAATCATTCGGAACCACAACCACACGAGTTAGCGTGCGTGGCTATATGTGTGTAACACGTGACACTCATCTGTGCACACACAAAAAATTAGAGATGAGATCTCCAACACCTTACCCTAGAACCTCAATCTACGTGCTCCATGGGAGGAGGAATGGAGGGAAAGCCCCTGTAGTCAGACTCTAGGAAAATTAAAAACAAAAGTCGCCACGGTAAAGATATATACATTATATACACTCAATTCTTACGTTTAGGGCACACAGAATGTTCTTTCTATAAAAATACCCATTCACCACACAATCCATGCACTCCCTTACTGCATCAAGGTGCGCTTTCCGCAGTGTCACCTAGCGGTGTTCTTCTCGCCTCCCCGGTGATAACTGAGCTGGGAGTGGGGAAGGTTATAAATAGTGCTCTAAATTGGGTGTGTGGCGGGAGATTAGCCTTAATTAGTGATAATTGCCAAAACATACGTGGGATCCGGTGTCCCAAAATGCGCCAGGGAAAGAAATGGTCTTATTGCCTGGCCTGCTCTAAGCGTTATCATCTGTGTCGCATTGCTGAGATCCGGTGTCTCTGAAAATGCGAGCGAAAGTCGTCAGGCAGGCGCCTGGCTGTGGGCATGACCTGGTTTACATCAACAGCGTACGTGTTGCCCGTACATGAACGTTGTGCCGGATCACATTTTTCGTCTGCAAGCGAGGGTCAGGCAGGTCGCGAAAAGTGCCTCAACGCCGGTCAGGAATAAGCCTGATCCAAGCAGCTGCCTTGAGCGCAGTAAACAAGTGTGGGTAACCCCGAAGGTTTCTCCATGAAAGTGGGGAACTATAAGGGTGATTCCAAGTGGTGAGAGGAAGAACCAAGAGCTCGCTAGGACCCTGATAACGCAAGTCAATCTAAGTGAGAAATGTGAACTGCAATTTCAGTCTAGTGGCACTTTGTTAAAAAATTAACGGTATGATAATATATACCAGGGTTCATAATAAATAAAACTTAAACAAAAGTTACTAAGGTTACATTAACCTACTTGTGCCAGAGAATCGTAGTGTGGTGAAGCTCTCATGCACTTAAAAGGGATTATGCATATCTCTCTATTTCATTATCAATCAATCAATCACGGCATTTATAGAGCGCGCTACTCACCCGGGAGGGTCTCAAGGCGCTGGGGGAGGGGGTAAGTTACTGCTCGAACAGCCAGGTCTTGAGCTGCTTCCTGAAGGCGAGATGGTCCTGGGTTCGCCGAAGGTGAGTGGGGAGGAGTTCCAGGTCTTGGCCGCCAGGTAGGAGAAGGATCTTCCTCCGGCGGTGGTTCTGCGGATGCGTGGTACGGTGGCGAGGGCGTGGCTGGTTGATCGTAGCTGGCGTGTGGGCGTGTAGAAGGACATGCGGTCGTTGAGGTACTTTGGGCCCAGGTCGTGGAGGGCCTTGTGTGCGTGGGTGAGGAGTCTGAACGTGATTCTCTTGCTGACGGGGAGCCAGTGCAGGTCTTTCAGGTGTACGGTGATGTGGCTGTTTCGGGGGATGTCCAGGATGAGTCGTGCGGAGGCGTTCTGGATGCGCTGGAGTCTCTTTTGAAGTTTGGCTGTGGTTCCGGCGTAGAGGGTGTTCCCATAGTCCAGTCGGCTGGTGACGAGTGCCTGGGTGACGGTCTTCCTGGTTTCAGTGGGGATCCATCTGAAGATCTTGCGGAGCATGCGCAGGGTGTTGAAGCATGAAGATGAGACGGCGTTGACTTGTTTGGTCATTGATAGGGAGGAGTCCAGGATGAAGCCCAGGTTGCGTGCGTGGTCCGTTGGCTTGGGTGCGGTGCCCAGGGCCGGGGGCCACCAGGAGTCGTCCCAGGCGGAGGGTGATGAGCCCAGGATGAGGACTTCCGTCTTGTCTGAGTTCAGTTTAAGGCGGCTGTTCCTCATCCAGTCGGCGACGTCTCTCATCCCGTCGTGCAGGTTGGCTCTGGCGGTAGTGGGGTCGTTGGTGAGGGAGAGGATCAGCTGGGTGTCGTCGGCGTAGGAGATGATGTTGAGGTTGTGTCGGCGTGCGATGGCTGCGAGGGGGCTCATGTAGACGTTGAAGAGGGTCGGGCTGAGTGAGGATCCTTGTGGAACGCCGCAGATGACTTCGGTGGCTTCGGATCTGAACGGGAGAGGCGGACTCTCTGGGTTCTTCCGGCGAGGAACGAGATGATCCATTCCAGTGCTTTCTCTCGGATTCCGATGTTGCTGAGGCGCTTCACTAGGGTGCGGTGGCAGACGGTGTCGAACGCCGCGGAGAGGTCCAGGAGGATGAGGGCAGCTGTTTCCCCGTTGTCGGTTAGGGTTCTGATGTCGTCGGTGGCTGCGATAAGGGCGGTCTCGGTGCTGTGGTTGGCCCGAAACCCGGACTGCGAGGGGTCGAGGGATCCATTCGTCTCGAGGAAGGCGGCAAGCTGTCTGTTGACGGTCTTCTCGATGACTTTGGCCGGAAACGGAAGGAGCGAGATGGGGCGGTAGTTCTTGAGGTCGGTGGGGTCCGCCGTTGGTTTCTTCAGGAGGGCGGTAAGCTCGGCGTGCTTCCAGCTCTCCGGGAAGGTGGCGGTGCGGAAGGAGGAGTTGATGATGTCCCGGAGATGGGGTGCGATGGTGGCGTCGGCTTTGTTGAAGACGTGGTGTGGGCAGGGGTCGGTTGGTGATCCGGAGTGGATGGAGTTCATCGTGCGGGTGGTGTCTTCGGTGTTGATCGGGGTCCAGTTGCAGAGGGTGGTGGTGGCGGGCATTGGTTCGGCGGTAGGGTGCGTTGTTTGTGCGTTGAAGCTGTTGTGTATGTCGGTGATCTTGCGGTGGAAGAACGCGGAGAGTGAGTTGCAGAGGTCTTGCGAGGGGGTGATGTCGTGAGTTTCCGGCGCTGGGGTTGGAGAACTCTTTGACGATGCTGAAAAGTTCCTTGCTGTCATGGGCGTTGTTGTCCAGTCGTTCTTTGAGTGCCGACTTCTTGGTGGCACGGATCAGCTGGTGGTGTTTGCGGGTGGCGTGCTTGAGGGCGGTCCTGTTGTCTGTGGTCTGGTCGAGTCGCCAGGTTTTCTCGAGAGTGCGGCAGTTCTTCTTGGATTCCTTGAGTTCGTTGGTGAACCAAGGGGTTTTCTTGCTTCCGGGTCTGCTGGGAGGGTTTTTAGTGGTGCGAGGTCGTCGGCGCAGGCGGTCAGCCACTTGGCGAGGTTGCTGGCTGCTTCGTTTGGGTCCGTTGTGTCGGTGGGTGTGTTCTGGCTGAGGGAGGCGGTGAGCTGCTCGGCGGTGATCTTGCTCCAGCTCCGGCGGGGAGCCTGTTGCGGGTGGTGGTGGGTCGCAGTCTTTCTGAAGCTGAAGTGGACGCAGCTGTGGTCGGTCCAGTGGAGTCCGGTGGCGTGGCTGAAGGAGATGTGCTTGCTGGACGAGAAGACGGGGTCAAGCGTGTGGCCGGCGTAGTGGGTGGGCGTGTTCACCAGTTGCTTGAGTCCGAGGTTGGCGAGGTTGTCCAGCAGGGCGGTGGTGTTTCTGTCGTTGTTGTTCTCCAGGTGGAAGTTGAGGTCCCCTAGGAGGATGTAGTCGGCGGAGGGCATGGCGTGCGGGCTGATGAAGTCTGCGATGTCTTCGCTGAATAGTGTGCGTGGTCCCGGGGTCTGTAGATGAGGGTGCCTCGGAGGGTGGTCTTGGGGTCCGTGTGTATCTGGAAGTGTAGGTGTTCGGGCGGCGGTGAAGGTCTCGTCGGAGTTAGTCGAGATGCGGATGGTGTTCTTGTGTACGATGGCGATGCCTCCTCCCGTCTGGTTGACGCGGTCCTTCCGGGTGATCTTGTATCCATCCGGGATGGCTATGGCGATGTCAGGCGCTGAGGAGGCGTTCATCCAGGTTTCGGTGAGGAAGGCGATGTCCGGTGCTGTTGCGTCGAGCAGGTCCCAGAGTTCCACGGCGTGCCTGTGGACGGAGCGGGTGTTCAGCAGGATGCATTTCAGGTGGTTGCTGCTGTTGCTCGACTTGGCGGAGGTGGTGCACGTCAGGGGGCAGGTGAATCGGCAGGTTTGGCAGGTGAAGGGTCCGTGGGTGCGTCTCGGTGAGGCTCGGTAGCAGGCAGGGTTCCGGCCGGCATTGAGTGCGGTGAGTGTGGCGGCGTCGTAGGTCCGTCGAGTGGTGTTGCATCGGTGGGATCCAGGGGTTCTGGCGCTGGGCGCGGTCCAGTCGCGGACGGGCGCAGACGGGCGTGCCTTAGGCGCGCCTTCGGCGCGCCAGCGGCGCGGCCGTGCAGCGGCCGCCATTTATGGGGAGGTGGGAGGGAGGAGCAGCTGGGAGGCGGGAGGCAGGGGCAGCGAATGGGCAGTCAGGGGCGGGGCCGCAGGGACGCAGCGGCGGGAATGGCGATAGGCAGCGAGGGGCACAGAAGGAAAAACGGGGGGAAAGCAGGCAAATCACGGGCACAACAACAGTGGGGCAGCGAGGGGCACAGAAGGAAAAACGGGGGGAAAGCAGGCAAATCACGGGCACAACAACAGTGGGGCAGCGAGGGGCACAGAAGGAAAAACGGGGGGAAAGCAGGCAAATCACGGGCACAACAACAGTGGGGCAGCGAGGGGCACAGAAGGAAAAACGGGGGGAAAGCAGGCAAATCACGGGCACAACAACAGTGGGGCAGCGAGGGGCACAGAAGGAAAAACGGGGGGGAAAGCAGGCAAATCACGGGCACAACAACAGTGGGGCAGCGAGGGGCACAGAAGGAAAAACGGGGGGGAAAGCAGGCAAATCACGGGCACATGTATATAATCCCTTCTAGCTAAGTGGTTGTCATGTAACTAAATTATCGTGCTCTAGACTAGGCGAACCCCTGCTGAAGGTTGCTCAGAGTCCACTACGTTTTAGGAAGACAATTTATTGGTTTGTGAGGGGTTTGGATGTGGGGTCGGTTCATCAGATAGAGGTAATCGATGAAAAAGGGGGTATCCAATAGGAAAACGATACATGTGGAGCTGTCATCGCCCCATCTGCAGCGTGGGAATTTCATCATTCAGGCCCGTCTCCCATGATCGGAGGCGATACACCCATCGTTGTTCTCTAATGTGCAGATTCTTTGTGATATCCGTTTTCTGTTTTTTCATGACTTCCAGGACCACCCATTTGAGATCAGTGTCTTTATGGTTTTGTTCTAAGAAATGTTTCGTTAGTTTGGTATTTGATTTCTTACATCGGATGGCACTCCGGTGTTCATTAATACGGATCTTTATTTTCCTAGTGGTCATGCCCACGTACATAAGATCGCATGGGCATGTAAGCAAATACAACACATTCTCCGTATTACAGTTACTGAAATACTTCAGCTTCCATGGGTTATTCGTGCCTATGTTCACTTCTTTTGTAGTGTAAGTGAGTTGGCAGGCTACACAACTACCACAGGGGAAATGTCCTAGGGTCTCTGATGATTCCACAGTGTAGTTTGTTCTACCCTTTCTTGGGGCTGTGTTTTTGCATGAACCAAGTCATCGCGTAGACTTTTGCTCCTTTTGAACGCGAAAAGTGGGGGTGCCCATTGTTTCTATGCACTGTTTAAAATGTGCCACTTCTTCCTTATAATGCTCTAGACTTTATTTGATACAGGAGTGTATGTAGTTACACATACCACTCTATCTGTTCTCTCTTTGGATGTTTTTTCTAGCAGTGCATCCCGATGGACGAGGACTGCCGATGATGAAGCATGACACCAGGCGGTGTGTGAGGCCAGTCCTTCATTTTTTGTGAGATGTCCACACTCACAACTCATTCTTGAGCACCTTCGGTCACTACTCTGGGAGCGGCCTCATTTGTGTTGAACATTTTGTGTTGGAGGCTGGCCTGCTCCTGGTGCCCTGTGCCTCTAGTTCCCTCCTCCAGTCAATACCTGGGGATAGTGTGGTTACTCTTGAGAGGAATGCCATAATACTATCATACTGGATGGAGGTTTCTGGGGAGTCAGAAAGAAAATGCGGAAAATGAGATTTGATATGGATTCTGCAGGGATTGGGTCTAGAAAGTCTTCAATTGTTGGCTAGTGCATTGGCAAAACTATGACCACCATCCTAAACTCCTCACAACATTTCCAGACGGGAAGGAAATATGCGAATGAAGAAGAATTCTGACTGCCTTACTGGGGAAGGCCTCCTGCTCTCCACTTCCAAACAGGAAAATGGACCTGCTCCTAAATGGTCATTTGGCTAGCCTCTGATCGAGTATCTTAGGTGAACAGAAGGCTAAACAAGAGATACATTCTCTATTGCTCTGTTGGGAGTGGACTGCTCTAGAACCTGTGGCACCTCTATGTGGAGAAAGTGGCGCCAAGCTGTGGCAGAGACCACAATTAACATCTCTAGCATGTTCAAGCGTGTGGCTCTTTTTTGTAAAAGGCAGTAATGGCATAGAAGTCTGTATCATTCTTTGAGCTGTGACTGGATTCTGACAGATACGTACCAAGTAGACTGAAAGCACTGGACAGTACCAGTGTGAAATATAACTACCTCTGCTCCTGACCTCATAGCTTGTGTCAGGGATAACAATTTAGTTTTGACCCATTCTTTTCTTTAATCTTTACTGCAAGATTGGCCCCCAATGGCCGTTGTTACAGAACCTCAAGAGAGTCTAAAAGTAACTTTTGCATCTCTTTTGTTCCTATGTGTATTTTTGGGCATTTTCTGCAACAGCTTATACCGTCTCGTCCCTTAAAATGATTTTAACCATTTGTGTGCCATTTGCCTTGTTAAATATTACTTGATGTTTCTAAATTGCTTTGTGATTTTTTTGTTTTTGTTGTGTTTTTAACTTTATTATTGTTTGGTACTGCTTAAGTCTGTCTTACATTACCACATACATGTACAGCTACCAGGGGTTTAGCAAGGTTTCCTAGCATTGACTGCTAAGAATGTGTTTAATTACATTAATGGGATCACTTCCTCACAAATGAATAGCCCACTTTTTGATACTGTCTCAACTTGAATGCTTGTACATAAACTAGTAGTGCCAATCTGTGAGAAGCTGGCCTGGTATATGATGTCCACTTAAACAAGTGGGCACCCTGCACCAGTCCAGACAACCCTTATGGTGATTTAAGAGGTCTTAGACAACCTTAGAAAGCTCTAGTGGTAGATGTGGAGAGCAGCCTTCAGGCTTAGTTCAGAAGGAGTGTAAAGCAGCTTGTTTTACCGGAATGCAATCTTATATGTATACATTAAGTGAAAAGTAACCACACGGGGTATTAAAAAAAATATGTATTTATTATATAACACTCTCTAACACATACAAATATCTCCTACCTGGAGATATGCACAATGCACACAATACTTTGCATAAAAATCAAGTAAATAACACGAAATACAGAGTGGACCCGGGGGGGCCAATCCATATACTAAGAAAGTGGTATAAGAACCACGACTCGGGTCAAGACAATGTTGAGAGGACATAGAAGTGCTGGGGACCCAAGGAACCACCCACGGTGAGTGACTAGGAACTCCACAGAGAGCGTGTGCAGTGTGGGAACCCGGCCACGTGCTCCGTACAAATCAACGTGTAAGTCACGGTTGGAATTTTAAAGATTAAGGCCCTTCCCAGTGGACCCTGAAGAAAGCCCATAGAAGACAGAAGATTGGAGAGCCACCCCACCTGTGGATACCCTAGTACCCACGTTACCTACACCAGGGAAGCCGGGTGCATAGGTGTGAAGTGGTGTCGGAAACCGCAGTCGAACCCAATAGAGGACTTCAGGAAAGTGCCACTGCTGAAGAAGGAGAAAGTGTCCGGTGGAATCCAAAGGTGGATTCTAGTTGAGAGCTACCTGCAAGCAGAGGGGACAGAGTCTATGTCACTCAGGAGTGACCAGAAGATCTGGAAGACGAATGCCCACCAATGTCGGGAGTTGAAGGAGAGCTGATGAGGAAATTGATGCTACAGCTGTGAGGACCAGGTGATGATGAGGAAGACCAGGAGCCGTGCATGAGCTGTCCCACATCGGATGTCGAGTGCTGAGGGTCTGTGTCTGGCGGGAGCACCAACAAGCCTTGGCAACTGTAACCAACGCAGAAGTCAAAGAAGGTACAATGTCGGGACCAGCAAGGTCCAGGGGACTCACCACAAGCAGGGGAGCCAGGGCAGGCCTGAGAAGTCAGAGGAGCCCAAAAGAAGCAAAGTTGACCCTTAACAGGACCCACAAGCCGGAGGCATTGGAGTCGCAAGAGGACCTCAAGCAGCTCGCAAAAACATGCAGGCCACTGTGTAAACGATGCAATGTGGACAAAGACTTTGGTCACTGGAGATGCTTGAGGTTGGGGCTACTTGGAGCCCGAAGATCTTGGTGGAAGTAGGTCAACAAGCCTTTGCAACTGCAAGTCGACACGGTGCACAGGGGTTTTGTTCCTGCAGCTCCCACAAGGGATACTGGCCTCAAACTTGGTGAGAGGACAGGGCAGGCCTCGAGAGCTGTGGAGAACCACCACCTGTGTTTC
Source organism: Calotriton arnoldi (assembly GCA_963921515.1). NCBI lineage: Eukaryota > Metazoa > Chordata > Amphibia > Caudata > Salamandridae > Calotriton > Calotriton arnoldi. Next base: position 401,731 of record CAWUFW010005511.1, on the reverse strand, counting down.
AGAACCTTTCAGAGTTCATAGGAGCTCAGGATCAGCAGACAGGTCAGCTTAGTTGTGGTGCTTGCGAATGCAGGGAAGTGACTCCTTCACTTCAAGGGAGATTCCTTCAGGTGTCTTGGATGCCCACAGGCCTTGGAAGGTTTCTGTATGGTGCACAGGCACAGACGATGCAGCAGACTGAAAGGGGGACAAAGTCGAGCCCAAACGAAGTCCAGAGAAGTCCAGAGTGCCCAGACGGTAGAAGTAGAAGTGGTGTCTGAATTGAATCTTGTCCCACGATGAATCTAGGGACCCACCCACAGGTAAGCCCTTACGTAACCTTAGGAAAGGGTTGGGACGATTCAGGGACCCTCCCTGGGGAAGATTTAGACAGGGGGGAGGTTACACCCATGTCCTTTGTCCAGTTTCACACCAGAGTGGGAGCCAACGGCTCCCAGAGCTGGTTTGAACTGGACTATTCATGGGGACACCAAATGTGCCCCTCATGCAGACTGAGTGGCGTGGGCAAGCGCACCCACCCGGCCCTAATACACTAAATCCTGTCTGGGAGGTGGTCACACCTCCCTGTGACAGGATGCCTATTGTTCTGCCTTCCCCTGCTCGAGCTTGGTTCAGCAGTAGGATTTGTTGCAGACGATTTCAAGATGGTCATTGGGTAATTACGCGGTGCCCCTCTATAGAGTATATGGCTACTTCACTGACAACACTTACAAGAATGGACTCCGTAGGTTGTAGGGATGTCCTGCTCATGCAGGGGCACCCTCACACTTAGTACCAAGCACCCTGCCTTCAGGACTTATAGGTTTTAAGTGCAGTGACCCTAGATATAGGAAACCTATATTTTTAGTAGATGGTGTTAGCATCAGCTTACACAGGCTGAAATGGCAGGCCTGTAGTTCCATTTTTAATGGTCTCCCATGGGTGGCATAATGCATGCTTCAGCCCCTGGGGGACCTCTGGGGTACAAATGCCCTGGGTACCTTAGTACCATATACTAGGGACTGATAAGGGTACCCCAGTATCCAATCTGGGATGTACCTAAGTACTGGACATCACAATTTAAGGGATAAAGCAGATAGACTGGGGTCATGATTAGCAGGATCCCAGTCAGACTAGTCAATACCAGCTTAGCACCAGGCAAAAAGTCAGGGTAGCCATAAAAGCAGATCCTACTTTCCTACACAATCTAATCACATAGCTCATGAAAAGATCCAGCAGAGTTAACATTCAGCTCTTACAAAACAGTGATAAGGAATCTTTGGCTACAATTTCACAAATCAGTGGTGTTCCTGATGACCACACATTATAACCTCAGATTTACTGTCTTTAATGTTTAGACAATCAGGAGCATATTTATCAACCTTTCATTCAGTACAATGCAACAAGCCACCTTGCTACAGGTAGCTGAAATGCAGGAATGCACTGTATTTAACAATACACTTCGCCTTTCTGTCCTTTCCTAGCGCTGGCGCACATTTGCTTGCCTAGTGCCAATTCAGGCACCCTTGCGTCATGTTGCAAGGGTACCTGTGTTGTAGACAGGATTGTTTTTGTGCAAGAAGGGATGCCTTCCTACACTAAAATAATCCTGTGAGGCATTTTCCTCTTTCTATGTGTGAATGCAGCACACATAGAAAGAGGAACAAACGAGGAAAATAAAGATATTTCACCTCCTTTCAACTGACCTGGGGAGGTGTAGCATTTTGACTCATTTCCAGGTCTACAACTAATAGGAAATTTGGGAATGTGCCAAAATTCATGGGTGGGTGCGTGGGAACACCCATTCTCCACCCATGGAACACCTCCCTGGGGTAGAGTAATTCAAGGCAGCGATTTGCGCTGCCTTCCGTTACTACTGATTTATTAAGCCATGCGGGGCTACGCAAGGTAACCTTGTTTGGCTTGATAAATCTCACTTAGGTTTTGCGTTGCAGTTGCACCCTCTTGCGTGCCGCAAGGGAGACACAAAACATTGATAGATCTGGACCTTAGTCTGTATGCAACCCTGTATTGCTAGAGGACCAGTCCAAATAATGACTGCTGCAACTCACTGCATTCATCATTCTTTAGCATAAGCATAACCAAGGCTACAACCCAGTCAAATAGTGGCCAAGTGGAAGGCGTAGGAATTTAATAATTCTGACATTGAATAATACTGGACTTAAAATGCACACTTGTGAAACTCCACAAATAACAGTCAGTGATGAGGACATAAAGGGGACATGACAACAAACTATAACAAGCTTTCAAATGTTTGTATTCTCAGTACTTCCAACAAGGCTATTGAAGTCAGCTGGTTGGAGTATTATGATAGTGGACCTCATAAATTAGCACTACCAGAGTGGCCTTTGGCTGCTTTTCAGCTCAAAATGCTGTCTAAAGATGTTCAGATGTTAGCATGTTTTAGACTTTCTTGCTTTACAGAGCTATGACAATAAGAAAATAAGAAAAAACTCTTCACGTCAAATGATATAAATTTCAGAGGAAAAAGACAGCATATTTTTTCAAGCCAGCAAATACTGCCACAAAACTAAAGAGGCTTTGAATACTTTCAGAAAAATTGAGGATAGTATCTTAGGAAATTGTTGCGGGGTATGTCCAGAGTGAGGGTCCATGGGAGACCCTAATGCTCATCAGTTTTATTCAGATTGATTTTTTCCTTCATTAAGAACAGTTAGAATTGTGCAAACAATATGAAATGCAGAGTAAGTTCCATACTTCTCCTTCATTCAGTGGATTGGTGCACTTAAGCTGTCAGAAACCGTGGAACTAGTAGCAAGAGTGGAAATGTCCTTTCTGATATCCATCTCTTGAACAGAGTTACAAAGACAAAACTGCAATTAATCAGGATATTTCTTCACAAATTTAGTACAGTTGAGTTCTGACATCTTTTCTTTATAATCAGCAACTGGGTGCATCGGTGAGCAGACAAAATATCGAAAATAATATATCTATATACAAAAATGTCGAAGTTAAAATATCGGAGGGACAGAATATCGAAGGCACAGAATATCGATGGACAGAGTATCGACCCTAAGGTAAGTAATATCGAATTTTTTAATATCGATGTTACTAATATCGAAATTTGTATTATTGTTATGTATTTTGTTATGTTTTTAATATGTATGTGTTATATGTGTTTTTGTTAAGTGTTCTACTTGTTTAAAAATATATGTATACAATTTGTATATGTTAATACATTTTTTTTTAAGTAAATTTTTTTTTTTTTTGTACTGTAGCGGGTTATGGGTTTATAGGGGAATAGGGTGGGAAGTAATTTAATTATACTAAATTAATTATTAATTTTTAGGAATTATAAATTAATTTTAATTATTTTTTGCGTTTAAGTTCTGTAGCGGGTTGTGGGTTTATAGGGGAATAGGGTGGGAAGTAATTTAATTGTAATTAAGTTATAATTTATTTTAATTAATTGTTATTGATAATTATATAATTGTTAATTAATTAATAATTGGTAATTAATTTTTATTAATTGGTGATTAATTTTTATTAATTCATTAATTGATCATCATGTAATTTAAATGTAATTAACTTATAATTTATTTTAATTAATTGGTATTGATAATTATATTATTGTTAATTAATTGATAATTGGTAATCAATTATTATTAATTGGTAATGAATTATTATTAATTAGTTATTAATTTGTATTAATTGATTAATTGATCATTATGTTAAGTGTATTATGTTATCATTGGAGTGTGTTGTGCGTTTATAGGGGAATACTTTTGGAAGTAATTGAAATCTAATTAAGTAATTATTAAATTTATTTTTGGGTATTGATAATTAATTTATTGGATATTAATTATTAATAGGTAATTTGTTTAAATTACAATTTTTTGGTTCTAAAAATTAATTTATTGTTGTTTTATTATTAATGGGTAATTAAATATTATTAAATATTATTTATTGATAAATTTAATTAATCTATTAAGAATTATTTATTAATTGATAATTAATGTTTAATTATTATTATTATTGGTCTAAAAAAGCATTTAATTGTTTAATATTAGTTAATTGGTAATTAAGTTTTAATAATTTATATGTTTTTTGTTATTAAAAATATTTTATTGTTCAATATTTATTATTTAGTAATTCATATTCATTAATTATTATTTATTGGTATTTATTATTAATTTATTGTTAATAAATTTTCTATTGGTAATTATGTTTTTAATAATTATTTATTGGTATTGGTAAATAGTTTAGAGTTATTTAATAATTAATTAATTATTTTTAAAAATTAATTTATTTATAAGTATGTTATTTGTAACTTCTACGCTATCCAACACTTCCCCTACTGTTGCACTCTCTGGAGTTGGAATAGTAATTTTTACCCCTACGCTATCCAACACTTTCCCTACTGTTGCACTCTCTGGAGTGGGAATAGTAATTTTTACCCCTACGCTATCCAACACTTTCCCTACTGTTGCACTCCCTGGAGTGGGAATAGTAATTTTTACCCCTACGCTATCCAACACTTTCCCTACTGTTGCACTCACTGCAGTGGGAATAGTAATTTTTACCCCTACGCTATCCAACACTTTCCCTACTGTTGCACTCTCTGGAGTGGGAATAGTAATTTTAACCCCTACGCTATCCAACACTTTCCCTACTGTTGCACTCTCTGGAGTGGGAATAGTAATTTTTACCCCTACGCTATCCAACACTTTCCCTACTGTTGCACTCACTGAAGTGGGAATAGTAATTTTTACCGTCACGCTATCCAACGCTTTCCCTACTGTTGCACTCCCTGGAGTGGGAATAGTAATTTCTACCCCTACGCTATCCAACACTTTCCCTACTGTTGCACTCTCTGGAGTTGGAATAGTAATTTTTACCCCTACGCTATCCAACACTTTCCCTACTGTTGCACTCTCTGGAGTGGGAATAGTAATGTTTACCCCTACGCTATCCAACATTTTTCTTACTGTTGTTTTTTTGGGGGTTGTAATAGTAGTTTTATTCCCTACGCTATTTAATATTTTTTGTATTATTTTAGTTAATATAGTATATAATTAATTTTCAAAATATTAAAAGTAAATTTAATTTTTTTAATTTGTTATTATAATTATTAAATTTTTATTTATGTTATTGTTTTATGTGTATAGATGTATTTGTAATTTATAATATTTTTTAATAATTTATAATTTATTAAAATAATTATTGAAACTTATTATAAAGTAAGTATATATATTATATATTATATGTATATGTTTAATTAATGTTTTATTTAATTATATATGTTACTTATTAATTTTAAAAATTATAAAATATTTTTAACTATGTTTATTTTAATTATAAGTATTATTTAGTTTATTTTACATATTATTTTTAACACAAAAAACCGATATTTTTGATAACGATATTTTTGACAATCGATATTGTTTTTTCGATATTTTTGTACTTACCATGTTGTAGATAGGATTTCGATATTATTGACATCGATATTTTTGTTGCGATATTTTTGTAGGTCGATTTTTTGACCTTCGATATTTTGTCAGTGATCCGGGTGCATCACTAGTCCCCAATTATAACGAAATTAGAGAGGGGTGTTTATATATGGATTGTTGAATCCCAAGTATTATATTTACATCGCTGTATCTTTATCCAACTTCTTGAATTTCATTCACTGCTACAAGGGATTCTACAATATTCTGTTGTCCAGTCTCCAAAACCGTATTTGCTGTATCTTTCCTCAGTTTTAGAGCATCAGCACATTTATTTTTATCTTATTTTTTTCTGGTATTTACTCCCTTCAACACATGTCTAGTAATCAGTGCCCGTTGGCTGATTCCTCTTTCATGTCTACCAACAGGAATTGTGATCTTTTGGTTAATCTAGAGGTTTGAAATTCAAATCCGCACCAATAATTGCGTTGAGGGTGGCTTTAAGATCCAGAACATACGTTTACAAAAGTTTAATTCTTCCACTGTGCCATTGGAAAGTAATCATCTTAGCTTTGAATAAAATTCGTGCTTATTTACTTTATTTCTACATGCATAGAAACTTAGGTTTGCTAGTGCTGTCTTATTTTGAGGTTAAGTTTTTCAATCAATTTTAGAGTTTTCGTTATTGTTTTACCCTCCCATATACGAAATTGCTAATATTCTGAAATACAGTGGTTTCCAAATGAAATAATGCATTTTCCTCCCTGTCTTCCAAATATGCTTTTAGCATTATTTGTTTAACGGCTAGGCATTCCTTTGGCAGGGCTTCTTTACCACGTGAAGAGTAGATGAAAAGCATTACCAGTTTTTGCGAGAAGATTGTGCTATCTGTAAATGTTTTGATGATTGGCAAATCTTACCCATTCTCTTTGATGTCTTTAGAAGTATAATTTAGGCAAAAGTCGATGCTTTGTGGTAAAGTTCTTGATGGTATTTTACGACGAGATTAGTCTGTGAAAGGTTCTGATGAGATTAACCAGCTGTCTGTGTAGAGAAAATAATTACAATGATTTAGCATCTGTACAACAGCACTAAATAGTAAACATGCATAGGTAGCAAAATAAGACCAAGGCGCTGTGCATTTAGCAACATATTACACACTGCAAAGGTGCCCTATTGTGTCACAAGCTGTAAACGTTTATGTAATGATGCGATTATCCATATAAGGATCGCAAGCGCCACCAAAATGTTCACCACCGGCTAATAATTGCTGGATATTCTATTTTCCAGTCAAGTCTAAAATCAATACACGCTCATTAGCCGTTGTCTTATTTTCTTTCACCAATTGTTTAAATAAATATCTTTATAGATAAGCAACAGTCGAGCATTTATTGCAGTCTAGTAGAATACTTAACTTAAACATGTCAGCACAGGATTTCTACTGCTTTAAAAATTGAAAATTATTTTTCTTTTCTGTATCTAAAATATGACACTATTTCCACAATGTTTTTCATACTGATGTGAATGTTTCTCAGCATTTATTTTTTCTTGACAATTTTCATCACTGATATCCGACATCATGAAGAGATATTTTGAAATTTCCAATATTTCAAATGTCAAAAAGCGAAGGTTTTACCTAATCATATAGATCGTGGCGTAGATTGGTCTAACACCCAAGAGAGATTTTATTTCCATGACTTTGTAGAGCTTAAATACTACAAAAAGGATCTAAAAATATACAAATATGTGTAATTGTAAATTATGCCCTTTTTAATGAAATTCTGATTATTAATACATTCAATAAACAGAAACATTTTAGTTGGCTCTTCTCTTCCACAGAAATAAAATATTTTATTGTACCATGCTGTGAATTCACAAGCCACACACACACACACCACTCCTTATACTTTAATTGTAACAGAACACCTGCAGCTGAGTCCATGTAGCCTTTTCCTGCCTGGCAGTAAGTGCATCTGTGTCTATTTATAATAACTGCGTGACCTTTGTACGTGCACAGGAATAAAAAGGTTCGTGTTACTCATTTTTTAAAACGGGTTTTCTTGGAAAGCAGTGTCAGACAACAATTTAATGAGGATGGATTGTATTTGAAGTTTTGGCCTTTGCTCAGCCAATGCAAGAGAGACACTGTAATGCATATTGCCAATTAGTATAGCTTATCAAAGTAGTCCCGAAACAGCGAGCAACAGTTGCTTAATATTATTATTAGTTTAATAGCATGAACACAATAATCACCTTCTAAGACCTGCAGTGTATAATTTGCACAACCAGAGTAGGCATATGTGCAACTGTTTTTGTATTGAAGTATGCTCCTCATAGTTGGAAGAGAAACCACAAACAGAATGGGAGATATGGTCGATAACTATAATGAGAACAAGTATCCAGAGTCTACAGAGGATGATGCACTTTTTAGTTGGAAATAATGCAACACTTGTGACAGCCCAGGACCACAAGTTCAAATTCAAGTCAGGTCAGTGCAGCATTATACTATCTGGATGAATGTACAGCCATGTTTTTTTTTGTCCTGGTCACCCCCATTTTTAGGTTTCGTCTTCACAGTGCTTGTGCTGTGCTTGTGAAATCTATTGTATTTAATATAACTTAAAAGGGGCTTACATCCGTCTTTCACTTCTTATTTGTCCATGTGCTTGTCACTTTACTTTTCTAGGGAGACGTAGCAAACCTATACATTTTTGAAAAGTAGACACCCAGGGGAATCCAGGATGGGGTGACTTGACTGACTCTCACCAGGTTCTGTTACCCAGAATTCCTTGCAAACCTAAAAAATTGTCCAAAAAAACACATTTTCCTCACATTTCTGTGGTGGAAAGTTCTGGAATCTGTGTGGATCCCAAAAATTCGACCCACCCCACATTTCCCAAAGTCTTCCGAGAAAAATGGTACCTCACTTGTGTGGGTAGGCCTAGGGCCCGCGACAGGAAACGGCCCAAAACGCAACGTGGACACCCCACATTTTCACAGTGAAAAATGACCCTTTTTTAGCAAAGTGCCTAGCTGTAGTTTTTGAACTCTAGCTCTGCCGGCACCTAGGGAAACCTAGCAAACCTATACATTTTTGAAAACTAGACACCCAGGGGAATCCAGGATGGGGTGACTTGACTGGCTCTCACCAGGTTCTGATACCCAGAATCCCTTGCAAACCTAAAAAATTGTCAAAAAAAACACATTTTGCTCACATTTCTGAGGTGGAAAGTTCTGGAATCTGCGTGGATCCACAAAATTCCACCCACCCCGCGTTCCCCAAAGTCTTCCGAGAAAAATGTACCTCACTTGTGTGGGAGGCCTAGTGCCCGCGACAGGAAACGGCCCAAAACACAAGGTGGACACACCACATTTTCACAGTGAAAAATGGCCCTTTTTTTGCAAAGTGCCTAGCTGTAGTTTTTGAACCCTAGCTCTGCCGGCACCTAGGGAAACCTAGCAAACCTATACATTTGTGAAAACTAGACACCCAGGGGAATCCAGGATGGGGTGAATTGACTGGCTCTCACCAGGTTCTGTTACCCAGAATCCCTTGCAAACCTAAAAAATTGTCAAAAAAACACATTTTCCTCACATTTGTGTGGCGGAAAGTTCTGGAATCCATATGGATCCATAAAATTCCACCCACCCCGCGTTCCCCAAAGTCTTACGAGAAAAATTGTACCTCACTTGTGTGGGTAGGCCTAGTGCCAGCGACAGGAAACGGCCCAAAACGCAAGGTGGACGCACCACATTTTCACAGTGAAAAATGACCCTTTTTTTACAAAGTGCCTAGCTGTAGTTTTTGAACCCTAGCTCTGCCGGCACCTAGGAAAACCTAGCAAACCTAAACATTTTTGAAAACTAGACACCCAGGGGAATCCAGGATGGGGTGACTTTACTGGCTCTCACCAGGTTCTCTTACCCAGAATCCTTTGCAAACCTAAAAATTGTCAGAACAAAACACATTTTCCTCACATTTCTGTGGTGGAAAGTTCTGGAATCTGCGTGGATCCACAAAATTCCACCCACCCCGTGTTCCCCAAAGTGTTCCGAGAAAAATGGTACCTCACTTGTGTGGGTAGGGCTAGTGCCCGCGACAGGAAACGGCCCAAAACGCAACGTGGACACACCACATTTTCACAGTGAAAAATGACCCTTTTTTTGCAAAGTGCCTAGCTGTAGTTTTTGAACCCTAGCTCTTCCGGCACCTAGGGAAACCTAGCAAACCTATACATTTTTGAAAACTAGACACCCAGGGAATCCAGGATGGGGTGACTTGACTGGCTCTCACCAGGTTCTGTTAGCTAGAATCCCTTTCAAACCTAACAAATTGTCCAAAAAAACACATTTTGCTTACATTTGTGTGGCGGAAAGATCTGGAATCTGCGTGGATCCATAAAATTCTACCCACCCCGCGTTCCCCAACGTCTTATGAGAAAAATGGTACCTCACTTGTGTGGGTAGGCCTAGTGCCAGCGACAGGAAACGGCTCAAAACGCAAGGTGGATGCACCACATTTTCACAGGGAAAAATGACCCTTTTTTTACAAAGTGCCTAGCTGTAGTTTTTGAACCCTAGCTCTGCCGGCACCAGGGAAACCTAGCAAACCTATACATTTTTTAAAACTAGACACCCAGGGGAATCCAGGATGGGGTGACTTAACTGGCTCTCACCAGGTTTTGTTACCCAGAATCCCTTGCAAACCTAAAGAATTGTCAAAACAAAAAACATTTTCCTCAAATTTCTGTGGTGGAAAGTTCTGGAATCTGCGTGGATCCACAAAATTCCACCCACCCTGTGTTCCCCAAAGTCTTCTGAGAAAAATGGTACCTCACTTGTCTGGGTAGGGCTAGTGCCCACGACAGGAAACGGCCCAAAACGCAACGTGGACACACCACATTTTCACAGTGAAAAATGACCCTTTTTTTGCAAAGTGCCTAGCTGTAGTTTTTGAACCCTAGCTCTGCCGGCACCCAGGAAAACCTAGCAAACCTAAACATTTTTAAAAAGTAGACACCCAGGGGAATCCAGGATGGGGTGACTTGAGTGGCTCTCACCAGGTTCTGTTACCCAGAATCCTTTGCAAACCTAAAAAATTGTCAGAACAAAATACATTTTCCTCACATTTCTGTGGTGGAAAGTTCTGGAATCTGCGTGGATCCACAAAACTCAACCCACCCCGTGTTCCCCAAAGTCTTCAGAGAAAAATGGTACCTCACTTGTGTGTTGATGCCTAGTGCCCAGGACAGGAAACGGCCCAAGACGCAAGGTGGACACACCACATTTTCACAGTGAAAAATGACCCTTTTTTGCAAAGTGCCTAGCTGTAGTTTTTGAACCCTAGCTCTGCCGGCACGCAGGGAAACCTAGCAAACCTATACATTTATGAAAACTAGACACCCAGGGGAATCCAGGATGGGGTGACTTGACTGGCTCTCACCGGGTTCTGTTAGCTAGAATCCCTTTCAAACCTAAAAAATTGTCCAAAAAAACACATTTTGCTTACATTTGTGTGGCGGAAAGATCTGGAGTCTGCGTGGATCCATAAAATTCTACCCACCCCGCGTTCCCCAATGTCTTACGAGAAAAATGGTACCTCACTTGTGTGGGTAGGCCTAGTGCCAGCGACAGGAAACGGCTCAAAACGCAAGGTGGACGCACAACATTTTCACAGTGAAAAATGACCCTTTTTTTACAAAGTGCCTAGCTGTAGTTTTTTAACCCTAGCTCTGCCGGCACCAGGGAAACCTAGCAAACCTATACATTTTTTAAAACTAGACACACAGGGGAATCCAGGATGGGGTGACTTAACTGGCTCTCACCAGGTTTTGTTACCCAGAATCCCTTGCAAACCTAAAAAATTGTCAAAACAAAACACATTTTACTCACATTTCTGTGGTGGAAAGTTCTGGAATCTGCGTGGATCCACAAAACTCAACCCACCCCATGTTCCCCAAAGTCTTCAGAGAAAAATTTTACCTCACTTGTGTGGGTAGGGCTAGTGCCCGCGACAGGAAACGGCCCAAAACGCAACGTGGACACACCACATTTTCACAGTGAAAAATGACCCTTTTTTTGCAAAGTGCCTAGCTGTAGTTTTTGAACCCTAGCTCTGCCGGCATCTAGGGAAACCTAGCAAACCTATACATTTTTGGAAACTAGACACCCAGGGGAATCCAGGATGGGGTGACTTGACTGGCTCTCACCAGGTTCTGTTACCCAGAATCCTTTGCAAACCTAACAAATTGTCCCCAAAAAAAATTTTCCTCACATTTCTGAGGTGGAAAGTTCTGGAATCTACGTGGATCCACAAAATTCCACCCACCCCGCATTCCCCAAAGTCTTCTGAGAAAAATGGTACCTCACTTGTGTGGGTAGGCCTAGTGCCCGCGACAGGAAACGGCCCAAGACGCAAGGTGGACTCACCACATTTTCACAGTGAAAAATGACCCTTTTTTGCAAAGTGCATAGTTGTAGTTTTTGAACCCTAGCTCTGCCGGCACCTAGGGAAACCTAGCAAACCTATACATTTGTGAAAACTAGACACCCAGGGGAATCCAGGATGGGGTGACTTGACTGGCTCTCACCAAGTTCTGTTAGCCAGAATCCCTTGCAAACCTAAAAAATTGTCCAAAAAACCACATTTTCCTCACATTTGTGTGGCGGAAAGTTCTGGAATCTATATGGATCCATAAAATTCCACCCACCCCGCGTTCCCCAAAGTCTTACGAGAAAAATGGTACCTCAAATGTGTGGGTAGGCCTAGTGCCAGCGAAAGGAAACGGCCCAAAACGCAAGGTGGACGCACCACATTTTCACAGTGAAAAATGACCCTTTTTTTACAAAGTGCCTAGCTGTAGTTTTTGAACCCTAGCTCTGCCGGCACCTAGGAAAACCTAGCAAACCTAAACATTTTTGAAAACTAGACACCCAGGGGAATCCAGGATGGGGTGACTTTACTGGCTCTCACCAGGTTCTCTTACCCAGAATCCTTTGCAAACCTAAACAATTGTCAGAACAAAACACATTTTCCTCACATTTCTGTGGTGGAAAGTTCTGGAATCTGCATGGATCCACAAAATTCCACCCACCCCGTGTTCCCCAAAGTGTTCAGAGAGAAATGGTACCTCACTTGTGTGGGTAGGGCTAGTGCCCGCAACAGGAAACGGCCCAAAACGCAACGTGGACACACCACATTTTCACAGTGAAAAATGACCCTTTTTTTGCAAAGTGCCTAGCTGTAGTTTTTGAACCCTAGCTCTTCCGGCACCTAGGGAAACCTAGCAAACCTATACATTTTTGAAAACTAGACACCCAGGGGAATCCAGGATGGGGTGACTTGACTGGCTCTCACCAGGTTCTGTTAGCTAGAATCCCTTTCAAACCTAAAAAATTGTCCAAAAAAACACATTTTGCTTACATTTGTGTGGCGGAAAGATCTGGAATCTGCGTGGATCCATAAAATTCTACCCACCCTGTGTTCCCCAACGTCTTACGAGAAAAATGGTACCTCACTTGTGTGGGTAGGCCTAGTGCCAGCAACAGGAAACGGCCCAAAACGCAAGGTGGACGCACCACATTTTCACAGTGAAAAATGACCCTTTTTTTACAAAGTGCCTAGCTGTAGTTTTTTAACCCTAGCTCTGCCGGCACCAGGGAAACCTAGCAAACCTATACATTTTTTAAAACTAGACACCCAGGGGAATCCAGGATGGGGTGACTTAACTGGCTCTCACCAGGTTTTGTTACCCAGAATCCCTTGCAAACCTAAAAAATTGTCAAAACAAAACACATTTTCCTCAAATTTCTGTGGTGGAAAGTTCTGGAATCTGCGTGGATCCACAAAATTCCACCCACCCTGTGTTCCCCAAAGTCTTCTGAGAAAAATGGTACCTCACTTGTCTGGGTAGGGCTAGTGCCCACGACAGGAAACGGCCCAAAACGCAACGTGGACACACCACATTTTCACAGTGAAAAATGACCCTTTCTTTGCAAAGTGCCTAGCTGTAGTTTTTGAACCCTAACTCTGCCGGCACCCAGGAAAACCTAGCAAACCTAAACATTTTTAAAAAGTAGACACCCAGGGGAATCCAGGATGGGGTGACTTGACTGGCTCTCACCAGGTTCTGTTACCCAGAATCCTTTGCAAACCTAAAAAATTGTCAGAACAAAATACATTTTCCTCACATTTCTGTGGTGGAAAGTTCTGGAATCTGCGTGGATCCACAAAACTCAACCCACCCTGTGTTCCCCAAAGTCTTCCGAGAAAAATGGTACCTCACTTGTGTGGGTAGGCCTAGTGCCCGCGACAGGAAACGGCCCAAGACGCAAGGTGGACACACCACATTTTCACAGTGAAAAATGACCCTTTTTTGCAAAGTGCCTAGCTGTAGTTTTTGAACCCTAGCTCTGCCGGCACGCAGGGAAACCTAGCAAACCTATACATTTATGAAAACTAGACACCCAGGGGAATCCAGGATGGGGTGACTTGACTGGCTCTCACCAGGTTCTGTTAGCTAGAATCCCTTTCAAACCTAAAAAATTGTCCAAAAAACATATTTTGCTTACATTCGTGTGGCGGAAAGATCTGGAATCTGCGTGGATCCATAAAATTCTACCCACCCTGTGTTCCCCAAAGTCTTCCGAGAAAAATGGTACCTCACTTGTGTGGGTAGGCCTAGTGCCAGCGACAGGAAACGGCTCAAAACGCAAGGTGGACGCACCACATTTTCACAGTGAAAAATGACCCTTTTTTTACAAAGTGCCTAGCTGTAGTTTTTTAACCCTACCTCTGCCGGCACCAGGGAAACCTAGCAAACCTATACATTTTTTAAAACTAGACACCCAGGGGAATCCAGGATGGGGTGACTTAACTGGCTCTCTCCAGGTTTTGTTACCCAGAATCCCTTGCAAACCTAAAAAATTGTCAAAACGAAACACATTTTACTCACATTTCTGTGGTGGAAAGTTCTGGAATCTGCGTGGATCCACAAAACTCAACCCACCCCATGTTCCCCAAAGTCTTCAGAGAAAAATGTTACCTCACTTGTGTGGGTAGGGCTAGTGCCCGCGACAGAAAACGGCCCAAAAACGCAACGTGGACACACCACATTTTCACAGTGAAAAATGACCCTTTTTTGCAAAGTGCCTAGCTGTAGTTTTTGAACCCTAGCTCTGCCGGCATCTAGGGAAACCTAGCAAACCTATACATTTTTGGAAACTAGACACCCAGGGGAATCCAGGATGGGGTGACTTGACTGGCTCTCACCAGGTTCTGTTACCCAGAATCCTTTGCAAACCTAACAAATTGTCTAAAAAAAAATTCCTCACATTTCTGAGGTGGAAAGTTCTGGAATCTACGTGGATCCACAAAATTCCACCCACCCCGCATTCCCCAAAGTCTTCCGAGAAAAATGGTACCTCACTTGTGTGGGTAGGCCTAGTTCCCGCGACAGGAAACGGCCCAAGACGCAAGGTGGACTCACCACATTTTCACAGTGAAAAATGACCCTTTTTTGCAAAGTGCATAGTTGTAGTTTTTGAACCCTAGCTCTGCCGGCACCTAGGGAAACCTAGCAATCCTATACATTTGTGAAAACTAGACACCCAGGGGAATCCAGGATGGGGTGACTTGACTGGCTCTCACCAAGTTCTGTTAGCCAGAATCCCTTGCAAACCTAAATAATTGTCCAAAAAAACACATTTTCCTCACATTTGTGTGGCGGAAAGTTCTGGAATCTGCGTGGATTCATAAAATTCTACCCACCCCGCGTTCCCCAACGTCTTACAAGAAAAATGGTACCTCACTTGTGTGGGTAGGCCTAGTGCCAGCAACAGGAAATGGCCCAAAACGCAAGGTAGACGCACCACATTTTCACAGTGAAAAAGGACCCTTTTTTTACAAAGTGCCTAGCTGTAGTTTTTGAACCCTAGCTCTGCCGGCACCAGGGAAACCTAGCAAACCTATACATTTTTTAAAACTAGACACCCAGGGGAATCCAGGATGGGGTGACTTGACTGGCTCTCACTAGTTTCTGTTACCCAGAATCCCTTGCAAACCTAAAAATTGTCAAAACAAAACACATTTTCCTCACATTTCTGTGGTGGAAAGTTCTGGAATCTGCGTGGATCCACAAAATTCCACCTACCCCTGTTCCCCAAAGTCTTACGAGAAAAATGGTACCTCACTTGTGTGGGTAGGGATAGTTCCCGCGACAGGAAACGGCCGAAAACGCAATGTGGACACACCACATTTTCACAGTGAAAAATGACCCTTTTATTGCAAAGTGCCTAGCTGTAGTTTTTGAACCCTAGCTCTGCCGGAACCTAGGAAAACCTAGCAAACCTAAACATTTTTAAAAACTAGACACCCAGGGGAATCCAGGATGGGGTGACTTGACTGGCTCTCACCAGGTTCTGTTACCCAGAATCCTTTGCAAACCTAACAAATTGTCCCAAAAAAAAAAAATTCCTCACATTTCTGAGGTGGAAAGTTCTGGAATCTACGTGGATCCACAAAATTCCACCCCGCATTCCCCAAAGTCTTCAGAGAAAAATGGTACCTCACTTGTGTGGGTAGGCCTAGTTCCCGCGACAGGAAAGCGGCCCAAGACGCAAGGTGGACTCACCACATTTTCACAGTGAAAAATGACCCTTTTTGCAAAGTGCATAGTTGTAGTTTTTGAACCCTAGCTCTGCCGGCACCTAGGGAAACCTAGCAAACCTATACATTTGTGAAAACTAGACACCCAGGGGAATCCAGGATGGGGTGACTTGACTGGCTCTCACCAAGTTCTGTTAGCCAGAATCCCTTGCAAACCTAAATAATTGTCCAAAAAAACACATTTTCCTCACATTTGTGTGGCGGAAAGTTCTGGAATCTGCGTGGATCCATAAAATTCTACCCACCCCGCGTTCCCCAACGTCTTACAAGAAAAATGGTACCTCACTTGTGTGGGTAGGCCTAGTGCCAGCAACAGGAAACGGCCCAAAACGCAAGGTAGACGCACCACATTTTCACAGTGAAAAATGACCCTTTTTTTACAAAGTGCCTAGCTGTAGTTTTTGAACCCTAGCTCTGCCGGCACCAGGGAAACCTAGCAAACCTATACATTTTTTAAAACTAGACAGCCAGGGGAATCCAGGATGGGGTGACTTGACTGGCTCTCACTAGTTTCTGTTACCCAGAATCCCTTGCAAACCTAAAAAATTGTCAAAACAAAACACATTTTCCTCACATTTCTGTGGTGGAAAGTTCTGGAATCTGCGTGGATCCACAAAATTCCACCTACCCCCTGTTCCCCAAAGTCTTACGAGAAAAATGGTACCTCACTTGTGTGGGTAGGGATAGTTCCCGCGCCAGGAAACGGCCGAAAACGCAATGTGGACACACCACATTTTCACAGTGAAAAATGACCCTTTTATTGCAAAGTGCCTAGCTGTAGTTTTTGAACCCTAGCTCTGCCGGAACCTAGGAAAACCTAGCAAACCTAAACATTTTTAAAAAGTAGACACCCAGGGGAATCCAGGATGGGGTGACTTGACTGGCTCTCACCAGGTTCTGTTACCCAGAATCCTTTGCAAACCTAAAAAATTGTCAGAACAAAATACATTTTCCTCACATTTCTGTGGTGGAAAGTTCTGGAATCTGCGTGGATCCACAAAACTCAACCCACCCTGTGTTCCCCAAAGTCTTCCGAGAAAAATGGTACCTCACTTGTGTGGGTAGGCCTAGTGCCCGCGACAGGAAACGGCCCAAGACGCAAGGTGGACACACCACATTTTCACAGTGAAAAATGACCCTTTTTTGCAAAGTGCCTAGCTGTAGTTTTTGAACCCTAGCTCTGCCGGCACGCAGGGAAACCTAGCAAACCTATACATTTATGAAAACTAGACACCCAGGGGAATCCAGGATGGGGTGACTTGACTGGCTCTCACCAGGTTCTGTTAGCTAGAATCCCTTTCAAACCTAAAAAATTGTCCAAAAAAACATATTTTGCTTACATTCGTGTGGCGGAAAGATCTGGAATCTGCGTGGATCCATAAAATTCTACCCACCCTGTGTTCCCCAAAGTCTTCCGAGAAAAATGGTACCTCACTTGTGTGGGTAGGCCTAGTGCCAGCGACAGGAAACGGCTCAAAACGCAAGGTGGACGCACCACATTTTCACAGTGAAAAATGACCCTTTTTTTACAAAGTGCCTAGCTGTAGTTTTTTAACCCTACCTCTGCCGGCACCAGGGAAACCTAGCAAACCTATACATTTTTTAAAACTAGACACCCAGGGAATCCAGGATGGGGTGACTTAACTGGCTCTCTCCAGGTTTTGTTACCCAGAATCCCTTGCAAACCTAAAAAATTGTCAAAACGAAACACATTTTACTCACATTTCTGTGGTGGAAAGTTCTGGAATCTGCGTGGATCCACAAAACTCAACCCACCCCATGTTCCCCAAAGTCTTCAGAGAAAAATGTTACCTCACTTGTGTGGGTAGGGCTAGTGCCCGCGACAGAAAACGGCCCAAAAACGCAACGTGGACACACCACATTTTCACAGTGAAAAATGACCCTTTTTTTGCAAAGTGCCTAGCTGTAGTTTTTTAACCCTAGCTCTGCCGGCATCTAGGGAAACCTAGCAAACCTATACATTTTTGGAAACTAGACACCCAGGGGAATCCAGGATGGGGTGACTTGACTGGCTCTCACCAGGTTCTGTTACCCAGAATCCTTTGCAAACCTAACAAATTGTCTAAAAAAAAAAATTCCTCACATTTCTGAGGTGGAAAGTTCTGGAATCTACGTGGATCCACAAAATTCCACCCACCCCGCATTCCCCAAAGTCTTCCGAGAAAAATGGTACCTCACTTGTGTGGGTAGGCCTAGTTCCCGCGACAGGAAACGGCCCAAGACGCAAGGTGGACTCACCACATTTTCACAGTGAAAAATGACCCTTTTTGCAAAGTGCATAGTTGTAGTTTTTGAACCCTAGCTCTGCCGGCACCTAGGGAAACCTAGCAATCCTATACATTTGTGAAAACTAGACACCCAGGGGAATCCAGGATGGGGTGACTTGACTGGCTCTCACCAAGTTCTGTTAGCCAGAATCCCTTGCAAACCTAAATAATTGTCCAAAAAAACACATTTTCCTCACATTTGTGTGGCGGAAAGTTCTGGAATCTGCGTGGATTCATAAAATTCTACCCACCCCGCGTTCCCCAACGTCTTACAAGAAAAATGGTACCTCACTTGTGTGGGTAGGCCTAGTGCCAGCAACAGGAAATGGCCCAAAACGCAAGGTAGACGCACCACATTTTCACAGTGAAAAAGGACCCTTTTTTTACAAAGTGCCTAGCTGTAGTTTTTGAACCCTAGCTCTGCCGGCACCAGGAAAACCTAGCAAACCTATACATTTTTTAAAACTAGACACCCAGGGAATCCAGGATGGGGTGACTTGACTGGCTCTCACTAGTTTCTGTTACCCAGAATCCCTTGCAAACCTAAAAATTGTCAAAACAAAACACATTTTCCTCACATTTCTGTGGTGGAAAGTTCTGGAATCTGCGTGGATCCACAAAATTCCACCTACCCCTGTTCCCCAAAGTCTTACGAGAAAAATGGTACCTCACTTGTGTGGGTAGGGATAGTTCCCGCGACAGGAAACGGCCGAAAACGCAATGTGGACACACCACATTTTCACAGTGAAAAATGACCCTTTTATTGCAAAGTGCCTAGCTGTAGTTTTTGAACCCTAGCTCTGCCGGAACCTAGGAAAACCTAGCAAACCTAAACATTTTTAAAAACTAGACACCCAGGGGAATCCAGGATGGGGTGACTTGACTGGCTCTCACCAGGTTCTGTTACCCAGAATCCTTTGCAAACCTAACAAATTGTCCCAAAAAAAAAAAATTCCTCACATTTCTGAGGTGGAAAGTTCTGGAATCTACGTGGATCCACAAAATTCCACCCCGCATTCCCCAAAGTCTTCCGAGAAAAATGGTACCTCACTTGTGTGGGTAGGCCTAGTTCCCGCGACAGGAAACGGCCCAAGACGCAAGGTGGACTCACCACATTTTCACAGTGAAAAATGACCCTTTTTTGCAAAGTGCATAGTTGTAGTTTTTGAACCCTAGCTCTGCCGGCACCTAGGGAAACCTAGCAAACCTATACATTTGTGAAAACTAGACACCCAGGGGAATCCAGGATGGGGTGACTTGACTGGCTCTCACCAAGTTCTGTTAGCCAGAATCCCTTGCAAACCTAAATAATTGTCCAAAAAACACATTTTCCTCACATTTGTGTGGCGGAAAGTTCTGGAATCTGCGTGGATCCATAAAATTCTACCCACCCCGCGTTCCCCAACGTCTTACAAGAAAAATGGTACCTCACTTGTGTGGGTAGGCCTAGTGCCAGCAACAGGAAACGGCCCAAAACGCAAGGTAGACGCACCACATTTTCACAGTGAAAAATGACCCTTTTTTTACAAAGTGCCTAGCTGTAGTTTTTGAACCCTAGCTCTGCCGGCACCAGGGAAACCTAGCAAACCTATACATTTTTTAAAACTAGACAGCCAGGGGAATCCAGGATGGGGTGACTTGACTGGCTCTCACTAGTTTCTGTTACCCAGAATCCCTTGCAAACCTAAAAAATTGTCAAAACAAAACACATTTTCCTCACATTTCTGTGGTGGAAAGTTCTGGAATCTGCATGGATCCACAAAATTCCACCTACCCCTGTTCCCCAAAGTCTTACGAGAAAAATGGTACCTCACTTGTGTGGGTAGGGATAGTTCCCGCGCCAGGAAACGGCCGAAAACGCAATGTGGACACACCACATTTTCACAGTGAAAAATGACCCTTTTATTGCAAAGTGCCTAGCTGTAGTTTTTGAACCCTAGCTCTGCCGGAACCTAGGAAAACCTAGCAAACCTAAACATTTTTAAAAACTAGACACCCAGGGGAATCCAGGATGGGGTGACTTGACTGGCTCTCACCAGGTTCTGTTACCCAGAATCCCTTGCAAACCTAAAAATGTGTCCAAAAAAACACATTTTCCTCACATTTGTGTGGCGCAAAGTTCTGGAATCTGTGTGGATCCATAAAATTCCACCCACCCCGCATTCCCCAAAATCTTACGAGAAAAATGGTACCTCACTTGTGTGGGTAGGCCTAGTGCCAGTGACAGGAAACGGCCCAAAACGCAAGGTGGGCGCACCACATTTTCACAGTGAAAAATGACCCTTTTTTTACAAAGTGCCTAGCTGTAGTTTTTGAACCCTAGCTCTGCCGGCACCTAGGGAAACCTAGCAAACCTATACATTTGTGAAAACTAGACACCCAGGGGAATCCAGGATGGAGTGACTTTACTGGCTCTCATCAGGTTCTGTTACCCAGAATCCTTTGCAAACCTAAAAAATTGTCAAAACAAAACACATTTTCCTCACATTTCTGTGGTGGAAAGTTCTGGAATCTGCGTGGATCCACAAAACTCAACCCACCCCGTGTTCCCCAAAGTCTTCTGAGAAAAATGGTACCTCACTTGTGTGGGTAGGGCTAGTGCCCGCAACAGGAAACGGCCCAAAACGCAAGGTGGACACACCACATTTTCACAGTGAAAAATGACCCTTTTTTGCAAAGTGCCTAGTTGTAGTTTTTTAACCCTAGCTCTGCCGGCACCTAGGGAAACCTAGCAAACCTATACATTTGTGAAAACTAGACACCCAGGGGAATCCAGGATGGGGTGACTTGACTGGCTCTCACAAGGTTCTGTTAGCCAGAATCCCTTGCAAACCTAAAAAATTGTCCAAAAAAACACATTTTCCTCACATTTGTGTGGCGGAAAGTTCTGTAATCTGCTTGGATCCATAAAATTCTACCCACCCCGCGTTCCCCAATGTCTTATGAGAAAAATGCTACTTCACTTGTGTGGGTAGGCCTAGTGCCAGCGACAGGAAACGGCCCAAAACGCAAGATAGACGCACCACATTTTCACAGTGAAAAATGACCCTTTTTTTACAAAGTGCCTAGCTGTAGTTTTTGAACCCTAGCTCTGCCGGCACCTGGGAAACCTAGCAAACCTATACATTTTTTAAAACTAGACACCCAGGGGAATCCAGGATGGGGTGACTTGACTGGCTCTCACTAGGTTCTGTTACCCAGAATTCCTTGCAAACCTAAAAAATTGTCAAAACAAAACACATTTTCCTCACATTTCTGTGGTGGAAAGTTCTGGAATCTGTGGGGATCCACAAAATTCCACCTACCCCATGTTCCCCAAAGTCTTACGAGAAAAATGGTACCTCACTTGTGTGGGTAGGGCTATTGCCCGCCACAGGAAACGGCCCAAAACGCAACGTGGACACACCACATTTTCACAGTGAAAAATGACCCTTTTATTGCAAAGTGCCTAGCTGTAGTTTTTCAACCCTAGCTCTGCCGGCACCCAGGAAAACCTAGCAATCCTAAACATTTTTAAAAACTAGACACCCAGGGGAATCCAGGATGGGGTGACTTGACTCGCTCACACCAGTTTCTGTTACCCAGAATCCTTTGCAAACCTAAAAAATTGTCAAAACAAAACACATTTTCCTCAGTTTCTGTGGTGGAAAGTTCTGGAATCTGCGTGGATCCACAAATTTCCACCCACCCCGTGTTCCCCAAAGTCTTCCGAGAAAAATGGTACCTCACTTGTGTGGGTAGGGCTAGTGCCCGCGACAGGAAACGGCCCAAAACGCAAGGTGGACACACCACATTTTCACAGTGAAAAATGACCCTTTTTTTGAAAAGTGCCTAGCTGTAGGTTTTGAACCCTAGCTCTGCGGGCACCTAGGGAAACCTAGAAAGCCTATACATTTGTGAAAACTAGACACCCAGGGGAATCCAGGATGGGGTGACTTGACTGGCTCTCACCAGGTTCTGTTAGCCAGAATCCCTTGCAAACCTAAAAAAGTGTCCAAAGAAACACATTTTCCTCACATTTGTGTGGCGGAAAGTTCTGGAATCTGTGTGGATCCATAAAATTCTACCCACCCCGCGTTCCCCAACGTCTTGAGAGAAAAATGGTACCTCACTTGTGTGGGTAGGCCTAGTGCCAGCGACAGGAAACGGCCCAAAACGCAAGGTGGACGCACCACATTTTCACAGTGAAAAATGACCCTTTTTTTACAAAGTGCCTAGCTGTAGTTTTTGAACCCTAGCTCTGCCGGCACCTAGGGAAACCTAGCAAACTTATACATTTTTGAATACTAGACACCCAAGGGAATCCAGGATGGGGTGACTTGACTGGCTCTCACCAGGTTCTGTTACCCAGAATCCCTTGCAAACCTAAAAAATTATCAAAACAAAACACATTTTCCTCACATTTGTGTGGCGGAAAGTTCTGGAATCTGCGTGGATCCATAAAATTCTACCCACCCCGCGTTCCCCAACGTCTTACGAGAAAAATGGTACCTCACTTGTGTGGGTAGGCCCCACTACCCGCGACAGGCAAGGGCCCAAAACGTATTGAGGCGACATCAATATTGCCTATCACAAAACGACCTTGTTTTGCAATTGGGGTCACCTGGGTTTTTGGCCCCGTGTTCGGCGGCCAGCTAGGGAAACCTACCAAACCCACACATTTCTGAAAACTAGACACCCGGAGGGTTCCAGGGAGATATGGCTTGCATGGATCCCCCAAATTTTCCTTACCCAGAATCCCCTGCAAACCTCAATTTTAGCTTAAAAAAATCACTTTTTCCGTATGTTTTTGTGTGGGAAAGTTGTGGCATCACAGGGCTGACACAAATTTCCTACCACCCAGTTTTCCCCCAGTTCTCCCAATAAAAATGATGCCTCACTCGTGTGGGAGGCCCAAGTACCCGCGACAGGCAAGGGCCCAAAACTTATTGAGGCGACATCAAAATTGTCTATCACAAAACGACCTGGTTTTGCAAGGGGGGTCACCTGGGTTTTTGGCCCGTGCTCGGCGGCCAGCTAAAGAAACCTACCAAACCCACACATTTCTGAAAACTAGACACCCAGGGGGTTCCAGGGAGGTATGGCTTGCATGGATCCCCCAACTTTTTCTTACCCAGGATCCCCTGCAAACCTCAATTTTAGCTTAAAAAATCACTTTTTCCGCACATTTTTGTGTGGGAAAGTTGTGGCATCACCGGGCTGACACAAATTTCCTACCACCCAGCATTCCCCCAGTTCTCCCGATAAAAATGGTGCCTCACTCGTGTGGGAGGCCCAAGTTCCCGCGACAGGCAAGGGCCCAAAACGTATTGAGGCGACATCAAAATTGCCTATCACAAAACGACCTGGTTTTGCAAGGGGGTCACCTGGGTTTTGGCCCCGTGCTCGGCGGCCAGCTAGGGAACCTACCAAACCCACACATTTCTGAAAACTAGACACCCGGGGGGTTCCAGGGAGGTATGGCTTGCGTGGATCCCCCAACGTTTTCTTACCCAGAATCCCCTGCAAACCTCAATTTAAGCTTAAAAAATCACTTTTTCCACACATTTTTGTGTGGGAATGTCGTGGCATCACCAGGCTGACCCAAATTTCCTACCACCCAGCGTTCCCCCAGTTCTTCCGATAAAAATGGTGCCTCACTCGTGTGGGAGGCCCAAGTACCCGCGACAGGCAAGGGCCCAAAACGTATTGAGGCGACATCAAAATTGCCTATCACAAAATGTAGAAAGACTTACATTTCTCTGGGGGGGGTGGGGGCATTGCCATGCCCATTTTGGGCAGCCCCCACCCCAAAAAAAATCCCTGGTTTCTAGTGGGCTTTCTCCTTCCCCGGGGGGCAGATTAGGGGCTAGTGCCCCCGTATGCCCCCTGGGGGGCAGAAAGACTGACATTTCTCTGGGGGGGTGGGGGCAGTGCAATGCCCTTTTTGAGCAGCCCCCACCCCAACGTCAATAAAAAAAATAATCCCTGGCTTCTAGTGGGATTTCCACCCCCCTGGGGGGGCAGAAAGACTGTGGTGCCCAAACAAATATGGGGGAGCAAAGGCCCTTGCCCAAGGGGCCGCTCCCCCTCCCTGGTGTCTAGTGGGTGGGTCCCTGCTTGGGGGATCGTCCCCCTGGGGACGATCCCCAAGTAGGGATCCACTCGGGAAGGGTACCATTGGTAAGGGGAGATTCTCCCCTTTCTAACGATACTTCTCCCATCTTTTTCGGTGCTCGGCGGGCTGAGATAGCCCCACGAGCACTGGAACATTGAAACTGAAACTAAGTTTCAGTTTCGTTTTCGATGCAATGACGATAGCGCGCCATTATTTTTTTGTTATTGATGTTGGGGTGGGGGCTGCCCAAAAAGGGCATGGCAATGCCCCCACACCCCCAGAGAAATGAGAGTCTTTCTGCCCCCTGGGGGCAAATGGGGGCAGAAAGACTCTCATTTCTCTGGGGGGTGGGGGCATTGCCATGCCCTTTGGGCAGCCCCCACCCCAACATCAATAAAAAAAATAATCCCTGGCTTCTAGTGGGCTTTCTCCCCCCCCCGGGTGGCAGATTGGGGGCTACCGCCCCCATCTGCCCCCAAGAGGGGGGATCGTCCCCCTGGGGTGATCCCCAAGCAGGGATCCACTAGGGAAGGGTACCATTGGAAAGGGGAGATTCTCCCGTTTCTAACGATACTTCTCCCATCTTTTTCGGTGCTCGGGGGCTGAGATAGCCCCACAAGCACTGAAACGGAAACTAAGTTTCAGTTTCGTTTTCGTTGCAATGACGATAGCGCGCCATGTGCACTATCGTCATTGCCACGAAATTCAAAAAGAGGCCTGGGGAGGTTGGGGAAGCTCTTCCCCACCTCCCCAGGCAAAAAAAAAAAAGGGAAATCCCTCTGCTGTCTGCAGCAGAGGGATTTTCTGAGCATGTGCTCATGACGGAATGGTTCCGTCATGAGCACACTGGAACTTGTGCTCACGACGGAGCCATTCCGTCATGAGCACTGAAAGGGTTAATTGGCTCATTGCCTTTTTCTCTTTTTCTCTTGCCTCACAGGTTGAACGTTGCTGTAACCACTTCACCATTATAAACGGCTCAAGAATCATGCAGTTAGAATTGGTACAAGCCTGGTATTCTTTACATGTTTACTGTGGAGTCTGGCGAGGTGTATGATGTTCACAATCTTGCATGTGCTGTGATGTCTAGCCAGGAGAGCATACATTGGATGTGTTCCTAGATGGGTTTCCTGGCCTGCTTAACATATCGATCAGTGTCAGCACAGGGACATGCAGATCAGTGTATGACTCCTTAACCCGCCAATCGGTAACAGTGTCATTGACGGGGTAGTGGACCTCTGCGCTGTCTGACCTTCCTCTATGCCAGCCAAGGACTCTGCCCTTTTAACTCTTGTGTGCACCTGAACCCATCTTGCAGAGGGGAATGACACTGTATAAATTGGACAGTAATGGTGTATGGTGACCACACTTGGCTTGGGTGATATTTATTATTTATATTCAAGCCAGTATACTGGGGAGTATTGAGTACAAGACCCCAAGGAGGATGGGCATCCATGGCTGGTGGGACACCGACCAGTTATATACTTGTTAGACTAGAAGTGTGACTGGGAAAGGGAGACATCTGCGTTCATTTGTCTGTTCATACTTTGCTGGCAGGCTCTAGTCTGTTCCTCATATTTAGCAGGGAGGAAACTCTGCTATGTTTGCACAGTTCTCGTATTGTGGCAGAAAGTCTCCACACTAGTCTGTTTCTTAACATACCTTACTGGTAGGACTCTAGGCCAGATAGTATCTACTCAAACACCCATTCAGCCACTCATGAATCCTCTCATTCACCATTTAAAACCACTGATACAACAACTCAGTCAACTATACAGATACTCACACAGCCACTCACTTACTCATACATGCACTGACTCACCCACTCGCTTATCTATACAAAAACTCACACACCTGCTATCTCATTGATAGAAATGGGGTTTTTGGTAGGCTTGGGCGTGGGCCAAAGCCAGGCAAAAACCACCACTCTAGTCAGGATAAGGGAGTTACACGTCTAAAATAACCCCTGCTCACCCCCTTGGTAGCTTGGCACGAGCAGCCCGGCTTATCTTAGAGGCAGTGTGTAAAGCATTTGCACATAACCGACAGTAATACAGTGTTCGCACCACAAAAGGACACCACACCAGTTTAGAAAAATAAACAATATTTTTATATAATTAAGACAAGACCAAAACAATAAGAATCCACAATACTATACTTAAAAGTTCACAGTTCCAAAAATACGCTGATTAAAAAGAGTTCCTTCTGTGGATAGCTCCGGCCGGGCTACCACGGCGTCGTGAACAACAAATCCAACAGTTCTGGCTGGTCGCGGGGTCGGGGGCCAGCTACGGTGTCGGGAAGACCCGCAAACAGTACCTGTGAGAGATGCAGGGCGTTGAGGCCCTTGAAGTCACTAGCGTTGCAGGTCGAGCTCCTCTCTGATGGAATCAGGAGCGCTTGGCACCGGCAGGCGTCGGGTGCTACGGTGTGAAGTGCAGCGGTGCGGCGTGCGGTGCCCCTAGGTCGCGGTGCGAGCAGCGGCTCGGTGGTGGCGTCAGATGGCGTCGTCAGTGAGACCAGGGTCGCGGTGCAAGACGAAGGTGGGGCTCGCCACGGTGCTGGCAGGTCACGGTGCAAGCAGCGGCATCGTCGTTGCTGAAGCGCTGTCGTCGGCTGATGAACTGGAGTCGAGGGCACCGGCGTTGGTAGGCCAAGGCTGCGGTGCGGGATGAGGGCGGTGCGTCGTGTGACTTACGAGCAGTGCCCTCGAACCACGGTGCAAGCAGCGGCGTCGATTTCGGCGGGAAGTGGCGGCGTCAGGCAGGCCAAGGCGTCCTCGTGAAGCAAGGCTGTGCGGAGTGCGGTGCCCACAGGTCATGGTGCGAGCAGCGGCTCGGTGGCGGCATCAACAGGCGTCGTTGGTGAGACCAGGGTTGCGGTGCGGCGTTGCGGTGGTGCTCTCTGCGGTGCCAAAGCTTCGGCGTGAAGTGAGGCGGTGCGGAGTGCGGTGCCCACAGGTCACGGTGCAAGCAGCGGCTCGGTGGTGGCGTCCACAGGCGTCGTCGGTGAGACCAGGGTTGCGGTGCGGCGTTGCGGTGGTGCCCTCTGCGGTGCCTTCAGGACACGGAGTTGGCAGTGGCGTCGTAGACGTCGTCGAGTTGGTGTTCTTCGGGTGGCAGCACAAAACACACAGTCCCCAGTGCTGCGGGTCGAAGAACTTGAAGTCTTTGCTGTTCCTGAGACTTCGTGAACAGGGGGAAAGCTCTACCTCAAGCCCTTGGAGAGACTCACAAATTAGGTTGCAGAAAGTCCAGTCCAGGCCTTTCACTGCCCAAGACAGAAGCAGCCACTGCAGGTCAGCCCAGCAAAGCACCCAGCAAAGCAGTCGTTCCTTTTCGCAGCTTCTCCGGCTCTTCTTCTTGGCAGTCTTCTTGTTCCAGATGAGTTCTAAAGTTCAGGGGTCTGGGCCCCAGTGTTTGTATCCAAAAATCCTTTGATCTTTCAGGCAGAGGGTGTCTGTGCCCGGCCAGAACCAGTTCTGCCTTCTCTGGTGTGATTTCCTGGCAGGAGGTGGAGACGGCATTGTCAGAGGCAGACCAGACCCTTTGAGGTGCAAGGAAATCTCCTCCCCCTTCCCCCATCGCAGCCCAGGTCTGTTCAGCCCTTTCCTGACTTACCTAGACTATCTGGAGCCACTCCGGCCCCCCAGCCTTCTGTCATCCAAAACCCAGACAGGCAATCTACATTCCAGCAGAGGCACACAGGATGACTGAGCAAGAAAATACCTACTTTCTAAAAGTGGTATTTTCAAACACAGAATGTAAAAATCACCTTCACTAAAAGATGCATCTTTAGATTCTGAGTTCAGGCATACTAAATTCTATTTTCTTACCGAATTCCCTGGGACAGTTATGTTTATAAGATGTTATAAACAAACCTCCCATTCTATCCTAAGGGGAACTGGTAGCCATGCAATAGTGAAAAACGAAATTGGCTGTAATTCACTATCAGGACATTCCACACACACCAGGGCATGTCCCACCTTTCACATACACTGCACCCTGCCCACAAGGGTACCTTGGGCCTACCTGAGGGGTGTCTGACATGTAAGAAAAGGTAAGGTTAGGGACCGGCCGGTGTGTGCACTGGCCAAGTCGACATGGCAGTTACCAACTGCGCGCAGACTCTGCAATGGCAGGTCTGAGTTACCATTTTCAGGGCTACTCACGGGGGTGGCACAACCAGTGCTGCAGGCCCCCGAGTAGCATTTGATTCACAAGCCCCGGCACCCGTAGTGCACTTTACTAGGGACTGACATGCAAATCAAATATCCAATCGTGAAAACATCAATCCATAACGCACTTTACCACAGGAGCACCTGCACTTTCCCACTGAACAGCAGTGCGAAAAGTGCGCAGAAACATTACGCCAGCAAAAACAGAGTCAAAACCGGGAGGTCAGAAAGCAAAAACTCAGGGGAAACACGCCAAAAGATGCCAAGTCTAACACATCTCCCCTCCAGCTGAAAGTAGGGAGAACTACCCACTCGCCTGGGAGTTCTCTTCACTAAGGTGGAAGAACCTGGACAGGCCATCTGCGTTGGCGTGCTCTGTGCCAGGGCGGTGTTCCACTGTAAAGTCCATTCCCTGTAGGGAGATGGACCACCTCAGCAGTTTTCGATTCTCCCCCCTCATCTGCATTAACCATCTGAGGGGCCTGTGGTCGGCCTGAACCCGGAAGTGAGTCCCAAACAGGTACGGTCTCAGCTTCTTCAGCGCCCAGACCGCAGCGAAAGCCTCTCTTTCTATGGCACTCCACCTCTGCTCCCTGGGGAGTATTCTCTGGCTAAGGAAGACTACCGGCTGGTCGAGGCCCTCTTCGTTCAGTTGTGAGAGCACTGCTCCCACTCCATGCTCTGACGCGTCGGTCTGCACGACAAATTCCTTCGAGAAGCCGGGTGCCTTGAGCACGGGGGCCGTGCACATGGCAGCCTTCAGGGCATCAAATGCCTTCTGGCAGGACTCAGTCCAGATCACCTTTTTTGGCTGCATCTTGGAAGTCAGCTCAGTTAAGGGGGCAACAATGGTGCCATATCCCTTAACAAACCTCCTGTAGTACCCAGTGAGTCCTAAGAAGGCCCTCACCTCTGTCTGGGTCTTGGGGGGATCCAAAGCCAGAATGGTGTCAATCTTGGGTTGTAGGGGCGCCACCTGGCCGCTCCCTACCTGGTGTCCCAAGTACACCACCGAACCCTGCCCGATCTGGCACTTACTGGCCTTAATCGTGAGGCCTGCCTTCTGCAGCGCCTTCAACACTTCCCCGAGGTGCTGCAGGTGTTCGTCCCAACTGGAACTGAACACCGCAATGTCGTCCAGGTATGTGGCGCTGAATTCCTCCAGCCCGGCCAACACCTGATTGACCAACCTCTGAAAGGTGGCAGGGGCCTTCTTCAACCCGAAGGGCATCACATGGAGCTGGTAATGTCCTTCCGGGGTTGAGAATGCGGATCTTTCCTTGGCCCCCTCAGTTAGAGCAATCTGCCAGTACCCCGACGTTAAATCAAACGTACTAAGGAATTTGGCAGCTCCCAACCGATCGATGAGCTCATCAGCTCGGGGGATGGGGTGTGTGTCAGTCCGAGTGACGGCATTGAGCCCCTGGTAGTCCACACAGAACCGCAGTTCTGGTGTGGCTCGGGTGCTGTAGCCTTCGGGACCAAGACCACGGGGCTGGCCCATGGGCTGCTGGACAGCTCAACCACCCCTAACGCCAACATCTTCGAGACCTCCTCTTTGATGCTGGCCTTGACCCAGTCAGCCAACCTGTAAATCTTATGTTTCACAGGGGGGCTGTCACCGGTGTCCACATCGTGGGTACACCAGTGAGTAACACCTGGGGTCAAGGAGAACAGCGGGGCAAACTGCCCCAGCAACTGGTGACACTCACTCTGTTGCTCAGCGGTCAGGGTCGGGGAGAGGATCACACCATCCACCGACCCATCCCCCTCTTGGGCAGACAGGAGGTCCGGGAGAGGCTCACTCTCCGCTTCCTCCCCATCGTCCGTCGCCAAGAGCATGCTCACTTCGGACCTCTCGAAGTGGGCCTTGAGGCGGTTCACATGGAGGACCCGTAAAGGGTTCCGGAGAGCCTGCAAATCCACCAGGTAGGTGACCTCTCTTTTGCGCTCCACCACCTCAAAGGGCCCAGTCCACTTGTCCTGCAAGGCACAAGGTTCCACTGGGGCCATGACCCACACTTTTTGTCCGGGTTGAAACTCGACCAGAGTGGCATTCTGGTCATACCACTTCTTCATTTCTTCCTGGCTGGCCTCGAGGTTCGCCTGAGCAAGTTTCCTGAAGCGGGCAGTTTGGTTTCGGAAGGCCAGCTTGTAGCTAAACACCTCCTGGGGTGTCTTCCTGGGGGCGGCCTCCCAGCCATCCCTCACCAAGCTTAGAGGTCCTCGCACGGGGTGACCGTACAGAAGCTCAAAGGGACTGAACCCTAGAGACTTCTGGGGTACCTCCCTGTACGCAAAGAGAAGGCACAGTAAGAGGACGTCCCACTTATGCCTCATGGGTTCGGTGAGACCCTTGATCATGCCCTTCAAGGTCTGGTTGAACCTTTCTACCAGGCCGTTACCTTGGGGGTGGTAAGGGGTGGTGAACTTGTAGGTATCACCACACTCCTTCCACAGGGATGTCATATACTTCGATATGAAATTGATCCCCCGGTCGGAAACCACCTCTCTGGGGAACCCCACGCGGGAAAAGATCCCCATTAACGCCCGGCCCACCACTGGCCCCGTCGTTGTCCTGAGAGGCATTGCCACCGGGTACCGGGTGGCATGGTCCACCAAGACCAGGATGTACCTGTTGCCCATGGCTGTCTTGGGATCCAGTGGCCCTACAATGTCCATCCCTACCCTTTCAAAGGGTGTCCCAACAACGGGGAACGGTTGGAGAGGAGCTTTGACCTTCCTCCCACTCTTGCCACTTGCCTGGCAAGTTTGGCAAGACCGACAATGCACATCCGACTGCCTTCGCATTTGGGGCCAGAAGAAGTGGGTGACAAGCCTGTCAAAGGTCTTGTCCTGCCCCAAATGTCCTGCCAAAGGCATGTCGTGAGCCAGACCCAGTAGGAAGGTCCGGAAGCACTGGGGTACCACCAGCACACGGGCTGACCCAGGTTCCGCGACCTTAGGCTCGCTGTACAGGAGGTCATTCTCCCAGTAGATCCAATGTGACCCGGACTGATCACCAGTCGCCTGGGCTGTGGCCTGCCACCGCAGAACCTCCAGAGAAGGGCACTCCTTCTGCTCCTGGCAGAACTCCTCCCTGGTGGGACCCCCTTCTTGCTGCCAATGGGTCAGCTCAGATATATCCCCCAGTTTGGCTACCTGTTCCCCAGTAGGCACCGGGGCATCCCCCTCAAGGTCTGCCTCCTCCCGGGCCGTGGGAACTTCGGGGGCCGGTTTCCCGCAACCCCGGCCCTTTCTCTTGGCAGGGACCGGGGCCACTGTTTCAGGCTCCGGGTCCCTCTGATCACCCTCTCTGGCCGCCATTGACCGAGTGGACATGCATGCCCACTCTGGCAACCCAAGCATCTCCAAGTGGGACCTGAGCTCAACATCCTTCCACAAGGACTGCTCCAGGTCGTTACCGAGCAGACAATCGACAGGCATGGAAGGGCTTACAACCACCCTCAAAGGACCTGAGACCCCCCCACTCGAAGGGAACCTGCGCCACCAGACACTGGCGCTCGGAATTGTCGACTGCAATTACTTGGTGGAATGCCCCGGGGACTACCTGCCTCTCAGAGACCAGTTGACACCGAACTGAGGTCACACTGGCTCCAGTATCCCTGAGAGCCTCTACCCTTTTCCCATTGATGGTCACCCAGGTGCTGTATTTCTTTGTGTTAGGGGGCACCTGGGCCCCTAGGACCATCTCACTGTCCCCTAGTGAGACGAGGGACATTTCTGCGGGGTCCCCACCCTCCTGTTGGGATTCTTCCTCCTCCCCAAGTGCTACACTAGCCAACACCTTGGACTGCCCACCGGTGGGTGGCTGTGCCCCTTTGGATCACCTGGGGTCCCCCTTCATGTGCCCCACCTGGTCACATGCAAAACATTTGCGGGGGCCGGTCTCAGCAGGCTTTCCTGTCGAGACCCCTTGCTTCTTATCTCCAGGGGGATGGGAACCTTTACCCTGGGTGTTATTTTGGGGCCCTTTAGAGAACTCCTGTGTTTTACCCTTGTCCCCCCCACCTTTCTGCTGGGGACCCTGCCCACCTTTGGCTGAGTCTCCCCCAAACGCTTTCTTGGGGACCCTGGTACTCACCCAGCGGTCCGCCTCCATAGCAAGCTTTCTGGGGTCAGTCAGCTTACTATCAACTAGGTGCTGGCGCAGATCTGCAAAATATAGACTGGACAGGTGCTCCCATGCAATCAAATTGTAGAGCCCCTGATAATCTGTCACATTACTGCCCTTTACCCAGCCATCCAACGATCGGCAAAACACATCCACACATTCCAACCACGTGTTGGCATCGGACTTCTTACTGGACCTAAACTGGTCCCTGTACTTTTCAGGAGTAAGACCATACTTGGTGAGGAGGGCATCCTTCATGTCTGGATAGGTGAGGTGATACCCCTTACTCAAAGCTATTAAAGTATCCCTCGCTTCTTCGGGGAAGAGGGGCCACAATCCTGCTCCCCAATTCTCTTCAGGGAAACATTCATATGGATTGCGGCCTCGTAGCCCTGGAATCACCTTAGTA
This sequence comes from Calotriton arnoldi, assembly GCA_963921515.1. NCBI lineage: Eukaryota > Metazoa > Chordata > Amphibia > Caudata > Salamandridae > Calotriton > Calotriton arnoldi. The sequence goes on along the minus strand of CAWUFW010005511.1, from coordinate 368,551 downwards.
TGTCGTCCCCCTTCTTGAACTCCTTGCCTAAATTTTTGGGGATGTGCACGATTCTGTCTGCCTGCCTTGACGAGTTGCTGCCACCATCTGAGCTGGTTCTTTTCTCTCGATCCAGCTCCTTCATTCTGATTTCGTAGTCTAATACCATTCTCTTTTCTTCCATGGCTAACCTGATCTTCTCTAGTTCTGTGGCTACTTTCCTTGCTTCCCGTCTGTCCTCCAGCTCCTCTGGGGACAGGCCACTGCTGCCTGGCCGGGAGGTTTCCCCCCCTCCCAATAGCACATCCACCCTAGGCCTAGGCTCCTCCGCCTCTCCATTAAGATCACCAGATTGCCCACTTGCGTCTCTGGCTGCTACCCAGGCCCTCAGAGCCTTTTGTAGCTCGTCTTTCCTAGTGAGGCCTCTGACTTGGACTTTTAGGTTTTTGCAAATGGATTTCAATTCTCTAACAGTGTAGAGCTCCAACCTATCCTCCTCAAAGGCAATGTCCATGGATGCAACGGATGATGCTATTGATTCCGACATGACGAAGTAGAAAGTTTACCTGGCAAGATCACAAAAAATCGGCCAAAAAAAGAAAAACGGGCTAGTATGTGGTACGTAATGGTCTGCGATATGGTAGTAGTGCACACCAACCACTGTAAGTCAAGTGCAAACGCAAGTCCAATCCTCACTGCTGACAACCAATGTTAGAAATGGGTTTTTTGGTAGGCTTGGGCGTGGGCCAAAGCCAGGCAAAAACCACCACTCTAGTCAGGATAAGAGAGTTACACATCTAAAATAACCCCTGCTCACCCCCTTGGTAGCTTGGCACGAGCAGCCCGGCTTATCTTAGAGGCAGTGTGTAAAGCATTTGCACATAACCAACAGTAATACAGTGTTCGCACCACAAAAGGACACCACACCAGTTTAGAAAAATATCCAATATTTTTATATAATTAAGACAAGACCAAAACGATAAGAATCCACAATACTATACTTAAAAGTTCACAGTTCCAAAAATATGCTGATTAAAAAGAGTTCCTTCTGTGGATAGCTCTGTCCGGGCTACCACGGCATCGTGAACAACAAATCCAACAGTTCTGGCTGGTCGCGGGCCAGCTACGGTGTCGGGAAGACCCGCAAACAGTACCTGTGAGAGATGCAGGGCGTTGAGGCCCTTGAAGTCACTCACGTTGCAGGTTGAGCTCCTCTCTGATGGAATCAGGAGAGCTTGGCACCGGCAGGCGTCGGGTGCTACGGTGTGAAGTGCAGCAGTGCAGCGTGCGGTGCCCCTAGGTCGCGGTGCGAGCAGCGGCTCGGTGGCGGCATCAGATGGCATCGTCGGCGAGACCAGGGTCACGGGGCGAGACGAAGGCAGGGCTCGCCACGGTGCTGGCAGGTCACGGTGCAAGCAGCGGCGTCGTCGTTGCTGAAGCGCTGTCGTCGGCTGATGAACTGGAGTCGATGGCGCCGGAGTCGGTAGGCCAAGGCTGCGGTGTGGGATGAGGGCGGTGCATTGTGTGACTTACGAGCGGTGCCCTCGAACCACGGTGCAAGCAGCGGCGTCGATTTTGGTGGCGGCGTCAGGCAGGCCATGGCGTCCTCGAGAAGCAAGGCGGTGCGGAGTGCGGTGCCCACAGGTCACGGTGCGAGCAGTGGCTCGGTGGCAGCGTCAACAGGCATCGTTGGTGAGATCAGGGTCGCGGTGGGGCGTTGTGGCGGTGCTCTCTGCGGTGCCAAAGCTTCAGCATGAAGCGAGGCGGTGCGGAGTGCGGTGCCCACAGGTCGCGGTGCAAGAAGCTACTCGGTGGCGGCGTCCACAGGCGTCGTCAGTGAGACCAGGGTTGCGGTGCGGCATTGCTGTGGTGCCCTCTGCGGTGCCTTCAGGACACGGAGTCGGCAGTGGCATCGTAGACGTCGTCGAGTTGGTGTTCTTCGGGTGGCAGCACAAAACACACAGTCCCCAGTGCTGCGCGTCGAAGAACTTGAAGTCTTTGCTGTTCCTGAGACTTCGTGAACAGGGGGAAAGCTCTACCTCAAGCCCTTGGAGAGACTCACAAATTAGGTTGCAGAAAGTCCAGTCCAGGCCTTTCACTACCCAAGACAGAAGCAGCCACTGCAGGTCAGCCCAGCAAAGCACCCAGCAAAGCAGTCGTTCCTTTTCGCAGCTTCTCCGCCTCTTCTTCTTGGCAGTCTTCTTGTTTCAGATGAGTTCTAAAGTTCAGGGGTCTGGGCCCCAGTATTTGTATCCAAAAATCCTTTGATCTTTCAGGCAGAGGGTGTCTGTGCCCGGCCAGAACCAGTTCTGCCTTCTCTGGTGTGATTTCCTGGCCGGAGGTGGAGACGGCACTGTCAGATGCAGAACAGGCCCTTTGAGGTGCAAGGAAATCTCCTCCCCTTTCCCCCATCACAGCCCAGGTCTGTTCAGCCCTTTCCTGACCTACCTAGACTATCTGGAGCCTCTCCGGCCCCCCAGCCTTCTGTCATCCAAAACCCATACAGGCAATCCACATTCCAGCAGAGGCACACAGGATGACTGAGCAAGAAAATACCTACTTTCTAAAAGTGGTATTTTCAAAAACAGAATGTAAAAATCACCTTCACTAAAAGATGCATCTTTAGATTCTGAGTTCAGGCATACTAAATTCTATTTTCTTACCGAATTCCCTGGGACAGTTATGTTTATAAGATGTTCTAAACAAACCTCCCATTCTATCCTATGGGGAACTGGTAGCCTTGCAATAGTGAAAAACGAAATTGGCTGTAATTCACTATCAGGACATGCCACACACACCAGGGCATGTCCCACCTTTCACATACACTGCACCCTGCCCACAGGGGTACCTTGGGCCTACCTGAGGGGTGTCTGACATGTAAGAAAAGGGAAGGTTAGGGACCGGCCAGTGTGTGCACTGGCCAAGTCGACATGGCAGTTACCAACTGCGTGCAGACTCTGCAATGGCAGGTCTGAGTTACCGTTTTCAGGGCTACTCACTGGGGTGGCACAACCAGTGCTGCAGGCCCCAGAGTAGCATTTGATTCACAAGACCCGGCACCCGTAGTGCACTTTACTAGGGACTGACATGCAAATCAAATATCCAATCGTGAAAACATCAATCCATAACACACTTTACCACAGGAGCACCTGCACTTTCCCACTGATCAGCAGTGCGAAAAGTGCGCAGAAACATTACGCCAGCAAAAACAGAGTCAAAACCGGGAGGTCAGAAAGCAAAACCTCAGGGGAAACACGCCAAAAGATGCCAAGTCTAACACTCATGTATACAGTCTCTTATATACCCACTCACTCTTCTATATACCACTTACACACCCACTCACCCATACAGGCACTTCCACAGTGAGTTACCGTAGGATATATGTTTAACACTCAGTAACCTTTAGAAAACACTCACAATCACTGGATGATGTCATCAGTGATTCCATTTCAGATGTCATCGGTGATGTCATCAGTGATGTCATTTCAGATGTCATCAGTGATGTCATTGACCATGTCATGAGCTATGATGTAATTTGTGAGGTCATAAGCAGTGCATTGCTGAGGCATAGTTCAGGTAACTATAACTGCTGAATTTCTCTGGTTTTGTACGAGTGAAATGTCCACCTAACTATAATGTCCATTTAACCTTTGGTTTTTTTCAGGGACTTTATAAGGTTTTCATAACTATACCGTCCCTGTAACCTATGGTTATTTGAGGGACTTTATAAGGTTTTTGTTAATTCTGTTTCACAACTATAACGTCCCTTGTAACTATAGCGTTTCTGTAACCTTTATTTTCTTCAATGAATTTGTACGTTTTTTAACTCATTCCTAACTATAACGTCTCTATAACATTTATTTTTTAAGTGTTTTTCTAAGGTTCTAAGATTTATATTAAGAAACACATGTGCACAATGGTGCAATACTGGATGCTTATTTTGCCAAAACACACCATTATGTCATGAATTGAACATAGAACAACATGGATGTGGTGTATATCAAAGAAATGCACATACCACCACTCCGCTTTGGATGCAGGTCTGCTCAGCCTTTTCCACACTCATCGATGTACAGTGGCTGGAAATCAACAGGAGGACCCATGTGCACATCCAATTCTTTTCTAAGACACTCATGTAACAATACTTCTGATTGATCAGGTACAAATAGACATTGAGTAAGCAAGACATCCCCTGTGGGAAGTCTGTGTCCCAGAAGTCATTTTCATGGTCAAGAGAATAGAACACAAAACACACTTTTATGAGATTGCAAAATATGGCCACACATTGATACTGCAATAATTAGTCTCAACAATGCAGTATCACATCACAAATCAAAGATACACTTCACATCCAATGTGCACAACATGTAAAAAATTGCATCAACTGTGAGAAGTTGGCCTGGCATATGCTGTCCACTAATTATAGTGGGCACCTTGCACCAGTCCAAACAACCCCTTATTGGAGATAGGTTAAAGACAACCTTATTGAAAGCTATCCTAGTGGTAGCTATGGAGAGCAGCCTTCAGGCTAAGTCTTGAAGGAATGTAAAGCAGCTTGTTTTACCAGTCTATAATCTCTTGAGTGATCAAATGAAAGAGGACCACACCAGGTATATATTCAAAATATATGTATTTATTGCTAAACACACCCCTCTAGTCTCTTTATGAGGCTAGAGTTCGAAGTACATAAGTTATAAGTTATTTAAACACAGTAATAGCACAAATACACGTTTGGGCCCTAGGGGCGTACCAAACCATATACCAATAAAGTGGTATAAGAACCACGACTGAGCTAGACACTAGGCCTAGAGCCTCTAGAAGTGCTTGGACCACAAGGAACCACCCAAGGTAGTGACACAGGGGACCCACGGGGACGCGTGCAGTGTAAATACACAGCCGCGAAACGCCGTTAACTTTTATGGAGAAAGTCGCGGTTTGGAAATTAAAGAAAAGGGAAACTTAAAGAAGGACTTGGAGCAAACCCTTTGAGAACTAGGTCGTTTTAGAGTCTCTACCCACGGGAGCACCGGAGTACTCTTGTTACCTCACCCAGGGAAGCCGGGTGCATAGGTGCCTTTCGGGGTCGGGTTTCGTCGTCGATTTGAAGGGCGATCTGCGGCAAAGTGCTGCTGGCGACCAAGTGGAAAGTGTCCGGGTGGATCCAAGAGTGGATCGGAGATCTGAAGAACCTGAAAGCAGAGGGGACAGAGTCTGGGTCACTATCCAGTGACCAGGAAGGCGATGAGCAGATGCCCACCGATGTCGAGTGCTTCAGGTAGGTTGACGGTCGTCTTGACTCTTCGGCCACGAGGTCCAGGAGGCGTTGTCGGTGACCAGGAGCAGGATTCGGGCTGGTACACGATGTCTGTCGAGTGCTGAGGTGTCGGCGACCGGATTGGACCCTTCAAGCCTTGGCAACGGCAAGTCTTGATGTAGATGAAGATTGACGATGATGCAAACCAGCAAGGTCTGAGGAACTCACCCAGCAAAGGTAAGTGAGGGAAAGCCTGGAGCAACCAGGGAGCCGAAGAAGAAAAGGATTGACCTTCGTGAAGGGCTACTAGCCAACGGGCTAGCGACCGCGAAGGAGCCTCGAGACGGTGCACGTGGAGCTGGCTCACAGGACACTCGTGGAGTGGAGGCCAGTGATCTTCGGTGCAGTTGGTGCTGGAGGCTAGGGCTACTCGGAGCCCAAAGCACGACTTCGTGGGAGACCCAGAAGAGGATGCACTAGCAAATGCGTGCGGTGTCCAGGGGTCACGGTTCCACGTTACCCACGACAGCTATGGGCCTCAGCCTCGGGGAAGTCTGGAAATCCACCTCTGGTGATGCAAAGATTTCGGCGTCCGACGGGAGCTTAGGCGATGCAGACCGGACAATTGCTTCTTTGGTGCCTGCCAAGCAGGGAGTCACTCCTTGACCCCAAGGGAGATTCTTCTGTCCTCTAATCTTGTAGTAGAGCGTCGAAGGTCCAGGATTCTGTGTCAGAGTTTCGTCCAGGGATAATCTAAAGTCCTAAGGACTGGGTTCCTATACTTATACTAAGTTTAGGGTTGGACTACTCTGTGGCCCCACCTATGGGTGGGTCAGGGCAGAGGGGTGGCTACACCCCTTTCCCTTTGTCCAGTTCGCGCCAAAGCAGGGGCTGCAAGCCCCTGATCCAGTTTGAACTGGGGTATGCACAGGGACACCAAGTGTGCCCCCAGTGCAGGACTTCAAAGCACCCGAAAGTGCTCCCGCCCAGCCCCAATACACACTATCCTGTCTGGGGAGGTGGTCACACCTCCCTGGGACAGGAAACCTATTGTCCAGGCCTCCCCTGCCGGAGTTTTGTCCAGCAGCAGGAGGCCAGACTTGTGTCTGTGGCAGCAGCATCCATTTTGTGATGCCAGGGCTTTAGAAAGAAGTTACCGGCAAGGCCAGGGTTAACATGTCTCTCCCTCTAGAAGGGTGGAATGCTACCCCCACCGCCAGAATTGGCGGGGGGGTAGTATTCCAAGATGTTTGACACCAAACACGACATGTTTCGGTGCAGACATTCCAAAGTTAGCATTTAACACGAGGTTATAATGCGCTTAAGAGTATATGGTCAGGCTGCACTACAAACAGCATCAGAGAAGGGTCTCCGAACGCTGCAGAGGGGCCCTGCTCATGCAGGGGCACCCTCTCACATAGGAACCACGCACTCTGCCTTCAGGATTGATAAGGCCTGCCTTAGTAGTGACTTATAGGTTTATATGTGTGTATGTATATAGTGATATAGTTAACCTATATCACAGTAAGGGGTGCTTGCACCACCTTACCCAGGCTGCAGTAGCAGACCTGTGGTGTCAGTTTGGATGGCCTTCCAGGGGTGGCACAATACATGCTGCAGCCCCTGGTAGGCCTCTGAGGTACCTATGCCCTTGGTACATAGTATACCATATACTAGGGACTTATAAGGGCACTCCAGATTCCAATCAGAGATGTGCCTAAGGCACATGGAAACCATTTTAGAGAGGAAGCAGCTAGGCTGGGGTTCTGATTAGCAGGGCCCCAGCCAGACTAAGGTCGAAAAACAGTGAAGCATCAGCAAAAAGTGGGGGTACCCATGTGAAGCAGATCCTACTCTCCTACATCAACTGAATCACCACAGCTCTCATCCAAGGGCCCAGACTTTGCAGCAAGGTGCCCCCTCATGCACACACCACATCCCCTATGACAACTAACAACAACATTTCCAAGGGTATGTCATGAGTGTCATAGAGGAAATCTGCACTGCTACTGCCAGCGTAGACACACAATGAACAGATACCGATCACTGTCAAAGATATGACCTACACTGTCCCAAGGTGTCTGGCATTGCAGTGCACGCAGTCTACTTATTCAAATGTTCTGTTCAACACAACACATCTACTAACATCTGCACAGTGTCCTCACAGTGGACACTGTGCACCACCATGTGTAGATAAACATGCTACAGGGTCACATACATCTACTTTCATGTCCATGTCTGACACATAGAAACATGTAGATGCACCAAAAAATTGCACTAAAGATGTGTGCCAGAATGAAGACACTTCAACAGCTACGGCCATGTGTCATGTAATTGTGAGGATGAGGATTCAAATTTTGGCATGGTACCCATATATCCACACAAATAAAGCTTGTTAGACAATTGCCTAAGAAATCTTACTGTACACATTGTCATTGGTGACTAATCAAATCCTACAAGGCACTGCCACTTAGATGAATGTCAAGAAATGGAGGCATCACAGAGAACAATGCATTTGGCTTTGTAGTAATATGTAAGCTATTACCAATTGACACTTGTATGTATTCTATGCCGTTTCATGGTATGTACATGACCGTGTGCAAGGTGAATGTAGAAAGCTGGACATAGGACACAATGACAACTAATATACTTCCACCCCACATCATAATTGGTGACAAATGTAACACCTTTTTCCTTTTCAGCTGACCAAGGGTATGTACTTTTGCCATGGGTGATGACACCGGTGAAGAATCCAGCAACCCAGGCACAGATGACCTACAATCTAGCTCTTGCCCGCCCCAGGTCTATTGTGGAGCAGACTTTTGGTATCCTTGAGTCCGATTCCGCTGTCTGGATCCATCTTGGGGTCGATTGTTATACTCCCCACCCCTGGTCTGCAAGATCATCCTTGTATGATGCATCCTGCACAACATATGTGACCGGACAAATGTGCCTTTGCCAGACGACAATGTAGAACCAGAAATTCCAAATGACGGAGAGGAAGCAGAAGAGGAGCCAAGGCAACCTGCCAGTACATCAGCAGCAAAAACTTGAAGTGATACCATCATCAGCAATTTCTTCACAGACTAAAATATAACATAGTTCATAAATAAAAAAATGTGGACTTTCAAGCAATGTCAGTATGTACATAAATAAATACTCACAACTCAAACATCTTGTGAGTATTTTTATGCTAGTAGCACATTACACTTCTGGCATACAGTTTTTGATCCACTCATGTCTGTCGCACAGACTAATCATCTGGCAGAGTATATGATACTAACTATTACATAATCCAGTACCAGTAAATTTATAGTGCATGGCAACTTCAAAAGGCAGATGGGGCACCATTGTGAGAAATTATTATCTTGGTGTTGTCACATAAATGGTGGGCCACAACTATGTGTGTGCTATTCCTGATGCTAGCCATGTGTTTGGTCTCATACTTGTGCATACCAGTAGAGCCAAGACATATTTGTGGAACATCGCAGTATTACAAATGGGATGGGCATGGACACTCACTCACACAACTACAGTCAACATATGCAAATGGTAAACAGCCATTACAACGAGGCTGTTACCCCGCAAGTCATTACAACGCGTAGCCATTACTACGCATACCATTACATCGCATGCGCTTTTACAACGCATGCAATGTAATGGCTATCCACATAGTTGTGAGGAAACTGAGGCTGTTCCGTTTCCTCACAACGACGTGCATCGTGAACCGCCCCTCAGCCGACGTGAAGCAAAGCAGGAACCAGGGAGAGGAACCACGAGGAGAGCGAGGTAAGGGGGATTGTGCTTGGGGTTATTTTTTTAGGGTTTAGGGTAGTGTCAAAGTAGTGTTGTAATGTTTGTGTAGTGTAGGGTTGTGATTTAGGGTAGTGTCGGAGGGGTCGTGCAGGGTAGTGTTAGAGTGTAGGGACCAGACTGGGGGTAGGCAGAAGGTCGTGCTGGGGGTAGTGTTTTAGGGTTTAGGGTAGTGTTGTGGTGTTTGTGTAGTATAGGGTAGTGTTTTTGGGTTTAGGGTAGTGTCGGGGGGTCGTGTAGGGTAGGTTTATAGTGTAGGGGCTGTACTGGGGGTCGTGCGGGGGGTAGTGTTTTAGGGTTTAGGGTAGTGTTTTAGGGTTTAGGGTAGTGTCGGGGGGTCATGTAGGGTAGTGTTAGAGTGCAGGGATCGGACTGGGGGAAGGGGGAGGGTCGTGCAGGGGGTAGTGTTTTAGGGTTTAGGGTAGTGTTGTGGTGTTTGTGTAGTGTAGGGTAGTGTTTTAGGATTTAGGGTAGTGTCGGGGGGTCGTGCAGGGTAGTGTAGTGTTCTTGTAGGGAGAGGACTGGGGGTCGGGGTAGGGTCGTGCAGTGGTACTACATTAGGGTTTAGGGTAGGGTAGGGTGGAGTCACTTACCTTGCAAACGTTTGCCATGAGTATGCCTTTACCAAGTATGCCTTTGCGTTGAAATGGCATGCGTGGTAAAGGCATAGTCGTGGTAAAATTTTGCGTTGTAATGGTACTCGTAATTGACATCGCGTAGTAATACCCGCATTGTAATGGCATGCGTGGTATTGCTATGCGGTGTAATGAGTCATATTCATGCAAATGCATCAATAATTGGTGACATGTCACTATCAGATATTTTAATCAATTAACTAAAGATGAAAACTACCAATAAAACCTTGACTATGTCATTGTGTTGCACATTTACTCCCAATGCAATGCTCAAAGTATTGTGTCTTGTTGCATTATGTTGAAACGGAGTCATGTAAGTAGATATACTGTCATCTAAAATACAAGGACATTCCAAAGCATGCATGATGATAACACATACCTCATTTGCCATTTATTATGGATTTGATGCCCAATAATGTGCACACTGTTTAGTGGTAAATGGCATGTAGATGCAAATGGTGCTCTTGCAGTCTGTCACATAGCCCCATTAATATACACCCTATCATGTGTGTGAAGGCACTATTTGGACACCTATATCTCCAGACCACTACCTAAGGCCTCAGGTGTGCTAAATGTGGCAATTGGCCCTTATACGGAGTAGTGGTACATGTATGACAGCGTGGCCATTACATAGGTTGAGTTGTGCATCATTGAGTCTACCATTTACATAGTAATATGCAGGCATGAACTAACATCCGCAGATACCACCCATGGAAAACTGCGCAAATGTCTTTCCATTCTGTTGGAGAAATTAATACTCTACGTACCATGTCACCGATGTTCACACGCATGTGTATGATCAGTGACACACATTACACACATTATCCAACAGTGGAAACAGTGCAACAACAGATATCACATAAAACACAACATACACTGTCATTAGGAACACAAGCAGCGCATCATTTTGAAAAATCTCTAGATATTTAATCTCTAGTGACATAAAAATATCCTGCTAGACACATTTACGGAATTTTATTTAGCCACCACGTCCTCAAAATATGCTGCTCTGTTGCATAAGTGACATGTACACTGTGAAAAACATAGCAAAGCCTCTAGTGCCATAGCGGGCAAGTGCACTAGTAGGTAAACATTTCACGCATAGCCTTAAAAAAGTCCCACTTCCACACAAAAAATTAGGTAATGCTGCAAAAGGAGTGATATAATGAAAATTGTATGTAGGAAACCAGGAACTGTAAACAGGTGACAGAGAAAAACAGGGGTATCCTGTCCAAGTCTAGAAGAGCAGATAGGATAACATCTGGCAGCAGCTAATGCAGATCCATGAAGTGGACAGGGAGAGCCACCAACTGAGACATCGCTGGCAGGATCTTGTGGGCAGGGAGTCAGACGTGCTGGACTTCATTGGCATCACAGTTGGTGGACCCACATGTAAGTACACAAATGTTACTGAAATGTGATGTGTATCATGTTTGGTTTAAACTGTTTGTAAGCATGAAGTTAGGGACACAATTACGTATATCAGTAAAATGTCATGGCCTATAAGAAAGTAGGTCCCTTTACATGTCTATTGTGCATTGACATATAGTGCACCTGTGGTTTCACTGTTACAGTGTTACCATCACTTATGTCACTATGAGCCCGTGTGTTTTCTCCTGCACTAGAAATGATAAATACAGGCAAGCAGCAACACAGACAACTTTGAGCCAGGTTTCAGGGATGGCTGTATTGCTGCACAGCTGACCTTTTTGCAGCAGCACAGGTGTGTGCACAGGGATGACACAGACTCCAGTGTATATGGACCTTCCATGCATTTGTGAAAGGATGCATGTTGACACAAACCAATCTGTATGCAGATGCATCCTGCCACTTTTGACTTAACCTATGGCCCATGTTTCACATAGGCTGCATTCATCCCCAAACGCAGGGGCATAAATACAAGGTGATATCACCACCAGAACATCACTTTTAGTAATGTTGTGGAGGCTAAATCCCCTTCTCCTTATTTGCAATGCAGCATGAAGCCACTTAACGTTGGTTAACACCACCTTGTAAATGAGGCCCCTTTCCATGCTTCACTTAGCATGAAAGGGCCGTGCAATGGGTGTTGCACTGAGCGTTCCACCACAACAGCCATTGCTTTTTTTTAACTGTCCCATAATTACAAGGCTGGGACAGCACCAACAACTAAGGCCAGGTAAAACCTGCAGCCTTATTTACAAGATCCTGGTGCTGCTGGGATGTCACTTTATCACATATTACAGTGACACACCGGCAGCACAAGGGGCTTGTAAATAAGGGCCCTGTTCTTAGGATTGAGAAATGTGAAAAAATTATACATGTCTCCTCGTATTTTGCTCTTTTTATGTGGGCTGCATTCTGCTGCGCACATAAAAACAGCACAATGCCTGTAAGAATTGTCTATGTGCAGGAAGGTGTCCCTTCCTGCACATCAACATTTGCCCCTGCAGCGTAGACACCCTAGCAACATGGCACAAGGGTAGCTGTGCTGGCGCAAGGCATTTTTTTAAGCGCTAGGGGACATGCAATGGGTGCATCGTATTTCTTTGCATTCAGCGTATCCCTGAATTTCTATACTGTTTGAGCACAGTGTTACAAATTTTGGAGTTACATCGCGCTCCGCTAGATTATGGTATATATGCCCCATAGTTAGTACAGGAAAGTGCTGTATCTTGACAACAATGCACATGGCTGCTATTACAATGTGTGTTAATATAGGCTAACTGTGAGACTTGCAATGCTTCCTTATGCAAACATTTGAGCTAAAGGCACATGACTGTTCACTTGTCATTATTTCTATGCATAAATTACTTACATACAAGCCCCTTGCGCTGCCTGTACCTCACTAATAATATAGGAAAAAGTGATGTACCGGCAGAACAAAGGGCTTGTAAATAAGCCCAACACTACCTAGGTGGCTACTGTTTGACCTGCACACAGTGTGGGAGAGCACTGAGACATAGGTACCTGGACTGAACAACATTACGTATTCCCCCCAAATGTCCCTTGTGGTACTTACCCAAAGCACTAACCTGTCCCTCTACTCCAACCACCGGCTCCTCACAGATGACTGCAAACACCTGCTCCTCCATGGGATCACGCTCCTCCTGGAGCGCTGGACTCACACCTCTTGTCTGCAATGCTGCCTGTCAATTGCTTGCCAGTTTCTGCTAAGTTTTGCACTTGGCATAATGCCAGCGCTTATTGCAGTCCGTCAGTGTTCTCTTGACTTCTGCGATGGAGTTCACCTTGTTCACTATGGACTACCATATAAAGATTTTGGTCCCCAATGACACCTTGGAGCTGACAAAGAGCTGGTGTGGATGCTTTGTCACCTCGGCAATAAGGATCTCATTCTCCTCCTGACTGAATCTGCATTTCCTATTCCCCTAGAACTCTGGCTGGTCATCCTGGCTGTTGGCGGGGTTGTTGTCCTGTGCTGAGCTTGGTCCTGGCTGCTCCATTCTGCATTCAGGTTTTTTTTGTCTTAGCAGAGTTTTGTAAGTTTTTTCCCACTAGATGCTGAAATGTGTCGTTTGGCCAACGAGCGCGATCTTTCTTGCCACTAATTGGCCAGCCATCACTTTTTCATGCTAACATGTATTTTTGTTAGCATCACTTTTTCCACCCGCTAGCTGCTCCTAATGCCATGTAGTGCCTTATTGTAAATTCATTGCTAGCATGGCGTTAGTATTTGGCGTACGGCAGCGGTAAAAAAAATTATGGTAAGCAGCGTCAAAACAGCATAGTGACTATTCTTACAAATATGCCCCTTTGGTCCTATTTTTCCCCAAAAACTCAAAATGTTGCTATATTTTGCCTATTTTCTCGGTTTCCTCCAGGGCAATCCACAAACCCTGGACACATTTAGAACCCCCAAAACTTTGCAGAAAAAAGGACGTAAATTTGGTGTGGATACATTATCTGGATAAAATGCTGTAGAGTCTAAGCGCAAACTACCCTAAATAGCCAAAAAAGGGCGACCCAGCAGTTAAGGGGTATTGATGCACATAGCCCCAGAAGAGTTTTTGGTGGCATTATTCTGGAAACACATGCTTCCAGTGGCAAGTGATGTCTTGCTTACACTAGAAGTGTGGTACCAGATGAAGTGCATCCCAATGACAACCATCCTTCACTATCACCAAGTTTTCACTCACCCCAGAGAAGTACTTCATTAGGTTCAGGGATAGCCAAAAATGCAAAACCAGTCTTGGATGGATTTTCTGGTTCTGGTGGGGGTTGCCCAGTTTGCCCAATTTTCAACCTTGCTGCTTTGATTGTTCACAGCTATGACACAAGCAGGGGGGCTCTGTCTGAAGAAAATCAACCACTGGTGAACCTCTGTAGGGATCGCCAATATGGCCTTAGGGGTATGTAGTCCCCAGTGGCAGGAGGTAGATCATGCCCTAATCTCCCTTATTTGGGAGGTGAACTCAGGGGGTAGACTTATGCTTCCTGAGGGTGGGAGCCGTCACTTCCACCAGGTCAAGGTGCATGGGGTCCCTTTCACTACTCTGCGGGACAATGAAGCCACACAGACCATGGAGGTGTAAAGGCTGTTTTCCCCAGAGCAGTACACCAGTCAGGCGTGTAGGGTAACTCATGCCCAGGGGCAGGACATTTTCCAACCCATGGCCCTGGTATCTTTGGAGTGGGGTGTGGAGGTAACCCAGAGGAGGGTTATAGTTAGTCCCTAGTTGCCCATTGACTGTATTGAGGGGAATGTTTTGCCACCAGTGATGAAAGATCCAGGAAGGGTGGCCGCCCAGGGCATCCTGAAAGCTCAGATATCTTGACGTAGCACTCCCAAAAAGAGGGAGCAGAGGTTCAAGTGGAGGGACGGATGAGGAAGGACTCATCCCTGACCCCTGCTCAGTCTTAGGGTAACATTGAGTTTCCTAATTACATTTAATAAATAATAACTTTCAATTGGGAGCAGGGAGGCAGCTTGAATTTGGTATCTACAGAATTCTCATTGAAAGCCCTCCTTAATGGTAAAGTTGGATTTTAAGTTACAATTCCAATATTAGAAAGTTAGCATTTTCTTGTCTTAACCAATTGGTGCCTGCAGCCTGTTCCTGGGTCACATGACTGGGTGCAGCTGGCAGTTGGTCTCTCTGTATTTTTCCCAGAAGGTGAGAGAAAGGAAAGCTAGCTGGCAGGATGGGCCATTCTGACTTAACGAGGGGCGGAGCTGTCATCTGCCACACTTGTACATCACAAAGGCCCTCCCTAAACATACAGAGGGGTGTTTCACTAGTTGTTTGTGTCCCGAGAGAAGCTGGGCCAGGGCAGGAAAGATGGGGATGCCTAGAATGTTGGGGGGTAAAACCCTCCAGAACCTTCTCCTACTTCTAAGTGGGGACAACCTATAAATAATGGACCCTCAGAACCAAATCCTCAGAACTTGTGGAAGACTCAGAAGGACTGCTGTGCTGCTGTGCCAGAAGGATCGCTACTGCCATGCTGCCCTCTGGCTCTGATGACTGAGTGAAAGAATGAATCTGCTTCTTGAACCCAGGACCACTACAGTGACTCCTGGGTCTAGTTAGTTGGTCCTCCTGATTAGAAGCCTCAGGGACAGTACAGGCTTCAACCATCTCGAACCCAGCACCTTGACTCAGACTGCTGTGAGTCTTATGCCCCAAGTGGTACCACCCCAGAACTGGACCCTTGGAAGTGGACCTGAAGGTGCTCTGCCAGCCTAGCTGTGGTCCCAGCAGGACTGCAGTGCAAAGCATCACCACACAAAACTTTGCATCAGAACTGGTGAGCGATGCACCCTTGATGCAGGTCTTCACATTGGAAGCCCCTCAGCGACAGTATCCTCAGTGATGGCACAGGACTCTGAATCACAAACATTGCAGATTCTTCAGAACCAGCTGGTGCACTACGCATTGTAGATGTAGAACTTCGCATTGCAAGTCCCTCATCTACGGCATCCTCGAAGATGACCCAGGACCTTGCAACGCCACCTTGCAGCATCCCGGAATTGCTGCTTTGTAACACATCTCCACTCCAGGACCTTGCATCACCTTGAGTGCGTGATGCATCCTCAACATGGGACATTGCAATGATCCGCAACCAGGATTTAAGGTACTCTTGCTCAGTGGGCCTGTGTCCGGCCCATGCTCCATCGCAGTCTGCCTAAACTTTTGACTTTGTACCGGTCTGGAACAACCAGATAACCGCAGTTGGAGCTTTATGCTTTTGACACTATTTTCACTTAAACCTTCAAAACTGCATACCTCTGGTACTGCAAATTGGCTTTTTGTCATTTTGGTGTCAAATATTTTATTACATTTTACTCAATTTTCCAAATTGCTGTGGGAGTTTCACTTTATTACTGTTTCAAGTGCTACATAAATACTTTACTCATTGCCTCTAAGTGAAGCCTGACTGTTTTGTGCCAAGCTTCCACAGGATTATGCACAGGTTAATCTGGGGTTTGCTTGTGTTTCACCCTGTCAAAAATTGTGGTTGCTGCTTGGGAAGGGTTCCACCCACCTCAACCAGGAACCCAATTTCCAACAATAAGTAAATAAATACATAAATTACGGACTAAATACATGTACTGTAAGCAGAAACACAGACCAACCCTCTAACAATCTTAAAGTTTAAGAATCCAATCTAGTCTGCTGCATATGCTCAGCCTCCTGATAGCGGACTGCACACTTGCTAAGCATTCATTCCAAAGTGTGCAAATGAGTTGTGTTCCCTACTTGACATGCCAATTTGCCAATTTGCCAATTTTCCATTTGAGCTGGTGAAATTAAGCCTGGAAATACTAGGAAATGTGTAACATGTACCAAGTTGTGTACAAAGGGGAAAATAAACACCACATGTTAGAAATTAGATTTCTGGTTGGCTGAGGTATGCACCCAGGCCAGGCATGAACCACCACTCTAGTCAGGATAAGCTAGATACACAATACGATAACCTGTGCTCGCCCTTTGCTAGCTTGGTACAGAGCAGGCAGGCTTATCTAAAAAGGCAATGTGTAAAGTATTTGTGCAACAACACACACACAGTAACACAATGTAAACACCACAAAAACAATTTGCACAGATTTTGAAAAAAAAAGAATATTTCTCTGAGCAAAATGAGACCAAAACAACAAAAATCCAATCAATAGAAGTTGAGATATACATTTTTAAAGATTAAATCAAAGAAAGTGCTTAGAAGTCACTATCGGTCATAAGATTGCTTGAGGTCATGAGGGACTGGTGCAAATCCAAAGTACAGGCCTACCACAATGGAGGGCAGGCCAGCTACAGGACCCAGAAAGGGCCCACTGAGAAAGAACCTTGGATGGAGCAAAGCGTCGACGCTGAGGGCTCAATGCGTCAATCTTTTCCACACAGTCGGGTCGCCGCGTCATTGTCGCGCTTCACTGAAGTGAAGGCAATGGAGTTGGGTCGAGCCGCGCAGAGCATCTTCATCGAGCTGTGCAGGCTGTTGAATGGCTGTTGTTGGGCAGCCGCTGCATCGGCGTCAAAGGGCGAGGCACCAGAATTTCTCATGAAGTCGATTTAATGCATCTTTTTTTGATGGAAATAGCTTCAGAACCCATTTCTGAGGCCCAGAGGTTTGAGAGGGCACCTCAGGCAAGGGTAGGACTCACAGAAGGCAGAGTCCAGCAGCATCAGCAGAATTCTAGAAAGTATTTTGTGTCCATTAGACTTCAGAAAACAGGAGGCAAGCCAGCAAACCCATGGAGATTACCTGGAGGGAAGGCAGAGTCCTTCCAGTAGAGTCAGAGAGCAGCAGGGCAGCAGGGAAACAAACAGAAAACAATCCCACCAGAAAAGTAGTGCAGATGAGTCCTTTAAGCAGCACAACAGTCCTTCTTACAGAGATTCAGTTTAAGATCCAGAAGTGTCTGATTTCAGGGGGTCACAGACCCTGTACTTATACCCAAAAGTGCCTTTGATGTAAGAGGTCACTTCAAAAGATCCCTCTGAAGTGCACAAGGATCCCTTTCAACCCAGTCCTGTCTTCCAGGATAACCCTGGGGGGTAAATTAATGCTTTTTGTGTGGACAGGAAACTACCTATTGAAGTGTGTCAGTCGCTCCCATTACCCACTTTCTAAAAGTGCCGCTTTTAGAAAGTGGATGTTTCTCTGTACTTGCTGCTCTGTGTGCCTGACAGCCTGCCTCCAATACATGTCTGGGTTGGGTGACAGCTAAGCTTTGTGCATTCCCGCTAGACTGCCACAAACACAGGTAGGTGAGGCTCATTTCCAGTAATGTTAAATCCAACCTCACCAGTAAGGAGGATTTATCATTACCATTCCAAAGATATGAAATATGAAAAAGCTACTCCTCTCTGATCAGGAATTACAGCTTAAAAGCATATTAAGGAATTCCCAATGCTGGCCTATGAGAGGGTGTGGCACGGCGAAGAAGTATACAGGGACTCGTGCTTGTTTTATGGGGACTTTCTTTATTCGCTCGTTAATACAGGGCTTCTTTTAACGGGACTCAGTCTTCCTATCCTTGGCTCTGGTCCTTGGCAGTCGTTTATGGTCGTTCTCTTGTTGTCAGGGAATGTCCTGCCCAGCGCCGTCTGCTCCCGAGTTGCCAGTCACTCCGGGAATCCGCCAACCAAACCAAAAAGCAAAGAAAACAGAAAGAGAATCAGGCTAGGCTCTCAGTCCCCATGGTTTGAACAGGGAAAGGAGTGAGGGAAGGTGTCACCCGCTACCAGCACCAGTGATTTAAAACCTCTATGCTGCGTTTGTGATCTTTACGCGCATACGCGTTTAACCTGAGCTCGGCACGAGTTCCCCACCTTCTGCCCCTGGTGTCTCCTGGGAGACACCCGCCCGGTTTCCCCGCAGGCTCTCTAAGCGGTTTCGTACCTTGTGAAGCCACGTCCCTCCGGGAACGTGGCTGGCTTCCGCGCGGTGCCGGGTAGTGTCCGGCTCCCTCTTTGACTCCCTCGGGTTCTTGGGTCCTCCTTCAGGATCCGGCGCATCTCTTTCCCCGACACTGGATTCCACCGGGTCTTTGGTCCGGGGTGCCACAAAGAAGGTCTGCACGGCTCTACTCCTTCCTGGTTCAGCGTCTTCCGGCTCCAAGGCTTCCGATGCACACCTCCATGGACTCACGTCTCCCTCTTTCAAGACGTGCGGAGCAGCTGATGGCGTCACGTGATCGGGAGGTTGTTCCCAGAGTGAGAGTCCCTTAAAGGAACAGTGCAGTTCTCGGTCCACAGGGGAAGTCTGTGAATAAAGGAGAGGACACGGAGAAAGGTAAGGGGGAAACTGTTCTGGGGGTATGTCCTCTACGGAGTGCTCCGCCACTTCGTCACAGAGGGGTAGGTCTCACAGTAGTGAAAAATGAAATAGGCTTTTTGTCACTACAGGACATGCAAAACATAAAGCTACATGTCCTACCTTTTACTTACATAGCATTCTGTGCTTAGGATTACTTAAGGCCTACCTTAGGGGTGACTTATATGTAATAAAAGGGTAGTTTAAGGCTTGGCAAGTAGTTTTAAATGCGAAATCGAAGTGGCAGTAAACTGCAAACACAGGCACTGCAGTGGCAAGCCTGAGACAGGTTTGAAAGCCTGCTTGTGTGGGTGGCAGAATGAGTGCTGCAGGCCCACTAGTAGCATTTGAAGTACAGGGCTCTGGGTATCTGGTATACCACATTACAAGGGATTTACCAGTACAACAAATATGCCAATCTGGAATACACTAATTTCATCATGTTTAGGGGATAAACAAATTAACTTTAGCACTGGTTAGAAGTGTTAAAGTGCTCAGAGTCCTAAAGCCAACAAAAATAATCAGCAAAATTGGGAGGCAAAGGGCAAAAGGTTGGGGGAAAGACCACACTTAGGATGACAGGTTTAACACCACATCTGACAGGATCAGGACATCATAATCCTCCATCTTATTAGTTAACAGGTCAGGGGCCTGTTCTCCATGTTAAATGTGTATTTTTTGTAGTGGAGACAACATTTTCACTTACTATAGAAGTGCTACAAAAAAACTAACACAAGATCAAATGCCAGGAGCATGTTAGCATGCTTTTAGCATTATTGCAATAGTATTGTGCTGTTCATGTTCTGATCTGTGCTGTCTGCCATTTATTTTCTGAAAGAAATCTGAATGGCCATGAAGGCAATTAACAAACAACTGTCCAGATGTATTAAAAGATATGTCATAAAAATTGTTCCAAATTGCACACTGAATTTGCGACCAGGCTTTAATTTTGTAATGTTACCTATGTACTATTAGGTCACATCACAAAATCTTAAAGCAGTCTATAATCTTTAAAGGAACCAATGCTGCTTTAAAAAAAATATCCTTTGCCTGGTTCACAATGGAACACTTACACTTTTGTGTAAGTTTATGATTGTTTGCTATTCACAAAGGTATTTTACAAGTAGTATCTTTACGACTGCGTAGACTCCATCCATAAAGAAATAGGACAGTCCTACAGTTTTATGTACAAAGACTCCACAGTTGTAAAGATACTACTAGTAAATGCCTTTTTGAATACCTAGTAAACTTATACTAAAATGTTCGTTTACCTTTGTGAATCAGGCCCCCTCCTTGCAAAGACAGTGGTTGGAACACCCTGCTCCTGCTCCCCTTGAGATCACCCGACACGATTCCCAAAATGGAAGTTGTCCTTTGAGAAGTCGGTAGCTGTTCAATGATTTGCAACCACCATACGGAATGGCAATTAGGAGAGGAAGCCACTATCCCTTCTCTTCCTAATTACACTGTGATATGAGTCATAAACCTATTTTGCGACCTGGAAATACCTTTCCGACCGGCAAAGTGAGTTTAATACATACAAACATCCGTTTTATGAATATTAAAAGCACAATAAACAACCTGTAAACATGAATGGATACTCACTCTGCACAGACACAGCAGTAAATCTATTTTCAGTCAAGTAATTAATGTTACGAGACAGTAGGGTAGGTGTGCTAAAAAACCTTTACTGTATTGACAGAGGTTATGTATCTGATTTCCAACACTTTACTCATATTAATATTAAACTGAGCAGAACATAGTCACACATAATCTCTTTGTTTAGTTTTGTGCGGCAATGGTCCTACTAAATATGGCTGATATTGCCCTAAGTCATATGAGCGCTATAATAGTTTAATGTGCCCAATTTTTAGGAAAGTTTCTAAGTCAGCCTCATCTGAATTTATTTAAATTGCTTTGTTGAAGCAGACTTGGATATTCTCCGAGGAATCCATTTCAATTATAGAGACTGCACAGTTAGAGCATTATTAGGAATATTGTTTGGGGTGCTCTGAATTTATTACCAATGAGCAGCTTTCACAGTACCTGGGTTGGCGGGCTCGTACGAATCTCAATAGATGAGCACCCAATGCTAGTGATTGCTTTCAGAAGCCAGATGTGTGCCTTGCACTTGACAATGGAAGGTGAAACTGCTTCCTATACAGCTGGAATTGTATTAACTCCTGCCAAGTTTTCAATATTCCACTGTTAGCCTCCAAACCATACTTTAAGGTTATTATGCACCATACCTTAATTATATTCAATAAAGAACTCAAAGCACCCCTTTGAAGATCTTTTGATAGATTATACTGATGCTTGTGATAGCTGACTTTCTCCTGAAATATGATGCCTGGGTACTTATAAGTATGCAGCCCATAGATGTAACTAAAATACAAGGCCTACCAGCTATTATTTGTAAAAAGTTTGAGAAATGTGATGACCTTAGATTTTAATAAATTCACTACAAGGCAATTCTCTACTTACTCCGAACCCTTAATGTATGTTACAATCTGTTGCTGTTCCTGTCAAATGGTATACCCTCATCTGCATTTAAGAGAATAAGTAAAGGAGCATCACCTAATTTCCGGGTGCATGCTCTATGATTAGCAAGTATCAGGCCCATATTCGACACACACAACCTTGCAAGCATGAACCCCTGTTTTAGGCGTCTGTTGGAATGCAGCTGGCTTAATCTGTACTCATGTGCCCACAATGAGTCTTTGTAGAGCTCTTAATATTGTTTCTGAAATGCCCCATGAGGAAACCTTATACCATAAGTTGCCACAGTCTATATAGTCAAAATGTAGTCTAAAATCTAGAACTTTTGCATAAAGCAGACAGTATTTGTCTTGCATGTACCAGTGGACAAGCATAGAAATGGTTATTATATGGTCCATTGTTATGCTATCTGTCCTGTTAATGGTCTACTATAGCCTTAGAGTGCGACGTAGCAGGCTCTACCGGCAAGGGCCTTTAACAAGAGAGCGGGCCTTTAATGGCCGGTAAAGCCCACTACGGAGGGCTCTAAGGCTATTAGGACATTCCGCCCCTAGAGGGCAGAATGTTCTAATTTGTAAAACAAAGGGCTCACGGAGCCCGAGGGGGTTGAAAGGCCCTCGGGCTCTGTGAGGCGTTTGTTAAACATGGAATGTTGATGCTCCAGGCTTCTACCGGCCATTAGAAGCCCAGAGCTCTCCATTATTTTCATTGGAGTTCTCAACATTCCAATGTTCTGATACCCCGGAAGATTTGCTTCCATGGCCCAAGCACCAACATATTCTACCAATAACCGAAGCCAGTATATGCTGAACACTATTGATGCATGCCACTTTCTTTGCATATAGCGTGTGTAAACTTCAACTGCCACTGGCCCCTTTTACTGGGTTTACCAAGAAAGAATATGCACTTATTTTTTAACACTTTCATTTATGAGCTTTGGGGTCAGTGCACGGCAGCAAGTCACCTTGCTGTGCTGCACTGTGTGACAGGGACAGGCCAAGAATGCACCGTATTTTATGGAATATGGCGCATTCCTGTCCTTTCCCATGTGCTGGAGCACAATAGGCTGGCTAGCACCAATACAGGCACCCTTGTACCATGGTGCATGGGTGCCTGTGTTGCATGTAGAATTGTTTTTGTGAAGTAAGGGACACCTTCCTGCATAAAAACAAACCTGGGAGGCATATTCTTCTTTCTATAGGTGCTGCAGAGTACAGCACCTATAGAAAGAGGAAGAAACTATGAGAAATAGAAATATTTCTTCTCGTCATGCCTCTCCTAGGAAGGTGTAAGATTTTGAGTCATCCCTAAGTTTACAAGTTCTTGTAACTCTGGTGATGCATCAAAATCCATGGGAGTTGCGTGGGAACACCCATGCAACACCCATGGAATGCCTTTCCTGGGCAGAGTCAAGCAACACATTGATTTGCCATGCGTTGCATTACTCCAGATTTTTTAAGCCACTCAGAGCCATGCAATGTAGCTTTGCGTGGCCTCAAAAACCTGACTTAAGGTTTTTTTGTTGGTTTTTTTGTCTTCATTTTTGTTAAGGATGGGCGGAATTTGCGGAATTGCGTTCCGCGAAATTCGCGAAACGGCAAAAATCTCCGCGAGCACGCGGAATTTCGCGTGCTCGCGGAGATTTTGCTGCGCCCCTTTATATCTGTAAGTGCTTCCTGTTGAGGTTTAATTTTTGTGACAGGAGCATCGTGCCAGCCCAGAATGAATCCTGCCCTGCATATTTATCCAAGAAGATGAGTCCGTTTTGTGCAATACCTCTACTCAGCTGGAGTACTTTCTACTGGCTAATCAGTAAGTGCTACCTCGTTGGGTAAATGTATAGTGCCTTTCCTACACTACACTACAGCTGCGTAAAGGACCTGAAGAATTTTCCCCAGTGACCTGTGTGTCTGTAACTTTGCCACCGCGCTGAAAGCACCGGGGTCCTTTGATTAAGCTGTCCATCATAGTGGGGAAAGGGCGGGAAGACGGTGCATACCACTAGTGTATGTGGGGCGAGGCCAAACGGGCGGGGCTTCTATGCCCGTTCACATGCCTCTTGTTTATAAAGGGTCAGAGCAGGATCTCAGCGGCAGACGAGGAGTAGGAACCTCCTGGTAACAGGAACTACACGAGGATTGCGCTTGAGAAAATCAAGGATGCAAAGACCTCCATCAAGGATTACAGCTAACTTTTCAGGGTGGCAATGGAGAGAAGGCACATCTGCTTAACCACGCTCACGAATTCTACACGAGGATTGCGCTCGAGAAAATCAAGGATGCAAAGACCTCCATCAAGGATTACAGCTAACTTTTCAGGGTGGCAATGGAGAGAAGGCACATCTGCTTAATCACGCTCACGAATTCTACACGAGAATTGCGCTCGAGAAAATCAAGGATGCAAAGACCTCCATCAAGGATTACAGCTAACTTTTCACGTTGGAAATGGAGAGAAGGAACATCTGCTTAACCACGCTCACGAATTCTGCACACCTACCCTGCATATTTATCCAAGAAGATGCCTCCGTTTTGTGCAATACCTCTACTCAGCTGGAGTACTTTCTACTGGCTAATCAGTAAGTGCTACCTCGTTGGGTAAATGTATAGTGCCTTTCCTACACTACACTACAGCTGCGTAAAGGACCTAAAGAATTTTCCCCAGTGACCTGTGTGTCTGTAACTTTGCCACCGCGCCGAAAGCACCGGGATCCTTTGATTAAGCTGTCCATCATAGTGGGGAAAGGGCGGGAAGACGGTGCATACCACTAGTGTATGTGGGGCGAGACCAAACGGGCGGGGCTTCTAGGCCCGTTCACATGCCTCTTGTTTATAAAGGGTCAGAGCAAGATCTCAGCGGCAACCGAGGAGAAGGAACCTCCTGGTAACAGGAACTACACGAGGATTGCGCTCGAGAAAATCAAGGGTGCAGAGACCTCCATCAAGGATTACAGCTAACTTTACAGGGTGGAAATGGAGAGAAGGCACATCTGCTTAACCACGCTCACGAATTCTACACGAGGATTGCGCTCGAGAAAATCAAGGATGCAAAGACCTCCATCAAGGATTATAGCTAGCTATTCAGGGTGGCAATGGAGAGAAGGCACATCTGCTTAGCCACAACCTCGCTCACAGAATTTGAGCTTCAACTCAGGCACCTGCTTTATTTATACCCGAATTCCGTTCCGCTCGCGGATCGCGGAAGTTTCGACATTTCCGCGTTCCGCGCGGAACGCGGAAATGCCGAAATTTCGCAAGTTCCGCGAGCGGAACGGAATTTGCCGCCCAGGGTTAATTTTTGTGCAATAAGTGAGATATGGAAAGACGAAAATCCCTCTTTTAGAAACTTTAACAATATGACTCACCTCACCAGGTGGGGTAACGAGCGTTCATGATTTAGATGAGGGTCTGTCTATGATCTCCAAATTCCATGGGAAAGTTACTCGTGCCTCCACCACGGTAAAGTCCCGGAATTTGTTTCTTTTTTTATTGCAATGCAGGTAATAATTGGACTTCCCTTCCTACCACACCCCTTCTCGATACCCTCTCCTTAAAACCTGCGTCTGTCCCATATCTCCCAAAATTTTGTCCGCTTATTGTCCTCTCTACTCAGGTCCAATTTTTTTACTTTACGCACCGATGTTAACCATTCGCTTAACGTTGGGAGGCTGGTAAGTATCCATTTTAGACATATCTCCCGACTAGCAAGTAAAATTAGTATAAATAGTAGGCTTTTTTGTTTATCACTTAAGATGGATGGTTCCACATTATCACTCACAACTCCAAAAATTGTTACATCTACGCTTACCTCCATTTCTTGTCCCAACACTTCATTTATGGCCTTACCCACACTGGACCAGAACAACTGGAGCTGAGGACACTGCTGAAACATGTGGATGTCGTTTGCCCTTATTTCTCCGCATCTTGGGCATCTCTTCACCACTTGCTTGTTTACCTTTGTTAGCTTTTCCAGGGACCAGTATGCTCTGTGTAAGGTAAAAAGATGTTTTTTCCTAAGAGGTGCAGATTTTATTATGCGCCATAATGTGATCATAGATACTTGCCATAAGTATTGTACATCCCGCGTCGGCAGGTCTCTCTCCATAGCTCTATGGGTAGAGTAAAGTCTTCTTCTCCAGCCTGAGTCATTAACCAGTACCACTTTGATACTTCCTTACGCGATGGGTCCCCTTGTAGTTCTTCCTCCAGTTCTGTGTTTCCCACATAATCTTTCTCCATTCCTTTTACCCAGTTTGTCAGCTGGTAGAATTTAAATCTGGACAGTTTTACACCGGTACTTAATAACAGGGAGTCCCATCTTATCAAGGATCCTGCTTTTATCAGCTGCCCCTATGTCGTTATACCTGCATCTTTTATAGGGGTTGCCAGTTTGTCCTTCAAGCATCCTGGAGTTCCTGGGGATTCCCAAATTGGGGCAAAAGTACTATAATATGGGATTTTTAGCACTTTTCTGATCTAGTACCAAAGTTTGCAAGCGGCGCGTAGGACCTTCAGTCTAATTTTTTTAAAGTACTTTGGGTGACCAAACTTGCATAGAAAGAAACCCCCTTCTAATATTGTTTTATAGTGAGGGGCTTAGGAAGAGTGGTCTTTGAGTAGTGACCTTATATTCTTGAATTGGAAGGCCCCGTAGTAGTGTAGGAGGTCCGGGCTAGCAATACCTCCTTGTTCTTTTTTCTACGCAGTTTTTTCCATGCTATTCTTGATCCCTTCGAGGCCCAGATAAAACCGTTTAGTTCACTTTGTATCTTCTTAATCCCTTGTATTTTGAATTTGAGCGGTATGGTGTTAAAGATAAAAGTGAATTTGGTAAGAATAGTCATCTTTATTGCGTTGGATCTCCCCATAAAAGACAGTGGTAGCCCACTCCAAACTTTTAATATTTTCCTGGTCTCTTTCACTCTCATAACAAAATTTATTTGAGCTATTTTGTCAATGTGTTTTAGTATCTCTATTCTTAGGTATTTTGTTCTACTCTTTGCTAGGGAATAGGGAGTTTGGGGGTTCCATTCAATAATTTCTGTTTTTTGGTGGTTAATTAGATACCCCAAAACTGCCCCAAAATCATCTAATAATCTAGTAATGTCTGGTAGTGACACATTTAGATTGCTTGTAAACACCATTAAGTCATCTGTATATAGCGCCACTTTTTTGCCGCCCTTGATACCTAAAGGGGATAACCTCTCGTGCCACTCTTATAGCATTGGCTAAAGGCTCCATAGACAGATTGAACAAAGATGGTGAAAGTGGGCATCCTTGGCGAGTGCCTCTTTTAATTTGTGTCTCTTTAGTGACATTGCCATTTATCAATATTTTTGCCTTTGGAGTTTCATATATATTTGTCACTGCCTTTAGGAATGTCTCACCTAGACCATATTGATTTATTACTTTGCGCAAGAAAAGCCAATTTACTCGATCAAAGGCTTTGGCAGCGTCAAATGTAAGGACTGAGAGGGGAATATTCTCTTGGGTGGCTATATCTATCGTTTCGATCAATTCATGCGTTAAGTCGTGCAACTGTCTTCCCTTAATAAATCCTTTCTGGTCCCCATGGACCAGGCGGCCTGTTGCTTGACCCAGTCTTGTTGTTAAAATCTGTGCCTAAATTTTAAAATCATTATTTAAAAGGGATATAGGCCTATATGATTCGCATTTCAAGGAGGCTTTTCCTGGTTTCAAAATTATGGTGATGGTGGCATCTGTCCAAGATTTTGGCAGAGTTTGTCCTTCGAAAAAACCATGTATAACAGGTTCACCAATATAGGGGCCAATACTTCTTTTAGGGTCATATATAATTCATTTGGTGACGCAGCCGAGCCGGCTGCCTTCCCTCTCTTTAGTTTCTTCAAAGCAGTCATCAGTTTGTCCTGCTTTATTTCTTAGTTAAGTACTTCCCTATGTTCTTCCTCTAATTTGGAATGACTAGCTTGCTCAAGTAAGAGTCGACTTGTTCCTCTGAGACCTCCAAATCTTCAGTATATAAGTCTGGAAGAAGTCGACAAAGGCTTTCTCAATCTCCGAGTCATCTGCCTCCTGCCGAGCCTGGTCATCTCTCTGTATAGCTGGGATTTTATTTCTAGTGTGTTCAGTTTTCAGGTTCCATGCAAGTAGTTTCCCGCTACCTTCCCAATACTCGTAATTCGATAGCTCGCTGGCTTCCCATTTTTTCCTAATTCTGGTGTCTAATATATTAATCAAATCATTTTACTTTTACTTTATTTCTTCTTCTATTACCCTTGTTCTTGTGCAAGCACCCTCTTATTTTCTGTATTGCTCTGAGATTTCAGCCTCTAACTCACCGATTTTATGTCTAGTGCTCTTATTCCTGTGCGTGGCCAAGCTAATAAGGGCTCCCCTGATTACAGCTTTATATGCATCCCAGACTATCTGTAATGGGGTTTCTTTGTTATTATTGATTTCAAAATATTCCTCCATGAATGATTTCAACTTATCTATGACCTGCTGATCTAGAAGTTGGGTGCGATCTAGAGTCCATCTGGGCTCAGCTTGGGATTTCCCTATTTTTATTGTCATGGAAACTGGAGAGTGATCGGAGAGATGAGCAGGTATGTGTTCCACTTTGTCAACACTATTGCTTAAGGTTTTGTCTATCAAGAAAAAGTCAATTCTAGATGCGTGACCGTATTGTTTGTTTTCATAAGTAAACCTGTTTCTTAAATTCCCTTTACTCTTCCACACATCCACCAACCCCAAATCCTCTATATCCCTTTTCAGCCATGTCCTCATTCTTGGGAGATTTGAGCCTTTACCCGGGGGAAATCAATCCTCCTTGAGATCTAGTAATAGGTTCAAATCCCCACCCATACCTATTGGGGCTGGCACTTCTATTAATTGAGAATATAGGGCCTGGAGTGGAGCAGGGTTGTCTATATTTGGGCCGTAGTATCCAGTTATTATATATAATTTATTACACAATTTTACTCTGACTATCACCCATCTTCCCTTTGGGTCTGTAGAAACTTCTATAATTGTTGCTTTTGCAGATTTTTAAAGTATAATTGCCTCACCTTTGATATAACAGGGTTGATTGGTACAGACATAACTGTCAACCCATTTTTGATATTTCATAATCTTATCCCATTCTGTTTTCAGAAGATGTGTTTCTTGAAGGATTATAACTTCATTATTTTAAGTACTCCAAAATGTTATGCCTCCTCTTTTTTACTCTAAGACTATTCCTTCTCCATGACATAATATTCACTGTATTATTAGCCATGCTCTTTCATTGCAACCAAAGTCATCCTGCTTTCTCTATTTTGTGGACTGGGACCTCGTCCTTCCTGATATTTTGCACTATGGATAATGATTTTTTTCTATTTTTTTCCCCATATGCTCCCACATCTAGTGAAAAAATTGCAATAAAGTTTAGTGAAACCCATCGATTTCCCTCCCGCCCTCCCCAGGAGAACCCTCCCTGTTTCCGTTGGGCAAACATAGTTTGCCCTATTCGAGAGCCGTCCTCTCTAGGCATCTATATAATCGTGGCTTATTCCCCCCCCAGGTATCTCATCTATTTCTGTTGGGACTTAAATCATTCTATGACATTTGCTACCTCTTTAGGCTCCCTAATGTTGTACATCTGATTCTTCCACATGATTTTCAGGGAGGCCGAGAATCTCATCTGGACTGTCGCCCCCAGGGACCTAAGCTCTTGCATATACTGGCCCAATTCCCACTGCCTATCCTGTGTGGCTCTTGATATGTCAGATTGAATTCTGAAATTACAGTCTCCTTTGGTAAAAGTACATGCCTCTAGTGCTTCACTCAGAATTTTTTCTTTCAGCACAAAGTTTCGCTTTTTTGAAGTGATCTCTGTGAACTCCTTGTATGTCATCCTCTAATGCCTTTTCGTCGATTCCAGGGATGAAGTCTTTCAGAAAACCACAAAATTCTTAATGTTATCTCCTTCAATCCCCTCTGTTATATTTAAAATTCTGAGGTTATTTCATCCCACATTATGCTCTAGCGACTCAATCTTGTCCTTTTGGTCCTTCTCATTTGCTTTTAGAGTCTGAATTTCTCCTTGACTATCCATTACTTCTCTCCCCAGTTTTTCTAAGGTTGTTTCTACCACTAGTGCTTGGTCCATTCATGTGTTCACTATTATTTCAAGGGCCTCGCATGTTGCCTGTATTTTCCCTTGGTTTTTCTCTGATTTAGCTAAATTTGCTCTCATTTCTATGATTAGGGTGTCCATTAACTTCTCCATCTCCGGTCGCGCGAATTGGTTTCATATTTGCCCTTGGAATGAATTTTCATCTTCAGTGTACTCATGTCGAGGGATATTCCACATTATTGGATTTTCTTCTTCAGACCCTTCATTTAATCCTCCCCGGGGGACAGCTGGGGATGGTGATATTTCTACCTCTGGCCCATCCATGTCTAACACTTTGAATCTTTTATTTGTGTCTGTCCCTTCACTCCTGGAGCCTTGGACATCTCCTTGCATGATCTTGTCTGTGCAAATCTTGTTTCCACCCTCCTCTTTAGATCCCCTGGCTGATATACTATTCGGAGCTTGTTTGTCTTGAATTTTTAGAAAAGGAGCGTAGGGAGGGGGTGATTTTAATTTTTGCTCTTTGTTTGTTTTGTGCAGATTTGGAGGATGATATGGTGGTGATTTTTGCCTCCCAGGCCTGATTTACTCCTGCTTTACTGTATATCGGGACTGTGACCAGGCTTTATCATGTAGTTCCAAACTCTGTGTTTTCTATATCAAAATGTCTGTTTCTCAGGCAGTAGCTAATTCCTCAGCCTCGTATCCCTCCCTTGTTTATCTCTTCAGAGGGGGTGTGTCTTTGCCTTTTCTACCCTTAAGGAATGTTATGGCTGTTGTGCGGTTTGTCTGGGTTGTGTGGTCTATGGGGGCTCTAGGGACGAGATTGCTTCTCTTTCCCGTACCCTACCGATTACCAGAATCATGCACACCCTCTCTTTGTTCTTCTGGACGCAGCAACTCCTGGGGCCTGGCACGCTGCTTTCCCGGCTGCTTGTGGGACCACAGTAGGCTATGCGGGCGGTGAACCTCCGGCTCCACTGTAGATCTACGGCTGCATCTGCCCACACGCAGACGTCGTGTGCGGGTAGACTCGCGCTCTCCTCCCGCCGGCCCTCCCGGCATTGCAAGCTTGTTCCCGGCCACTCTCGCATGCGAGTCTTGTGCTTGTGTCTTTCGGGGGATTTTTCTGCTGTTGGGGATCCCCTTACGATGTAAGTGTCTTCATTATTTTGTCCGGTTCAGTGTGGAGCCGCATTGGGGGAAAATACGTGTAGTTTTTGTGATTATGCTCTGAGAGAGTCGGCGCTTCCGACTGGGCTTCTCAGCCGGCCGCCATGTTCTCCAGCTTCTCGCAGTGCTGACTTAAGGTTTGTGTCACTCTTGTACCATGTTGTGGGGCGCAAGAGCGACGCAAACCTGGTCATAAATAAGCCCCTTCATGTGTAACAAGAATAATTAGAGTAAAGCCTCTGTTCACTTTTCAGTGCATAATTCCCCATTGATTCCCTCCAGCGTATGTCATTCTTGAATCTCTTTTACCCAACGGGAAAGCACAAAGACTTATTAGCAATTTCATAGAGTTTGTTTTTATTATAAACACTGTCAAATATTCAAGATCAGTGATATTGCGCTCAGCACATCCATGCCAGCATATAATGTGCTAAATAATAATACTTATTCCTAAAAAAATGAAGCCGAATACATGGAAGTAATTTAACAATTTAAATTAATTATTGCAACTCCATATTAATTTGAAAACACAGGTACAATTCGAGTGGAGGGGAGGGGGAGTAGCCTTTTCTCAAGACTAGTGCTCATATGTTGATGAGGTTCCTGGCTGGTGATACCTTCTAGGCTCAATTCCCAAAATAGATAATGACACTGATAGGTCAACACCGTAATCCAGGTGAAATGAAGTGACCAGACACACCCTGATGGATCCACATCATGTGCGGGACCATACCAGAGGTGAAACTCAAGGTGAGATGCTTGGTGCCTACATTCACTGGAGTACAGGCAAGATAAAGGAGGCTATGCTGAAGAAAGAGGTGCAACACCTCTGACAGTGAAAGAAAAGTGGATACCGGAGAAGATTACCTGGACCATATGGCACACCATGGAATCTCAGAGAAGACCACAGGGAGAATCTGATGGCTAGGATCATTGACTGTGAAGGCAGGGCAGATGGCTGATTTAAAGAAAAGACACCCGACCTTGCTGAGAATACCCTAAGGCACCAGACAAATAAAGTTATAAGGTACAGCAGAAAGCATAATCAGAGTATACTAAAAGGCACAGAGATTTCAACAATGAAGAAGAGGGGACCACAGGATGATAATCAGCAGGACCTGGAACCCTATCAGTCAAAAATAACAAAGTATATGTGAGGTGGTTCAGGAAGTGCTCCAGAAGATGACTATTGGCACCATAGACACTGACTCACTTACAAGGACAAGGGCACCATAAAATAAATACTGTATGCTAAAGTGAAACAAAGATACAAGCCACACATCAAGGCATGTCTATCGACAGAATGCTGCATAGATTATACTGGGGATAACATTGCCATTGGTAAACCGGATGACACACAGTTAGCGTGGAAACATACACCAACAGATGGAAGTGGCTATATGCAGCACATTCGCGGTATGCGGATGAGTTACAAATGGATAACTGTAAAGGGAAAAAAGGAGAGATAAGAAATACATTCCCCCCCAGAGAAGCATCTATATAATCCAAACACAAGGACATGATGGACGGAGTGCTGAAACTTTTCAAACACTGACCCTTAGTCACAGATCTGGGTTGAATCCATCATCGTTCTTTAGCTCACCTCGCCACCCCAGTTCAGACACAGTTATATGCAAATCAGTCTTGACCCTGTGCCTCATGGGAACAGTCCAGCCCGAACTGCCAAGCCATGTCTTCCCTGCACTGGAAACAAGCATCCTGGGACCGGTTTCGGGGTAGCACCCCTCATCAGCCAGGCTAGCTTGAATCCAGTGGCAAAGTGAGCAAGGGACCCACGTCTGGGCATACCCTGCCAACTTACGGTCAACAAAGCAAACACAAGAAGATGATGGACATAGTGCTGAAACTTTTCAAACACTCACCCCGGCAGGTTATGCCCAGACATAAGCTAGCCTGGCTGATGAGGGCTGTTAGCCCGAAACCAGTCCCAGGATGCTTGTTTCCGGACCAGGGAAGACATGGCTTGGCAGTTCGGGCTGGACTGTTCCCATGAGGCACAGGGTCAAGACTGATTTGCATATAGCTGTGTCTGATCTGGGGTGGTGAAGTGAGCTAAAGAACGATGATGGATTCAACCCACATCTGTGACTGGGGGTGAGTGTCCGAAAAGTTTCAGCGCTCCGTCCATCATCTCCTTGTGTTTGCTTTGTTCATCCTAAGTGGCAGGGTATGTCCATACGTGGGTCCCTTGCTCACTTTGCCAATGGATTTAAGCTGGCCTGGCTGATGAGGGCTGTTAGCCCAAAACTGGTCCCAGGATGCTTGTTTCCAGTCCAGGGAAGACATAGCTTGGCAGTTTGGGCTGGACTGTTCCCATGAGGCAAAGGGTCAAGACTGATTTGCATATACCTGTGTCTGAACTGGGGTGGCGAAGTGAGCAAAAGAACGATGATGGATTTAACCCAGATCTGTGACTGGGGGTGAGTGTCTGAAAAGTTTCAGCGCTCCGTCCATCATCTCCTTGTGTTTGCTTTGTTCGCCCTAAGTTGGCAGGGTATGCCCAGATGTGGGTCCCTTGCTCACTTTGCCACTGGATTTAAGCTAGCCTGGCTGATGACGGCTGTTAGCCCGAAACCGGTACCAGGATGCTTGTTTCCGGTCCAGGGAAGACATGGCTTAGCAGTTCGGGCTGGACTGTTCCCATTAGGCACAGGATGAAGACTGATTTGCATATAGCTGTGTCTAAACTGCGTTGGCGAAGTGAACTGAAGAACGATGATGGATTCAACCCAGATCTGTGACTGGGGGTGAGTGTGAGTGTCTGAAAAGTTTCAGTGCTCCGTCCATCATCTCCTTGTGTTTGCTTTGTTCGCCCTAAGTTGGCAGGGTATGCCTAGACGTGGGTCCCTTTCTCACTTTGCCACTGGATTTAAGCTAGCCTGGCTTATGAGGGCTGTTAGCCCGAAACTGGTCCCAGGATGCTTCTTTCCGGTCCAGGGAAGACATGGCTTGGCAATTCGGGCTGGACTGTTCCCATGAGGCACAGGGTCAAGACTGATTTGCATATAGCTGCGTCTGAACTGGGGTGGCTAAGTGAGCTAAAGAACGATGATGGATTCAACCCAGATGTGTGACTGGGGGTGAGTGTCTGAAAAGTTTCAGCGCTCTGTCCATCATCTCCTTGTGTTTGCTAAGCATATATATAATGTCTTAATATGGAATGCTAAAAGTTGAACAAGAGAAGACATTCTTGGCGCTTTAAAGTGGAATGAAGAGACCCTTAACAAGTGAGTGAATAGACTTTGGGTCAATAGATATGGAGCAGCGATTCATTGCTTGAGAAAAGGAAGAAATGAAGTAAAGGTGAAGAACAGACAGAAAGTGGCGCTGATCTGGGATTTTTATAGGGTGTTATACCCAAAAGGAGATGAAGTGGATGAGATTCAAATTAATTTCTCTGAACAGGAAGAAATGTTCTTTTGTGTTGCAAATTCAGAAGGAAGAACTGGAAGCCCCGATATGTGAAGCTATGCTATCGCTGACAATTCAAGGCATGACATCTAATAAAGCACACGATCTACACTGCTACTCGTGGGAGTTTTATAAAAAGAAATGCAACCTGAATACTTAAAGGCCTACTTAGAGATTGTTTTTCAAGGCTGTGGATACACGCACCATGGCAGGAGCTGAGGTTTGTGCTTCTGCTAAAACCAACAATGGTCATCGTATAGACCCACTGCACTGCTAAATGTGGACACCAAAATCAATATGAAGATTCTTGCTGATAGGTTGGCCCCTTTGCTCGCATCACTGATTCAGGACGTCAAATCGGGCTTTGTGGAGGGTAGACAGATATTCAGTAACGTTTTTAGCCTAATTCATTCAGTTGAAAAAGATGATAAAGAAGATTAAAGCCAAGGTGGTAGCTCTTGATGTAGGAAAAGCTTTTTTGTCCTGCCTTAGAGTGACGCTGGACAGATTTAGGATCGGAAATACATTCATAGAAATGATGAACGAAGGCTATGGAACGACTCAGAGAAGAGTGATGTGCAATGGGGTGATTTCCAGATGG
The DNA here is from genome assembly GCA_963921515.1 of Calotriton arnoldi. Taxonomy (NCBI): domain Eukaryota; kingdom Metazoa; phylum Chordata; class Amphibia; order Caudata; family Salamandridae; genus Calotriton; species Calotriton arnoldi. The sequence continues at coordinate 333,810 of CAWUFW010005511.1, read as the reverse complement.
TTCTACCTGGAAAGGAGAGCCAGACAAGTCTGTGTTCACCATTTTATTTTATGCTGTCCATTGAACCACTTGTGGTACTGGTGAGGTTGAGCTCCTTAGTCGAGGGGTCAGATTCAGATGGATGGAACACAAAATATCCCTATTTGTAGATGAGGTGATGGTACCCCTGGAAGACCCCGTCAGAACTACCACCCCTATTCAGGGAGCTGGTGGCATACAGAAATATATCTTGCTTTGGTATAAACTGAGGTAAGTCAGTTGCTTCTGCTTATCAACGTAAGAGGACCTGAAATAAGTAGCCTGAAACTGGTCATACCATTTAAAAAAAAGCAGTGTATGCAGTAAAATACCTGAGATTAATCTAACACCCAGTGTCAGTATGATTTTTGATAATAACACATCAGGACAGCGGTGGCTCATCCGCTATGGCGGAAGAGCGTCGCCTCCGCTGCTGAGACCCAGCTGAGGGAAACGGGAAAAATAAAATGATAATAAATGGGTTTTATTATAATTTTATTTTTCCTGTTTTCCTCTAGATCCAGCCAAGTCTGGGCAGGGTGGGCTTGGTTGTCGTCACAGCCAGCAGGGGAGGTGTAGTGCAACACTGTAAGTGTGGATGGCGGCCGGCCAAACCGGCATGCACACTTAGGTTTCTCCAACCCAGCTAAGCTGCACAGCCGGGTCGGAGAAACTGCACAGACTCCAAGGCACTGTCTGAGCGGCAAACCAAGCAGCTCAGACCAATCCTGGTGCTGCTCTCATGCTATTAAGAGCTGTGCCGGAATTGGGTTAGGAGCCTGTGCTGGTGTCCCAGGGACTGCTGGGAAACCGTCATGCGAAAGGAGGAGTACTGTGGCGGTCGGCAGTGTCGGAACAGGTACTTTTTAAAAATTATAATTATTTCTCTAATACCCCGTCCCGTCTCCCCCACCCTCCCACTTGAACTGTGTGACAGACTCCACTGCATCAAGACCCAGAATATAAGTCAGGCTGAGCTGAATTACCATAACAAATTCTGCTTCACCTTATTTCAAGTCGGCTGGTGTTTTCCAGGGTGGTGGAATGGCAGACCTAATTTTATCAGCCATTGATTCCACCTGGAAAGAATGCATGAGACTTCGATTCAGCAGCAGCCAAGCATCTTTCTCATCTTCTTTTTTTGGGGGGGCATACAATGGTCACAGTTGCAAGAACGTAGCTCCCCATTCCCTCCTGTGTTCCAAACGCCCCCTCCATCCTCCTCCACCCCACACAGATTCCGCAGCACACATTTTCCACCTGCACTCAGCAGGTGAGTGTTAGTGAATTAACAGAGTGGAAGTTAGAAGTCATATATTGTAGCTGGCACTATAGTACAATCCCTATTACGTATATTTAATGTTAGTGTCAGTATTCTAGTTATGAGTAGTTTATTAATAAAAGCGTGATTGCGTTCATGAAATTGTGCAACAGTGACTTTAATTATTTTATATATACATCCAACAGACAACCAAAATATTGGAGGGTGTGATAATAGAGAAAGAAAAGAAAAAGAAATAGGAGATATAGTTGGAAGTATTGCTGACAGGAGATTTAATAGAGTCTTGACCAGCACACTGGAAAAAGGGGGACAAACTCCATAAATGTCATTTAAAACAAGGGATGAAGAGGAATGTTTATGAACTACACCATTACCACATTCTGGTATTTATTCACACCATCGAAATAAATCTATCGCTTATGAACTGTCAATAAGTTACCAGTAAGTAAGCTCAGCTGAACATCATGGATGACTGAGGGGCATATTTACAGCAGAATGGAGAAGCGTGGCGTTAAGCAAACATTGTTAACGCCACGCTTCTCCATTCTGAAAACGCAGAGATGTGCCCTATTCACAAGAATGCAGTGCACCCCTGCATTTCCCCCAGTGCTGGCGCTGAGTTCAGCTGCCTAGCGCCAACACAAGCACCCTTTCACCATAGTGCAAGGGTGTCTGCGCTGGGGGGAAGATTGTTTATGTGCAGGAAGGTCCCCCTTCTTGCACATAAACAATCTTTAAATGCTGTTTTGTAACTTCTATGTGTGCTGCTTAATGCAGCACACATAGAAGTTGCAAAACTGCTTTTTTTTTTAAATGATTGTTTATGTGCAGGAAGGGGGCCTTCCTCCACATAAACAATCATAGTCAATATGCTGTTTCCATGTGTGCTGCCTTGTGCAGCACTCATAGAAACAGCAAAAACAAGGAGAAATAAATAAACGCAAAAGCGAGGAGAAATAAATCATACTCCTCATTTTGCCTGTTTAAGACCAGGTTTTTTGCAAAGCAAACATTGCAAAGCCGATAGGTCTCACTTTTTAAAGTCGAATGACAACCTTTTAACTTTGTGAATCCTTGCTTGACTTGGTGCTGCCACACCGAAGGCATATGTGATCATGCATCAGGATGCCTATGTGCACATGTGTCACAATGCAATGGCATGCATGCTCGCACATGGCAGACATCGTACAATGGTGAGAAAACTGATTCCAATATGGCTGCTGTGAGCACACCTGTGTGTTCTTTATGCTTGCCCACATATGTATCACTACACATGTGCATGCATGCTTTGTAATGCACAAGCAGACAATTTGACTATTTTCAATTTACTGTTCAAACATGGCCTATGGCAATGGAAGAACTGAAAAGTGAAACTGAAAAAAAAAACAGAGCAGGAGAGTGAAGTGCATGTGAGCAGACAGGTAGCTTTTTGCACAGCTGCCGGGCACTTAAAAAGTAGGTTGAGAAAAAACAGAGTGGACCCCAGACAGATGAGGGGCACCAAAGTGAGACAGAGAGTGGTGGGGGAAACACATGAAATCAAAGCAGGGGTAGTGAGATCACTGTGCATGTGTAAGAGCCAAATCAGGGGAGGCAACCGTTTTTTAAAATGTTCTTGCACAAGGAATGGTATGGGTTGATACCAACTGTGATGGGCATTCTTCCTGACTAAATGCCCTCCAATGTCTAAAGCTAGCTGAACAGCAGTAGCCAATGACTTAAAGGGGCTGTACAAAAAGCCCTTTCTGTATATATATATATGTGTATTTGTGGAGCAGCATAATTTTGGCTCCACCTTTTCATGTTTAATTAGTGAACATATATGTGCAGGTATGGCCCCATGTACTCGTGTGATGTAACATTACCCCCTCATGGGTCCTCCTCGTCCCAGTCCTAACCAAGTGAGGCAGTCCTGCCTCCAACCAGCCAATCAAAATGCTTAAACAACAAAAACCAAAGGTCACATAAACCCCTCCCACCCACCGCCATGCCAGTTTTTTTCTTGCTCCGACGGCGGTCGGAACGCTGGTGCTCCGTGTTTCCTGTTTGCTGTTTCCGGTTTTTGCGGGAAGTGTTGCGGTGCCATGAGTTTACAACAATATGCTATTGTGGTCTTATTTTGTGCTTATGTTTATTCTGCAGTTATTTCTATGTTTATGCACGCCGTACCGGTGCTCCGGGCGGCCGCGCTCCTGCTCCTTGGTCAGGACGCTCCCCATGCATGTGCTGAACTGGGGTGGGGAGCTTTCCTGCTGTCTTGACCTCGGGTCGTTCCGGTGCTGGGGGTTTCCAGCAGCGTCCGGCCCCCGTGGCCATGTTCCTTGTATGTGACTGTGGGTGGAGACTGCAGGGCTCTCCTTTCTGATTTTCAAGTCTCGCGTCATGGTACTTGGTTGATTGGGGGCAGTATTTCTTGGGAGTTGCTGGCAACTTCCTTTTGTGTGTGTTTGGCGCTTCCTGTGTGGTTTACTCCATTTTTCTCTCTGCCATGAGTGATGGGGCTTCCTCTCCGGTGCCTGCGAAAGCCGTGTCCAAACAACATAATGTCCAGGACCTGCAGGAGGATGACGTTTTGCAGATTTCTAGGGCTGATTTGCAGGAGTTAATCAATTCTGCTGTCCAGTCTGCGCTGCTGGAGCCTGCGGCAAAGAAGTCTAAGGATGATGATGAGGACATGGACAATTCCCCTAAGGGAAAGTACGTCCAGGGCAAGGTTTTTTCGGACATGCTGGTCCATATTAGGGAGGTACTTGGTTTTGACCCTAAATCATTGTCTGATGAGGGGTTTTACTCCCAGTATAGTTCCTCTGTGGTGGATGATCTCCCCTTCCATGCTGTCCTGAAGGATATCCTGGCTAAGGAATGGCTTGAGGTTGATAAGAAGGGCATTCCTCGCTTTCTGGGGAAGCGGTATCGCTTGGCGTACTTTGACACCCAGTATCCTCCGGTTCCTAAAGTCAATTCTCTTCTGTCCTCGATGGCTTCTTCTTTGTCTTCTTCTTTGTCATCGGAGGAGGCTTCCCTGGGGGACCCGGTGGAGCGGAAGGTGGAGTCCGCTCGCAAATGTTCTTATGCGGCTTCTCATTTTGGGGTGCGTGCTAGCACTTATGCAGCCTATGCTTCGCAGGTCCTTCTGAAGGATTTTGAGAAGTTGTTTGACTGTTTGCAGGATCAGGGGGACCCTACTCATGTTTTGGCTCAGATGGAGGTCTTGCCACAATTCCTCTCGGTTTTGACTTTTGATTCTATTTGGGCCTTCTCCTCGGCTGCCGGGGCGGCGGTGGCTGGTAGGAGGTCTCTCTGGACCAAGCCTTGGCGTCTTGATGCTGCTCAGAAGGCCTTGGTCCATAAGCTGCCTTTTGAGGGCCCCTGTCTCTTTGGGGACGATTTGAATATGATGGTGCAGCGGTCTGTGGAGGAGAAGAAAATGTTGAAACGTTTTCAGCCTGTGCCTAACAAGAAGTCCTTTTTTCATAAACAGGGGTTTCAGGGGGGCTTTGTCTTCTCAGCCCTTTCGTGGTCGGGCCCGTGGTCGGGGGGCCGTGTTCCATTATAAGTCCCAGCCTCACCAACAGCAGCTGCAGCAGCAGCATCCCCCTGGTGCAGGGCAAAAGTGCTGTGGTGGGGGCTCGGCTCCGGTTGTTTCTGGCCCGTTGGTCAGTTCTAATTTCCGACCAGTGGGTCTTGTCTGTCATCAGGTTGGGTTACAAGATTCCCTTCCGGGGTCCTCCTCCTCTGGATTTCTTTCAAGTTACCCCTTTGTCAAGAGGTGGATTTCTTTCAAGTTACCCTGTAAGGTGGTCTGCCATGTTGTCCGGCGTCGCCATGTGGTTGTCCAAGGGGGCTATTGTGCCGGTTCCAGTGGAGAAGAGGGGCCTGGGGTTCTATTTCCATCTATTTCTGGTCCCAAAACCAGATGGTTCCTTCCGCCTAATTCTGAATCTCCGAACTTTGAACAAGTTGGTGCGGTTGGATCATTTTTGGATGGTCACCTTGCAGTCCGTCATTCCCCTCATCCAGGAGGGCAATTTTTTGGCTTCTCTGGACTTGGAAGATGCCTATTTTCACGTACCGGTCTATCCTGCCAGTCAGTGGTTCCTGCAGTTTGCAGTACAAGGGATGCATTTCCAGTTTCAGGTTTTGCCTTTCGGCCTCTCCACTGCTCCCAGGACTTTTACCAAGGTATTGGCTCCTGCTGTGGGGGCTTTGCAGCATCGGGGTTTCTCCGTGTTTCGCTATATTGATGATTGTCTGATCTCTGCTTCCTCCTTTCCTATGGCTCTTCTGGCGGTGGAGGCTACATTGGCCTTGTTCCAGGATCTGGGGTTCAAGTTCAAAAAATATAAAAGATGGCCGCCTAGCTGGGACTCTCGAGTGCGGCTCCAGGGCAAGGAATCACAAAACTGTGAAAATTCCTGTTTATGCCCCACATCCTCCTGTCCTATCGACTGATGAATATTACCTCAACGCAATTGTGAACAGCTGATTAATTATCCTTACCTGGAATCGACGCAGGAGTGGATCGGAGCTGAGACCGGTTTGGTGCGGACACTGGACCCCGAAGCCTCCTGCAGACTGGTGGGAGCAGACGGGCGAGAATCGATCTGAGATCCCGCTTCCTGAAGATGTACCCAGCTTAAACTCTACTGCTGGAATCACGGTTGCCTCGGGTGGAATCCGAGCTGGAACCGGGCTGATACAGAGGCTGAGCTGCGAATCGGCTGCCCCCGGGCCATTGCTGGCTGAGCCCCTGCGCTGAGTCCCCCGCCCTCATGGGACGCAACTGGTGCAATCTCTAGCCTCCGGCGCTACGGCCGTCTGGTGGAACCCCCTCCCTCACGAGCCATCGCTCCACGTGGGGCCGTCTGGTAGAACCCCCTGCCTCACGGGCCATCGCGCCATGCTCCTGGGCCACCGCCGCTCTGCCCCGGTCGATTCCAAGTGGTGCCCTCTCTCTCTTACTAAAGAGGGTCAGAAGTACTGCCGCCTGGAGTGAAACGGAGACGATTATCGACCCGAATACTGTGTACGGGGGCTGAAGCGCTGCCGTTGGGGGTGAGGCGGACAGCGCCACGCTGCTGGTGCGAATCCCTGTTCGGTCGGGTCTCGGCGGAGTGCGACGTGGCGCCCCGCTCCTGCCTTGTCCTGCCTTGTTCGCGCGATTCTGTCTCGGGCTGGTCAGGGTCTTGTGGCCTTTCGACGCATGGAGTTCTAGAGACCTGGCATTATTCGAGGGGGAGGCCCTGAAGGGGTCCGAAGGGGACACACTCATTGATTCCGCAGGATCCATGGGACATCAACGTTTCCCCTCCGTTTCTGCCTCATATGCCCAGATCGAGGATTCTCCTGGTCCTTGACTTTTGGGTCTGGCTAACCCTTGACCCCATTTTGTGCTGCTTGTTCCGTTTTCTGCTTTGCTCGGGTTGTTTGGCCCTCCATTTTGTCTCCCCTTCCTTAGGCCCAGAGAAGTCGCCCCCTACCCCTGGATATGTGCCTTTGCAGGGAAGGAAATAGAAAAAGGTCCTTCTCCTCCACTCTCTCAGGGCGGCCATCTTAGACTGGGACCATTCCTTAAGCTCTGGCCAATCGAGAAGAACTGAACACTTCCCTTGCAATCGAAATTTTGCAAGTATGGCTGCAGGTTACTAAATTTCCTACACTCCATACGCCCTACCTCACACTTATTCACTAATTCTCTGATCTTTTCCCGCAATACAGCCCAAACTGTGTCAGGGCAGTTTTACTATCAAACCTTATACCTGACTGTATTCCATAATTTGCTAATTGAAACTCAGCCCGTGCAACGGTATGTCTTTTGTCATTACGATCCTATGCTCTTGTAACGAGGGCGGTCGAATGAAGAGCGGGATGCGCCCACAGGAAGGTGGGGAGAGTGTGATTACCTCCGACACCCCTCTTGTTTTCCTGCAGCAGGACGAATGGACTTGGCCGGACATTCGAGCCGGGGACGTGGAAGACGAAAAGGAACACCTTTCCTTTAAGTGGGATGACTGGTCACTGAACCACGCCCCCTTCGATGACGACGAGGAGGTCGGCCCTTCAAAGACGGGAGGAAGGCGGAAGTACGGGTGTGCTAGCACCGGAGGCGCAGGAGGAGTCGAGGGAGTCGAGAACCAAGGGAAGCAGACGGAAGCAACAGCAGGAGCAGAGGCGGAACGGTCGCAAGACGGAAAGGAGCCAGGAGGCCAACGTTCCCGTGTATCGCCCAGCCACGTTCCAGGAGGAGCGTGGCTTTCGCAGGTACGAGACCGCTTGACGGGCTGGGTGGGTAAAAGTGAGAGCCCGAGAACCTAGTGCATCAGTCCCCGTATCCCGGTACCCCCATCCTGAGCACTGCCCTCACCTTTGTAGAAGTGTTACGCACCGTGTGACTCCTCACTACCCCCTTCCCTTGTCAACCTAGTGAATACGTGCACTACACTCACACCCCGCTACTTTCTCTTTCCTTCCCCATCCACGCTTCCTCTGTACCGGACGGACCCGTGCTGGAGCGGCTACGAAGGGTGCGGACCTCGCCGAGGGACCGAGAACGTAGAGAGAAGACAGAAGAACAACCCTTGCCTTATTATAGACCGGTCTCACGACAGAGGCGTGTTCTTAGACCAATAAAGCCTTCTTTGACCCCCACCTGTCTCCCGTATGTGCCTCCTAACCCGCTACAAGTGGTGGAGAATGCGGGCATAGAGGCACCCATCTGTAATTCCACGATGGACGCCCTCATACAGCACCTGGTAAAGGGCCAAGAACAGCTGGGATGGGCGGTGGAGAGACAGCTAACATCGGCGCAAGCGGACCGGGACACGTTTAAGGACACCATAACCGCTCAGTTGGAGGGACTGCACAGGGTGATGCGTGACCAGCCGCTCCCCACGCCGCAAGAACCTCGGACCCCAACCCCGGGGCCCTCTGGCATATCACTACAGAAGTATGTAGTGGGAGAGGACCCCGACGCCTTCATGCTCAATTTCGAACGCGCCGCACGGGCCTGCGGTTGGCCCGTGGAGAAGTGGCCGTTCTTCCTAGCCCCATTGTTGACAGGAGAAGCGCAAGCCGCCTATCAGGTGGCTAACGCAGCCGGAAACACCCCGTATGCTGATATTAAAACGGTCATATTGGACCACTTAGGTCTTGATGCTGAAGCGTATCGAGTACGCTTTCGAAGGGAGAGAGGTAACCCGGGAGAGAACCCAAAAACCTTGTTCTTCCGGCTAAAAATGGCTGCGGATAAATGGCTAACACCGCATATGTGTACCAAAGAAGAGATAATGGACAAGATCTATCTCGAACAGTACCTGGACGCTCTCCCCTTTAACACGCAGAAATGGTTGCGCCAGCACTCACACCTGACCACGGAACAAGCCATGGATATGGCCGCTACGTTTTCCCGGGCTCAACCCAAGCAGAGCGGGTTGGAAAATGAGAAACCCAGTAGGTCCCTGGTGTTCAAACAAGACAGGAGAAGCCATACGTTTATGGAACCACACAAACCGCGACCCAGCAGACCAGAGACTCCACAGTTCAGGGGACCCCAATGCTTCGAGTGTGGGGACTGGGGCCATATCGCGAGGTTGTGCCCCCGACGGAAACCCTCCGAAGAACCAATGGAGGTGGGATACGTCCCCAAATCCATTCTTTACTCCGCTGAGATGGGGAGCGCCTTTCACGTGAGTGTACGGGTGAACGGGACCAAGGTAAAGGCCCTCCTAGATTCGGGTTGTAGGCAGTCCGTAATACAGGGGTCTTCATATTGCCCAAACAAGTTATCCCCGACACCATGGTCCACATCAGGTGCGTCCATGGAGACGTCAAGCCATACCCCGTGGCGGTAGTACCCCTGGTCCATTCCGACGGTAGCACCTATGTCCTCCGGGTGGGGGTGTTGGAGGGGTTACCAGAAGAGCTCATAATTGGGACAGATAACCCCGAATTCCGAGACCTATTCATACACCGCCTTAGGAAAGAGACCCCACAGCCCCAACGAGGACCGGTAGCGACATCACCAGTACCCGCTTTCATAACCCCTGAACCTTGGACTTTGGACAAAGGTTTCAAATTTGCCCAGGCTAACGACTCCTCCTTATTCAATGCATGGGAACAAGCCCATAGAACACAGGACTGTACCAACCCTGTTTATCCACGTTTTCTTATAAAAACGGTCTTCTATATCGTCAGGGTTCCAGAGAAGACCCCCTTCAACTTTTGGTTCCTCAGACCTTTAGGGAGCAAATCATGTTCTTTTCACACTCACACTTGACTGCAGGACACGTAGGGAGCGAAAAGACTACCCAGAACGTGTTAAGACATTTTTTTTGGCCGGGGGTCTATAAAGATATTAAAACCCACTGTCAGGTCTGCGACATTTGCCAGATAAAGAACCTTCATAGGCCCCAGCGGTCCCTTTACAACCCCTCCCGGTAATAGGTACCCCTTTCGAAAGAGTGGGAATGGACCTGATAGGACCCCTACCAAAGACACGCCGAGGGAACCAATATGCCCTCGTTATAATAGACTATGCCACCAGGTACCCGGAAGCCTTCCCTCTGAGAGCCACCACCACGCGCCTGATCTCCGAGAAGTTTCTGGAATTGTTTTCCCGGGTGGGGTTACCCAAGGAGATCTTGACCGACCAGGGTACCCCTTTTGTGTCAAGGCTAATGAAGGAGGTATGCAGGATTTTACAACTGCGGCAGATCAGAACATCGGTCTACCACCCACAAACCGACGGCCTAGTAGAGAGGTATAATAGGACTCTCAAAACCACATTAAAGAAAATGCTTTCCGTGAACGGCCGGGAATGGGACCAAGTACTACCACTGGCATTGTACGTGATCAGGGGCAAAAACAGAGCAGTCTGGGGTGTTCGTCGTTCGAGATGCTATATGGACGACAACCCCGGTCGCTCCTGGAGATGACCAAGGAGGCGTGGGAGAAGGAAGAGGGCGATGAAGAACGTGGGATGTTGGAATATACCCAGGCCCTAAAGTCAACAATAGGAAAATTGAGAGACCTGGCCTATTCCAACCTGGAGAAGAGTCAAGAAAAACAGAAGGCGTCCTATGATAAAGGGAAACGATGGAGACGACTGGAAGTGAATGATTGGGCCCTAGTATTACTACCCTCGTCCACGAAGAAGTTCCAGGCGGAGTGGATGGGACCCTACAAAGTCGTGGGGACCATTGGGAAAACCAGCTACAAATTACAGATCACCCCACGAAGAAGCCAGACCTATCACATAAACCTTCTGAAAAAATGGCTAGGACCCCCACCGAAAGCTGCCCACCTTACGTTACCGACGCACGCCCCTCCTCTTCTACCTTGGAACAGTTGGTTATCAACGAGGAACTGAGAGAACAGGAAAAAGAAGACCTCCAGAGAACCCTGATTCCCTTTTCCTCCGTCTTTTCGGACAAACCGGGAAAAACCACCTTGACCGAACATAGGATAGAGACACCCCCAGGAAAGACCATCAAACAGCGGCCGTACCGAATCCCCGCAGCAAAAAGGAAGGCAGTACAAAAGAAGTACAGGAGATGCTACGCCTAGGGGTCATACGACCGTCTAGAAGCGAATGGTCCTCACCCATCGTGATGGTGCCCAAACCTGATGGTAGTACCAGGTTCTGCATGGACTTCCGCGCCCTTAACGACATCTCCTCCTTCGATGCATATCCCATCCCCCGCATCGATGAGTTGATCGAAAAATTAGGTGAAGCCAAATATATTACCACCTTGGACCTGACCAAAGGTTATTGGCAGGTACTCCTACGGGAAGAAGATAGAAGGAAGACCGCTTTTTCTACACCTGACGGCTTATACGAGTTTACTGTTCTTCCCTTCGGCCTACACGGGGCGCCAGCAACATTCCAGCGCCTCATGAACACGGTGCTCCGGGAACATCAGTCGTTCACCTCTGCGTACTTGGACGACATAGTGATCTTCAGTCCTTGTTGGAAAACCCACCTAGCCCATCTCCAGACCATCTTATCCGCCCTGCAACAGGCCGGATTACACATAAACTCAAAGAAATCAAGGGTGGGTTACCAGAAGGTGAAATATCTGGGTTATGTACTAGGCCACGGGATGATTGAACCCCAGATTGAGAAAATCAGAGCGATAGCCGAAACCCCTTTCCCCAGCACCAAGAAGGAAATGAGAGCGTTTTTGGGGTTGATAGGGTACTACCGTCGCTTCATTCCCCAATTCTCAGAGGTAGCCGCCCCTTGACCGATACCCTCAAACAAGACATAAAAGCACAGTCCCTCTTACACCCCACGCCCCTAATGTGGAAGGCATTCAACGGCTTGAAACGGGTTATAACCACTGGTCCCGTGCTCTCCTCCCCTGACTTTACCCGTCCTTTCATACTCCACACCGATGCATCAGATTATGGAATTGGGGCCGTCTTATCACAGTTGTCTCCCGAGGGCATGGACCACCCCATCCTCTATATTAGCAGAAAGCTCTTTCCCCGGGAGCTCCGATACCCTACCATCGAGAAGGAGTGCCTGGCGATCAAATGGGCTATCGACAAGTTGAGGTACTATCTCGAGGGCCGCCCCTTCACCCTATACACAGATCACGCCCCTCCAGTGGATGAGCAGGAACATGGCTCTGAACCCCAGGGTTCTTAGGTGGTTCCTCTCCCTGCAGCCTTTTTCATTTACTGTGAAACATCGGAAAGGCTCAGAGAATGGGAGCGCTGACTACCTCTCCAGATTTCCTCTCCCCGATCGGGAGAGTCCAAGGGGGTGGTGTGTAACGAGGGCGGTCGGATGAAGAGCGGGATGCGCCCACAGGAAGGTGGGGAGAGTGTGATTACCTCCGACACCCCTCTTGTTTTCCTGCAGCAGGACGAATGGACTTGGCCGGACATTCGAGCCGGGACGTGGAAGACGAAAAGGAACACCTTTCCTTTAAGTGGGATGACTGGTCACTGAACCACGCCCCCTTCGATGACGACGAGGAGGTCGGCCCTTCAAAGACGGGAGGAAGGCGGAAGTACGGGTGTGCTAGCACCGGAGGCGCAGGAGGAGTCGAGGGAGTCGAGAACCAAGGGAAGCAGACGGAAGCAACAGCAGGAGCAGAGGCGGAACGGTCGCAAGACGGAAAGGAGCCAGGAGGCCAACGTTCCCGTGTATCGCCCAGCCACGTTCCAGGAGGAGCGTGGCTTTCGCAGGTACGAGACCGCTTGACGGGCTGGGTGGGTAAAAGTGAGAGCCCGAGAACCTAGTGCATCAGTCCCCGTATCCCGGTACCCCCATCCTGAGCACTGCCCTCACCTTTGTAGAAGTGTTACGCACCGTGTGACTCCTCACTACCCCTTCCCTTGTCAACCTAGTGAATACGTGCACTACACTCACACCCCGCTACTTTCTCTTTCCTTCCCCATCCACGCTTCCTCTGTACCGGACGGACCCGTGCTGGAGCGGCTACGAAGGGTGCGGACCTCGCCGAGGGACCGAGAACGTAGAGAGAAGACAGAAGAACAACCCTTGCCTTATTATAGACCGGTCTCACGACAGAGGCGTGTTCTTAGACCAATAAAGCCTTCTTTGACCCCCACCTGTCTCCCGTATGTGCCTCCTAACCCGCTACAGCTCTATATGCACTTTTTCTGAGCTACCTCATCACGACGATGCTTATTGCACTAACTTGTGTCATGTAACTGCACCCACACAAATCTACCTCCTGGCGATTATCTAATGCTTCGATACAATTGCTGTAATTTAGCTTGAACGGAGGCAGGACTTCATTTGTATTTTCTAATATCTGATTGCATTCTGTAATTGTATCTGTAAGTTAGCCCGAGTAGCGGCTTGTTATATTTATTTTATTTTTACTGTTATTCCTATGTTTTACATGCTCTCCTACTAATCTACCTCACCCAGTTGCTTTTTAGCACTAAACTGTCTCTTATATTGCAACTGGTGCAACTGCAGGATATAATTACTAACAACATACTTGAAGGTTCATAAGGTTTATGATAGCTCAAAGTTATGTCATTTTAACCCTCTATGGTTCTGAATTGTATCTTTTCTTACGACTCGACAAACCAATTCAATTCTCTGTCGCTAGCCTCCTTAGCTCTTCCCACTTCTCTCGACCTGGCTTTTAACTGGTTCCTTCACCCCCTCATCCTCACTGGCCACGTGGTTCTTTTTGCATGCTTAATAATCAGTCTTGCTCCCCAGCCCTCCCGGAGGCTTACTTGAGTCCCTGGCTCTCCCCCCCCCTATTTCCCCTGGGTTCACCCCCCTCCCTCCCGAGGCCCCCCTATCTTCTTTCTTCTTTCTTTCCCCTCCATTTTCCCCCCTGACCGTTCTTAAGGATCAACATGACTCCCCCAGTAACCCCCTTGTTTCTCCGGACTCATCCATAACTAGACATGGCCCCAATTCTTGGACCATCCGTTACCCCCCGAACCTCTCTAAAAATGCTAAGAAGAATTTTAAGCACAAACTATTAATACGGCACCAGGAAATCTTATTCGTTGATAACTACCTTAGTCTCACCTCCAATATAAAAACCAACTACATCTTTTATTCCAAACGTCCCTCCAAATGGAAAAGTATCTTCCTCAACCACCTCCCCATCTCGAAATCATGCAAAATCCCATATGGCCTGAAACTGTCTACCACCCCTTCCCCTGCTTTTCAAGGTGAAATTGACATCTCTATTTTCAAATCCGGTAATATCCTCATTCAAGCCTCCGAAAAACATCTCTCCTACTTTGAACACCACTACAACACCTTATCCTACCTTCTATCGAAATCTCCCTCCAACCCTCCAGCCTCACAATCTATGGCGGACCCCCCTCCCTATCGCTCTCTTACCTCCACCCCTCCTCTCGTCGACATCCCTTCCACAATACTTGTCTCTGAAGTCCTGACACACAACTTCCCTCTCACGTCAATCACTGTCCCCCCTGCTGATTCCACTATTGCCCCCTCTGTCACTCAATCTCACCCATCTCCTCTTGATTCGTCTTCAACTTACTCTAACTCGCCCATTTCTTCTTCTCCTTCCTCCCAACGCCTTAATCTTGAACTCCCTTCAGCCCATCTTCCAACACCAATTTCTGCTGCTCCTAACAATCCGACAGCCCCTTCTGCCACTCAAACTCTCCCATCTCCTCCTGATTCGTTACCACCTTACTCTAACTCGCCCATCTTATCTTCCACTTCCTCCCAACTCCTTAATCTCGATATCCTTTCAACCCAACTACCAACTCCAATTTCTCCTGCTCCTAATAACCCTCTCCCCCCAACATAGACGTCCTTCAGCCTCACTCTCCCCACGCACCCACACCTCCCCTGGACTCTCTACGAGCTTCAGGGACCCTCCCCTCTCTCCGCCCTCCTCTCCCTTCATCCATCTTCAAGGTCACCCCTCCCCACCCTCCACCTGGGTTCCCACCCCGCCCCCTCCCCATACCGCCCGCCCAGCCTCTCTCGGAACTTGATCCTCTCCCCCCTGACTTCCCAGCCCCCGTCCCTATCTCTCTTATTACACAGACACTCTTTAACATCGAGCTCCATCTCGCCAACATGTCGTTTGAACTCACATCACTCAGGAACGACGTCAACTCCCTCTCGGCTCTTAACCTCCCCAAACATTCTGTTTCCAGCCACCCTAACCAATCCATTTCCATGAGCTCTGTCCAATCAAACACCCTATCCCAACAACAAAGGAAAACTTCCCCCTGTAAAGGATCTAGTTAGTACATCCCCCACCTCAAGCCAACCCCCTCTCCTGATCTCTGTTTCCCCAGTCGTTCTTCCCCCTTATCCCCCTGATTTCGGACCCTCCGGTCCCCCTCGCAAGCATCCCTGTGATCCTTGGAACCAACAGAATGCCTTCCTCCCCTGCCTTGCCCAGGCTGCCTCCGCAACGCACCACTATCCACACTATCCCCCTCCCAAAACCAATCCTAAACCCCTCACCTGCATGCTGGTGAACTGCCGCTCTGCTGCTTGTCATGCGATCGAAATTTCAGAAACTATCCTTCATGAAAACATTGACATCGCCTTCTTAACGGAAACTTGGCTCAATGACCACTCTTCTTCCATTCTTGACCTGCTCTCTCCCCCTGGCTACTCCATCCTCAGGAAAGATAGACCTGGCAAAATCGGAGGTGGTCTTGCCATAATCTATAAAAATGAACTACAACTCTCACTTGTGCAGAGCTCTGCTCATTCTACTTTTGAATACCTCGGTGCAGAACTCCGAGTACATGGTACCCCACCTATTCGCCTTCACAACATCTATCACCCACCCACTGACTCGCTTCCCTTTGTAGAAGAACTGGCCGACCTTATCTCCCAATCCTTGCTTTCCAATTCCAAAAACCTCTTCCTCAGGGATTTTAACCTCCATTGGAACAAACAGGATGATCCCATGATCAACACCCTTATAGATCTACTTGATATCAATGACCTGAAACAACTCTGCCATGCGCCTACTCACTCAAACGGAGCCACGCTGGACGCTATTATTACTAGCCCCGATTTAGCCTCCCTCTCCTCCATCGCTCCCATCGACTGGTCTGATCATCACCTCATCCTTTTCTCGATCTCGAACACTATGCTACCCCCTCCCCCCAAAACCTCCAAACTGAAGAAATGGACTAGAAACTTCCATCTTATACCCCCGGGCGAACTTGAGAATAAAGTCAAAGCGCAACTCCGACTTCCGCCTCCTTCCCTAAATGCTAATGACCTCACCGAGCACTTTAATAAATCCATCACGGAGGTCCTTGACCAAATTGCTCCAGCCAAACTTAAACTTCAGAAAAACACCTCTTCCAAATCCTGGTTTAATACCGATCTCAACAATGAGAGGCGCGCACTTAGATCGACGGAACGCACCTGGAGACAAAACCCTTCGCCCACTAATCTCGCCCCTACTCAGAACCGCCAGGTTCAATTACAAAAACATATCCTTAATACCAAGGCTGCCTTCTTCCGCTCCCAACTAGACCGGGCCAAAAATAGACCCAGGGAACTTTTCAGCTTGATTAAAAACCAAACCTCCGCTGCCCCCCCAAGATGACGGCCACTACTGAGAGATGTGAAGAAATTGCTAACTTCTTCTCTGAAAAAATCTCCAAAATTGACCATTCCTTCGCCCCTACACCCCTTCCTCATAACCCCAAGATGACGGCCACTATTGATAGATGCGAAGAAATTGCTAACTTATTCTCTGATAAAATCTCCAAAATTGACCACTCCTTCACCCTTACACCCCTTCCTCATAACCCCCAACCCCCAAAGACTCTTCCTCCAGTTCTCTTCGACCCTCCTTACACTCCAACATGACCCCTCATCTCTGCCGCTAGTCGTCTCTCTGCCTGAATCCGACCTTGCCAAACTTGAAAATAAAAATAATGCTTCCTGGCTTCACTTTAATCCAGTTACTGAGCTCGAAGTCCTCAACGTCATTGCCAGACTTAAACCTTCCTCTCACTCCAGAGACCCGCTCCCTGCCAACCTTGTCCAAGATTTAAAACACATCATTGCCCCGCTCTGGACCTCTATCATCAACTCTTCCTTTGCCACGGGCTGTGTCCCGATCTCCCTACAACTCAGACAAATCACCCCCATCCTCAAAAATTCGGCCGCTGACCCCAATGACCTTAAACATCTTCGACCTATCTCTAACCTTCCTCTCCTCTCTAAAGCCCTTGAAAAATGTGCCCTACACCAACTTGACTCACACATCGACACATTCAATCTGTTGGACTCTTTTCAATCAGGTTTCAGAAAGGGATGTAGTACAGAAACATCCATGCTCAATATAATTGACGACATTCATCACTCCCTTGACAAGGGCGAGTCCTCCCTTCTCATTCTCCTTGATCTCTCCTCAGCTTTTGATACTGTGAATCACTCTATGTTACTCAACACTCTTAAAGATCGTTTCGGCCTCAACGGATCGGTGCTTAAATGGTTCTCCTCCTTCTTTCAACACAGAACCCAGCAAATCAAAATTCATGACTGCCTTTCTAAACCTATGCCTGTCTCACTGGGTGTCCCTCAGGGTTCTATTCTCTCCCCCTCTCTTTTCAACCTCTTTATGGAACCCCTCACCCTTATTCTTAAGCACGCGGGAATCAAGTATCACCTCTACGCTGATGACACTCAACTTTATCATAAGATTCAATCCCACGCTGACATTCTACACCTCAATGACACCCTGACCAAGATCCAATCCTGGTTCCACTATAACCACCTCAAACTCAACCCTAAAAAAACTGAAATCATTCTTTTCTCCCCCAAAAACAGCCCGCTCCCTATCCAAGCCTGGATTTCTGACCTTACTGCGCTCAACTGCTCTCTCACCTTATCCAACTCAGTCAAATCCCTAGGAATTAACATCGACCAGAACCTCTCTCTCAACTCCCACATAAAAAACTCAGCCAAAAGTGCTCTCTTCACTCTCTTTCACCTCAAGAAATTAAAACCCTTCATTCCGGCTGATGACTTTAGGTCAGCTGTCCAATCACTGGTCCTGTCTAAAATCGACTATGGTAACGCCATTCTCTCTGGAACACCTAAAGTCCACCTAGCCCCAATCAAATCTGTTCTTAACCTTGCTGCTAGACTCATTACCGACCTCAAACGGTTCGACCACATCTCCCCTACCCTTAAAGCCCTCAACTGGCTCCCTATTGAAGGCAGATCTACCTACAAGACCGCCTGCATTACACACAAAGCCCTGCATCAACACACCCCTCTGTACCTCGCAGACAAACTGCTCAAAGCGGGCTGCTCTCGAACACTGAGGAGCTCTAACTCACTCGTTCTCGTCCCTCCTCTATTAAACAAGAAATCTACCCAATCACGCTCCTTCTCTGGAAATGCGCCGACCATCTGGAATGCTCTCCCTAAAGAACTTCGTTGCAACCCCTCCTACTTCAGCTTCAAAAAAGACCTCAAACTTCACCTTCTTGAAAAATTTTGGGGCCCTTAACCCCTTCCCTGGGCACATCCCGACCTCCTACCGCTTTAGGATTCCCCCCTTCTGACCTCACGATGCTCTTTCTCCAGCCCCTTTCCACTGCTCACTTTTCTTGCCCTCTATCTCTTATTCCTCTCTTAGGCCCTGCTTGATGTATCTAGTATCTCCCTAACCCCCCCTCACAGCCTCCCTACTCTCTTACATCCTGCCCCCGCTTTCTCTTTCCCCCTGGCTCCTCGAATACCTCTTTTCTCTTGACTTGCTACTGATTATCTCAATCTGCTGTAATTCTGTTCTCTAAATCAGTTTACATCAATTGTTTTTAATTGGATTTGAATGCGACCTCATTGTATTTTATTATTTCCATATCTACTCTTTCGAACCTTGTAAAGCGCTCTGATACCCTTGGGTCCAGCCAGCGCTATATAAAACCTTTAAAATAAAAAATAAAATAAAGTTGAATCTGGCCAAGTCTCATCTGGATCCTGTTCAGAGACTTCAGTTCTTTGGGGGTCTGTTCCACATGACTCTGGGGGTGGTGTTTCTCCCTCCTGTTCGGATCCTTTCCCTGCAGACTCTGTTGCGGGATCTGTTGAGTCGCCCTTCTGCCCCGGCTCGTGTTTGGCTGCGGGTCCAGGGGTTGATGGCTGCCACCACTGCTGTGGTTCCTTGGGCTCGCCTGCATCTCAAGCCCTTGGTGACTCATCTGTTGGCTCGGTGGGACTCCTCCCGGGCGGATTACGAGACTCTGGTTCCTCTCTCTCCTGCTCTGGTTCGGGACTTGGACTGGTGGCTTTGCACTCCAAATCTGGAGAAGGGGGTGAGGTTTTGTCTTCCTCCTCCCCTTTTGTTGACCACGGATGCCAGTCTTTGGGGTTGGGGGGCCACGTTGGGGTCCTTGGAGGCCAAGGGTCAGTGGTCTCGGAGGGACACCACCCGTTCCTCGAACTGGCAGGAGTTGGCGGCCATCTGGGAGGTGGTGCAGTTCTTTCAGGTTCATCTCCACGGGACGAATCTGTTGGTTCGTACTGACAATCAGGTGGCTCGTTGTTACTTGAACCGTGAGGGGGGACCAAGTGCGCGACTCTGAATCTGCTGGCCTCCATAATTTGTGCCTGGGCGAAATCTCACCTGTTGACCTTGAGGGCTGTGTACATTCTGGGTCAGCTGAATTTTCATGCGGACGCCTTGAGCTGCAACCTTCCGTCCACTGTTCTGTACCATCTCTCTGTTCCTCTGTTCTGGGACCTTTGTCTTCGGTTCGGGACTCCCTGGATCGATCTCTTTGTCTCCCCTCACAACGCTCTTCTCCCCAGGTTTTGTTCGGAGGTGGTGTGTCCTCAGGCTTGGGCGGTGGATGCTCTTTCAATTCCCTGGCCTTCGGGCCTTCTGTATGCTTTCCCTCCTATTCCCCTCCTCCCGAGGGTGCTGCAGAAGATTCGGGGGCAGAGAGTGTCGGTCCTGTTGATTGCTCTCTTTTGACCTCGCCGCCTTTGGTTTCCTCTCCTGTTGCGGCTGGCGGGGGACCGTTTTGTCCGGCTGTCCTTGGTTCCGGCTCCACTTCATTTTCCGCTCCTGTCTCTGCCTTGTCTTCGTTGTTTGCGACTGACGGCCTGGCTCTTGAGCAGTTGACGTTGGAGTCTTTGGGCTGTTCTTCTGTGGTGGCCCGTGACATCCAGGTGTCGCATCAGCCTTCAACCCTTAAGTGCTATGGTCGACATTGGGGCTCTTTTGTCTCTTGGTGTTCTTCGCATGGTGTGGATCCTGTGCTTGGGGATCCTGCTTCTGTGCTGGATTTTCTCCGGGATGGTTTTTTGAAGGTCCTTTCCCCTTCCACGTTGTCAGCTCAATGGGCTGCGGTTTGTGCTTGTCGGGGTCCGGGGGCTTCCTTGGAGGTTGTTACCCCTTTGTTGAGTCGGCTTCTTTGGCGCTTTTGGCTTCGTCGTCCGGTCACTCCTGTGCTCGTGCCTTCTTGGGATTTGCCTACTGTTCTGCGGGGTCTGTAGTTGCCCCCTTTTAAACCCTTGTTGGAGGCGTACTTGTTGTGGTTGTCTGCTAAGGTGGCTTTTTTGTTGGCCATCAACTCCGCTCGACGGTTGGGTGAGTTGGGTGCCTTGCTTATTTCTTTCCCTTATTTGCAGTTCCTGCAGGATAAGGTAGTTTTGCGGCTTGACCCGGCTTTTCTGCCTAAGTTTTCTTCCAGGTTCCATTTACATCAGGAAGTGATCCTTCCTGATTTGCCATCGGAGGGGGATTCCATTGTTCCTTCTTCTTTGGATGTTCACAGGGCTCTTCAGATTTACCTCCAGCGTTCGCTGGCGTTTCGGCTTTTTCCTGCACTGTTTGTCTCCTGTGGGGGTGTGGCTAAAGGAAAGAAGGTTTCTACTTCTACGATCAGTCGATGGGTGCGTTTGGCGGTCTTCCAGTCCTATAAGTCTGTGGGTCTGCCTCCTCCGTCTCAGGTGCAGGGTCGTTCGACACGTTCTGTGTCCGCTTCCTGGGGTGAGGCAGCGGGGGTCTCTATCCAGGAGATTTGTAGGGCGGCCACTTGGCAGTCCCATCACACGTTTGTTCAGCATTATCGACTTGATGTTTTGCATGCCTCTGTTGACAGTTTTGCTGTTGGCGTTCTGAATGCTGCTGTTCATTAATCATTTGTTTGATTCAAGTTTTGTACTTTTTGCATGGATCCCTGGTGTCCTGCGTTTTTTATTCCTGGTTCTCTGCTTGTGAGTTCCTCACTTGGTTAGGACTGGGATGAGGAGGACCCCTGAGGGGGTAATGTCTTGTTACTTACCGGTAATCTTCATTACCCCGATTAGGGTCCTCCTCGTCCCAGTCCTCTTCCCTCCCTCCCTCCCGCTGTGTTTGTGTGCGTGGGACTTGTTGATAACAGGCATGGCAGATGGTGGAAGGGTTTATGTGACTTTTGGTTTTTGTTGTTTAAGTGTTTTGATTGGCTGGCTGGAGGCAGGACCGCCTCACTTGGTTAGGCCTGGGACGAGGAGGACCCTAATCGGGGTAATGAAGATTACCGGTAAGTAACAAGACATTATTTATGCAATGGAGTGCACCTGAACAGATACTGAAGGTGCATTCACTGTGTGATCTCGACATTTATATGAGTGTGCATATTAACGTTTTCCCTTACAGTAACAACAAATTGCAATTCTCATATATATCTGCATTTGTGTTTGTTTGAATAACATTGTCAATTCTTATATATCTGTGCATTCATTTAAATAATACTCTCTGTTTATTTTATAACTGAAAATGTATCCATTTGATTAGTACTATACAGCTATATTGTAACCAAATATGTATGTGCAATCATGCATTTAAAAGGTGTACTGAAATGCTTGCTGCACTATTTTGGCCAAAGGCATTGGGTTTCTTATTGTTTAACTTTAGCATGAATGTTTACTTTGAATGCAATGTTTTTCTCTGCTCTGCAGGTGCAGTTTCATGAGCTTACGGTTAAAGAAAGGCACACTGTGTAAAAGAGACAGTGAGGCTTGAAAGCAGTATCTTTTGGGAAGGACAAGAAATTTTAGGAAGGGAGGACTACTGTTCCTGTGGAATGGGGAGATGGGAGGAATCGAAGGACATTAAAATGTGTGGACCAAAGGAAAGAAATCTTGAGTGTAGTTGGCAAGATTTGTTGTTTGAAGATAGAAATTAATGAAACATGTGACATATGATTCTCAAAGGTTCTGTTGTAGGAATAATTGAGGATTACATTTTAGCTTTGTTCAGATTCCCTTAAGACTCTTTGTGACATCTCTGTTGTGTGGGTTTAAGCCATATAATATTTTTTCCCTTTTAGAGAACTTCTACAGATGTTCCGCTATGCTGACACCTTTCTCTGCTTCCCTGACTTAATAGGGTTTCCTGATTTCTAGCTTAGAATAGGGTTTAGCAAATCTTCCCAGGCAACTTCATGTAAAGCAAAAGGATCGAAACTTTCAATCTTCTTACCAGACTTTGTTTCTCATACTTTGTGTAGCAGCTACAGAATTCCTCATTTTCTTTCTGTTGTTGAGGACACATTTTGTAAGTCATTTAGGATATCCCTTAGTGAGTCTGTATTTTTATACTATGTTCCTACAACTGATTTATATCAGCTTGGCTCGGTATTTGTAATAAAAACATACTTAATCCTTTATCTCGACTCAGAGTTTTACTGTGTAACCAGATGGGTTATACTGTAATTGGTAAATTTTAGTTGATCCTAACTCCTGTTATTCCTCAGGCACCTATAACCTTCCATCGCAGGAGGCAAAGGAAAAGGAGCACACATTCTATGCAATGTCATGTGTATGTTCTGTGTTGTAGTGTATGGTGTCTGTATCGCAATGTGAGTTGTGGGTTGCCAATAGCTCTCACTAGACAGTTAAAGCTATCTATGGGAAAACCCTAAAAATAAGACTATATTTAACAAGGTCCAGGAAGACTGCTGTGTCAGGGTGACTATATGTGCACTTTTTATATGATTGTCAGTGTTTAGCTTCTTATCATTAATGTCTTGGTGAAAAAGTGTAAGTAAAATGGATCCCCTTACATGGAGCAAAGAAGGTGTCTTTTTCCGCCTCTGGCCTTCTTTCCACTAGATAGCAATAATCTCTAAATGCAGTGATTACATCGTAATTTATCTGGGTGTGATGGTGGAAGACTGTTAGATATTCTGCTTTAGTTAAATCTAGGTACATACATTTACTAATACTCATATATTCACAGAACCAGCAGGTATTTTACTGCACCTAAGTTTAAAGAATGTTTGCTAATGCTTGTCTGTATAGCCCTGTGAACTAGAAATCAAAATGCAAACTGTTGAGTAATGTAAGACATTGCTCTAAAATATTGCAACTCAAACTCGCTTATGGTGTGGAGTCACAGTATCAAAGGTTAAAAATCGATCTGTGTCTATATGAACTCGACAATATCAACTACCAACAGTATTGAGCCCAAATATTGTTTCACAAATATCATAAACCACAAATATCATGTCAAAAACATTAGGTCAAAAATATCAATATTCATTATTATAATTACTGCAGTACCAGCGCACATTGGCAGATATTATTGTTCATTATTAGTATGTTCAAATCAAAAACGGCAACTGCTAATATTTTGTAACTGGACCACAGTATCCATGATGCATTGCAATTGCTCAGTATATACTGTACTGTCTCCTTCATATCCAATATCGTGCAGTGTTCCATTTCCCATAAATTGTAACAGAACCTATCCTTTTCTTTGCCTCAAAGGTATACAATTCCATGTAGGGCAGAGTCTTTGTGTTGCACAATGTCGGAGAACATGTAGAACCCAGCCAGATGGTGTTCAATGTAATTAAGTTTGTATTTAGCTGCCATTTCCACTCTGCAAATGTCAAATTAATTGCCCACTGGCACATGCTAGGGTTACAAAGTACCCCCACAAACCCTGGCCACTTCAATCAGCTTCCAAAGATTTTTCTGAGGCAGGCCTCCCGTTATGTACCACAGTGGCCTCATCTTCAAAAATGTCATCGTCGTCTTCAGAGTGGCCGGCGGGCATCCTTAAATTAAACATATCCAAATGCAAACTGACGAAAAGGAAGGCCCAGCCTCTCGGGTCGGGGCTCGGTAGCCCAGGAAGGGGGTCTGCGTGGCACCCCTCCATTTAGAATGATAAAGCCCCGGAGAGGTGGTGCTCCCCAGGGCTCAAAGAGCCTTAGGGGGGTCCGTGTGCCCCCTCCTTTTTATAAAAAATTGCCCCCGAAAGCTGGCCCACCTGGGGACCGTTTTCAAAATATGCGCAGGAGCCTGAGCTGTTTTTATTTTTCACGGATCAGGCCACGATTCCCCACCACTGAACCCCCAGGCCGAGGACTAGGGCTACGGGGTCAGGGTATTCCTACCCTGCCCCCTTTTCTTTTCTTTAAACTTTTTTGGGGGACTCGGCTGGAGCAGAGTCCTAAGATGACTGCCAACACTTCCTGGTTGGAGTGTTGGCAGCCAATCAGATGTCAGCACTGGACTGTCAGATCTGTGGAGGATCCACACCCCTAGAAATACAAATTTGGATTTTGGTTAATATCTCTAAAACTATCAAATTGATTAACACCAAATCACAAAAATGCCTCTTTTTGGTCCAAGTGCTAGATTTCTGCCAAACTTAGTGAAAATCCATTCAGCAGTTTTTGGGTTATCACTGTTCAATTTTCCTTTGGGAATTAGCATGAGGAAAACAAGTTTTGGACCCCCCTTTTTCTTGGCCTCCACCTGACGGATCACCCTGAAACTTTCAAAACAGCAGCTAAAGTGAGCAGCATATTAGTTTTCAAATTTTCATGAAGATTCGTCAAACCACGCCAAAGATATTAGCAAAACAAAAAACTCTCTTCCTATGGAAACGAGGTCCTAGCTATAACTACCTACTGGCAGTAGCGGTCGGTGGTGGGAGTGCTGCCGGGCGCTGACGTGGGGCGGGGGAGGGGCAGGGTGGGGGTATAAACTACGGATTACGGCCGATTACAGGTAAGTACACCTATAAATAAATAAAACTAATTGCGTTTCTCGCGCTGCATCGCCAAATGCGATGCAGCGCGAGAAACGAAATTTGTTTTATTTATTTATATGTGTACTTACCTGTAATCGGCCGTAATCCGTAGTTTACTACCCCCACCCTGCCCCTCCCCGACCCACATCAGCGCCCGGCGGCACTCCCACCACCGACCGCTACTGCCTACTGGTGATTGTATTTTGTAGTGATTTAGGATAGGAAAAGTTTAATCTGATCTTTCTAAAGTTTAATATTTTCCCCTAGAGTTTTTTCCACTAGAGTAGGAATAGTAGTTCCGACCCTTCATAATGCAACACTTTTCCTACTGTGGCTTATGCTGGAGCATGAATAGTGAATATGAACCCATGAAATTCCAACACTTCCCCTATTGTTGCTCAGGTTGGAGTAGGAAAAATAAACCTTACCCCTCCAAAGTCCAACACTTTCCCTAATGTTGCCGATGTCAGAGTGGAAATATTAAATCTAACCCCTTCAAAGTACAATACTTTCTCTTTTGTTGCTTACATTGGAATGGAAATATTAAATGTTACCCCTCTAAAGTCCAGCACTTTCACTAGTGTTGGTCAGGTTCGAATGGAAGCAGTGTATTTGAACCCTCCAAGTCAAATTTTTGAAATCTGATCTATTTTAAAAATTGTTTCTTTTTTTGTTTTAATTTTAAAATGTAGTTTTGTGTAAATGTTATATTGTAGTGATATATCTCTATTATTTTTAATGTTGCTATTTATACTTTTTTTTATTTTTGCCTATCTAGTGTTTGTAAAAATATTTAATTTTTAATACTTATGTCCAAATTATAATTTTCTTTTTTAATGTTTACTTTTTTACAATGACTTTAAGGTATACATTGTTATTTTATTATTTAAAAGATTTAATTTTGTATACATAGTTTTATTTTCTAAGTAGATTATTTAAAATGCAATATTTTTTAAGTTAATATATGTTTTAAAGTTAATAGTGTGTAATAGTTACATTTTGATATACTTGCCTATTGTTTGATGATATTGTGTTTCTCCATATTTTTGTTGTCAGTAGTATTGACTTTACACACAAAGTATGGAAAGTCGATTTTTGTGTCCTTGATACTTTTTTGGCAACATGTTTATCACTGATTTTTTTGTCAGCAATACTTTGTCATACAATACTCACCAACATATGTTCAAGGTATATAGATGTGGAGTTAAAATAGTACAATTAAAGTACAGTTAGAATAGTAATGTGGAGTTGATACATATATGTGCAGGACAATATTATTAACCTTGATACTTTGACATACTTCCATTTATGAGTGACAAAATAGGCCCTTATTATGATGTCGGTCGCAGTTGCCTCGACCGACACCGCTGCCGATTGCGAACCGACCAACCTCAGGTCAGCAATTCTGACCGCATTATTTGGATGATGTGGTCGCAAACTACCCGAAGCACAAGCTCCCCTGCTAGGGGCCCCCAATGTTGCTTTCTATCAGCCTTTCAATGTCAGAAAGGGCGACATGAAAAGGCTGTCGGTAACCAACACCATAATCCTGACTGCAAAAACACAGTCCTTATGGGATTATGAGGCCTTTCCATCAGCCCGTCGGATTGTGTTGGTCGGTCCCTCTGACTGCTACCTCCGACCGCATGCATCATAATGCATCGGTCAGACGGCAGCAGTAGATGCGGTTTGGACCGCAACCCACAAGTCATCGGTTGCGGTCCAAACAGCATCAAAATGAGGCCCGTAATGTTTAAAACAATTTCTATTGGTAAGTGCTGTATAGCGATTTTAACAATGAAATGCACATGTTAACTGTAGCTTTATGGTTACAACACTTCACTTTAGATACATTTTCTTTTTGCAATATTTAAGAAAAACCCATGAAAGCTGACTGACCTTACTATTCCGAAGCATCACAGGAAACACTCAAGAATATGATATGCCGGGGGCATGGCTAGCGCCCACGGAAGATGGCGGCGACCTTCTGACTCTCCCGAGTCGGCGGGGGGAACTACGGTGCAAATGTCCTCCTAATGGAAACGTAAAGGCTCCAAGTTACCAACGCGAACTCCGCCTGCACTGGTGAACGCCCTGATGTAAGCGTTTTCTCGCTCGGCGATGTGCAGCGCAAGTATTCTCTTCGTTCATCATCAGGCGGCTCCGCTGCTGTGACGCCCGCCATTTTGTGCTCAAGCGGATCTCCTCATAATCGGCTGACGAGAGCGGCGTCATTGTTTTTATTTTATTTTTGGTCATACAATGATTTTTGATGCAGCTTTATTTCCCTGCTCATTTTCAAGCCTTCTTTCTTTGTACATTTCCTCACCACACAATGTCTTAATTATCGTATGAAGAGGCGCCCGCCATTTTGAAAGTACCGATAATTATTGGAATAACTGACTGGAAGGCACGGCACTCTATCTGTTGTTTTATGGCCACAGAGCATTTTTGAGGTCTTGCTTGTCTCTCTTATAATTCTCTCAGAGGAAGTTATTTTCCTTATATCATCCAAAGCTACACTCAATACATAGCTTTCCAGACTTGTTCCCAACACATCGAGCTTTCGCTCTGGAGGATCCGCTCTGGTGTTGCTCTTTGTCTAAAAGTGGTGACGAATGGCAGACTCAATAGATTTATCACCTAAAGGTGCTTCCTCGTCCATCATTAATATGCCTCTTACTGCAAACAAGGCTCCCAGTAAAAGACTAAAGAATAACCGTCCTTCTCCTCCAAAACAATCATCGGTATCCTTAGACCTCCTGCTGAAAGAAATAAGGGCTCTTCGCCCCTTTGTTGAAGAAACGAACTCTAAGATACAAGCTCTAACAGACAACTGGTCACAAATGGAGGAAAGGCTTATGATTGCGGAACAATCCATTCAATCCCTGGGATCTTCTAAAGCTAAAGTAGAGGCTCTTCATTCTCAGGTGTCAGCATTACAGAGGCAGGTTGAAAATATCGAAAACAGAAATAGGCGCAACAATCTTCGCATTTATGGTTTGCCAGAAAAATCAGAAGGATCAAATCCTATCGCCTTTTTCAAGTCCTTCCTTCCGAAGCTTCTTAACTTACCAGATGACTCTCCTCTCAACATCCAGAGGGCTCATAGATTGGGCCCTCCAGCTGATACTACTTCTTCTTCCAACATGAGGAAACCTAGAGGAGTCATTCTTTATTTTTTAGAATATACTGATTTTCTCAGGGTTCTGGCGGCTGCTAGATCCATTAGACGCATTTCTTGGTCAGGCAACGCATTATTTTTTTCGCAAGATTATGCCAAATCTACTGCTGACAGACGGAAGGAGTTCCTTGCTCTGAGACCACGTCTTCGTTCTATGGGTGCCCGTTTTGGCCTTTTTCCTTAAGGTGACATATAATAATACTACTACTACTTATGAAGACCCTTTGAGACTGAGAAGTTTCCTCAACTCCTGTGGCGCAGAGACTATGGACACTACCTTTTCTTCTCCGCATTCCTAAGTAGCTTATTTTGCTGTATTCTCAAGTTGACGACTGTGCTCTTATTTGTCAGGTTTTTCTTGTCTCATTATAACTGCTATTGTTGTTCATATTAGAATTTGATGCTTGATGTTAACCATTTTCTTCTCTCCTTACAGGATTTGTCTTCATGTGATCCATTTGTTCTGCCTGTTGTTTGTTCTACGGCCTCCCCGTCTTCCCTCGTGGAGTCTGGACGTGCCATCCTTCCATGTGGTCTCATCCTCCCCCACCTTTCATTTGTTTTGAAGTTTTTGTAGGTACGTTATCCTTCCCCCTCGTAATGCTTCTTTTCGTATTTGTCTGTAGCCTTCTCTCATCTCCCTGGTCTTTCACTCTTTTCTCTCACTGCATTATTCCTCCTTACCTATTGGTCTTCTCCCTCTCTCTCTCCTCTTTTTTCACTCTCTCGAACTTCAAATTTCACTTGCATCTATTTGCATTTCATTTCCATCTTAATGGTATTTGTATCAAGGTTGTTTCATTTCCTCTTTCATCTTTTTTCTTTTTCTTAAATTTCAAATTGTACATGTATATATTTGCATCTCATCTGTTTTTCAAGGGTATTTACATTAAGGTTGGCTCATTGTGCTATTTATTCTATTTCCTTGATCTATGGTTTTAAAGTTATTTACATGGAATGTTAAAGGTTTAAATTCCCCTATTAAGAGACAAAGGGTATTATCTTATTTGGCTAAACTGGATGCGAAAATTGTTTTATTGCAAGAAACTCATCTTACTGAATCTGA
The DNA here is from genome assembly GCA_963921515.1 of Calotriton arnoldi. NCBI lineage: Eukaryota > Metazoa > Chordata > Amphibia > Caudata > Salamandridae > Calotriton > Calotriton arnoldi. The sequence continues at coordinate 304,738 of CAWUFW010005511.1, read as the reverse complement.
ATCTCTAAAACTTAAGAAGAACTGGGTTGGTGAACTCTTCTTTTCACCTGGAGACGGCAAACTAAATGGTGTCATCACTCTAATTCACAAATCACTGCAGACTTCCCTTTTATTGCAAGAGAGAGATGAGGAAGGCAGATGGTTGTATACCAAGTTGACGATTGATGGTATTCCTCTCTCTCTCTTTAATATCTATGCCCCTACTTCTGGGGATGCTCCCTTTTGGTCCCGTTTAAATCAATCGGTATCCCAACACTTTGACGGCAATGTGATTGTGGCTGGAGACTGCAATCAAGTCTTGGACCCTTTTTTAGATCGGAAATCCACAGCCCTTTTCATTCCTTCAAAAGCACATAAAACTTTCACGCAGACTATAAAACAATTACATTTATCTGATGCATGGAGATTATGCAATCCGTCCTTGCAAGAATATACTTTTTACTCTTCACCTCATCAGACCCAATCAAGAATTGACTATTTATTCACGTCACATAATATCACCCAATCTCTTATTTCTGCAGATATAGGTCCTATACTCATTTCAGACCATGCCCCTGTTTCCATTCTGCTAGACCTATTACCTCACTCTGATCATCCCAAGAGATGGCACTTTAACAACTCCCTGCTTCTATACCCTCACTTCAACACTTCCTTTATTTCTTTTTTCAATCAGTATTTCTTGCTCAATAGTACAGATAATATGTCCTTTTATATAATTTGGGACGCCTTTAAAGCTTCTGCTCGCGACTTTATCATTCGATATATTTCTGCTAAACGGAAAACAGCTCGGAGGTTAAATAAGGAACTTCTTTCGAAAATAAAATTCTTAGAACATACTTACTACACTTCTAAGTCGAAAAATTGTTTAAATGATCTCATTAAAGCCAAGATTCAATATAACAAAGATACGACTGATGCTGCCTCTCTGTTTCTCTTAAAGACTAGTGCTAAATTCTATGGCGGCCAGAACAAATCTGGTAAATTATTAGCTAATTATTTAAAAACCAAACAAAATAAACTTCGTATTAAATCCATATTATCGAACACTAACACTTCTAAACACAAAGACACTGATATTTTACAAGAATTTGTCCAATTTTATGAACAATTTTATACTCCTGAATCATATCCTACTGAAGCAGCTATTTCCCTCTATCTCTCCTCAATCCGCAAGCCTCCATCTCCACCTCTACACTTCGACCTCCTTGAATCTGATTTGACTCAGACCGATTTACTTAATGCGCTTAAATCTCTTAAAAAAGATAAAGCCCCTGGACCTGATGGTTTTACTGTCGAATTCTTTTTACATTTCGCCCAAATTTTAGTACCCAAGTTACATTCTTTAATTTCCTCCTTTCTCTCTTCAGGCAACTCCTCTGGTACTTTTATGGACGCCTTAATCTGTCTTATTCCAAAGGAGGGGAAAGACTTACGCTATTGCAAAAACTATCGACCTATTTCCCTAGTTAACATAGATTATAATTTTTTTTCGAAGTCGTTAGCTTTTCGATTGGAATCCTTTCTACCCCATCTCTTAGGTAAGGAACAATCGGGTTTTGTCAAAGGGCGATCTATTAATGATAATACGCGTTTATTTTTTGACATCATTTTCAAATCACCAAACTTCTCAGAACCCCTTGCTGCCATTGCCCGGGATGCCGAAAAGGCATTCGATAGAGTACATTGGCCTTTTGTTTTCCAGACTCTAAAATGGTTTGGTTTTGGCCCAAAAATCATTTCCTTGATCTCTCTCCTTTACTCAAGCCCTAAAGCCGCCATTTTTGCCAACGGTCATACCTCTTCCTACTTTTCTCTTCACAGAGGAGTTAGACAAGGTTGTCGCCTATCTCCTTTCCTTTTTAACTTAGCTTTAGAACCCTTTTTGTCTAAAATAAGACAAAATCTGTCCATTACAGGTTACACCTCTAACTCTTTACAAATCAAATTAGCTGCGTATGCTGACGATGTTCTTCTATTCCTTTCCCAACCTCAACATTCTTGAGAGAGGTTACATCATATTCTTTAGTTTCGGGCTACAAGTTAAACAATGACAAATGTGAAATCTTGCCTCTTTCTAAATATACTTTTAAGGAAGATTTTTCCCTCTCCAATTTCACTTGGAAACCCCTTCATATAAAATATCTTAGTATATGGTTTACCCCTACCATTAAATCCTCAATTTCTCTAAATTTCAATAAATGCATTGAGAAGCTTAGTTCCCTCACAACCAAATGGCACCCCTTATATTTCTCTTGGTGGGGACGGCTTGACACAATTAAAATGATGCTAACACCTATTATCCTCTACCTTCTCTCTAATATTCCGCTCTCCATTCCTGTGAAATGGTTCCACAAAATCAACTCCATCCTTATTTCCTTTCTTTGGTTGAACAAAAACCTAGAATGTCCCTATTAAAGTCAACACGACCGAAATCCGAAGGAGGTGTCCGTTTCCTGATTTTCCCAAATATCATAAAGCTTTTTTATTAAAACATGTTTCCAAGTGGTTGTTTATCCCTTCTTCAGATTTGCCTTTATGGATTGATCTAGAAAACTCCTTCCTTTCTCCGTTTTCTTTTCAAGAAGATTTATCTTTTTCGAGGAAGCCGCAAAACTTACATACGCCAATTATTAAATACTTGTGTAATAGTTTAAATAACCTTCTTCATACTGAGCCACATGACTTTAATACTTTTCTCAATTCCACTATTTGGCACAACAAATTCATCTGCATTAAGGGAAAACCGATTTATTGGAAAACTTGGAGAGACAGAGGCATTTTATGGGTACATCAGTTATTTGAAAACAACACCTTTTTGACTTTTTCCAACGCTCGTTCTCTTTTTCACTTACCATTATCATTTTCACATACATTTTCAATTCTACACTCTGCCATACTAGAGTCTCACTCATATTTTCAATCTCTACCTCACTCCCCCCTACCAATTGATCATGCATGGTCAAATATTATATGCAAATCACCTAAAGCCTCCGCCCTTTACACTTGTTTACTATCCCCACTTTTACCGAGAGCCAAAACAAAGATTGACATTTCCTGGGAGACTGATTTAGGCATACATTGGCCCATTTCTTTTTGGGATAAAATTTGGTTAAAAATCAGAAAGTCTTCCAGAGCAGCTAGCACCACACAAACTCTTTTCTTTATTTATAATAGGCTATTGTTAACACCAACTTCCCTACATAAAATGCATCCTGACAATTCTAACACTTGTTGGCCCTGTTCATCTACACAGGCAGATCTTTGTCACTTACTTTTTTCATGTCCTCAAGGTTTGAAATTTTGGGATTCAATCTAGACTCAAATTAATGTTATTTTTAAGACTAGCACCCCTCTTACATCTGCAAATATTTTTCTTGGCAGCCTCTCTACTAGTTGGAACATACCTAAAGCACAAACACAGATTATTGACTTGTTAGTAGCCACTGCTTTTCAACAGATCACAAAAAAATTGAAAGATGCCTCTAAACTCTCATATTTAGCTTGGTGGTATTCCGTCTGCCACAATCACAGTCTTGACACAACCTTTGTCTTTCCTATGTCTCTGAAACACAAAAGATTACTTTTATGGGCTCCAGTTACAACGTTTTTAGATGATAGTGCTAAAAGATCCTTCGCTCCAGTACCATGTATTCAAGAAGTTGCACAGCCCCCTTGATTTTTCAATTTTTGTCATTTTTCAAAATTTTACTTGCTATAATGTAATTTTGTTTTATTTACATAACCATTATGTTCTGTACCTGCTTTCCTTTCCTTATGCCCTTGTTATCTTTGCCATGTACCTTCTCCTCTTATATGGTGATGTGCCTACTTACCATTAACAGTATGCTATGCAATGTTTATTTTTGATGCTCTATTCTTTAATAAACTTACCTTTTGAAACTTAAAAAGAATATGATATGCCTTTGCAAGGAACGGAAAAAAGTAAAGAGCCTTATTTAGTAGAGGGCAGAAGCAGCCAGAAACAGCATAGTCTTCATCTGTACCTCTGCTGGATTAGCCATCATATAGAGAGTTGCCGCTAAAATGAAGATATTCCTTTCTGTGTCATTGGGTCTGCCATATTGTGATCAAACTCTGTACAAGAAAACAAGTGGTAGATTTACTACACAATTTAAGTGGCAGGTCTGCCGCCAGGTTTGGCAGCGATAACCCCGGCAATGTCCCTATGGAAAATGTTGTAAAAGTGAATATTGTGCCTTTGTGAGAGGAGTACGTCTCCAGTACCTAAGACGGTGGCTGAAGTTCCATCATCTGCCACTGGCACTAATAGCATTTCTGCTAGATATCTTTTGCCACCAATGTGGCAGCTTGTCCCATGAAATAGGGACAGTTTGGTGGGGACTACCCAGATCATGCATGTCACGAGACGTATGTGACAAAAGGAAATTCCGCAAGAAGAACTCTATGGATTCAGTTGTGAATGTGAATGCCCCGAAATGAATTCATTTTTTATAACTCTAAAAAATATGTATACCCAGGAAATCGCATTAATTGGGAGCAATTTTACTCAAATTCTGAATGAAGCCATTCAAGATGGGCTGTGTTATAACTGAAGATGTTAGCGCTTTCAGCACCGGAATCCCCATATCCAGATATTTATCTGACATTTTCCTGTGGTAATTATCGGCAGGGGTGACCTGCCGGCATCTTTTTGCAGAAACTTCCAGAGGTGTGGGCTTTAGTCCAACTGATGATTATCGGAGGCGGAATACTCTGCACATCTTGTAGTGAATGGTATTTGTGCAGGCCACGCAAAATTATGAGATACACATAATCGAGGCCTAAATCAACATAAAAGGCACCTTTGCACTCAGCCCAAAAGCCTATCATGTGAAGTTCCTTTCAGAATTTTCTTTAAAATCCTGCTTAGTTCTGTTTCAAATCCATTTCAGCCCTGAATGAACTGTTATGGTTACAAACGTACACCCACCCGCCTGAAGAACACACCGTGCATTTTTTATTGTGAAGTGTTTTCTTTTGTTGTTTTTTTTATACATGGCTGCGCGGGAAGATAATTTTAAAAGCGATAGCTAATCATGTAAAGGGTGATGAAGAGTTTATATATCAGGAAGATAAGAGACTGAATATTCCACGTAAGATCTCAAATATAGAAGGACGATATGATGCTAAAGAAAAGCTAATATATAGAGGTTGTCTGAAGGATTTATCCAATTACCTGATCAACTACAGTATTGTGCTAGGAGTGTGCATCTAAAATATTGCCTCGAGCAAGCAGCAAATCAAGACGACTTGTCCACCCCATATGCTGTTGTGAAATATTAAATTGAACATTAAACTCACAGATTGAATGTCTCGTTTTTTTCTCGCGATGACAGGCTGTTTATGATCCAGCCATAAAACATTCTGTTTCAAAGTAGTTTACTGCAAGACCTACGAAGGCATGGTTTCCTGAATTAGATTCTACAAGATGTCAAACCAGTCACTTGAGAACACTCTATTAAAGTACTAAGGCATGGCACAGCTGAGCCATGTTATTGCCTCAGGTATTGCATTAAAGCAGACTCCCATCGCATTTCCGCAGGAGAGTGGCTAAGTATGCGCTGCAGACAATGTCGTCCTTTGATTACAGTTGCCCCCTCATGATGACTTTTGAAGGGGGATTTTTATAGCGGCCATAGGGCTGACGAAACCACGCCTGTGTGATCAATGTTGACATTTTAATGTCTGAATCCTGGCATTTGTTTAGGTTCTTCATGGAAAGATTAAAATCATGGCCAATTGCTCGGGAACCTATTTTTCAAAACTGTTGCATTTAAAGGCAAGCATTGGCTAAGCCAATAGGTCTCGAATTTGGGCCCTTATGGCAATGTGGTGCAGCATGGCGAAGACGAAAAAATACCTATGACGTGGCCAGCTGCGTCACTTTGACGGCACGTGCACCCTGCATGCACCTACAAAATGACGCTGGTGCTTTCGACTTATTTACGAATCCGAGCTGGATCAGTAAATAAGAAGAAAAAAGTACCATGAATGTTTTTTTATTTTGAGCGGGTGAGCGAGTGTGGAAATAACAGAGGGCGAGAGTTGGAAGGAAGCAACGCAGAAGATGGGGTGAGGTTAAATAATATGGAGGGCCATGTGGGTGCGCAGCAACACAGAGGGCATGGATGAGAGAAGCAACGTGACAAGGAGAGACAGCAACATAGAATGTGGGAGCAAGAGAAAGGTACTGCTGAGAAAGTGCAACATGGAGCTGGGGTAGAAGCACACGGGTGAGAAAGCAATGCAGGGTTGGAGAATCACACTAGGGTGAGCGCATCATGGAAGGCGTGGGGGAGCAGCACATGGGTGAGAGAGAGAGCAACACAGAGCACATGGAAGTGGCAAAGGAAGTACATGAGTGACACAGCTGGAAAACACATGCACTCTCATGGAGGACAAATTGGAAAGAAAAAAGTAGTGCTTGAAATGTAAGCAGTGGAAGGCTGCAAGTATTTAGGCCAGGGTGGGACAAAGAAGAAGAGGAAGAAAAGCCCACAAAAGCTAATATATAAAAAGCAAACAAATAACTGTGATAATAAAGCCAGCCAATGATAAGCAATGGGTAGGCTCTTAGGGACATATTTACAAGCCCTTATCGCCACCAGAACGTCATTTTTAGGTCGAGCCTCGAGTAGCGCGCAAGCGCTGCACTGCAAGACTTATAGTTAGGGAGTTTCAAAAGCTGACCAGACGCTCGTGCGTCATGGCCTTTTTCGGGCGGTTACGCGCGCAGGGCCGACATCTGTTTCCCATTATCGTGCCCAGACGCGGGCGCGATAATTGGAAACACATGCCTGCCGTGCGTGGAAAAGGCCATGACGCACGAGCGTCTGGTCAGCTGAGCAGGCTGCCGCGCTCGCTCGCCCCCGCTCCTCTCTTGTTTCACCCTGGGTTTGTCTTGATGGCCGCCGCTTGTTCTTCAAGGTAATGCCAGAACAGCTGAAATGAAACAGAAAAAGGACTTCCCCTAAACTACTGTTCGCATCTGTTCCATGTTAGTTGCTGAGCAGCAGACAAGCAACGCATCCCTGACCTCCCTCACCCAACTCCAGCTGCCCTCCCTCAGCTCATGGATTGAGTAGCTGTCCCAGCTATTTCGTTTCATGTCTCCAACTTTAGCGTTTCCTACTGATAACGGATTCTTTGGGAACGGTTGATGCTCTGAGGAGGATGGAAGGGACAAGGTGCATTGATTTTCCTTCTGTGAAATGAATGCCTAATCCCAAATATACACAATGTCTGCTGGCGTAGCTCTCATCCCATTGCTTACCCTGAGCCTCTCCCCCACTAGTGAGAACCGCGATCGCCCGTCCAGCTGCAGACATGCGGAGTTTCGCCAGGTCCGAGGCGGCCATGCTGCAGCTGTTTGGGGTGAATTCCGAGTCTGCCCTTCACAGCCGAATTCTTTAAAGTAATAAATATGTGGCCAAAGGTTAAACCAGATTCATCCGCCCGCACTAGGGCAAGACGCCTCCCTAGGATAATACCCACCTCCGGCACACTCCACCCACCGTGGCCATGATCTGGGAGGAGCCACCCACCACCCCAACCTTCCCAGTACTGTCCCGGTCACATTACTGGCCAGCCAGCGGGAAGGGAATTGTGCTGTCTCTCGGATAACTGCCCTCTTTCAACCTATGGGTTTCGTTTCGCATTGATATATCTGCCGTCACCAAAAAGACCTCCCTGTTTGATAGATGTTTCCAAGATTTTTTTTTTGCTCAGATCAGTTGAGCCTAGCGTTGCATTCAATGAAATGCAAGCGCTTCAGATCAGAAAATACCAATTTCAGTTGTTCATTTGGATTTCGAACCTACGATATTCTAGATAAACTTGTTAGCTCCAAATTATAGCGGGGTTGGATAGTGCCTTATGTCTCTTGAAATATAACAGGAACCACGTGATAATAGACAATACGATAACCAATACCATCTGTCTTAAACATCACTTACAGTAGTGAAAATGTAAACTGTGATAAGCTACGATAGAAAGGAAAGTCATTTTAGATAAAATGTAAAAACCGTGTCTGCACAGTTCGTGGAAAAATAGGAGTATCCTCTCACAGTGTACTCTGGCAATTTTACACTTAAATGCAAGGTAAATTGCTGAGTTCTTGTGGAATGTGATGCAACAAAGAAACCACGGATTTTGACAGAGCGCAGGCAGGAGGAGATGCTGATAACAAGCATTGGCATAGCCAATAGGTCTCGCCTTTGGGACCTTATAAAGTGTTTAACCATGCAACAGTTAATGTTGTTGCACCAAGGATATTGTGCTGCATAACTAAATACTTATAAGGTCCCAAAAGCGAGACCTATTGGCTATGCCAATGCTTGTTTTGACATTGTGGTGGTGATACCAGCTTCACCTTATTTGCAAGGCGGTTTTAAGCCACTTAACGTGGCTTAATGCTGCCTTGTTAATAAGTAATCCTTTCATGCTATACTTAGCATGAAAGGGGTGGGCAATGGGTGTTGCGGTAGGCATTCCACCACAACACCCATTGATTTTCATGCTGCCCCCTATTTACAAGGGTGGCATAAATATGGGGCAGTGCCAAAATTAAGGCCAGGGAAAACCTGGTCTTAACAGGGTGCAACGAGGAGGAATGCTTTATTTCTCCTTGTTTTTGCTGTTTTTATGTGTGCTGCATTGTGCAGCACACATAAAAACAGCAAAATGCCATGCATGATTGTTTATGTGCAGGAGGCACCTTCCTGCACATAAACAATCCTTCCCCACGCTGTGCTCCGTCACTTCTTTGGAAATATGCCCCTTAATCCACTGTGAGCTAACAGCCAACAGACAGCTTGCACCGTCTGGTAGGCAAGACCTAAAAAAGAGTACTAAGGTGCAACATTTTCCCAAAACATGTATGATTTTACTGAATGTTTTACCTATTAGGTTACTTCCTTTTTAAGTCCGCCATGACAGGATTAACTGTCTTCTAGATCGTGTGCAGATTAAATATAGAAACAGGCTTTGCATCAGCTCCCTTGAGCCAATGCTTTGTTTGCACTTTGTTCACATTTTGGATCAGATCACAGGTAGGCCTACATAGAGTGGGGCAATTTAGCAACCCCCCTCAACCACTGCTTTGTTGGCAGTGTGCTTCACATTTTGGATTAGCTGATATGCCCACACAGCCATATCTGCTGTTTGCAGATGTGAGAGAACCTGACCGTAGATCATAATTTCCCATCGACATTTTAGTAGGTAGCGCCTAGACACCTCCAGGTAGTAGTTGCGCTTTACAAATACTATTTTCATTTAATTCATTTTCATTTCACTTGAAATATTCTGCCACATGCCCCACGCATGACTGCTCACAGGTGCATTCAGCATTTTTGGTGATCTGCATTGCGGCGAGCCAGTCTTTCTTTCCCAAAACATACCTAGACCAAGATGAATAGGTGGTTTGAGCTCTGGCTCAGGCAAAATAAGTTGGGAGCCCCAGAGTCTTGGCTTTAACAAGAGATCGAACATTGCACCTCCTGATCTTTTGTAAGCTCACTCATCTGCAGTTTTGTGCTTGGGACATGCACTGGTGAGCTTGTACTACTAGGAATTGAATCCATGACCCTTAAAAAACTGAAAGATTAACTCGCTGAGCTCTGTCACAACTAGCTTTGTTATAGGAGGAGATCGACTTACCATTTTGAAGGATACAATAGTGACATGGTAGGTGGACTGCAACAGAAGTGTATGAATTAAGAAGGGTGTTTTATCTGTGCACTGTCGAATCTGTTTATCGGTAATCATAAATTAGAAAAATCACTCTGGACTAGCTCAGAAGTGCTTGATAGGCGTTGTACATTCAGCTCAGCAACTAATCTATCCTGCTACGCATAATAATATTCTGTCTATCTGTATAGCTTGGGGTCAATGAAAACATTTTTAGAAGTATTAAATGAAAGAATTACAGAAGAAAGAATCAGAGAACGATAGCGTTGCTATTCCCTTGAAAGCTAGCTGGGCCCAGGAACGCTTTATGTAACAAAGATCCTCAAATAGGCCAAAATATATTTGATAAAACTAAGGGGGTTATTTACTAAGGTTGTGCATAGGCGCTAGCATGACATAAAGCAGAGATTTACTCACCATTATAAAACCCTGCACATGAAAACATAAGTTTTACAGCACTGCATGAGCACCCCTGTAAGCCGTGGTAAATCTTTTGTTAGGCTTACGAAATTTGTAATCAGTGCCTGCTCCTGGCATTTAATGAACATCCATGAACTAATACCATTTAAATGACATCTCAAAGGCTGATGATAACATTGTCTATGTCCTCAAAAAAGGGTGTGATCCAGCGCGCGGCCAATGCCTAATCAGGGATCAATACTCAATAATATAGCAGAACAATGGCCCATACACACTCACCCAAAACCCTGATGCGCTGGTTGTCAATTTTTATTCAAGTTCAATTCTCTTTCTCATATCTGCTCATATATGGCATTTTTCCCAATACCTATCTAATTCATCAATCAACTCTTCCTCTACTTGGTCGATGAACCAATTAGTTGAATAGTTGATGGTAATGATACTCTTTTATCTAACTAATCATTTATAAACTAAATAACCACAGACTCTCATTGAAGTTAATAAAGTTTATCTCAAAATCATAGAATAAAAGGCTCAAATGCATACGGTCACAAATGCAAACAGTGAGCTCACAAAGGAGAGAGAGAACATCAGCAAATCAAATGAACAGAAATAATCAATAAACAATTACAATATTGCATGAAGGAGTGGATAGGTAAGAGACAAAAGTTTCAGAGACAAAAATATATTCATGAGTAAATTATGAAGAAAAACGAGTTAGACTAATACAAACCCATCGGATTTGTAGTGAAAACCACGCCTCAGGCCTAAGTGGTGGTGGGGATCCCCCGAAATAGAGTCAGGGGACAAAGATTTCAGGGACAGGATCAGGACAGGACAGGAATCAGCTAGGCCTCTCTTCTGACCGATGGACTGCGACGCATCCCCCTCTCTCAGCCTCTCCACCTAACGTGCTAAAACCACATCCCTAAAGACATCCCAATTATACCTTCAACCCTACGTGTCCGTCCCACATCAATTGAAACATCCCACGAAACTAAGCAGTTGATTGGTGGACTTTGGGGGTGGTATGTCACACCATGATGACTTCATTCGCTCTTAAGCTTATTCTTTGTTTTATGCCCGTTTCTCATTAGCTCATATATTTTACATTCACACGATCAAGTCTAAGTTACAATTTTATACATTTCAAGCAATATCTTCAGGAAATATCCTTCTATCCCACGGTCTGTCACGTTGCTTGGCAGACGATCATCACATTGGCCTTCAACTCTTTCATCACTTCTGCTGTGCTCAGTGCTTCAGCGTGCTTTTGTCTGAACAGCATTTACTTTAATTTCAAACCTGCCTTCACTTTGGTCAATATAAGAAAACATGGAGTTCATCCAGCCCACTATAACGAATAAAAACGAACATTCATTAATTATGTGATAATGTAATTTTCACTGTTTACCACCCACCTTTGTACTATCCCTTCTTAATGTTTTTTTCCTAGCATAGCCTTATGCAAAACGACATTATTAATTCAAAGCAAGCTGCAACATGCAAACTACGAAATGCACATGCAGCCTAGTCATGCATTATTTCTCGTTTCTTTCAAAGCATGATGTAAATACAATTTTAGTTCTTTCATATATTATTTTCACGTTAGTGCATGCATGCACAAAGTAATTTTCCCTCGTGTTCATGTAAGGTGCATGTTAATTTTCTATTACTACTTACTGTTAGTATGTATTATGTGGGTGTTAGTTCGAGCAGGTTTCTTTTATCGAATCCCTGCTCCATCAGGTGCAATCATGAGACAAAAGGTTTGGAGGAATACAGCCTACAATTTCAAGAAATCGATCAAAGTTCTCAGTCAGAGACCCCCTGTGGAGCTTCAGGATACTCAAATAAAGGGACCCATCACTGTGGCAAAGTTTGTGTGTGTTGGATCCTGATTCAAAGTTAATTTTCCATTGTATGTTCATAAAGGAAGGGGCAATTTGATTGCTGAATTTAAGACTATGTTTTGTTTGCCTGTACTCCATTGCACTTTGGTTTAGTGTCAATTCAATCTCCTGATAGACTTTGCATTAAGTCCCATAGACTTTGAACCTCAACAACATTTTATGTAACACCCTTATCATTTCAGTGTGCGTATTTATACTCCACTCTATTCAGTATGGATTGCTTGTTTGTTTGCTCTTTTCATTTGTTGGTCCTAGTCAATAGTTAATCGTTATCCCCAGAATCCTCACTGCATGTGCATGTAGAAAGTCGTAAAATAATTATGGGCCACAAGTGCAAATACATTTTTTCATTTCAAACCCTGCGATTGGCAAAATCATAGAGTTTGTTGCCACAAACTGGCTTTATTCTATTCACTAAACCCACTTTGCAAGTCAGAAAAGCTTTCCAATTTGCCAAAAGAGTTTTGTGTCTCTTCCTAATTGCGAGTCGCAATGGGGTGTATCAATGGGTTGCAATATCACACCCATACATTTATTTACTAACACCTCAAAAGAGGTGGTAAGTACTTCAAAAGGGGTAAGCCTTTTAGCACATTTGACCGTATGATCCATTTGGTACCAAATAGCTCACCAGCGCCATAGGTTGTGCTTAGTTTAAGTGGTTGGTAATACCTGCTGATGCAAGGAAGACTAAACCAGAGGACATGTCTCCTTTATGGAAGAAGAACTTTGTGCTGTCATAATATATTTACTCAATTAGGTGTTTTGTAGGATGTGTCATGTGCTTTGTGGCTACTTTAGTTCCTTACATAGCATGTTGCCTTCTGAGTTCTTCAGCTTAGTTAGTAGCATGTTCACTTATTTGCTCTTCAGTCGAGGGAGTTTCATGCTGCCTCACTAATTCTTCATCATATTGCTTTGTGGCTACTTTCACAAAGAGCAAACTTAGCAGTTCTCCTTTTTACCTAGTAAAACACCAGTACCATTCTGTAAAGACAATCACATTCATTAGTGAAGAACTATAATAAAGAGGCCATTGTGTGTTAGCAACAAGGTGATTGCTATCAAAGACTTTAACACCTCTTATTATTGAGTCACTACAACTGGTAAAATTGTGATGAATAAGTATAATGAATTATAAGAGTGAAGGCAGCACATTCATTTGTGTTCAAGTGGTACGTGCTTTAAACACGAATTCAGACTTTAGTAAGTCTATGGAAAAAAATAACTGGAGCAAGGCATACGTTATATGTAAATACAGTTTTAAAAACAATCTGAACAAAGATACATTGACATTTCAACCCTAAAGTCTAAATTTGCAATAAGGGTGGTGTCTCTATTACAATAAAAAAAGAGTATTAGCTTAAAGCTCTTGATATCAGGAAATAGCGCACATTACTTTAATTCTGAATGTAGATATGCTGATGTGGGCTGATGGTTGGCCCTCTGTAGTACCAATTATGCGACCTATGTTCATTCAAGACTTGGAAAGATGGCCAATTGTATACCCTGTACTCTGTCTCTCAATGTTGATTACTTTGTGCTCCAACCTTTATAATTAGTTCTGAAAATCAGTTTCAGTGCAATTGTGCTCATAAGAAAGTAGAAACTCATTGGTTTAATCTCCACCAAACTAAAACGTCAAAGACCTTAATTGAACGTAGGGAAGAAATAGCAATGCAATATTCCTGTCCCTTAAATTACCAAAACATAGTTATTGGTATTTTCAGGAGGCAGGAACAACACAGTAATCTGATTTTGCCCCTGAGGGTTCTCTAAAAAATAGAGATTTCCATAATGTAGGGCCAGATGTACGACCATTCCATTTTGCGAATCGCAAATTGCGACGTTTGCGACTCACAATTTGCGACTCTCAAAATGGAATGTGCAATAGTGTCTGAGACACTGTTTGCAATTCTCAAGTGGGTCGCAAGGGACCTGCCTCATTAATATTCATGAGGCAGGTCACAATTTGCGACCCATTGGGAATGGCCGTCACTCACAGGGATGGTGGCGTGCTGGGGTCAGCAGACCACCATGTCTGTGACTGCATTTTTAATAAAGCAGTTTTTTTTAAATGCAGCCCATTTTCCTTAAAGGAAAATTGGACGCATTTCAAAAACAAAAATGAAACGTTTCACTTTAATTTTTTAAGAGCAGGCAGTTGTCTGTGGGACTTGCACCGACATTTGCAAAGAGTGAGGGGTCCCTTGGGGACCCCTTCCCATTTGCGAGTGGTCTACCACCAACTTTCTGTTGTCGGTAAAATGCGAATGTTTTGCGACGCATTTCAGTTGCAAAACATTTGTACATGACACTGCGAGTCGCTATTAGGAAGGGACGCCCTTGGTGTGCCCCTTCCTAATAGCGAGTTGCAAACCCTATTTTGCAAGTCAGTAATAGGTTACCTACTCGCAATATAGGGTTTGTACATACCACAGACCGGTTTAGCGGTCGCAAAAGGGCCGATTGCCTATTTGCGATCGCTAAAAAAGGGTGGTTCATCGGGCCCTAAATGTCTGGGGAGCATAGCAGTAGTGCAGTTTTACTGCAGGAAATCCTCAAGGCTTGTAATAAAGGCCTAGGAAGAGAATATACACTGTCAAAACAATTTGCTAAAACGATTTAATCCTAGAGCAAATTGATACCTATTCTAATCCTCCCTCAACATTCTTTTGGCACATTTGCTCCAGCATAATCCTAGACTCAGTAGACTCTCATCCTCCTTCACTCACCAACTTTGAAGAATCCCTCCTCTAATTCAATGAAAAGATCAGATCCACTAGAGTTTGCATCAGAGCCAACAGATTGTGTCTTTCAAAAAACAAAAACATAATATATTCAAAATTCATTTTCTTTCATTTAGATGCACAGTCTCTCTTTCATTGTATAAATATTCTGTCTGATTACTACCTGAACTGTTTACCAGCTAACAACACAAACCATAATTTTGCTAACTTTGCATCTTGTTAATACGCATTAACACGTTACCTCCTGAAACTTTTTTCTCATACCACTGCTTAATGCACGAGGAGTCTAACCTCTACTCAGGCACCACGTGACCTAGCAGGAGTCAATCAAAAAATGTAAATCAAAGACACCCTCAATACATCCTTCACGCCCCTCCTAACTATACACAACTAAGAGGACCAGAGCCCATCATACATTTTGTTCCTTTGTCTGCCCTACAGAAATCACAACTCCATGGAGACTGAGAACTTTTATAAGGTAAGCTGTGGCGGACAGGGCCTCTTGGAGAAAAAACAGGTCTTCCCTTTAACTCCTCTAAATAGGACACTGTGCGGGGCAATGTGTCAGGAGTTAAAAGGTTGAATATTATTGGGTAGATTTTAAATCTACATTTTTTCATTCTCCCCTCTGTTCTTACCCTACATTATGGGTGTGCGGCCCCAAATAATTCAGGAATATCAATTTGTGCTTTTTTCTCTTTACTCAATCTACGCTATCAATATTAAACTACTTGTATAATTCTGCATAGCTATGTAATAGCCAACCGATCTATTTATAGCAAGAATACAAACGATCCAAGCTGTGAGGAAAGAGTCAAGATTAGAGATGCTATCTTACTGTATTGTAACATATAGAATTATAGAAGGGAAACAGTGAATTAAAAGGCTGATTACCCCCCCCCCGATGTCACTCAGAACCCCCAATGTGAAAAACATCCCTGTAATTCACTTTTTACCCATCTATAAATGTATATTATGTATGGCCCAAAACAACTCTGTCTCTGATTTCAACTGCTGCCAAGGGGCAGTGGAGTACTGCGGTAGACATATAAACTATTGCTTACTCTCCCTTATCCAACTGTGAAAAATAAATACCCGACCTGCCATCCTTAACTGGCCTCCACCACCTTCACTTCTTTCCTTCCCTCTCCTTCAGTCAAAGCAGACAAGCAGTGCAGTGCTGACAGGCTCCCAGGAAACCTTGTCATCATCTTCTGGCAGGACTTGATGACGCAGCAACAGTGTGTAACAAGTTTTTTTTATCAACCAGTGCTACATCATAGCAGTGAGTAATCAGATTTAGAAACTGTAGTAAACAATAGAAGCTCTCTATGAGAGCCAAATATAACATATAGAATTATAGATGAATACTACTAAATATTAAGAATATTTTTCAGCAAGGGGTTCTGACTGACATCCATCAAATAGACAACAAGGGTGACTTGAGCTTATTTTTGATGCCTATTTCATGTCACTCCAGAACCCTTCTGTGAAAAACATTCATGTTATTCACTGTTACCCATCTACAATTTTATGTTATGCATGAACTCCAAAATCATTTTCACTTGCTTTCAACTGCTATCCATGGGCGAAAAAGAAACTGAGGGTACACATAACTTGGCCTCACCTCCCTGGCCTAAATGTAAAAACAAATACCGGTATTCAGGCCACGTAACCCCCATCATACTCTATGTCTTCTTTTCAGATCCTCTCCTGAAGCTGGGTTCTCTTCTCTGCTCTCCATTAGAGCAGAAAGCCAGTGCAGCTCTGACAGGTTCTCTGAGTACCCTGTCAGAGCAACCTGGAATTACTTTATGAAGTAGGAAAGTGGAAAACCGTGTTTGTTTCCTACTGTTGCTAAGTCATTGCTGTGAATAACCAGGTTTTGAATGTGTTATTCATGCTAGTGGCCTTCAGTAAGAGTCATGCATATAACCTAAGCTCATTGTGAGTGAATCAGCTTTGAGGAAACAATCAGTTTTGTTGTATTCAATTTCAGAGAGGCGTTTAGACTGTGTGGGATCAGTGAGGTTCATTATATGTTATTCTAGAGTGAATTGCAGGTGACTGTTTTATCTATGTATAAAGGATGATGCATTATGTGTAGTTGACCAGCATTCAGTGATTTACTGTATCTCTATTAATCTCTTTGCACAATATGGTAAACTAAAAAAAAGTGGTGAGCCAAGCACAGCGAGAAGTTGTGTTCAGTGAGATGAACCACCCTATGTCTAATATTACACTCTCTGAAAACGCTTACCGTTACCCAATCCTACTGCACATAGCAAGTGTGATTCTTCAGCTCATAGTGGGTGCATTAGGGCAGTGAAGAGGCTGAATCCACTGCTTCTTCAACGTTTGCTAGGAACACAGGCTAGTGTCATGGATTCTGACAGTGAGCTAACATTTTGTTTTAGACATGTGAATTAAGTCCAGTAGTGTACCATGTTTGTGAACAAAAACTTAAATGCCCCCTCAAATTTTGTTAATCATCAGCTACCACATGCCTTCATAAGGATTCAGATATTGAATACGACACACAATATTTGGTGTCTTGATATTAAGCAAATTAAATAAGCAGCCCACATTGTATATTTGTGCATATCACTTTTGTATTACCTGCATTGAGTATAGCTGTGATCTAAAAAAGAGGAAGTTAACAGTTTTATTGAACAAAGACATAGTTTGCAGTGAAACTTGAATCAAAGGGACAAACTACTCGGTGACTCATCTGCATCTTAGTTGTCATAACGCACCAAATCACTGAAGTTTATACTGCTCTTCACTTCTAATTTACAAGAAGGGAGTTCATATTATGATACATCTCTTTGACACCCTGGTGCTATGACAGAACCAAGGCTCTTGAACTGCAGTAGAAGCTTTGTGAGGGGAGGAAAGCAAATTGTTTTTACAACACTCGTGGGCTTTGTACTTGCCTGGCTGACATCAGGCCACAAAATAGGTCACAAATCCAGTGTTCCAAAAAAACATGATTAGGAAAAAAATAGATAGAACTTGTCTGTATATAACTTCTGTATAAATTAACTGTGCAACGATTACAAAACGGCAACTCTCCGCATAAAAATGTAGGGGAACACATTTTCTT
Source organism: Calotriton arnoldi (assembly GCA_963921515.1). Lineage (NCBI taxonomy): Eukaryota > Metazoa > Chordata > Amphibia > Caudata > Salamandridae > Calotriton > Calotriton arnoldi. The sequence continues at coordinate 286,841 of CAWUFW010005511.1, read as the reverse complement.
AGTTTACAACCCCTCACAGACTAAGGGGCCGATTCCGATCTCGGCCGGTAGGGCTCCGAATCGGATTCGGCTTTACCGGATCCGATTCGGAGGCCTTTTTTCCGACCGATTCGTACAGTCGTCCCAGCGAGCAAGTACGATGCGAGCGCACGCGAAATCGCCGACCGACTCGTTCCTGGGTCCGAACCGCTCCAACCGACTCGTACGGACACGGCTCGCACCACGCAATGGAGACGTTTCCCGACCGAGCGAATACGATGCACGCGTCGGACGGCCGGATCGAGTCGGAGCGTCCGGCTCGCAAAAGCACCCGGAGCCAGACTTGCGGGGTCCGTGTCGGTCCCCCTGCACGCGTAGCTGCATGAGTCGAACACAGGGGGGACCCAAGGGTTCCCCCTACACATGCATGTACGGTGCGAGTCGCACCGACGCGTACCCACTGTAGGGGGCCCCCCTTTTCGCGACGTGCCCATTCAGTCAATGGGAGCCCGTGTACGCGTTGTACGACCGGCTCCCATTGACCTCAATAGGAGTCCGACCGAATCGAGTCGGGCAGCATATGGCCGCATCGTACTCGCTAGGTCGGACTGGGGGAGTCCGGCTCGGTCGGAAATCTCTCCGGATCCGGCTCGGTCGGAGAGCTTTCCGACCCAGATCGGAATCGGCCCCTAAGAATTGTCTTAGCATCAATGTATATATTTATTTTAAAAAGTTAAAATATTTCTTATGAACAAATTTCTGCTCAAAGTCTCACAATTTGACTCAGTATCTACACCCATGATTATTATTCGAAAGTTGGATCATGTTTATTGTCTTGTCGGCTTGGTCCTATGGAGTCAACTGTCCTCAATTTGTGAGCTTACACAGTATGTACCTTTCTTGATTATGTTGTTGTTTGCTTTCCTGTTTCTTCCTTCTGATCAACTGTAAAGTGCTCTGATACCGTCAAGGGTCATGTTCACACTTTTGTGTGTTTCTCCCATTGTGGTTTTCCCTGTGTTAGCCTGATTATGCACTTTTTAGGCTGTTTTGGTTTTGCACACATTACTAAATATCATGCTTGCTTTGTACCACGTTGTGTTTTCACACAGAACCAGCACACGTTTTATTATTTTCCGGGATTTAGTTTGAGCAGCCTAAGCAAGGTCACACAACATTGCCTCTTGTTATTTTCTCTGGTTAGACACTAGCACATAGACATAATAGGAGACTTAAGCTGCTGTTTTCAATACACATATCTTGTCATATAACAAGAGACAGGGGTTCTGGAAAACAACAGACTCACCCAGCGAAGGTCCTGAGACAAGAGCGCTGCATCAATCAAGATGTAGAACATCCTCCTATGTATGCTAAGTTACAGGGTCCGCCACCAAACCCAGAGATCTATAATCTTTAACCGCTTAGCTTTAGTAGTGGAGAAGGTTAAGGCAGAACTGTCAGATAACATGACAGAGCTTTTTATTGTATATGGTTTATTAATCATATACAATAATTATTGACATGTATCTTTTTAATAATTGTGGCACAATTATTGCATTTTAGTTCAAATAAAAATGGTAAACTTCCTCTGCGTCTCTTTTTAATCTTATTGTGGACAAGTACGAGTGAGAGAGAGAAAGGGTGTGTCCTGTTACCATGATCGCTGAAATGGTCAGGAGGGTTGTGTTCTGGGGTGCCAAATCACTTGTCTCTCTGTAAAGGTAAGGAGGGCAAGTGAGACACTATACCTGGACAGACTCAGCCTCATACATACTGATGTGGTATGGTGATCCAGATCCCTGCATCTGTGGTCCCAAGCATAGTTCTGTTCCTGAGCAAAATCTCTTCAAAAATGCTATATAAATCTTTTTAAATAAATAAATAAATAGAAACAAGTGCATCCTGCCATATAAAATAATACCTGGTGTACGTTTCAGTAGAGAAAGGGGGAACCTTTCCTTTATTTGAGCAAATTTCGACTCTCTATTACCTCTGCCAGGTTGCTTCTTCACTCAACAGAATCCCATAAATCTTATATATGATAGGTTTGATGCATGTATCAAAGCAAAATATGTTGTGGATAAATTATCTGGATCAACACCTAATTGTATATCTCACATATTGGTAAAGTTGAAAAAAATGATTGACCCTTTTTTCCTCTAATACAGACAATGCCCTTTGCTGGCGTCAACTTCCTGCCAATATTTTGAGATATTCTAAACATTTGGAGGACTTCAACTTAACCTTTGCACCAACTTACAACAGGTATAGTTCGGTGTGATGAGGATCTTCTGAAGACTTTCTTAAGTTAATATCCCTAAAGTGCACTGCTTTGCAATTATTCACAAAATGTACATTGTGTTTCATTCACCACTCTCCAACAGACTTTTGTTTGCATATTTCCAGTACTTGGTGCATCAGCACCATCACAATTAATGACATGCTATTGAGAAGCAATTTACTTGTGCCATCTACATGTTAGTAACTTTGATAATTTTGCAGGGTGTGCAGTCAGTATTATCTGAAGAGCAAGTGCTTCAGTAAGGCCCTCAGTCTAAACCACCAGGCTGCCAACTCACCTTATACATTGCCTTTGGCAGGGCTTTGGAAAGCATTTGTAAAATCTTGTTTGGTTACTTCAGCCTGCTAAGGGCATGTTGAATTAGAGGGATGATGTTGCACCCAGTCAGGCTGGGGACCACAGTCACAGTGGCTAGAGGGGCGGTGCCCCGCCCGTGGACCTTGGTCTACATGGGGGCGTAAGATGAATGAGGGGGCTTCCTCCGTTGCCGATAATTGGAGGGGTTAAGTCTCGTGCCAAACTATAAGTCTTGAGGCTCACAATGGAGCGCGATGTAGGGGATACCTGTGGCGATTTCGAGGATTTGGTCACGATTGCAAGCACAACTGATGCGTGTGCTGCGTGAGTAAAAGTACGGATTCATTCATCTTATGCCCCCATGCAGACCAAGGTCCACGGGCGGGGCACCGCCCCTCTAGCCACTGTGACTGTGGTCCCCAGCCTGACTGGGCGTGACATCGTCCCTCTAATTCAACATGCCCTTAGCAGGCTGAAGTAACCAAACAGGATTTTACAAATGCTTTCCAAAGTAAACTTTAAGTGCGGTGGTTGCCAATGCTTGTTTGCGATTAGAATGAAAAAAACAGTAATTTACAATTTACTTAACAACTTGTATCTATTGAGCTTTCCAGTGGACTTTGTTTGTTTTGGTGTCTAAAAATTCAATAAAATAAGATTTGTTTTAATAAATTAGTCTGGGATCCCCTTTGTGTCATGTTTCTTTCTTATTGAATTGTTTTGGTATTCTAAATTCTTTGCACTTGTTCCTTTGGTAACGCCACAGCTACCCATGGTTGAGCTAAGGTTTTTACAAATGAGCGTGAATGGAACAAACACTGGTTTGTGAGTGTTTGTATATGGCAAGGTTGTACAACCACGCCCTTTAATAGGCAGCATTTCCTCACAATGAAACAGGAGTGCGTAGGTGAAATTAAATTTTCTATGCCATGGTGGTATTTTGGGACACCATATACTATGACCTTATAGGAAACTTAAATATGCCAGTTAGGAGTAAGTCAATGTCAACATGTTTTAGTTGTCAGATTACACACACTGGAGACTGATTAGGAGTGCCCCAGTGCACAGTCATAAACCAGGAGCATAAATCCACAAAAATTAGGGGTGACCACGCAAGAAGAGAGGCAATTTCTCACAGTTGGCATTCCGAATTCATATAAGCCTCTGTTCTCCTAACTCAACTTCTAATCTTAGGGTTGTATATCTGCTTCCTGGTGTTTATTTATTCTGCCTGGTGTATAGAAATTGTTAGTTTCTTCAGCAGTAGTGTTCTGGTGAATACCACATTCTCTTCCTCTTCAACAGCACCTTTGGAAACACCCACTTTATTTCCCATGTGTGTCCTGAGTTTGTTATGGCTCACTTCTCTCCTCCTCCAGATGATTCTCTCCTCGCTCACTAATAGCAGCCATAGTGATGTCCTACTGTTCCATTCTCTAGAGCTTTTTTGGAGCCACAGATGTGGATATTCGACCCTCTGGCACTAAGAACTCAGTTTAAAAATTGTATGAGGATCATGCACATACTGTTTTGTGTATATTTTAATGTCATTAATGTATTTATTTTTAGGTTTTATATAGTGCTAGCTAGACCCGAAGGTATCAGAGCTCTTTACATATAATTTAAGATAGTTTGTTTCAAGTACATATGAATAAACAGGCAAAGAAAAGCATTAGGCAGTCAAAATAGTTACAATAGGTGCACATCTAAAGAGCATAATTTAATGGAGTAAGTGACAGAGTAAAAGCTGAAACAGTCAATTTACCACCGCAGCAGGTCTAGTTGGTATGGGTGTGAGCTTTGGGAACATAGCTTGGTTTGTGTGCGTGTTGAAGTATTTGTTGAGCAAGAGGTATTTAAGGTCACGTTTGAAACAGGAAAAGGAAGGGTTGCAGCGGAGATCTTTAGGGAGTAAGTTACAGATCCTAGGTGCATTTCCCAAGAATGAGCGTGTCCGGGAGGTTTTCTTTTTAAGTTTAGGGGGTATGAGAAGAAAAGAGTTGGAGCTTCTTAAAGTCCTGGCTCTTCCTGCTTTCAAAAGTTTGGTTTCTAAATATTTGGGGTTATGTGTATGAAGGGCTTTGTGGGTGATGCAAGCATTCTTGTAGATGCATCTTCCTTCAATAGGAATCCAATTGAGGCTATTGAGGGCCAGGGAGATGTGCTCCAACCATTTGATACCTGTTAGGAGCTGGGCAGGGGCTTTGAGCACTTCACTTATGGGACAAGGTGATCTTTCGGAGTCCCTGTAAAGATGGCATTGCCATAGTCACATTTCGAGAGTACTAAAGATTGCACTACCGTCTTCAAATCATCAGGGGGAATCAAAGTGTTTGATTTTCTTGCAGTGTTTTAGTGTGTAGAGTGTTCCTTTGGCTGAGTTGTTGATGTGCTCCTTCATTGACATGAGGACATGCCCAAGGACTTTACGGAGTTAGATACTGTGAGAGAGCAATTTAGAGCATCCAAATTCTTGAGCCATTCTTGGATTGCTTGAAGATTGCTTTTTGGGGAGAAGAGTAGTAGTTCAGTTTTGTTGGGGTTCAACTTTAAGTGGTTGGTTGGTTTTTATCTTGATTAGTGTGGCATTCAGATGTGGGATGTGAATGGGTGATTTAATTTTGCAGTAAAGTTGGATGTCATCGGCATATAGGTGATATTTGACCCCTGCTTGGTTCAGAATATCTGTGAGGGGTTCCTTGAATAGATTTTAAAGGGATGGGGAGAGAACTGAGCCTTGGGATACACCATGTGGAACTATTGTAGGTTTCGAGAGACAGATGTTGATATTTATTTGTTACGAACGATGTTGCAAATAGAATGTGAACCCTCTCAGGACTGTGCCATTGATATCAGTGCGGTTCTTGAGTGTCTCAAATAATTCTGGGTGATTTACTCTATCAAAAGCCACAGATAAGTCAAGTAGTAGGCATGCGTCACCTTCATCTAAGGTTCTGGGAATGTCATCAGAGATATTAAGCATAGCGGTTTTTGTGCTACAGCTTTCCTGAATCCTGATTGGAAGGTGTCATGGAGGTTGAATTCTATATGTTGGTTGAGTTGTAATAAGAGGAACTTCTCCTTTGTTTTGGCTAGGAACAGGAGGTTGGTGATATGTCTGCGGTTATTGAGGTCATTGGGGTATTTTGAGTATGGGTGTGACTTGGCCTAGTTGGAGTGAGTCAGGTGCAAGGCCTGAGGAGAGAGAGGCATTGATGATTTTTGTTCAAAACGGGGAGATAATATGGTTGAGGTTCTGTACGATTGTGGATGGGAGGGGATCAATAGTGTGGGATGGGGGCTTCAAGTTTGCATTTATATTGAAGACTTCACTTTTTTGTCATCGGTTTGATGTCATATCAATTAGCATTGTTTTTTGGTTGAAGGAGATCATTGTTGACTTTAGTTATTCTTGTGGTATTTAGGTCATTAGTTAAGTCTTGAGGGGGAGCTTCCGTGCTGGGCTGTGAGTTAGCGGAGGAGATTGATAGGAACTTCAGATTTTTTACTTGAATGAGGGATCGCTCAGTTTTTGCAACTTTATCAGTGCAGAAGTAAGCAATTTCTTCCCAGCATTCATTAGTGGCTGTTGTTTCGTGTGTGGAGGTAAGGGTAGTTTGTTGTTCAATTATGTTGAAGAGCTACATGGGTCTGTTCTTAGCATGGTCAAGTTGGTTGTGAAAGAAAGTGGCTTTATCTGTAAAGATGCGTTTTTTTATAGGAGAGCCATACAGATCTTAAGAGTGAGAGGTGTGATGGACAGGGGTTCTGTCCCCATATCCGTTCGGACTGTCTTAGTTGTCTCCTCTCGTGGATAAGATCTGAGTTGAACCAAGGTTTAGATCGGATTTTTCTAGACCATTTTAGTTTGAGTAGTGCCACTTGGTCAAGAACATCAGCCATTGTTGTACTACATTAGGTGGTGAGGTCATCAATGGTGTGTGGGAGAGGTTGATAGTGTAGTTTGGCACTGATCCTGGATACCAATTCCATTTTTGGGATTTGTTTGATGTTCCTAGCCTAGTGCGTAGGTTTGCTGGATAGGGCTGGGTGGGATATGGGGAGGGTCATGAGATTAAACAGTATGAGGTGGTGGTCTGACCAGTCGATGGGTATGACAGATCAAATAGAGACACGCTCATTTCTTCTGATTATCGCATCTAGAGAGGAGACTTTATTATGAGTCTGTTCATTGCAGAGTTGTTTGAGGGCATTTACTTCAAGAAGGTTTGTTAGGTTACAGACTGTGGTGTCAACTGAGTTATTCCAGTGAATGTTGAAGTGTCCAAGGAACACATCCTTAGAGTCAGCTAGGGAGAACCATGTTACTAGGTCAGTTAGTTTCTTCTGAAAAGAGGGTGCTATCACCAGGTGGGGGGTAGATGGGGTGGAGTTTGATAGGAGAGGTGCCTTTGTTTATGAGTTCGCCTTTGAGGTATTCAAAGGTCAAGCAGTTTGAGGTCTTTAGGGTGATAAGCTGAGTTTCTTCCTTGTGGATGATCGCTAGCCCACCACCTAGTCTCCCTGGTCTGTCGTGTCTATTGATGGTGTAGCCAGGTGGTGTGAGTAAGTCTAGTATAGGATCATGTGTTCGTTAAGCCAGGTTTCAGTGAGGAATGCCATATCTATTCCTTCAGCAAGTATAGTTTTGCTGATTTCGGTAAAATGTTTAACCGCTGATCTGCAGTTGAAGAGCATATATTTAGGGTGCTAGGACTATTGTTTGTGATATGTAGTGTTTGAATGGTGGTTTATTGAGCAGGCGGTCTCGGTGAGGTGATTGTTCGAGGGATTCTATTTGTGCCCATGATTACTAGGATTGTGGATGGAGGCTTGTGGACGATTTTAGGGGTCATCGCGATGTAAGATTCGCTAAGTGCATCTGCTTCCAGAGAGGATATGGGGTCTGTGGGATGAAAGACTCAAGTGAATGGAGGTCCAGCGGGTGCTCTGGCTGACGATTGGAGAACCTATATGGGGAAAGCAATTCTCTATACCAGGGGTGTGATAGCGGGTTAACTTGGCCTGGATCGAGAGGTCCTTTTTGTGCGTGACATGTCTTTAGCTAGAGAATCAAGTTTTTGCTCTATTCAGTTCACGAGCTGGGTAAGTATGTCATGGAGGCTTCCTGTTCTAAAAGTGGGCATATAAGCAGCTGGTCTGGTGTTTGTGGAAGGCGAGTGAGCTTCACCATAGGGGATTATAGTATCTTCGAGGTTGGAAAAGCAGAAGGTTCTTGTGGTCTGAGTAGTGTCTACATTGGGAGAGAGGGTTGAGTACTTAGCAGGCTCAGTGTTGGATGGTCTTGAGTTGGGGCTGGCGCCTTCGAGCCCAGATTGTGCATCAGCTGGTTTTGTTTCCATGTGGCTGTTGGTTAGGGTGGATGCATTGGAAGTCATTTTTGTGATTACTTGGCGAAGGTGTGTGTTAAAGGGGGCAGCAAGGTTGCTAAGTGTGTCGGGGTACAGCAAAGATGCATAGTGAGGTAGTGGAGTCATGGAGGCAAATAGATTCTAGCTTGATGGTAGAGGAAAGGGGGATGTTTGGGGCACACGGCCATGTTGTGTTGAAGAAGCAAGAAGTGATGGGAAGTGTCAGTCAATGATGGTGAGGTGATGGTCTGTAGCATGTGTAAGTATGTTCCCTGTCCTGAAAATTGAAATTGAGATTTCCCCTCTAAAGATTAGGGAGGGGGAAGTGGTGAGTTTAGTTCCATAGGGAATTTTAATTGTTTTAGTAACTTATAGGTGGAGAAGGAAAATATTTATCCACTTTGCAGGGCGTTTTGAGTAGAAGACAAAGTCAGTTCTCTTGTTGCTGTTGCTCATGCTGTGGTAGGTTTCAGCTATGAGTTTTTCCAGATGCTGCTTAAGTAGGCTATGTTTGAAATTATTTTTGCATTATTAGGATAGCTGATGCTCCATGAATTGGGACTGTATCTCTTGAGTGGAGTTTGGGGAAGAACATTGTTAGAACAGGTGGGCGCAATATATTTGGAAACGGTACACCGCTTTCAGCGGGGGCCTATGATTCAGTAGGTTTGTGTGAGTTTATGATTTTAAGTCTGATTATAGCCATCCAACAAGTTCAGGAGGGGTAAGCGTGTGCAGAGAACAGAAGGATAGCAAGAGAGTTGTGCAGGAGTATTGCTTCACAATGAACAATAAGATGAGCTATTTGTAGTGCTGGGGCAATTCGATAGTGATTACAGCTCACATGCCTTTTCTCATCTGACCCTGATTTACTACCTGCTAAAGTCTGTTTATGCAGTCCTCGTAGACAATCCTATCAGCCCCAGATGCTTCATTCATATGCGCGGTACTTCTAAGGTGCAGAGAAGGGAGAGCGGGAATGAGTGAGCTCTAGCAACAAGGACCAGATCAGAGGCTGATTGCTCCTTCATGTACGCTGTGCTTACCTTCCTTCCTGCCATAGGGAGAACACTTTATCAATTTTTGTGTTTAACAGTTGCACAGATAAAAGGCTTGCAAGTGCTATACATCCCTTGGGCCAACTGTGGAATCTCCATGTACCCTGGTCAGATCCTTAGGTACATATGGGGTGTAAAGCAGGGAGGGAGATTGAGGAAGAGTTCAGCACCTCACAACAGAGTACAGGGCATTTGAAACGCTCAGGTCTAGGAACGGCAGCATTGCAAGCAATCATTGGCACTGTAGGGGACTCTGTGGTGTTGAGCAGCGGGTAACAGGCCCATGGTCATTAGATGGGCGTTGGACCCCCGCAGCATGTTCTTCCAAGATGGAAGACTCTTCTATTCACAGCCAATCATCACCAAATCATGTGTGGGCAACCGGGGTTGGGGTGCAATGAGAAGCACAGCAACAGGGTTTGAGTAGAGATCATAGTTATGAACCAAGACAGTGGTGTATTTTAATGTAGTTTTAGCAGTGTGTTTGGCGCAGGGTCTCAGGCGGGCTACAGGAGATGGGGGTGCGTAGCGAGGCATTAGCATCTGAAAAATACTATCTGGATTACCACCCATGTGGGCCACAGGGGCAAAAAACCCCACACGCAGTCTGGGAGCTGCCTCAGGTGTTCATGCGCTCACCTTTAGCAAAACTGAGATTGGGCGATGTCAGGACCAGTGTCGGTTGCATTCTCACCTTCCTAGATGGCAAACCCTTTAAATTCATCTTTGTTGCTCATTGCTGTATCTCAGGCAGGTGAACAGGGGAGTGGTGAGAGGTGTCAGAGATTGCAGAGGCCCTATTTAGATGTGGAGTAGGAGGCAAAGACGGGCCAAGGGGGCTATTGAAATCACAGTTGATGGCCATACCTTAGTGTTGCACATGCAAAATCAAAAGCAAACGGGAGCAGTGAGAGGCAGCCGAGACTGCAGCTGCCCCTCTTGGATGTGTTGCATGGAGGAAGAAATGGGTCTGCGGGCTCTTCAAATCACTGTAGATGATCATCGCAGTACATCGTGCATGCCACCGAGACAGCGGTACAAAGCAGCAGAGACTGCAGCTGCCCCACTTAGGTGTGGAGCATGGGGGGGGGGACATGGGCACGAAACCAGTCCACAGCCCAGGAGCTGTCACAGGTGTTGAGGGGTTCATTTCAAGCAAAGACGGGAGGAGCCCACCAGCAGTCAGCGTGATGTAGGGAACATGGTCGGGGATATTTTTTAAAAATCAGAAACTAAATGCAAAAAGTAACAAAGTCTCTTTTAATAACCATTTTATTTAAAAAAAATACGTTTTTAATAAACATCATAGTATTCATTGTCTGGAATTTGTTCTTGTGCAACAGTAGTTGTGAAGGAAGTAAACCGTTTAGGGCCACCAGGGTCACCAATGACCACCTCTCAGCCTTCCGTACTAAATGAAGAGTCGGTCAGACAGTAGAGAAAACACTCAGAGTGGAGCCCCATCTGCCCAGTGGCTATGAGTGCTTCAGAGGGAACTAAAATCAACAAGCATAAAGATATGTTATGTATGTTTCATAACCGGGCGAAAACACTCCCACAGTGGAATTTTCCAAGCAGGTGCAGTAAAACAGTGAAATACAGAAAAAACGGTTCAGCGCTCCTATCTTACACAAAGTATCGTGGTCCAAGGCCATTCCATCTGGAGCCCGCCACCAGACAAGGGGGAGAGGGCCTCTATCTAGTGAGAAAGCTATGTGCTGACATAAACAGTGTGCTCATTACTGAAACAAAACCAAACTGAAGAAACGAAACTCAGAGAGGAGCATTTCTCGGAATTCAACTAGATCAGTTTCGAACAGCCTAAAATGGCACCCAAATAGAAAATGGTGCAGCGAATGCTAACTTACATGAGCATGCGTAAGCTTAAACAATTTCTATTCTAACAGTTGTTCATGGGTCTTTAGCCCATCCTATTGTGAGCATACAACCCCCTGCTGCCACTGCCTTTAGATACATGCTGTGAGGGTTGGCCACATCCTCTGTGCCTAGCTTTCAATTGGTATGAATAAATGTGGCACAATAGCATATTTCATTTAATACATTCATAGCTCATTTATTACTGTACTGCACAGATCAAAATCTGTTATTAGCATAAATTAACGTAGTTTACGTGAGAAAACAACAATCACTCTCTCACAGATTACATTATAATGGCATTGCAAAATCACTGTTTGTATTTTTTTTTCTGTGCTTGACATTTGGCATTTCTCAAACATTCAAAAGTTGATATGCTGTCTTTTCTCATATTTAAGATAGTACTCTTGTATTGATCTCATGCACATTTCTGCAAGGCAAACAGAAGAGGTACTAAAACGGTTGGGAGTAATCAAAGCAGGGGATCACTGACAGAATATCGACGACCACAATAACGAGGTCCCAAAATATCGGGACCTAAATATCGATGTCAAGAATTTCGACATCCTATCTACATCCTGGTAGGTACAAAAATATCGAAACAAAAATATAGTTGTTAAAAATATCGATGTTAAAAATATCGGGTTTTTTTATGTATAAAAAAAGTAAAATAAATTAAATAATACATATAACTTAAAAATAAATATTTATAATTATTAGAAAATGTTAACAATTATAGGTAATACATGTAATGTAAAAATAAATTAAACATACATATATAAAATATAATATATATATATATTTACTTAATAATTCCCACTGAATCAACCACCCCAACAGGGAGATGGGCTGAGGGAACAAGATACAGAGCCCAGGCCGAGGGGACAGCCCTCTACAGAGATTTTGCTGTCTACTTTAATAACTGAAATCAGAGAAAAATTCGTGGTATCTGAAAGTAACCAGCAAAAGATCCAAGAGGTTTGTGAAACATTGGAAGAAAAAATTAATGACATTATGGAAAGAGTTGGAGTAGTAGAAGTGGCGGTGGAAGACCTCTCAAAGCAAGTTGATAAAAATGCATCGGAAGTCATGAGGCTAAAACAGAGGGATAGAAAACTGACAAATAAACTTGAAAGCTTAGAGAACAGTGCAAGAAGAAACAACATTAGGATCTTAAATGTTCCAGAAGACCTTGAGGGGGGGGGGACATAAGGTCCTTTGTCATTGATCTTCTTGGAGAACTCCACCCAGAAATAGAGAAACAGTCCCTGGAAGATGATATACAGAGAATTCATCGAGACCCCTTCACCAAAAGATCAGGCAAGAAAAATCTGAGAAGAATTTTAGTCAACTTAAAAACATATTTAATTAAAGAGAAGATCCTTGCTGGGGGTCTCAAAACAGGAGTATACAACAAAGGGGAATGGTCCTTTCGTATCAGGTCGGACATCTCACGCACCACACAGGATAGGCAGTGGGAATTGGGGAAACATATACAAGAACTGAGGAGCTTGGGTGCCACCGCAAAACTCCAATTCCCCACCTCTCTAAAGGTGATGTGGAACAATAAAATGTATAATTTTAGAGACCCCTCCGAAGCTAGTTCCTTGATTGACCAGATCAAAAGTACATCCAAATGACAAAACTTAATTCTGCCCAGATAGGGAGAGAGTCCGAAGTGGAAGTACTTCGGTATACCTCTAGTGTTGCGGGAGGGTTCCCCGGGGTGGGGAGGGGTGGGTGGGGTCACAAGTAAAAATAAAATACAAAAAATAGAGGTTTTGTTTTTAGGCACTGGGTGGGGGAGCATTTGGGAAAAAAGAAAAAAATTGTCCTCATTTACGAATAAAACTACTCAATCATGCATAATTCTAACATTTTGTTTGGGAGTCACGAGTTATCTGCTTATACAACTCTTTCTCTTATGACGGACTCTGGTAGGCCCTAGAGGCCAGAAAATTTGAAAATTCTATCTTGGAATGTGAATGGTCTCAGGGTCCTTTCTAGAAGAAGGAAAATCTTAGAATATTTGCGGTTTTTAGATCATGATGTTTTGCTTATACAAGAGTCACATCTATGCAAAGAGGAATGGGCAGCGATACTTAAAAACCAAAAATGGATAGAGCATTGAATTTATACCACCCAGACATGTCCAACGAAAGGGGTTGCTATTATCTTTAAAAAAACAATGCCAGCAATATTAGGAGACTTTGATGTGGATCCACTTGGCAGGTGGGCAATCGCCAGAGCAAAAATTAATGGTTCTTGGTTTACCTTTGTGGGCTACTATGGCCCCAACATGGATGACCCGGCCCCCCTATATGCTTTGTTTCTTCGCTTAATTGACATTAGAGATCCTATTATAATGGATGGTGACTTTAATATAGTTCTAAACCCTAGGCAGGATTCAACGTCCAAAAGAGCAGCCTTGGCAACCCAGAATATGAGAAAGGCCTTGAAACAGCTGATGACAGATATAGGACTCCTTGACATATGGGGAGTGATGAGGCGTAATTCTGGGACATCGGGGGGGAATTTTACTTTTCACAATAAAAAATGTGGACATCGCTCCAGGATTGATTTTTTCCTGGTAGATCTCTCCACTAGTAAGAACACGATTAAGGTTAGTCACGTCCCAGAACATTTGTCGGATCATTCGGCCATAGTCTTGGAAATTACTCTGGCGAAGAGTCCCCCTCCTCGTAGATGGACACTAAACCGCTCGATACTCTCAGAGCCATTAGTAATCGAAAGGCTGAAAAAAGATACAAATGAATTTTTCCTATTTAACACAAACTCTGCATCCCCTCACATAGTATGGGAATACTGCTATGTACAATATTGAAAAGATTTGAAAGCAGTATGTGGTACTGTAACTAAACAATTAAGCTTTGTATAGACAAATAAATGTATGCTCAGATATAAAATCTCATAGTAGGTACATACTACTAATACAGAGACATAAGCACATTTCTAAAACAAAGCTATGGTGAAATTGGCTCTCCCTGCTTTGGGTAAACAGTCTAAATATCGAGTTTTAAATTTCGACTAGCACAAATATCGAGTTCAGAATATCATCTGTCAAAAATATCGACAGTCAGAATATCGTGGACAAGAATATCGAGTCTAAGGTAATTAATATCGTTTTTAAAAATATCGAAGTTGTTAATATCGTTTTAAAAATATCGAAGTCATTAATATCGTTTGCAAAAATATAGTTGTTAAAAATATCGTTGTTTTAGTTAGTGTTATGTATTTTAGTGTGTATTTTAAATGTATGTGCTATATATTTTTGTCTAAGTATTACATTTATTTTTTATGTATGTGTTAAATTTTTAGAAGTTACAAATTGTTTTTTTATTTACATTTTGCGTTTTAGTTCCATAGCGGGTTGTGGGTTTATAGGGGAATAGGGTGGGAAGTAATTCAAATATAAGTAATTGATTTTTAATTTTATTTGAATTACATTTTGCATTTTAGTTCCGTAGCGGGTTGTAGGTTTATAGGGGAATAGGGTGGGAAGTAATTTAAATATAATTAATTGAATATTAATTTTATTGGAATTACATTTTGCGTTTTAGTTCCGTAGCGGGTTGTGGGTTTATAGGGGCATAGGGTGGGAAGTAATTTAAAAATAATTAATTGAATAATAATTTTTATTTATTAGTATTTACTTACATTTTATTTTATAGTGTTAATTATGGTAATTAATGAATTATTAATTAATTAATAATTGGCTGTTAATTTTTTTGATTAATTAATTGGTAAATATGTTAATTGTGTAATTTGTTTAGGAGTGGGTTGTGGGTTTATAGGGGAATAGGGTGGGAAGTAATTTAATTATAATTAAATTATTAATATTTTTCATAATTCATATTTAATTAATTAATCGTTTATAGTGTTAATTGTGGGCAATAACTTATAATTAAATATATAGTAATTTGTTATTAATTATTATTAATTAATTAGTAAATATGTTAATTGTGTCATTTTTTTAGGAGTGGGTTGTGGGTTGATAGGGAAATAGGGTGGGAAGTAATTTAATTTTAATATATTAATTAATATTTAATATGTAATGTTTTTTATTTATGATTTTATAGTGTAAATTAGTTGAATTAATTTATTAATATATAATTATATTTTCAATGTTAATTGTTATTAATTAATTAATTAATTGTTAATTAATTATGTTAATTGTGTAATTTTTTACCCCTCCGCTATCCAACACTTTCCCTACTGTTGCACTCACTGGAGTGGGAATAGTAATGTCAAATAGTCCATAATATAGAACAGATAGCGCAGGTGAATTTTGACAAAGTAGCAGCGAGCGTTAGATCACAGCTACAAGCATGGGAGACCCTTCCACTTTCCATTCTGGGTAGATCAAACCTTTTAAAAATGTCAATTTTACCTAAGTTTACTTTTTTATTTGACACTATTCCACAAGAATTCTCGATGATATGGTTTAGGAAAGTACAGGGGTTTTTCTCTAGCTTCATTTGGGGAAGTAAAAACCCAAGAATATCTCTAAAGAAGCTTAGGAGAAAGAAAGTTCATGGCGGCATAGCCACCCCGGACCTCTATATATATTACTGTGCCTTTCACCTAAAGAACTCTCGTTAATTATTGAAGGAAAGCTCGACGTTTTCTCCACTTTTTAAGGCTCTTGGCATGAGTATTATGAATCAAGCAGATTCTTTCCTCCTAAAATTCGGTCACCCCAAATTCTTTAAGAAGGTTAGGCTGAAAGTTCTCTTAGCTGCCGCCAAAGTATGGTCTCAGGTGAGGTCGATGCTACAAATACCTTACTACAACGACGAAGCACCCATCTGGGATTCCCCAGGCACCCCGGCCTGCTTAGTTGATGCACTTGCAGTCCCCCTCCGAATATGTGGGATACTAAGGTGGGGGCAACTTATTGTGGACACTGAGCTGATCTCATGGCAATGCCTTTCTGTGGTTTTCAGAGAACTCAGTATCAAAGTTTAAATATTATCAGATTTTGAGCTGGATAAAATCAATAGGGAAGGAGATCAAAGGGAATCGAGATCTGGTGACTAAGATCTGCTCAAGGTACACAGTACGGAAAGTAGTAGCAGAATGGTATTGGATGCTAATCCAAACCGGTGAGGACACACAGAATCCATTTACAGAGATCCGGAAGAGGGATCTGCTAGACGAAGACCTCGAAACCTTAGGGCAAGTATCTATGTCTCTTTTGTGGTCATATGTGAAAGCTGCTCCATTAAAGAGAAACCACCTTTTTACTGTCCATAAGGCATACTGGACGCCACGGAAATTGTCGAAGATGGGGAATGGGGTGACAAAGAAGTGCCCGAAATGTGATGAGAACAACGTGAACGAGGTCCATATGTTTTGGCAGTGTCCTTCAATCCAGTCTTTTTGGCAAAATGTGGGTAAGATCATTTCAGCTATTATGGGTCAAGAGATTGGGCTGACCGGTCCTCTGTTATTTTTGGTGTGATTCCAGGTGGGGTGGACAACCGAAGCTTTCTTAAAACCAGAAGGCTTTATTTTTTGTTCTGATTCTCTTGGCACAAAGGGAGTTGTGTGTTAAATGGATTCTTCCTTCTCCCCCCACTGAAATTGAATGGATCTGCTCTATACAGAGAATTTCACACCTTGATCGTGTAAATAAGCGGGTTAAGAAAACAAAATTTTGGGAACTTTGGGACATCTGGTTTAAAAGTTATGTTTTCAGAATTTCTCACTGAATACAGCCCTTACAAAACTCTCACTGTCTTTCCCTTCTTGTGTCTCCTTCTATCTAATGTTTTCCTTCACCTGCCACTGTTTCCTTTCACGTTTGTGGGACATTTTTTCGCTTAGGCATGAAACAAAACTTTGTGTTCTATGGTCCAATGATTACCAACATGCTGTACAGGCTGTTATAGTGGCGGTTTCAGTTCATCCTAAGCACTCGCCTGTAGAAGAATTGGTGCGACGGCTCATCCAGGAGGCTTATCTTTATGTCTGACTCCGGGGTAAATACCTACCCACCCTCCCGTGTGGAGTGACCGGGTCTTCCCTCGCCTCTTACTGGTTTGATTAGGCCCTATCTTCTTGAACTCAGAGCATTATTCGTTGAATGAGGACTAAAAAAAAAATTTATTTTATAAATTGTTAGAAATGTATTAAAAATTATAAATACATATATATACATACACCTCTAACATAAAAATAAAAATATATGTATATATATTATAAATTAAAATATTAAAATATGTATTAATTTTTAAAACTACATTTTACACTACATTAATTACAACAGTAAGGATAGTGTTAAGATAGCGGAGGTGAATAAATTACTTTTCCCACTGCATCAAGTGCAACAGTAGTGAATGTGTTGGATAGCGGAGGGGAATAATTTACTATTCCCACTCCAGCGAGTGCAACAGTAGGGAAAGTGTTGGATAGCAGATGGGAATAATTTACTATTCCCACTCCAATGAATGCAACAGTAGGGAAAGTGTCAGATAGCAGAGAGGAATAATTTACTATTCCCACTCCAATAACTGCAACAGTAAGGAAAGTGTTGGATAGCAAACAGGAAAAAAATACTATTCCCACTCCAGCGAGTGCAACAGTAGGGAAAATGTTGGATAGCGCAGGGGTAAAAATTACTATTACCACTCCAATGAAAACAACAGTAAGGAAAGTGTTGGATAGCGGAGGGGAATAATTTACTATTCCCACTCCAATGAATGCAACAGTAGGGAAAGTGTTGGATAGGGCAGGGTTAAAAACTAGCATTCCCACCAGAGAGTACAACAGTAGGGAAAGTGTTGGATAGCAGCGGGGAATAAATTACTATTCCCACTCCAATGACTGCAACAGTAGGGAAAGTGTTGGATAGCGGAGAGGAATAATTTACTATTCCCACTCCGGCGACTGCAACAGTAGGAAAAATGTTGGATAGCGCAGGGGTAAAAATTACTATTCCCACTCCAGAGTGTGCAACAGTAGGGAAAGTGTTGGATAGCGGAGAGGAATAATTTACTATTCCCACTCCAGCAAGTGCAACAGTAGGGAAAGTGTTGGATAGCGCAGGGATAAAAATGACTATTCTCACTCCAGGGAGTGCAACAGTAGGGAAAGTGTTGGATAACGTAGGGGAATAATGTACTATTCCCACACCAGCAAGTGCAACAGTAGGGAAAGTGTTGGATAGCACAGGGGTAAAAATTACTATTCCCACTCCAGGGAGTGCAACAGTAGAGAAAGTGTTGGATAGCGGAGGTGAATAATTTACTATTCCCACTCCAGCAAGTGCAACAGTAGGGAAAGTGTTGGATAGCGAAGGGGTAAAAATTACTATTCCCACTCCAGGGAGGGCAACAGTAGGGAAAGTGTTGGATAGCGCAGGGGAATAATTTACTATTCCCACTGCAGCGAGTGCAACAGTAGAGAAAGTGTTGGATAGCGTAGGGGTAAAAATTACTATTCCCACTCCAGTGAGTGCAACAGTAGGGAAAGTGTTGGATAGCGGAGGGGTAAAAAATTACACAATTAACATAATTAATTAACAATTAATTAATTAATTAATAACAATTAACATTGAAAATATAATTATATATTAATAAATTAATTCAACTAATTTACACTATAAAATCATAAATAAAAAACATTACATATTAAATATTAATTAATATATTAAAATGTAATTACTTCCCACCCTATTTCCCTATCAACCCACAACCCACTCCTAAAAAATGACACAATTAACATATTTACTAATTAATTAATAATAATTAATAACAAATTACTAAATATTTAATTATAAGTTATTTCCCACAATTAACACTATAAACGATTAATTAATTAAATATGAATTATGAAAAATATTAATAATTTAATTATAATTAAATTACTTCCCACCCTATTCCCCTATAAACCCACAACCCACTCCTAAACAAATTACACAATTAACATATTTACCAATTAATTAATCAAAAAAAATTAACAGCCAATTATTAATTAATTAATAATTAATTAATTACCATAATTAACACTATAAAATAAAATGTAAATAAATACTAATAAATAAAAATTATTATTCAATTAATTATTTTTAAATTACTTCCCACCCTATGCCCCTATAAACCCACAACCCGCTACGGAACTAAAATGCAAAATGTAATTCAAATAAAATTAATATTCAATTAATTATATTTAAATTACTTCCCACCCTATTCCCCTATAAACCCACAACCCGCTACGGAACTAAAATGCAAAATGTAATTCAAATAAAATTAAAAATCAATTACTTATATTTGAATTACTTCCCACCCTATTCCCCTATAAACCCACAACCCGCTATGGAACTAAAACGCAAAATGTAAATAAATAAAAAATGTGTAACTTCTAAAAATTTAGCACATACATAAAAAATAAATGTAATACTTAGACAAAAATATATAGCACATACATTTAAAATACACACTAAAATACATAACACTAACTAAAACAACAATATTTTTAACAACTATATTTTTGCAAACTATATTAATGACTTCGATAGTTTTTAAAACGATATTAACAACTTCGATATTTTTAAAAACGATATTACTTACCTTAGACTCGATATTCTTGTCCACGATATTCTGACTGTCGATATTTTTGACAGACGATATTCTGAACTCGATATTTGTGCTAGTCGATATTTAAAACTCGATATTTAGACTGTTTACCCAAAGCAGGGAGAGCCAATTTCACCATAGCTTTGTTTTAGAAATGTGCTTATGTCTCTGTATTAGTAGTATGTACCTACTATGAGATTTTATATCTGAGCATACATTTATTTGTCTATACAAAGCTTAATTGTTTAGTTACAGTACCACATACTGCTTTCAAATCTTTTCAATATTGTACATAGCAGTAGTCATCCTATATTTAGGGCAATCTGAATTGTTTGATTTCATAATTGATTTCTTTATTCCATTTCGAGTCTCCTTTGCAAGAAATGACCATATTTTCACGTGGTTTGCCACCAGTTTTGACCTTATCTGTTTTGCTGCCATTAGGACTCTGTGACCCTGTGACTGTTACCCCTGCTATACAGGAAGAAAGTTCCTGTGCTGCCCATTTGAACCTTTTAGTATTGGCTTAAACATGATTCATGCAAATAACTTTCCTTTAAGGCCATGGGACTACACCCTTAGCATGGTAGAAGCCACATGTATTTAGAAATCCCCTATAGTGGCAGTGAAAACATGCCTCAGACCTACACTGTGTAGCCTCGCAGCAGCAACTTCAACTCTGCTTCACAGACCTGCCAAATTACTGTTTTGACAGGTAGGAACACCTGATTTGAAATGTGCCACCCCTTAGCACACTTTGCTGCCCACATGGTAAGGGTTAATAACATTTAAAGAGTGGAACATGTGTTGCATTGTAAATGGGGAGTTCACACAGTGACTAAGCCCAAAATGGCATTGTCACTGGTCAGGCTTAATTGGCACATAGGAAAGTCACAGTTTAGAGTATACACTTTAATCTATAACTTTTGATTTGTCCCAGCAACTGGCTCCATTCAAAGACTTCTTGTTATTTTTTTTTAAAGTACCCTCTCTTGGTGAACTCAGATTTTGAATAAATATATTGGAATTGTAACCTTTAGAAAGTTTTGCTTACTCTTCTTGAGGGTGTTGGAGGGTAATTTACATTAGCTCTCCAGCAACTGCCTAACCTGTATGTGGCCTGAAAGAGGTGTGAATATTGGTCCCAGAACAGAGGCAGTAGCCTAGGTATGTAGAGGTGTTTTTTTTCCGTCATGCAGGAAGCCCAGTTTGAGTGGACCAAGGAACTTAATTAACGTGAAAGGGCATCCACACTTTCACAAGTAAGTGTAAGGGGAGACCTGGAGGAAGCAGCATTTGCCCCACCTACTCAGGTTAGCATGAAACCTGGTAATGGGGGAGCTACCCCAGAACTGGTTTAGAATGGACACAGGGCAGGGGACTTTGTATTTCTCTGGCCACACCTCTGGGTGGACACATAGGGGTCGATTCCGATCTCGGCCGGAAGCGCACCTAACACTATTCGTCCGGAAAAAAACCAAGCCGAACGCGTGTTTCCCGACCGATTCGAACAGTCGTCCGAACGAGCAAGTACGATGCGCATAACAGCACAGATTCCGAGCGAGCCGTACTTACCCATTCCAGCTCCTGTTCCCCGCCCGAGCCGGATCCGTAAACGCCGAATCGAGTCGCACGGAAGCAAATATACAGCACCTTCCGGCCGGACTAGTACGATGCGCCTTCCGTACGCGCCGAACCCGTCGCTACGTCCGGCACGTCAGAGCATCCGGGAGAGCTATGCATAAGCTCCGATTCGCGCCACAAGACGTTCCACGGCTACGAGACGAACAAGCCAGCGACGAGTAAGAGTCGAAGCCACGAGAAACCCGAACGAGACGACCCAACCATGAATCCCATCGCGCAGGTCCTACCAATACTCTACATCTATTACCGGAACCGGTACGGACGCATACGGCGCAGACGGTAAGTCAAACACCCACAACACAACAAACGACACGTACCCGACATATGTCACACACACATAGGGATGCAGAAATGACGTACACTAGCAACAGCAGAACCATAGGGGCGGGATGGCTATCACCAATGCCATACACACCCATAGGGGCCTGATGCCTACCACTTCCAATACCCCTACTCAGGGGGGCCTGGATGCCTACCACTACTACCACCCCTACTCATGGGGGCCTGGATGCCTGTCACTACTACCATCCCCACTCATAGGGGGATGGATGCCTACCACTACCACCACCCCTACTCATGGGGGCCTGGATGCCTACCACTACCACCACCCCAACTCATGTGGGCCTGGATGCCTGTCACAACTACCATCCCCACTCATAGGGGGATGGATGCCTACCACTACCACCACCCCTACTCATGGGGCCTGGATGCCTAGCACTACTACCATCCCCACTCATAGGGGAATGGATGCCTACCACTACCACCACCCCTACTCATGGGGGCCTGGATGCCTACCACTACCACCACCCCTACTCATGGGGGCCTGGATGCCTGTCACTACTACCATCCCCACTCATAGGGGGATGGATGCCTACCGCTAACACCACCCCTACTCAGGGGAGCCTGGATGCCTACCACTACCACCACCCCTACTCATGGGGGCCTGAATGCCTACCACTACCACCACCCCTACTCATGGGGGCCTGGATGCCTGTCACTACTACCATCCCCACTCATAGGGGGATGGATGCCTACCACTACCACCACCCCTACTCATGGGGGCCTGGATGCCTACCACTACCACCACCCCTACTCATGGGGGCCTGGATGCCTGTCACTACTACGATCCCCACTCATAGGGGGATGGATGCCTACCACTACCACCACCCCTACTCATGGGGGCCTGGATGCCTGTCACTACTACCCTCCCCACTCATAGGGGGATGGATGCCTACCACTACCACCACCCCTACTCATGGGGGCCTGGATGCCTGTCACTACTACCATCCCCACTCATAGGGGGATGGATGCCTACCACTAACACCACCCCTACTCAGGTGGGCCTGGATGCCTACCACTACCACCACCCCTACTCATGGGGGCCTGGATGCCTATCACTACCACCACCCCTACTCATGGGGGCCTGGATGCCTGTCACTACTACCATCCCCACTCATAGGGGGATGGATGCCTACCACTACCATCACTCCTACTCATGGGGGCCTGGATGCCTACCACTACCACCATCCCTACTCATGGGGGTCTGGATGTCTGTCACTACTACCATCCCCACTCATAGGGGGATGGATGCCTACCACTACCACCACCCCTACTCATGGGGGCCTGGATGCCAGTCACTACTACCATCCCCACTCATAGGGGGATGGATGCCTACCACTACCACCACCCCTACTCATGGGGGCCTGGATGCCTGTCACTACTACCATCCCCACTCATAGGGGGATGGATGCCTACCACTACCACCACCCCTACTCATGTGGGCCTGGATGCCTGTCACTACTACCATCCCCACTCATAGGGGGATGGATGCCTACCACTAACACCACCCCTACGCAGGGGGGCCTGGATGCCTACCACTACCACCACCCCATCTCATGTGGGCCTGGATGCCTGGCACTACTACCATCCCCACTCATATGGGGATTGGATGCCTACCACTACCACCACCCCTACTCATGGGGGCCTGGATGCCTGTCACTACTACCATCCCCACTCATAGGGGGATGGATGCCTACCACTACCACCACCCCTACTCATGGGGGCCTGGATGCCTACCACTACCACCACCCCTACGTATGGGGGCCTGGATGCCTGTCACTACTACCATCCCCACTCATAGGGGGATGGATGCCTACCACTAACACCACCCCTACTCAGGGGGGCCTGGATGCCTACCACTACCACCACCTCTACTCATGGGGGCCTGGATGCCTACCACTACCACCACCCCTACTCATGGGGGCCTGGATGCCTGTCACTACTACCATCCCCACTCATAGGGGGATGGATGCCTACCACTACCACCACCCCTACTCATGGGGGCCTGGATGCCTACCACTACCACCACCCCTACTCATGTGGGCCTGGATGCCTGTCACTACTACCATCCCCACTCATAGGGGGATGTATGCCTGCCACTAACACCACCCCTACGCAGGGGGGCCTGGATGCCTACCACTAACACCACCCCTACTCATGTGGGCCTGGATGCCTGTCACTACTACCATCCCCACTCATAGGGGGATTGGATGCCTACCACTACCACCACCCCTACTCATGGGGGCCAGGATGCCTGTCACTACTACCATCCCCACTCATAGGGGGATGGATGCCTACCACTACCACCACCCCTACTCATGGGGGCCTGGATGCCTACCACTACCACCACCCCTACTCATGGGGGCCTGGATGCCTGTCACAACTACCATCCCCACTCATAGGGGGATGGATGCCTACCACTACCACCACCCCTACTCATGGGGGCCTGGATGCCTAGCACTACTACCATCCCCACTCATAGGGGAATGGATGCCTACCACTACCACCACCCCTACTCATGGGGGCCTGGATGCCTACCACTACCACCACCCCTACTCATGAGGGCCTGGATGCCTGTCACTACTACCATCCCCACTCATAGGGGGATTGGATGCCTACCACTACCACCACTCCTACTCATGGGGGCCAGGATGCCTGTCACTATTACCATCCCCACTCATAGGGGGATGGATGCCTACCACTACCACCACCCCTACTCATGGGGGCCTGGATGCCTACCACTACCAACACCCCTACTCATGGGGGCCTGGATGCCTGTCACAACTACCATCCCCACTCATAGGGGGATGGATGCCTACCACTACCACCACCCCTACTCATGGGGGCCTGGATGCCTAGCACTACTACCATCCCCACTCATAGGGGAATGGATGCCTACCACTACCACCACCCCTACTCATGGGGGCCTGGATGCCTACCACTACCACCACCCCTACTCATGGGGGCCTGGATGCCTGTCACTACTACCATCCCCACTCATAGGGGGATGGATGCCTACCACTAACACCACCCCTACTCAGGGGGTCCTGGATGCCTACCACTACCACCACCCCTACTCATGGGGGCCTGAATGCCTACCACTACCACCACCCCTACTCATGGGGGCCTGGATGCCTGTCACTACTACCATCCCCACTCATAGGGGGATGGATGCCTACCACTACCACCACCCCTACTCATGGGGGCCTGGATGCCTACCACTACCACCACCCCTACTCATGGGGGCCTGGATGCCTGTCACTACTACCATCCCCACTCATAGGGGGATGGATGCCTACCACTACCACCACCCCTACTCATGGGGGCCTGGATGCC
Organism: Calotriton arnoldi; assembly: GCA_963921515.1. Classification (NCBI taxonomy): domain Eukaryota; kingdom Metazoa; phylum Chordata; class Amphibia; order Caudata; family Salamandridae; genus Calotriton; species Calotriton arnoldi. The sequence goes on along the minus strand of CAWUFW010005511.1, from coordinate 262,039 downwards.
TGTCACTACTACCCTCCCCACTCATAGGGGGATGGATGCCTACCACTACCACCACCCCTACTCATGGGGGCCTGGATGCCTGTACTACTACCATCCCCACTCATAGGGGGATGGATGCCTACCACTAACACCACCCCTACTCAGGGGGGCCTGGATGCCTACCACTACCACCACCCCTACTCATGGGGGCCTGGATGCCTACCACTACCACCACCCCTACTCATGGGGGCCTGGATGCCTGTCACTACTACCATCCCCACTCATAGGGGGATGGATGCCTACCACTACCACCACTCCTACTCATGGGGGCCTGGATGCCTACCACTACCACCACCCCTACTCATGGGGGTCTGGATGTCTGTCACTACTATCATCCCCACTCATAGGGGGATGGATGCCTGTCACTACCACCACCCGTACTCATGGGGGCCTGGATGCCAGTCACTACTACCATCCCCACTCATAGGGGGATGGATGCCTACCACTACCACCACCCCTACTCATGGGGGCCTGGATGCCTGTCACTACTACCATCCCCACTCATAGGGGAATGGATGCCTACCACTACCACCACCCCTACTCATGGGGGCCTGGATGCCTACCACTACCACCACCCCTACTCATGTGGGCCTGGATGCCTACCACTACCACCACCCCTACTCATGTGGGCCTGGATGCCTGTCACTACTACCATACCCACTCATATGGGGATTGGATGCCTACCACTACCACCATCCCTACTCATGGGGGCCTGGATGCCTGTCACTACTACCATCCCCACTCATAGGGGGATGGATGCCTACCACTACCACCACCCCTACTCATGGGGGCCTGGATGCCTACCACTACCACCACCCCTACGTATGGGGGCCTGGATGCCTGTCACTACTACCATCCCCACTCATAGGGGGATGGATGCCTACCACTAACACCACCCCTACTCAGGGGGCCTGGTTGCCTACCACTACCACCACCCCTACTCATGGGGGCCTGGATGCCTACCACTACCACCACCCCTACTCATGGGGGCCTGGATGCCTGTCACTACTACCATCCCCACTCATAGGGGGATGGATGCCTACCACTACCACCACCCCTACTCATGGGGGCCTGGATGCCTACCACTACCACCACCCCTACTCATGTGGGCCTGGATGCCTGTCACTACTACCATCCCCACTCATAGGGGGATGTATGCCTGCCACTAACACCACCCCTACGCAGGGGGGCCTGGATGCCTACCACTACCACCACCCCTACTCATGTGGGCCTGGATGCCTGTCACTACTACCATCCCCACTCATAGGGGGATTGGATGCCTACCACTACCACCACCCCTACTCATGGGGGCCTGGATGCCTGTCACTACTACCATCCCCACTCATAGGGGGATGGATGCCTACCACTATCACCACCCCTACTCATGGGGTCCTGGATGCCTACCACTACCATCACCCCTACTCATGGGGGCCTGGATGCCTGTCACTGCTACCATCTCCACTCATAGGGGGATGGATGCCTACCACTAACACCACTCCTACTCAGGGGGGCCTGAATGCCTACCACTACCACCACCCCTACTCATGGGGGCCTGGATGCCTACCACTACCACCAGCCCTACTCATGGGGGCCTGGATGCCTGTCACTACTACCATCCCTACTCATAGGGGGATGGATGCCTACCACTTCCACCACCCCTACTCAGGGGGGCCTGGATGCCTACCACTACCACCACCCCAACTCATGTGGGCCTGGATGCCTGTCACTACTACCATCCACACTCATAGGACGGGTAATGCATGACACAACCAGCATACTCCAACATAAGGAATGTCAGAAAAAGACATCACCCCAACATCATGACAAGCGTGTGTAGTCTGTGTCAAATGCCTACATCACTGATCATGACATTGAACATACAATGTGACCCCCTATAACATGTGTCACACATAAATGTGTGTGGCCTCCACAATGCAAGCAGACCATGACCACTGTGGCAATGGGGTCTAAACCCCCATCATCACAGTGACCAAAATGTAAGTGTGGGGTCCATAGTTGAAGCACATTTTGAACAATGTGGCAATGGGGTCTAAACCCCCATCATCACAGTGACCAAAATGTAAGTGTGGGGTCCATAGCTGAAGCCCAATTGAACATTGTGGCAATGGGGTCTAAACCCCCATCATCACAGTGACCAAAAGGTAAGTGTGGGGTCCATAGTTGAAGCACATTTTGAACATTGTGGCAATGGGGTCTAAACCCCCATCATCACAGTGAACAAAAGGTAAGTGTGGGGTATATAGTTGAAGCACATTTTGAACATTGTGGCAATTGGGTCTAAACCCCCATCATCACAGTGACCAAAAGGTAAGTGTTGTCATGGAAAAAGCTGCAACTGCCAAACAGCATGGATGATTCCTGGTCACACAACAACAAACACATCAGTGGCAAAGTAGTGGTTGTGTCCCATAGCAACATAGATTGGGTGAGGCAAACAGTGCAGTGCAAATAAAACATACTGTTGGCCATGTGCAGACAAACATCACCCATGGGGGCTGACATTGTCAACATTTATCAATTACACAATGACAGAAGTGACCATCATAATGCAGGCCCACATATCTGCACCAATGGACACACAAATGTAGATATCCTGTGGAGACTGTAGATGTGAGGTGAACAAATACCATACCATGGCAGCAATGGGACATACAAACCATGATTATTGTGCTGACTGATGACCTAGGAGTCCCAGGGACAGCAGGGGAAATCCTCCAAACAACATACAGCCAATGGCACACTAAAGATATGCCAATGCAGTGGTGCAGATGCACAAACACAAACAGGCAGCCTCTCACTGCATATCAAACACAACAGGTGATGGGGGGGTGTGCCAGTGTCCCCAGGCAACCACACAACACATGAGGAGGCCTGAATTCCAATTACACAGATGTGTATACAGTGCCATACAAAAGTAACTCATCGATCGGATTCCCCTATGTGGGCAATCAGGCATTGTTAGATGAGAGGGAGCCCAAATTACACTTGTCACACAAGCTTGTAGGAACAGCAACTAACACAGCAAGAGACAGACCCACCACAGCACTACCCCCAGGGACCCCACATTGTGGTGACACTAGCCTGCATGATAATCCCACTGTGATGACAAAGGTAGATGTCGTTCACACTGTGAACCACAGCCATGTGTCCTGAGCAACTAACTACCATCACACCTACACAAGCACAAATCAATCAGCACGGCCTGTCAGCCAAGGCCAATATGGAGGTAGGGGTCTAGCCGTGCAACAACTCACATTTGCACACACTCAACACCACACACCTTGATCTCCACCAATGTGAAGCAGTGATGCTCACATTGCACATGCACCCATGACAATCCCAGGGGTGGTGGTGGGAACTAAGGTGCGAAACCCATCACACATGGCCAGTCAACAAGACTCGTGAATGTCTGACACACTGCACAGTACGCCGTACATGGGCATGACGTGAAATCCACCCCAATCAATGGGATCCTGGCCACAGTCACACACCAATGGAGAAGCCAAGGTGACCCACAAAGAACACACATAGACAACTTCCAACATTGCAGCTCTGACCCTGAGGAGTGGCAGCAGTCACACACACAATGTGTCACAATCACTGAAAGCTACCACAAACTGTAAATTACATGACTTGTGTAACCAACAAGTGCCAAGGGGAATCCTGACTGTGTCCCATCTGCGTTTGCCCACATCCCCAGCCCTGACAACAAAAACAACTAGGGATGACAACCTGATGAACATTAGTTTGCCATGCACCCACATCCCAGAGAAACCAGGTCCAAGATGCTGGATGAACACAGGACAAATCAGCAAGCATCACAAACAGGAACATCCCTAGGGACACAGCCTGTGTAGGAAAAGGGAAGGGAACACACACAGACATGCTCACACAACACACAACACGGGCCCAGGCAATGTCACGGGATTACACCCTGCCATGAGGGCACTCCACTCCTGTGGAAGGTCCGCTGTGCCAAACCTTGTCTGTGCACGACTCAAACATGTCAGCAGAACACTCGGTCAGTGAGTCAACAACTACAACACACTGAAGGCTCTGCTCACATCAGCCTGGGTACGGGAGTGTCATGTCAGTCATCTGCATACACCCAAAACACGTGTCAAGCAAGTTGCACTGTATACACAGATGAGTCCTTCAACATTGATGTGCTAAACTGCATGTCCAGTGGAGATGGGCACACAGTCAGGGAAATAGAAACATTGAACAGTGGTAAGCCCACCAGATGTGCATCAGTGTAAGCCAAAGATGTTAATTCACAAATGCAAAACGTACATCCCTGTGTCAAATGCTGAACATTACACCCTCAGACTGCACCAAAGGATGCTATAGATCCAGACTACATTAGGACACATATCCCATGGACCACATGGAGTCCATCACAGCAACACTTCATTTTCCTGATCTGAACACTATTACAACTGCAAATGCATGATGATACTCATGAACATCATGTACATCCAAAGAAAAACCACAAGTAAACAAAAAGAGGCTTTATTCAGCAAATGTTCAACTAAAATTTTAAGTCCAAAAGAAACTAAGGCCAATGGCCAGTCCAAATACACAGTCCCAACAGGGTGATATGTGACAACTTGTCACCCATTGCTTGCCTGCACTGGTACGGACAGGGGACATCCCCCTCGGAGGGGCATACAAGGGGCAGGCCAGGCACCGCAGGGACAGGATCAGGGGATGCCAGAAGGAGGCAGTGAAGGGGTGGTGGGTGCAGGAGTGTCACCGGCAACTGCAGTGGAGGTGTCTGACTCAGTGGGGGCCGGCACCACTGTAGGGCACAAGTCAGATGGTGTGGGTGCTGCAACCACTGCAGTGGGCCGGTCAGATGGAGTGGACTGGGTCCCCACTGCAATGCCCGAGTCAGACAGGGTGGTTGTGGACTCCACTGCAGTGCATGGCTCCAAGGGAGTGGAAGGGGGGCAGATGAGGTGGGCAGGACAGAGGGGGGACCCGGTCTCCACACCAGTGGCACAAACAGGCAGAGCGTCTGGTTTGGGGGTGGAAGAGCAAGTGGTAGGGGGGAGGGCCTAAGCAGTTTGGGGATGCTGTATCGGTGTGTGGGGGAACCTGGGGCAGGGTGTGGCGGTGGAACCTGTGGAGTGGTGGCCTGGGGGATGGAGGAGAGAGAATGTGTGGTGGAGCTGCGTGGTGGTGGTGGGGTCTTGCCCTTTCTGATCCGGGGGGACTTTCGAATGGGGTCCTCAGTCTGCCTGTGCCTGGGGGAGGGTGTCCGGGTGTGAGGGGCACTCCCCTCTGTGTGTGGTGGTCGCCTCTTCCGCCTGGACTTCGTGTCAGATGTATCGGTGGGGAATAGGCCAAGCTCACAGAGGAAGAGCTTCTGGGAGGGGGGTTGCAGGTGAGGCAAGGGAAGGGGTTTTGGAGGGAGAGGTATCTGAGGACTGCGGAGTGCTCGTGATGTGTGTGTGTGTGTGTCTGGGCCCCATCCCCTGTGAGTGAGGTATCAGTCCCCTGACTGTGCGTGCGTGTGCGTCTGGATTTTGGCTTGTGTGTCTGTGTGCTGCTTGTGTCTGTGCTGGTGCGTGCCGGTGCCGGTGTGTGTGTGCTTGGGACAGGTAGGGTGCTGGGGATTGTGGATGGGGCAGAGGTAGGAGGGGTGAGGGACTGTTGCAGGAGGGACACTGCTACCGTCAGTGAGGAGGCCATGGACTGATTGGTCCAATGTAGGGCAGACATGCCAGATGACATGCCCTCCATGAATGATACCAGCTGTGTCAAAAGACCCGTGTGTGCATGGAGGACACTCAGCATTGATGTCTGCCCTACATGGATCTGTTTCAGCAAGTCCACAGACTCCACACTCAGGGAAGCAGGGAGGACAGAGGCAGGGGGTGCAGTGCCTGGCATGAAGGAGACACGCTCCCCTACACGGGAGCCTCCACGGACATGTGGGATGGGAGCAGATGGGAGGGTGGAGATGGTGGTGGTGGCGGGGACAGACTTGCTTGACGTTGCCTCTGGTCTGCTGACACCCGCCTCCACAAGGGAGTCCTCACTGGAAGTGCTGTTTTCCCCAGCCGAGGTGGTCGTAGCTGAGGTCTCCTCAGTGTGGCTCCCCTCAGCCTCCGTGCCACTGGGTCCCTCGGTCTCCCCTGCAGTGGACCCAGTCTGGCTCTGCCGCTCCTCCTGGTCCATGGAGCTGTCTCCTCCTGTGGCCGTGGATGTATCTGCAAACAATCAGGAACAATCAGGAACAAGAGCAACATTAGTCACCTGTACTGACCACACACACCACAGTAAGTACAGCACATCACAGAGCAAACCCTGCCATCATTTGCTAGACATTGCAATTAGTGCTGACACTGATTTGAAGAAGCCCATTGTCTGCCTGACAGTCAGTCATGCCACACATATCCTACCTGTCCATGCACCCATCTGTCTGCTGCCTGTTGTATGCGACTAATCATATGTGCACACATGCACCACATACACAGTTGTTGGACATCCAAGAGAACATATGGAAATGTGTCACTCCAAACACATGCCATCTCCTGCCACTTACTCAGTACATGTGTCAGGAAAAGTGATGGGCAAAGTCTCTGTTGATATGCGTGTTTTGGTTCCATCACCAGACACAATGATGTCCTCATGTCCTGATAGACAATGCGACAATGGTGTGCATGCAGGACACCACTGCTAGATCACCCTTTGCGATTGGCATGTCATGGCACAGGCCTGTATGGCCAGTCAGTCATAACTGTCTCCTGTCACAGGGGCAGTGCATACACACAACACTAGTCTGCACTGTGTCACAATCATGGAAGTTTTTGAAATGTAAGCCCTGTAGCTGACAGGTGCACATGTGCACCCCTGGCCACCCACATCATGAGGACTGAGATGGTCCCACGTCAATCAAATTAGACATTTGAGTGACTGCAAACACAAATCCATACACATGAGCACTTCACCGTCTGATGAGAATGAACCAAAGCTGCCTGCACCTCAATGTTTCATACAACATCGTGCACAGTCAAGGGATCAGAGACCTATGCATTAACCTATGTGCAGATCCCATAGTCACAACTCAGATGGCTGGCCACCCCAAATTGTTAAACACTCCAGGAGTCCAAATAGCAAGGCCACACCACGTTGACACAGAGGCATACACCTGAGTGCACTCTTCACAGTGCCCAATATGTATGCTGACACACGGGAGTGGGAGAACAGAGTGCCTTTGATGTACGGAGTAGGCATTACAGTCCTGGTCCATGTGCAACATGGTATTACCCTGAACACTAGGCAGGTGGCTATGCATGTGTCACACACATGATGTACATACTTCTGAGGCTCCTACCTTGGTCTCTGCAGCAGCATGGGTGTGTGGCACATACCCCAGACATGTGGTGAGTCAGAGTAGCAATTGGAACACACATCAAAGCCATACCCAGAGTACATGTCAGATCACAGGCATTGTGAGCGATTGTACCACCCATGCAGCCCACCACAAAGTTCATGTAACTGATGCTGTCCCCAACTTGAACCACAGGTAACTGCAAGTACACAGTACCCAAGTGACCTAAGTCACAGACTGTAAGGGCCACACCTGTGTATCAGATGAGGAGGGGGCATGACACAAGTGAGGGACATGAGTCCAGGACGACATGACAGTTGTACTGTGGAAGTGGAACCAGGCTAAAGGAGTGCATAGAGCATGTCAGTCATAGTACACAGTTGAGGCTAGCACTTACCCCCTCCTTGCTGCTGTCTGGCCTTCAGCTGCCCATCCAGGTCAGGGAAGACCACCGCCAGGATCCGGAGCTTGTGGGGGGTCAGGGTCCGGTGTCCGCCCCTCCTGCGAGGAGGCGACAGCTTCAGCTGGACCCATGCGATCCTCCGGGTCCAGCCACGAAGGTCCTGCCACCTCTTCTGGCAGTTGCGGATCCTGCGCCTGTAGACCCCCACCGATCGTACTGCCCGGACGATGGTCAGCCAGATCTCCTGCTTCTGGTGGGCATCAACCTGTGAGGATGACAAAGTGAAAAGGCCATTACTACACATGCAACATTTCCGTGCATCACACAGTTGGATATACATGTCTCAATGACAGGGGCATATGATCTACACAGGTAGTGCAACTATGGCTATGAACAGTTTGCCAGCAGTTACTAAATGGTATCATTGCCTGGGAAGTCAAGCCTTGTTGGAATGCACTGTTACTGCACTATACCTGTTCAGTGCATGTGACTACACACTTTGGGGGGTGACAACTACTCAGTGAGCATGCTAGCCACTGGTGTACACACTGTACGTCTTGCTAGTCAGACAACATGCACAATTAGTAAGGCAGTGGACAGCACACTCACCTGCTCCCCTGATTTCCCATACAGCTTGCTGTACTGTGGAAGGAGGCTGTCCAGCAGGGCCTGGTTCTCCTCAGTGCTGAAGGCTGGGGCTCTATCCACAGTACGTGCCATTGCAGTAGCCAGGGGATGCAGAGACAGCAGCAGTGGTGGTGGCAGATGTCGTCCTGGAGCATGTAGTGCAGGCAAGTGAGCTCTCAGGGGAACAGCCAGCATTATATGTGTGCTGCAGAGGCAGCTACTGTCCCATGTGTCCAAAGTGATAGGTCCAAGTCGTTTGCATCTTCTGAATCTGGCCAATCCATGGAATTGCACCACTTATACACGCCCACAGCATCCTTCAAAAGTTTAACTTCATGACACCCATGAATTTGCAACATTGTTGTGGGTGGCCAACTGAATTCACTGCATCCGACTCGTACAAGCTTCGAAAACGCGTCCGTTACCATGTCAGGCCATAGCCAATGTGTGCGCACCGATCGGACAATTGCTGTATGACGCGTATTTCGAAAAACAACACGCATCCGTCCACATCATATGCAATGGCCAATGCGTGCGCACTGATCGGTCCATTGCTGTATGACGCGTATTTCGAAAAACAACACGCATCCGTCCACATCATATGCAATGGCCAATGCGTGCGCACTAATCGGTCCATTGCTGTACGACGCGTATTTCGAAAAACAACACGCATCCGTTCACATCATATGCAATGGCCAAAGCGTGCGCACCGATCGGTCCATTGCTGTACGACGCGTATTTCGAAAAACAACATGCATCCGTCCACATCATATGCAATGGCCAATGCGTGCGCACCGATCTTTCCATTGCTGTACGACGCGTATTTCAAAAAACAACACGCATCCGTCCACATCATATGCAATGGCCAATGAGTGCGCACCGATCGGTCCATTGCTGTACGACGCGTATTTCGAAAAACAACACGCATCCGTCCACATCATATGCAATGGCCAATGCGTGCGCACCGATCAGTCCATTGCTGTACGACGCGTATTTCGAAAAACAACACGCATCCGTCCACATCATATGCAATGGCCAATGCGTGCACACCGGTCCATTGCTGTACGACGCGTCCCTGTACAAGTCACTCGCATATGTCACCATGGTTGTCACTGGTGAACGTATGCCAGCCACATTTACTTGCTAGGGACTCAGGGGCACACCTACAACACCACAGCCTGTCCACACTGTATCCTAAGGCATGTAAGGCTGCATTACCTGTGTGTGTATGGGGGTCAACATGTGTTTTTTTTGGTGGCACTTGGGGGCAGCCACTCCCAGGCTGTGCACGTGTTCATGGGGACAGAATCCTTTGTGTGTTGTGCACATGACCACTGTGATGTGCAACTGTTCAGTTCAGAGCATGTGGCATGGTCACATTTCCAGGTTGTGTATGTGTATGTCATGTCACATACACCCTGAGTCCCATGTGGGAAGGTATGTACGTCACAGGGTGACCCATTGCCACAATAGAGATGGCCCTCCACAGTCTGTGTGCATGTTGTGTTTCCGATGTCTCTGATTCCATGTGCACAATGGGAGACAGTCTCCACATCCATGTTGTTTGTGCATGGACTTTGATGTTGTGCGTGTGTGTGTCACAGACGTCCATGTCTGTCCTGCAGAGGCAACAGGGGCCACTACCTGTGGGAGTCATGGTTGTTCTGCTGACGTGTACATGATACGTCATGTCATGCCAGTGTCCATGTGGCAATACAGGGTCCCTGGGAATCTACCTGTCAATAAGCTGTGATGCCTGTGGCACATCTGTCCTCACATGTCACTGTGGTGTGTGTTTGGGACGTGACAGCAGTACATGGGTACTGTGACACAGCCTAATGATTTCCCATAGCACAACTTGGAACTTGTTGTCAACACATGTTGAACTGTGATGTTAGATGTTGGCTTGTAGGTGCCATATATGTCCATACAGAAGGGCACACACATCAGGTACTTGTGTCTCGTAATGATGTATCATGTGATATTGAGTATGGTCAATCCCACATATGTGGGGTGACTGACAATCTTTCTTTCTTCACCTATGCACTGCAGGGCACCAGCTGTCCATACACCATTCCCTGACCTTGCAACGATGGTTGAACGTGACTGTATCTGATGGTACCGCTTCAACAGGGCGCTGATTGAGGAATTGGCGGTGCGGTTGGCCCCACATTTGCAACCTGGCCGGCCATACCCTACGGCGCTGACCCCCAAGGTGAAGGTGATGGCAGCCCTACACTTCTTTGCCACCGGTACCTTTCAACACACTGTGGCATCTGCTGGTGGGATGTCACAGACCATGTTCAGCCGTGTGCTACGCGATGTTTTGGAAGCAATGTTGAGATACCTGAACCAGTACATCTATTTCCCTAAACGTCAACAACTCACTGATGTCAAGAGTGACTTATATGCCCTGGGGAGGATGCCACATGTCATTGGCTCCATTGATGGGACACATGTGGCTTTGGTACCACCACAGGCACATGAGCAGGCATACAGGAACAGGAAACATTACCATTCGATCAATGCTCTGGTGGTATGTCTTGCAGATATGAGCATCTCACATGTGTGTGCCTGTTTCCCCGGTTCTGCACACGATGCCTACGTGATGAGGAGTAGTCGCATCCCGAGGATGATGTCACAGATGCAGAACTAGCGTGCCTGGCTTGTCGGTGTGTACTGACTTTGTACCATTGTGTGTGTTCTGCAATGTTGTATTCCCCCTCTTTTCCAACTCAGCTAATGTGCAATTGTCTGTATGTAGGTGACTCTGGATACCCCAACATGCCGTGGATGCTGACACCCCTCAGGAACCCTGTGACACCAGCCCAGATGCGCTACAATGAGGCACATGGTCGGACCAGGAGAGTGATCGAGCGGACATTTGGTCTCCTGAAGAGCCGCTTTCGGTGCCTAGACAAGACAGGAGGGACCCTCCCATATGCCCCAGCAAAGGTGTGCAAGATTGTCATCGTCTGCTGCATGCTACACAACCTGGCAGTGCGGAAGGAACTGCCTCTCATCCTGGATGACGATGACCAACATCCGCCACCTGTGGAGGATCCTGGCCTGGGCCACGATGCCAGTGATGATGATGATGATGAGGGTGATGTCCGCACACAGCTCATCACCAACTTCTTCAGCTGAATGTGAGTATCCAGAGATGTCATGTCAATGATGTGAGTTTGCATGATATGTGTGGGTGGTGCTCTGGTGCTGTTTGAGTGTGGCCATGTGCTACTTGACTGGATGCGTGCAGCGATGTGTCCTTACAGGTAGTCTGTACTCCCCATCAGTGTTGACATGCTAACATGGTTTTGTGTAGGTATCTTGTGACATGTATTGGGCATGAGTATTGCAGTTCTGTCCTGTTCTTCAGTGCTTTTGACTGTGTGTCATGTCTGTCCTTCACAGGGTACTTTCAGAGTTGTTTGGTCAACTTGGATCCCCCGACACCATGATTCAGCTTTCAGGGTGGAAGCAGTCGTTTCCCTACAGGTGATGTGCCACACACCCCTGGACTTTATTTCTTCTACACTTGTTGACTGTGTGGCCACTGCCACGTGGGATTACCTTGCATTTGTAGTGGAAACAACATGTTACAAATGTGTAATAAACCTGTGCTTCACTTTGGGATGTGCGTTGTCTGTGGTCACACATCTGACTGACATTTGCTTACTGCACCTGTGGGCTAGTTAACACAGACTCTGAATAGGTGTGGTGTCTGTGCATTCCACTGTATTTCCTGGCAACATCAGTGTAGGCGATGAGTCAGATGGCCCTGGTGTCTATGTGTTGTGTAGCCCTAGTGGTGTGTCTCCCTCATATGTGTCACATCGCCATGACTCACATGTCGGTGTTGAACTTGCTGTAGCAGTTAGCATGCACAGTGTCATTTAGCAGATCATCATCTCCATGACAAAAACAACGTTGGAATCACAACAGAGGCAAGTATGGTGTATTAGTGAGTTTATTTACATACATGTGTGAGGATAGTGCACAGGATGGTGGGTGCTGTATATTGGTATTGGAATCCAAAGTTCCCAGATGAGTTGGAAGTGTTGGTAGCAGAAATGTCCTGAGTAAAGTCCACAGTCATTTGATACATTAGTCCAAATTAAACTCCCCATGTCATGTGGGAGAGTTGTGTTGCATTCGACAGGGTGAACAGTTTGCACACAAAGGAGAATTTTCAGAACAGGTGTTGGGTTCCTGGGGGATGTACATGGCCATCGGCCTCTCAGTTGTCCTTCCTCGGACGACCCCTCTTCTTTCTGGGGGGACCCTCACGTGCAGGCCGCTGCGGTGCAGAGGACTCTCCATCAGAGTCATCCTCCCTCCCTATGGCAGTTGCAGTTGTTGCGGCACCAGATGTTGTGGGCACACAGGGAGGTGTGGACATGTTGGTGCTAATCTGGCGGAGGCATGTCAATATGTCCCTCTGCGCCGCTGTCAGTTCTTCCAATGTGTCCCACTTGGACTCCATGCCAGACATGTGTGTCTCCACACGGGACATGTGTGTCTCCACACGGGACATGTGGGATTTCAAGTGGGCATGATGGACAGCCTGCTGCTGTTGAATGTCCTTGAGGATCCCCACTACCTGGCTGACCTCTCCGGTGCTATTCTGGTACGCATCAGCAATGCGTGCCAGTTGTGGGTCATCATGCAGTCCAGACCCCTCAGCAAACAGCGACCTCTGCCTACCACCCCTCCCACCACCCCTGGCCACACGTGCGGGAGCTGCGGTGGAATGCACAGGTGACCCTAGGCCCCCTTGGGGGTTGGTACTGGGGTTGTTGTCTGTTGCTTCACGGTGGGCTGGGGTCCCTGTGCTGTTGTCATTCAGTGTCGTTGGTCTGTCTGTGTCGGCGGGGGTGGTCTGTGTGTTGGCAGATGTTGGAGGAATGGGTGCAGGGGGTGCAGATGGTGGTCCTGCTGGTGCTGCATGATGACTCACACCGGAGGTGCCAGGTTGGTCTTCGCCATCCGATGAGGGCAGAGGCTGTTCCACACCAGAGAGCTCAGGGTCCCCCAGAGCCTGGGACAGGGACTCCTCCTCATCTGCTGCTGTGTCCCCATCATCACCTGTTTTTGGAAGAGACACACAATGTATGTTATGTTTCTGCAGGCATCAATGGTTCAAACACCTGACAGTTGTGACTGTACCTCTGGATGCGGCCCTGTACATTGCATTGTCCTAAGTTGTCACAGTCAGAGGTTGATATTGGTGTGGCTCATTGTCCTGCCAACCTGATGCATTTCAAAGTGGATGTTGAGGTGTGTGCATGACCAGCATTGATGGTATTTGGTTGACATCTGGACCTCCTTCTCCCCCCAGCCCAGTTATCCCACCATGAAGCATGCCACTCTTGCAGTGAGTGCAGGTTAACTCTCAGGATGTCAGTCAGTGGTGTCCTGCTGTTGGTTGGTGCCAAGTTCCCAGCAGGGCCTGGTACTCCCCACAACAGAGCACCATTGTCAGACATTTTTTAAATGACTTTTCACTCCCTGTGAGGTGTGCATGCTTCAGTGTGAGCTTGCTGGGCCATGTGGGTGGGGGATGTTGAGCTGTGACTACCACTCCCATCATGCTATTGCCTACACCCCCTTCCCAGCATGCCCATACTTCCTTCCTTTTGACTCTGCTTCCCTGTGGGGTAGTGTGCCTGTGCTGACAGGATGGCTGACAGTGTGGTCCTTTTGTTTGTTGGTGCACAGTTCCCAGCAGGGCCTTGGGCTCCCCACAGCTGAGGCCAGTGTCAGACATCTTTGAAGTGGCTTTTCACTCCCTGTGAGGTGTGCATGCTTCAGTGTGAGCTTGCTGGGCCATGTGGGTGGGGGATGTTGAGCTGTGACTACCACTCCCATCATGCTATTGCCTACACCCCCCTTCCCAGCATGCCCATACTTCCTTCCTTTTGAATCTGCTTCCCTGTGGGGTAGTGTGCCTGTGCTGACAGAATGGCTGACAGTGTGGTCCTGTTGTTTGTTGGTGCACAGTTCCCAGCAGGGCCTTGTGTTCCCCACAGCTGAGGCCAGTGTCAGACATCTTTGAAGTGGCTTTTCACTCCATGTGAGGTGTTCATGCTTCAGTGTGAGCTTGCTGGGCCATGTGGGTGGGGGATGTTGAGCTGTGACTACCACTCCCATCATGCTATTGCCTACACCCCCCTTCCCAGCATGCACATACTTCCTTCCTTTTGACTCTGCTTCCCTGTGGGGTAGTGTGCCTGTGCTGACAGGATGGCTGACAGTGTTGTCCTGGCGTTTGTTTGGCTACAAGTCCCAAAAGTGTCCCTGTGCGTCACACAGCATAACCCAGTGTGGTTGTTCTTTGTGGGATATTTAATTAGAGTGTGAGGCATTGCATTCTCCCAGGTGAGTTGTGTGGAGGTTGTGTTAAGGGGGTGTGTGAGAAAAGCTGCTGGTAACTATGGTCAGAGCTGTCAGTCCTCCTTCCCACCCAGCCAGATATCCCACCATGGAACGTGCTTCCATTGCAGGGCGTGCAAGTTGGCTTTCAGGATGTCAGTCAGTGGTGTCCTGCTGTTGGTTGTTGCACAGTTCCCAGCAGGGCCTTGTGCTCCCCACAGCAGTACCCAGTGTCAGCCATCTTGTCAGTTCTTTTCCACTCCCTGTGATGTGAGCATGGTTCAGAGTGGTGTTGATGGGCCAATTGTGAGGGTGACCAATATCTGTGACTACAACTCCCATCATGCTATTGGCTACACTCACTTCACCAGCATACACAGAATTCCTTCCTTTCAGTGAGCTTCCCTGTGAGGTGGTGTTCTAGTGGTTGCAAAATATCTGACTGTGTTTGTTGGTTAGATTTGTGCCACTGCCTTGCTCTATTTGTTGTTAGGTTTGTACATGTCATGACACAGTTACATATCACTATGAGATGGCATGTATTGTGTTTATCTGACTAACATACACATCTTGGGATGATTATCTTTTGATTGCTGTGGATTTGCTAAGGGTGCATGGTTTGACTATCCCCTTGACAGTGATGTGTGTGTATTGTCACACAATATTGGGTATATTGGTTGTGTACTCACCAGGCTCTGGGATGTTTGATAGTCCATATACGCTCACTGGTGGTAGGACGGCCCGCACCTTCTCCTCCCAGGGCCTGAGGTATACTGGTTTGGCAGGAGGGCCACTGCTGGTGCGCTGACTCAAGGCGTATTCCTTCTTGAGTAGGTCCTTGACCCTCCTGCGCACATCATACCACCTGTTCTGGATGTCTTCCTTTGTGCGCAAACATGGTGATTGTGCGTTCACCCTGTCGACGATCCTCTCCCACATCTTGGTTTTCTGCGACATGGGAGTCTGTTGGACCAATGTACCAAACAACTGTGGCTCTACCCTGAGGATCTCATCTACCAGGACTTCCAATTCACTGGCTAGGGACTTTGGATTCTTCTTTGGGGGCATGGTGATGGGTGGTGGTGGGGATTGATGTGTGTGTGAGTGTGCAAGTGAGGGTGGGTGAGTGTAGGTTTTGCTGGGTGTATGTGACGGTGCTATTTGGGAGGTGCTAATGGTGTGTGGCTTGTGTGATGGATGAGTTGTGAGTGTGTCTGTGCTTGCTGTCTGATGGTGTTCTGTGCTGGCAGGTCAGTTGAATTTGCAAAGGATCATGGTAGGGATTTGTGGCCTTTATATGGGTGGAGTTGGGGGTGTGTCCTTGTTCCATGTTTTTTTCCCCCTGTATTTATTGACTTTGTCATTGCTTGTTTGGCCCTTTTTTTGTATTTTTTCCTTTGTGTTTTTTAGGCATGTAGGAGACGTTCTTCTGACCGAGTAGGACGCTGCAGTTGGCTTGTGCGGGCTTCTCCGAGTCTTTCAAGCTGTGTTCCTGCTGGGTTTCATGTGCGTCGGTCGCGGAGTATTGGGTTGCTTCGGCTCGGTTTTGTATGCGTGTCGGTCGTACGGCTTGGGCTCCGTGCGACTCGGTCTGGTTTTACACGCATTGCATCGTACTGCGCGGGTCGGAGTTCGCGGGTACGTTTCTGTCGGGTTCATTCCTGGTGCGTGTCGGTCGGTTGGATAGCTGGTTTCCGTGCGGTTCGGTCGCTCGGCTTGTGTTCCGTACGAGTCGGTCGTGATTCACATGCATTTCATCGTACTACGCGGGTCGGGCAGCGCCGGTACGTGTCGGTCGGACAACATTCCCGTACCGAGTCGGTCGTTATGTTTTCCGGCTTGAATCGGAGTCGGCCCCATAGCCTCTGCATAAAAGAGAACAATTATTTTTTTATTTTATTTTTATTACTGTGTTTTATAGAGTGCGAACGTGACCCGTTAGGGTATCAGAGCACTGTACAGGCAACATAGCATTGTACAAAAGGTATAGAATCACCAGGTAAAAGAAAAAAAGAAAAAAAAACAGATAGTAGGGGCAGGATATAGGATACATAGAAAGACACGTATTTACAAATTACATATACAGTTACTCAAGATGAGATACGTATTTACAGATTACATTTACCATTACTCAAGACAAGAACCCAGGTTTCTAGGTCGGGTGATTAGGAAATCCGAGGGGAGGCAATAGGCAGACGTGGATCCGTGTCATAGTGGTGGTTGAGGGCAAATTTAAACGAGGAATTTGCTCATAAGGAAGGTCTTGGCGTACTTTTTGAAGCGGGCCAGGGAAGGGATTTTTCTGATGTCAGGTGGGAGAGAGTTCCATATTCTTGGAGCGGCTCCAGAGAAAGCCCGATTGTACGTTTTTTTTTTCCGAAAGCGTGCAGGTTGGAGCAAGAGGTCTCTGGCAGCCCGGAAGTTTCTGGTTCCTCCGAAAATCACAAGTTTCCGTGCAAGATATGCAGGGGAGTTTGAGTATAGAGCCTTGTGTGTGATGCATGCTAGCTTAAGCTGTATTCTTGCCTCAAAGGGAAGCCAGTTCAAAGCTTTCAGATGTGGGGAGATGTGGTCGAATTTCCTTGTGCCGGTAAGTAGTCTGGCTGCCGCATTGAGGCAGGCTTTTAAAGGTGCCAGGGAGATCTTGGGTGAACCTGAGAGGGTAGAGCAGCCATATTCCAGTCTAGAGATGACGAGTGCTTGGACAGCTATTTTCAAGTCAGGAGCATCAAGGAATGGATTCAGTTTCCTAAGGTAGCTCAGGTGGAATCTGGCTGCTTTGGCCATTGAGTTGATATGGTCCCGCATGTTCAGATTGCTGTCAAGGGTAATTCCCAGGGATTTGGCCGAGTCCATGATGGTCGGTGGGCAATTTAAGGCTGTGATAGCGTTAATCCATGTTTGGATCTCGTGGTTGGTATTAGGAGGGGAAATTAGGAGAAATTCAGTTTTCTTAGCGTTGAGTTTGAGATGATTGGAGGCGAGCCATTGGACAGTGAGTTTCAGGGCTTCGTTCAGGGAGAGAATCTCTTCGAGAGATGAGGTTTTGATGTAGATCTGAGTGTCATCAGCATACATATGGAAGGAGATATTTGCAGTGCGTAGCACTTCGGCAAGCGGTTCTAGGTAAAGGTTGAAGAGGGTGGGGGACAGGGTAGAACCTTGAGGGACTCCAACCGTGACCGGGGAGGGTGCAGATAGGTTGCCGTTGATTAGGAATCTCTGTGATCGGTTGTGGAGGAAGGACCTAAACCATTCTAGGACAGTGCCATCCAATCCCATCCTGAGTTTGAGGCGTTCAAGTAGCTTTTCATGGTTGACCGTGTCGAAGGCCGAAGATAGATCTAGGAGGATTAGGAGACATGTTTTGCCTTGGTCAAGGGCTTGGAGGGCATCATCAACGATGTGGAACATGGTGGTTTCAGTGCTGTGCCCAGGTCTAAATCCGGATTGGAAGTCGTCGAGTAGGTGGAAGTTGTTGATGTGTTGACTTAGCTGCTGTTGCACACACTTCTCCAGCACTTTGGCTATGATTCTCCATCTTTAATTTTGAGTGTGAAGGGCACATGGGATTATTTGCAGTAGGGCATACAGGAACTTAAAAAGTAGGTAGAGTAGCCACTGGAAACTTTTACCCCATTGATTAAGGAATAGTCATGATCTACCCTCATCCACTAGCTACTACCATCCATGAAGGTGGCACCCCAAGGCATGATACTCAGAACACATGCTTGAGCTACAGAAGAACAGAAGAAGACTGGACCTACAAAGATGTGGACTCAAGGTGTCAGTTGGCTAACCTCCTATGTGGCTACAGGGACACAACAAACTGCAAGAGGCCTTTTCCCTGAAGTGCTCAGCTGACTACAGGCAATTGCACCTGGGCTTGACTTCGCTGCTGGGTTCTAAATTACATTTTTGAGAGTGTCTAAGTGCCTTTCTCTGTGCTCAAAGGGGCCTTAGAAGTGTACTCCTGTGGGTGTTTGGGCAACAGAAGAAAATTAGGAAACTTTTGAAAATGTTTCCTCCTGAGCTCCAGACCTTCAGGTTTACCCACCAGAAAAATCGGACAACTTGTTGGGTTGAATTTCAGCTTTATCCCAATCAAAGGACCCCACAGCACCAGAAAAATGACTAAAGACCATTCAGCAGGAAATCTATAAAACTCCAGAAAGCCAGCAGACCCTCCTGCTTCAGGTATCTGGTCTTCGTTTCTTCTCAAAAACTTAAAAAGGGCCTTTCTGCTTTTTCTCCCAAAAAAGTGACAAATTCCTTGTCTTAAATGCAATTTTTTGCTTTATAGACTTTTACCGGGCCCGATCCACTTGATCTATCTGACCTGGTTCCATTGCAGTTGGCCTCAAATCATGCCTAGGTCTGTACTGTTTTCATAGACTGACATTTGTTACTAGTGCTTACTGGTTTTTGATGCTATTTTTACTTTAACTTTTTTTTAAATCATATCACTAGTTCCTCTTTTATAGATTTCTGTCATTTTGTTTTGCACATCATACACTCTTTTTCTAATTCAGATTGGAATTTGTATTGTTTGATGTTTTGACTTTATTACTGTTTTAGTAGTGCCTTACATGTTGCCCTAGGTTAATCTTGTCTGCTCTGTACCATAGCTACCAGCTGGATCTTGGGTTAAGTGAATTACGTTGAGGGTTCACCCTGACAAGGTGTATTATTATTCCTTGAAGTGGGCAGTCACCCACCCAGATGAAAACACAATGGGGCTGATTATGATGTCAGTGGGACCGCCACCGACGGGCCGTCTGTGGCTGGACCACCGACAGACAATCCATTGGTCCGACGGCCGCATTAGGATGCAGGCAGTCAGACCGAAACCATCGGAGGAGAAGGCTGCCACCTCCAACAGTATCTTCGATCCTGTTGGGGTGGCGGTTGGACTCATATCCCTCGAAGGATGTGGTGCTGAGGCAGGCACTGCCCTCAGAATTACGATATCTATTTTCCACAGCCTTTTTATGATGGCCCCACCTCCATGAAAAAGCTGTCGGAAAAGGACTTTGGGGGCTCCACTTCAAAGTGCCCCAGGGGGCACGTGTAGCACCCCCATGCATATCTATGCACCATGTGCCATGTACCACATGGTGCATGGAACACTGTGCATGGATATGCACAAGGTGCACTCTACCACTGTGGATTGTGCTGCAGCCCTTTTCCTGGCCTGCAGCACAAGCTGCAGTGTTAGAGAGCACTTTTCCATCCACCACCATGGCGGTCAAATCATAATTGTGCAGTTGGACCGCCACCTGCCTGTCGGGCGGTCCCCAGACCGCCGTGATGGCAGGCAGCGGTCTGACCGTCCGGCATCGTAATGATGCCAAATGCTTTCTATGCAGGAATACTGACTAATATAACATTCACTATGTTTTAATTTGTGGACGACATTCATGCTATTGTTTCGATTATTTAGATTTTTGCTTTTAGTGGAGAGTTTACAAAGTTGTTTTTAATGTATGTCATTGTTTCTGGAATAGATGTTTTCTATGTAGTGCTAGCACTTGACTGTCTTTCAAGACATGAAATACCTTTTGAAGTCCGTTACTTGACCTCTGCTAGTGACCTGCTTGCTTTTTAGTTCCCTGCTCTGTATCTAGGTGTGGTGTATTTCTTCAACTAGAAAGGTTAGTGGTCTCAATATTTTTCTGTTTGTCCTGTGACTCTTTCATGTCCTCAAAGTGTGGTTAATCTTAGAGCGTACAAAACTTGGGACTACAGAAGAAAACATGGAGCAAAGGGATGTCATTTCCTAGTCAAGGGTTGATACAGGAGTCTTGATCTAAGGCATTTGGACACTTGCACATTCAGTGCACAGGTGTGCCACAAAATGGTTGGGGTGAATTATACTTGCGACACACTTGTAGGCACATACAATATGTTGGAGTTTGCATAGGAGATTAATCAAATGCAGCGCAGACTATTGAGTACACTTAGGCCTAGATTCAGAGTTTGGTCTTTTATCACACCGGATAGATAACAATACCTTGGTGTATGTTTTTTATTGGGTATGATCAATGGCACCTAATATGTGTTTCTGGGGATTAATGTGCAGATATTGGTGATTATCGCACACAAACTCCTCATTGTGCAGTAAATACTGAATGCCTTTCCCCTGTCAAATTCTGCAGGTTTGACCTGCTGAAATTTTATTATGGGTGCAATATTTATCCAGGTAATTACCAAGTGCAGTTAATACCACCCAACGCATGAAGACAGTGAGTACACTTAGTGCATGACAGACTGCAGGAAACTGAAGGAAAGAAGGCATTGGCCATTAACAGTGTCAGTTAGACTTAGTCAGTTGCAAAACTGGATGGCAATTATATTTATGCCTAGCATTGCTCTTCCAGTGATTACAAGCTGAATGCAAGTCATGCTTGCTTAAGCAATACACTCAAGTTTATAACTAGCCTTTATCTTAAGGCCAATGTGAGAGTGAAATGCTTAAAATATGAAAATAACAAAATAACATATGTAACACTTGTGAAAACTCTGTTTGCTCTTCTTATTCACCTTGTTTTGGTCCAAAGAGTAGATTGTAGGGGAGTAGGCAGCGCGCGCGAAGCAAGATGGCCGCCGCGCTTTAAGCTCCGTCCTCACCTGCCTTATCGACGATCTTTTCCCGACGAAAGGGGAATCGTTTTGACCTCATCTTCACCCCAGCTGCTCCTTATTGCTTGGCGGAGACGACAGGCTGAATTCCAGAAGTCTGGTGCCTTCGTGTGCAGCGCGGTAGGCACATTTCATTTCTCCTCAGAAAGGGCTATTGTTGTCTGCAGTGCTCTCTGTGAGCTGTGAGGAGGCGGGCATATCTTCCTTTGGCACCTCCTCCCTTCAGAAGCCTTCCATCCCCTTAAAGGGATTTTTCAGCCTCTTGGTTTGCTTTAACTCCTCTTTTTCACAAGTTTAAAGGGATTTTTTCCTTTTTATTCATTGAAGCTTTATTGAAACTTCGTTCAGGACTTTCTGGATCTGTCTTTTCTTCATTAATTTCAACATTTTGCCAGGAAAGCCATAGCATACTTCAAAGTCTCTGCTATTTGTTTTGTACTTTATTTACTGTCACTTGCCTGCTCTCTATTTAACAGTATGGAGTCCAAAATGGTGTCAAATAAGCGTAAACAAGCTGTTTCACCTCCTCCTACCAAATCTAAAGCTATTGATTCACAAGATAATTCATTGTCAAAAACTTTGGAAGAAATTCAAGCTATTCATATAAATACTGACACAATTTCTTCAGATATTAAAAATATTCAGAGAGATATGGCTTCACTATCTATGAAAGTCGCAGATAATGAGATAAAAATTTGTGACAATACCAAAGCTATTACAAATATGGCTCCACTTATTCCTCAGGTTGCTTCTCTCCAACGCTCATTACTTGACTTGGAAAATAGAAATAGACAATACAACCTACGCATATTTAATGTCCCAGAGGGAGTTGAGGGACAAAGTTGTCGTCTTTTCTTGGAAAACCTTCTACCTAAACTTTTAAATGTCAAATTTCCAGAACGTTTTGAGATTGATAAAGCTCACAGAATACCCTATATTCGTAAACCTCACCAAGTCAAACCGAGACAAATCATATTTAAAGTTCTGAGGCATCATCACCTCCTACTCTTACGAAAGGCTGCCCGAGAGATCCCTTCTCTCCTAATTGAACGAAATAAAGTCTTTATTCACCAGGATTTTGCAAAGGAAACAGTTCAAATAAGACGCCAATTTTCGGATTTGAGGCCTCGTCTACGAGAAGCTGGATACAAGTATGGCCTCTTTGATCCTTCGGTTATGCACATCTGGAAAAATGATGTCTCCAAGTCTTTTTCAGCTCCTTCAGACTTAATAAGATTCATGGACCAGCATGATCCTATTCTCATGGACTCTCAACCATCTGGTTCTACAGGCTAACATTTCCTCCCCTTATTAAAGGATGTTACTCTTTTTTCTATAGCAGGTGCACATAAAGTGGTTTTCTTGCTGTGTACCTCCGTCTCCAATGTTCTATTGGTATGAGATCCTGGAGATTGACCTCTTTATATGTTGTATGTCTTTTTTATGTGGGCTACTTACTTTCTTTTATCCTTTTCTACTACTTATAGGGTAATATGTCTAGGCCACAAAAGCTAGTAGTTGCTTCATTAAATGTGAAGGGTTTGAGGCACCCAGTTAAAAGACGAAATTTTTTAGAATATCTGAAAAAATCTAATGTAGATATTTGTTTTTTACAAGAAACGCATGTGGATGATAAACTGTTACATACTATGTCCAAGGGTTGGGTAGGGCTTATAGTTTCATCTCCTGCTGCAAAACGTAAAAATGGTGTAGCTATACCTTTCTCTCATAGAGCTCATGTACAAATATTATTTCATCACCATGACTCAGATGGTAGATTTGTTTATGCTCAAGTTAAAATTGACAAACTAATCTGTCAATATATACGCTCCTACATCTGATGATCCTGCCTTTTGGTCATACGTTTCTGCTGAAATACTCAAAATTGGTAACATGTCCCTTATAGTGGGTGGTGATTTTAATCTCATCAGAGATCCTTTGTTGGACCGTTCTTCTGTATTTAAATTTCGGCCTAACAAAGCGTTCTTTGCTTTCAAATCTTTTCTTTCTGTTACTAAATTGGTTGATTTTTGGAGATTGGAACATCCTACGGACAAAGAATTTACTTTTTATTCTAATGCACATTCTTCTTTTTCTAGGATTGATTACCTATTGACTTCACATAATCTATGCCACATGATTAGTGAGTCAGTTATACACCCTATTACAGTTTCTGACCATGCTCTAATTTCCTTTTCCTAATGTATTTCTGACCCTCACACTCCTAATAAAAGATGGAGACTGAACTCTGAAGTAGTTCTTAATCCAACTAATTCTAAAAAATTGCTTCAGTTATTAGTGATTATTTTTTTAATAACAATCCATGCGATACTTCCAAAGTTATTCATTGGGATGCTTTTAAAGCTTATATTCGAGGAGTTTCAATTTCTATTATGGCGCATGAGAATAAATCATTTTACTCCCACCTCTCCAAATTAGAGAAGCATATTGCAACTGTGGAAAGACTTTTCATTTCATCTAGAGACCCGCAATATAAGTCCCAACTTCCGAAATATAAATACGAATATAATTGCATGCTTAGTAAAAGAGCAGGTTTACTTATTTCGAAAGAAAATCAAACTTTCATTTTAACTCTAACAAATCTGGCCGACTATTAGCTAACTATATACGCATCAAGTGAGACAGAATTCAAATCCCGGCCATCAAAACAAATAATGGTAACTTATTGACAGATGTTGAGGAAATACTGAAAGAGTTCCTATCCTTCTACTCCTCCTTATACCATGAACCTCTAGCCCCTCATAATAATGTCATCATTGAGTTCCTTAATTCTTGTCAACTGCCTCAGATTTCCAACGCTGATAGATTAACTTTAGAAAATCCCATTGACATTCAAGAGATAATTACAGCTATTAGTGCACTAAACTCCAATAAAACACCTGGCCCTGATGGTATTCCGGCTGAATTCTATAAATGTTATCAAGACCAATTATCTCCTATCCTACTTTCTCTTTTTACAGACTTTCAGCGTACTTCCATGATGGGGGATCTTTTAATGAAGCCACTATCATTGTCCTCCCCAAGCCTAATAAAGATCCTACTTTAGTATCAAATTATCGTCCCATATCTCTAATTAATCAGGACTGTAAAATATATGCCAAACTTTTAGCAAATAGATTATCTCCCTTGCTTTCCAACATTATTCAACCTGATCAGACTGGCTTCATGAAAGGTAGACTGTCAGCCCATAACACTCGACTGCTTTGTCATGCCTTGTCTCTTGCTAAAGACACCAGCTGTCCAATTGGTGTAATGGCATTTGACAAGGTTAACTGGCAATTTTTATTTAAAACTCTAGAAGTATTTTGGTTTGGGCCTATTTTTATTAATATGATTAAAGCATTGTATTCTGCTCCCTCAGCCTCCATTTGTGTCAATGGTGCATGTTCTTCTTCATTCCGTTTATATAGAGGCACTCGCCAAGGGTGTCCACTATCTCCTTTGCTTTTTCTTATTGCTATAGAGTCCCTTTTATGTTCTTTCCGCATCAGTGATAAATACACAGGTGTTATTTTGGAAAATACTAACATTAAAATTTCTGCATACGCTGATGATGTATTATTATATGTTACTGATCCCCTTACCACTGTACCTATTATTTTCAATATCATTCATAAGTATGCTGGTGTTTCTGGTTATTCCCTGAATACTAATAAGACAGAGTTTAAATGTCTTTTGTAATTCTACAATTTTAGCAAACACCGATTTAGGGGGTGATTAGGATGGCGGGCAGACTTTGGTCCGCCCGCCATCCTCGCGGTTCTGGGACCGGCCGTCAGACGTGCGGCGGTCCCGCAACGCTAATTAGGATGCGACCGCCACCCTGGCGGTCGCATTCCGCATATTTGACATTGCGGTGGGTGCTGCTTACAGCAGCACCCGCAGCAATGCCAAATTACCATGTTGTGCTTTGCAATGCACAACGTGGCAGGCACCGCTCGGTGCCTGCCACCCTGTGCATGGCAAGTGCAGCCCCCCACCCCCCTGGGGGCCCACAACGGGCCCCCAAATCGATTCCCTGCCAGCCTTTCCATGGCAGCCTTGCCGCCATGGAAAGGCCTTAAAAGCCATACATCCTAATATAAATGGCGGTGCCTGCTAGGCACCGCCACCATATTAGGCCCCTTGCCGACCGGTGGAAAAGCGGCGGACGCACTTTTTGTCCGCCGCGGTACCCCCGCCATTATAATATGGCGGGGGTAAATCGGGTGGAGATGGCGGGCGGATCGCCACCGCCTGGCTGGCGATGGCGATCCGCCCGCCATCCTAATCACCCCCATAGTGTGGTCTCCAAAAAAACTCAAATACTTGGGTGTAACATATACTGATTCGGTTAAAAGTACAGTTGATACCAATTGTTCCACAATTTTCGCTAGTACCAAAGAGAAACTGGATAGATGGTCTAATCTTCATTTAAATTGGTGGGGTCGGATTGAGGCAATTAAAATTTCTATAACTCTACAAGTTCTTTACTTGTTGTCCATGATACCCTTTTCTTTCCCATCTACTTTTTATGTTAAATTATATAAAATATTTACTAAGTTCATCTGGAATAATAAACCTGCACGAATTAGTCTCAATTGCCCAAATGTGACGGTGGGGTTGGTCTTCCAGATTTAAAAAAATATAATTTTGCATTTCTTGTGGCACAATGTTCGTTATGGTTTCATACTATTTCTCTTTCTAATGCACCCAAATGGTTTATCTTGGAGAATAATATTTTGGCTCCATATTCATTACCTGCATTCCCTACTATGGCAAAAGGTTCATTTGGCAAACGATCCCCCATTATTGCAAACTCAAAACTTGCCCTTTTATCATTTGATGCTAGTTTTTCTATTTCCATTACATCCACTAAAAGGTTTCTCTTTGGTTCAATCCCAAACTCCAATATCATAAACATATTTCTTTTTGGAATTTATGGATTGCTGCTGGTATTTTTCTTGTTGCTGATATATGTCAATATGATATGTTTTACTCATTTGATGCTATTCAAGCTAAATATAACTTACCTTTATCTGATTTTTCCAAATACATTACTATTTAACACTGTTCTTAATGCTTATCCGCAACTGCTTTCTATGTCTCAGTCCTCTGGTATGGAGTTTTGTATTAATGTGTTCAGTCATACAGGACATATAGCCTCTAAAGTCTATAAAAAACTTTCTACTCCTAATTCCTCCTTCCTACATCTTAATCAAAAATGGTCACCATACATAAATATTCAACCCCCTATTGTGTCCTGGAAGGATATTTGGAAGTCCAACACTGCTAGTTATCTCCCGGCTGCTCTCATACAAACTAATATTTATCTGCTTTACCAATGCTTTTGGTCTCCGGACAAATTATTTAAAGCTAAACTTCTGGACACTCCAAACTGTTGGCATTGTAATTCTGCAACTGGTGATTTACAACAGCTATTTTCATCAGTTCTTGTCAGACATATGGAATATTATAACTCGGATCCTTAAGATCCAAACAGCTTTGTCTTTCCATATTCTAATCCTTAAATCCTCTCTCCTTAATTCTACATTATCCCCTATGGATTGTAAACGTTTAGACTTCCTTATTTCTACGACAATCAAATCTGTCACTTCTAATTGGAAAAATGCTACATTACTTTCAGTTAATGCATGGTGGGAATGGATTATTTTTCTTAGACGTGGGCAATGCTCATTTCCACGTTCTCCAACGATTCATCTCTTTCCAGGTCTAACATGTGGTCCAGTCTTGATTCTTAAATTATTGCATGTTCTTCAATTTAAAGCTCGTATTTTAGTTTTTACCAGTCAATATACGTTCAATGTAGCCCTTTTTTGTTTATATTATCATTTATATCTCTTATGTAAGTAATAGTCTTCTTATAGGTATTATATTTAGATGCAAATGGATGTTTATATTCCTTGTATTTGCAATGTGTTCCTATACTTCACTGTTCTTGTATTGTGTTTCATATCTATGAAAAATTCATTTAATAAAACATTTTGAACACAAAGAGTGGATTGGATGCTAACACACACACGATACTCCAATGAAATGTATTTAAGCTACAATGTTTTCTACACAATTTTTAAACTAGTCTCTTAATAGGATCCAAAGGGCCTCATTACGAGTGTTACATTATTTGTTAAGCTAAAATTACCCAGGAATACATTAATACAGCACAGTCTGTTTTTTAAAGGTGCAATTTTACCTCTGCATTCTGTACATCTCATGTATGTGTACAGAGTAATGCAGTAATACCTCAGATTTTCACCTACTCTCAGCTGCAAAAAGTTGAATCTTGTGGATTTTTCCCATGCAAAATGTCAGCATTACCTGGTGAAATTTCAACAGTGCAAAATATGTGCATGACTTCTGATGTCAAATCAGACCACAATATCATAAATGTGCAATACGACTGTCGGAAATTGGGCTACAAATCTGTGAGGCAGTATACCATACAAACCTAATAAACCTAATCTAGTTATGACAGTACACAGTTCTGACAGAATCACGACTGAAACTATGGTAGCTATGCCACAAGCATCAGATAATTCACAGAGAAGTGTGTGTTAAGGTCACGTAGTACCAAGAATTTTAGAGTAAAGAACACATCACAGTCCAGTAACCAAACCAACTTAACAAATTCAAAAGTATTTAGACCTGCCAGCCTAAGCGTGGTCTTCTCCCAAAGTTTTTGCCTTTCTCCTCTGTTTTTGCCGGACTCATTTTTCTTGGCCATAGGACTCTGTGCACTGTACTACTTCTAGCCAGTGCAAAAGTGCCTGTGTTCTATCCTTTAAACATAGTACAATTGGCACATTTAATGCACTTGAGATTCCCTAGTAATGTGGTCCTACATGTACCCAGGGCATGTACATTGAATGCTACTGGTGGGCCTACAGAACTCATTGTGCTACCCACATTAGTAGCCTTTGAAACATGTCTTAGGCCATTGCAGTCTGTGTGTGCAGTTTTAAACTGCCATTTTGACCTAGCAAAATAAATATTTTGCCAGACCTAAACCTTCTTTTTTAATACATAAAAGTCACCCCTAAGTTAGTCCTTAAGCAGCCCATAGGCCAGGTGCAGTTTATCTAAAATGTTGGACATGTAATTTTAAATTGTACATGTTCTGGTAGTGAAAAACTCTTGAATTTGTTTTTCACTACTGCAAGGCCTACCACTCCCATAGGATAACATTGTGTTACCTTATTACATTTAATAAGTGCTGACACAATTGGGAGCAAGTGAGAATGTCAAGTTTGGTGTCTAAAGAATTGCAATTTAAAGCCCTCTTAAGCTGGATTTTAAGTCACATTTCTAAAAATGCAAATTTTAGAATGTTAGCATTTTCCTGTCCCAACCATTTGGTGTCTGCAGCCTGTACCATGGGTCACATGACTAGGTGTAGATGGCAGTTGGTCTCTGTGGATTGCTCCCACACAGTGAGACAAAGGAGAATAGGTGTTGGCAGAATGGGCAATCTCTAACTTGATGAGGGGAGGAGCTGTCAACTACCACACCTGCATATCACAAAGGCTCTCCCTTATCAAACTCACAAAGGGTTTGACACTAGTCCTTTGTAACCCCAGACATGCTGGGGCCAGGGCAGGGATGCACCTCTGTGATGGTAACCTGCAGAACCTTTTCCTACTTCAAAGTGGGTAACAAATATAAATATTGGACCCTCAGACCCAACTCTTCAGTACATCTCTGGACCTGTGGAAGACTCAGAAGGATTGCTGTGCTGCTCCGCAAGAAGGACTGCCATTATTTTGCCCAGCTGCCCTGCTACCTGAGTAAAATGACTGGGCCTGCATCTTGATCCCAGGACTGTCAGATTGACTCTAATATCTAGGTGGCTGGCCTTTTAAACAGAGCCTCAGGGACAGAAAAGGCTCCAATCACCTTGAACTAAGAACATGGACTCTGTCTGCTGAAAATTTGTCCCTAAGCGGTGCCACCCCAGTTTCGGATCCTTGGAAGTGGGCCTGAATATGTTGCCTGCCAGCTGTGGTCCTGTAGTCGGAACCAATGCAGCACGACACATCTTCCCTCAGGAACCACTTCAGAACCACCACATCCCCAATGCTGGACCCCACGTCGCAGCCAGCAATCTCCTCGGAACCGCTGCTGCGCAACACAACCTCGATACAGGCATTTGCATCCCAAGTCCCTCGTCAATGGCATCCTCAATGATGATGCAGGTCAACATAACGCAGCCCCGCAGCTTCATCAGAACAACCTGTGTAAGACGCTTCTTTGCTGCAGGACTTCACATTGCAAGCCCCTCATCAATGGCATCCTCAACGACGATGCAGGACTTTGCAACGCAGCCTCAAAGATCCTTAGAACTTCCTGACATGGGATCTCTCAATGCTCCACAACCAGGATTTTAGGTACTTTGTTCAGTGGGACTAACTTGGTCCCTGTAACTGGCTCACACTTCATCGTGGTCAGCCTGCACTTGTGACTTTGTCAGAGTCCGGCGTGACTCTAGCCACTATTTTTACTTATATCTTTAAAATTGCATATCTCTCGTTCTAGTGATTGGATTTTTGTTGTTTGTGCTCTCAAATAATGTAACAAATTGTACTCTATTTTCCAAAATTGGTGCAGGGTTTTTTGTGTTGTATTTTCCCTTTATTACTGTTTGAAGGGCTCCAGGAATACTTTACACATTGCCTCTAAGCTAAGCCTGACTGCTTTTGTGCCAAGCTACCAAAGGGCTGATCACAGGTTATTTTGGAGGTTTGCTTGTGTCTCACCCTGACAGAGATTGTGGTTGCTCAACCAGTAACCCAATTTCTAACAAGAAGAGGTTTTTAAGTAAAAGTACACCTAGATCATTAAAATAGGATAAGGGGAACTAGAGATAGGAATTTTTAAAATATTACGGCTAAAAGCACCTAGGAAAAGTAACGTTGCAATGAAAAACAACAGCTCACAGATAACCAGAACTTAGGCATGATTTCAGTCCAACCAGGATGGAGCAGGGATCAGATACATCAAGCAGATCTTCTTTGTCAAAATTATCAATTTTGACTCAGATTCTGAAAAGGAAGTCAAAAACTTCCAACGCTATAACAAGCATAAGGAAGCGCAATTTATAATAATGAAGGACAGTTTCATCATAAATATTGAGGACAGGCAATATAAAAAATTTCTGGTGGATTTAATAATTCTTTGTTCCCATAAGTCAGCATAAAGCGTAAGGCACCTGCCATATCAAAAACAGTGAACACGCGTTTCAAGGACTTTGTCACTCCAGTAAGTTAACAACAATATTGAATGTTAAGTATGTCAATGATAAAAGCATGGCATACTCATACAGTTAAGGCTAAGATTGGGACACCAAAATTGAAATAGGAGAATCCGTGGTCAAGTATAGAAGTGATGTGCTCCAAAAAGTGGTATTGGATTAAAAAGTCAAGAAAACTGTGTAGATGGTTAAAGCTTCATGATCGACCAATCCTTGAATGCTAAAAACCCTTTCTACATCTAAACTCTACCCATTGCTGAACTCTTAAAAACCCTCAACACCCTAAACTCCACCCATTCCTAAACCTTAAATCTCTTTCTGGCCATAAACCCCACTCATCCCTGAACACTATAACACTAAAACCCTCACCACCCCTAAACTCTAAGCATTCCATCACCTTTAAACTGCACCCATACCTGAACCTTAATAACACCTCACAGCCATACCTCCTTTATCTGTGAACCCTAGAAAACCCTTACCACCTCTAATTTCCACTGTAGGAAAGTGCCCCTTTTTGCATGGCCCCCCACTTTTTGCCTGGCATCTGATGCAACCTGACTTGATGTGCCCTGGGTCCCTGCCAATCAGACACTCCGGTTGTCAGTCGGGTTGTCAGTCCATTAAATAAGAAACTAATCCGATTAATTCGGTCACCGGACCAACAAGGAACTTATTACCTTTGACATATGCTGTGCTGCCCACTTTTGAATAAATGATACCTGGTGGCACATCACCTTCCTGGACCATGAGAAGGTCCCGTATTTTCTTTTGACTGGAGCCATCAGCCCATATCCAAGTATTCGAGTTTTCCCCAAACGTTAATCAACGGTGGGATTCTGTCCTGATGAAGATCCCCCTGCAAGGTTCAAGTGGCCCCTCCACCCCTTAGGGGTCGAATGTCGACATTTCAATATCTATCTACCTGGACTGGGAATTTCCTCCACATCTAGATAACACAGAATTTTTATGATTGTATCTACTAAGGGGCCGATTCCGATCTTGGCCGGTAGGGCTCCGAATCGGATTCGGCATAACTGGATCCGATTCGGAGCCCTATTTCCCGACCGATTCGTACGCGCGTCCGGACGAGCGAGTACGATGTGAAATCGCCGACCGACTCGTTCGGGCGTCCCAACCGCTCCGACCGACTCGTTCCCGGGTCTAACCGCACCGACCGACTCGCTCGGACACGACTCGCACCGCGCAATGGAGACGGTCCCCGGCCGGGTAAGTACGATGCGCGCCGCGAGCAGTCCGAACGACACGCGCCGTCCGGCTCGAAAGAGCAGTCGGAGCCGTACTTCGGGAGTCCGTGTCGGACCCCCCTGTATGCGTAGCCGCGCGAGTCGCACACAGGGGGGACCCATGGGTCCCCCTACCTGTGCGTGTACGGCGTGAGTCGCTCGCCACGTACCCGCTGTAGGGGCGCCTTGTTCGCCTCGCACCCATTGAGGCAATGGGAGCCCGCGTACGCGTTGTACGACCGGGTCCCATTGACTTCAATGGGAGTCCGACCGACTCGAGTACGATAGCATACGGACGCATCGTACTCGTTCGGTCGGGCTGCACGGGTCCGATTCGGTCGGAAATCTCTCCGGGTCCGGCTCGGTCGGAGAGATTTCCAGCCCAAATCGGAATCGGCCCCTAAATTGTGGAAAAATTAATGATAATAAGTATCTTCAACCAGGTTACATTTGAAACACTCTTGTCATTATTGTGTATATTATATTGTATATATTATCTTTCACTTGTATTTTTCAACTTTTTCTTACCTACTCACGAGCACTCTTATCTACACTCTTTCCACTGTATGTGGACCAACTGTATAATATGCAATAATATATTTCGCAGTGATCGTTTGACACTCTTTATAAATAATCTTGAATCCTTACTCATTGAGGTGTTTTTGTAATATTGGGTACCAAGTATTATATGCTTTAAATAATTCCGTTGGGACCACTGTGCCAAATCCTACCCAGGGCTTACGGCCTATCGGGTTTCCCCCATTGCTTTGTAATGGTTTAATCAGGTTCCCAGGGCCTGTGTTTTTTCCCAATCCTGGACCTTTGCACCCACAATTAACACAGCTCTGGCCAAAGGTAAGTCCCTTGTAAACGGTACCATGGGTACCAAGGGCACTGTGACCAGGGAAGGCCTCTAAGAACTGCAGCACCCATTGTGTCACCCTTAGAGGCCCTGTACCTTAACACCCACACACTGCCATTGCAAACTGCGATTTTTGGCACAGAGAAAAGTGAAGAGTTGACACGGTACACATCTCTGTGTGCCATGCCTGCAACCCACTGTCTAAAGCCTAGGTAAATCACCCCTCAAGCAGGGTGCACTAGCCCTACAGAGAGGGTACAGTGGCATGAGCCCTGCACCCTTACAGTGTCTAAGCTCCTTGTTAGACATTGTAAATATAGTAAAGCCATAAAGATTATATGGTCTAGGAGTTGGTCATTACGAACTCCACAGCTCCATAATGGCTTTACTAAAAACTGGGAAGTTTGGTAGCAAACTTCTCAGCACATTAAACCCACAGTGATACCAGTGTTGGATTTGATGTAAAATGCACTCAGAGGGCATCTCAGAGATGCCCCTTGAAATTCAACCATCCCTGGTGTGGTTCCTGAATGGCTACCCATCATTTGCCTCCACCAGACAGGTTTCTGATCCCCTGGATAGAGAGACTCTGCTCTCTGGGTCCAGAAAAAAAGCCCATCCTGGGCAGAGGTGCCATGCCTGCTCCCCCAGGAAGGGCTGGGTCCACTAAAGGGTAAGCTTAAAAGGCCTGCCACCTTTGGCCGCTGTACCTGCCTTTTGCTGCCCCCAGCAACTGGCTCCCACCAGTTCTGGCCCCCACTTTGGGTGGGAGAATCAGTGAGAAATCCAAGCTAGGAAGAGAGGTTTGCCCAACTTTGCCAACCCCACCCCTCAGGTGGGGGAGGCAAGGTGAAGCACACATCCCAGTCCCGTCCATCTTGAAGATGAGAGGACTCAGTCAATTAAGAGGAGGCTCATGCCCCCTCCTACTGGTTGTACCCACCCCAAGGAAGGGATCCATTGGTCCCGACCTGCACACCCCTTTAATGCCCCTAAATGTAGCATTTTAGGGTGACCCTGAACCGTGCCTCCTCATATTCAAGGAAGAAAGAAGAAGGACTGAAGAGCCGTGCTGACCCAGGATGAAGAGGACACCAGCTTCCTTGGTCCCAGCCCTACAGGCTTCTCCTGTCTATGACCTGCCTACAGCAAGAACCCCGGCGAGTCCAGCAGTCAGCAACCCCCAAAGCCCGGAGGACCTGCCCTGCGACCTTCCTACAGACTGTGTCTCCCGTGAGCATCGGATTTGCTCAAACAAAGACTCACCTCCAGAATCCGGATTCCGGCAACTCCACGATTCTGCACCACTCTGCACCTGACGTCCATGGCCCGAGTTCGAGTGGCCCAACACCACAAGGTTGTCTCCCCAGCGATCCTGACCTGGGATCTGGTGATTGCTGGCCTCCCTCAAGCCTCTAGATTACACTTTCAGCCTCAACCTGAAGGGTACCCGCGACCACGAGCGGAGTTGGTAAGAAAACCCGACACCACATGGCCTTGGGTGGCCCAACGGTGTCCAGGCTTTCCCCCAGATCCCAACTTCGCCTTCAAGAAGCCTCCCTGCCTGAACCTGCAGCATCATTGTGAAACCAAAGGTCTCCATTGGAAAGCACACGGTACCCGACGCTCGTTTTGCACCCTGCACCCAGCTGCCTCACTGCCGCTGGTGGTGCAGCGCCTGTGCTGGTCATTGGCCCCTGCTGTGTTGACCTTAACCCCACAACCGAGTGGCCTGCACGTCAGCAGTCCCTAACCAATCCCCCTTAGCCCCATTGGCTAACATTGGACCCCTGCACTCTGTACTCAGCCGCCCCAGTGCCGCTGGTGGTGCAGCTCGAGTGCCCATCTAGACCTTGGGAAACCTTGAACCTAACCCTCAAAACTCACCCACGGAAGGCGTTCAAAACTGTTAACACTGTTTACCCATAGGAACCAATGTAAAGAGATTTTGGGCCTAAAATATGTCTAAGTGTTAAACTGTGTTGTATGAAGAAAAGAGAATCCTATTGCAAAGCATGCAAAATCATACTTACCTTATATTTAGAGATCCTAAGGTGTGGAATTTAGGCATACCACCCCCAGTACTCCAATTAATCCAAAAGTAATCCAAGAGTATTGAAAAGTAATGACTGTGTAACTTAAACTATTTCCAAAGCATATACAATCCTGTATCGATTGTTATTTCAAGCACAACTGCATTTCATTGAACAGTCTTGCTTTTGAAAGTATATTTCCCTTACCTGTGCCAAGTCCTGCTTGGTTCTAAAATAAAACCTAAGTATACCTTTTTTTATACTTACCTAATTGGTCTGGCTCTGAGTGTGTGTATCAGTCCTTGATTGAGTGAATACAATAAATGCTTAACACACCCTCTGGATAAGCCTAACTGCTTGTTCACACTACCACAGAGAGAGCTGTTAGTATCTACCTAATTTAGCCTCTGCTATACCTCTGGGGACTACCTGAACTCTGTGCCCACTATACTTAGGTTTGGTATAGTATATACAGAGCCAGCTTCCTACATGGGTGAATCAGCGGTGGGATGTAAAGCCTTGCATTTATTGGACTAACTTCGTCAACCTCTGATCACATGACAAGAATCCAGAAATTGTCTTTAGTACAAATCATTTTTAAATTGACAGTTTTTTCCAAAAGTCTTGTTAAGACATTGTGTTAAGTCCAAGTAGCATTTGTTTAGAAAAATAAAAGTCACTGAAGTTAGGGGAGAAGTATCTAGAACTGTAAGTGTATTAAAAAAACACACTTTAGAAAAATAATGAGCAA
Source organism: Calotriton arnoldi (assembly GCA_963921515.1). Taxonomy (NCBI): domain Eukaryota; kingdom Metazoa; phylum Chordata; class Amphibia; order Caudata; family Salamandridae; genus Calotriton; species Calotriton arnoldi. The sequence continues at coordinate 226,432 of CAWUFW010005511.1, read as the reverse complement.
TCCAGGGAATATGGCTGAGGTCCTCAATCTCACCCCTTACTCCAAACTAGAGGTTAGAGAGTTAAGGCCTCTATGTAAGGCTAAACAGATAAGAACTGGTTTCAACCCTACCAGAAGACAACTCCAGGAGTTCCTGGAAGGGCATGCAAAGGACTACCCCACAGAAGAAGGTGAAGATCTTCAACAGAATGGGGAAAGTAGTGAGGATGATGAAGTCTTAGACCAACCACCTCAACTAATAAGGTAGGAAGGGAACTTTGTGTCCTACTCTCCACCCCCAAGAGGTACAGCTGCTGGCTCCCAACAGAGGGAGGGGCAACTACATACCAGACAGTGAGGACAACCTCACTGAGGAGGATCTCCTTTTAGTAAACATGACTAAAAGGCTAGACCTAGAGACTAGGCTCCGAGCTCTAGAAAAAGAGAGAGTAGAGATGGGCATAGGACCTATTTATGATGGCAGCAATTTAAAAAGTTTAGAAAAAGTAGGATCCTATGATCCTAAAATCCCCAAAGGGGTTGTCCCTAAATTTGAGGATGGTGATGACATCATCAAGTGGTTCACAGCGGGGGGCGTGGCTTAACTGGCCATGATGGCGGACGCGTTTTGTTGAGGCTCTGCGCGAGGGCCCTGACAAGCGCCAACCATCCGATATGACGGGGACTCGAAAGGCGACCAGGGGACTCATATCGGGTCCTTGAACACAGGAGGCACCGTTAGGAACCATCGTGGGGCGGAGAAAAGAGTCGAGAACGGGCACTCCAAGGCAGCGGTGAGGCTGGGCGCCTGACTTTAAAATGGCGCCCGCCGAGTGACTGTCGGAGACCAGCTCGTAACGCCATAAGATTCCGAGAACTAAACACCCAGGAGAGAGCGTCAATCAAGGAGAGTATAGCCCGGCAACAAGCTTACAATACCGGCAGCTGAGACACGGGGTTCGGCTGCTGCGGATCTCAGCACTGCAGCTTCGGCGAGAGGCCCCGGAGGGAGGAAAAGAGCGCAAATGCAGTGGTCCCCAGCGAATCGCAACTCCGCGAGCCAGACCCATCTCTGCTGGAAGAGGACAGCGATGACAAGGGGCACCCAGAAGGAGAGGAGGATGTTGACCTTTCGGCGAAGCTGAGCGACCCTGGGACCCTGAGTGAGCACAGAGAGAGACCACGAGGGAGACGCGGCCCGGGACAGTAGGAGTCAACCGGTGGGTCTACACCTCCTTTTTTCCCCCACTTGCCCACCTTCCCAGCAGATCCGATGGCCACCCCAACGCCCTGAATGCGGACAACTGGCAATCTTATGAGTGGGCCCTCAATATAGCGGACGGGCGAGCGTTGGCGGGGTGAGGAGGGAAGGACAGGGCCCACAACCTAGATATTCCGACCCAGTCTCGCTGCCCCGAGAGACAAGCCATCACCAGCAATGGGGGCACCACCTCCTGAGTGGGGAACTGGTCAGCTAGAAGCTGGACTGAGACCACGAACGAGGAGGCCCGCACTGCCCTGCGACCGCGGCTGGCGGTGGGCCTGTAGGGACAAGGCCGCAGTCACTGATAAGCCAATAAGTGACAGAAGACGCTCCGCCATGGCTGGGGATCGCTGACAAGACCGAGAAGCGTAATCCAACAACGAAGGCCGGGGAGAGAGGTCAGTGGCTGGGGATACTCCTGAGGGGGTGGAGGACTAGAGCAGTAATCGTGACTGGAGGAGGGAACCCCCTCCCCTGGGCCCTGAGCAGTGGGAGAGCCCCGACACTCCCCAGGGCTTACTAACAAGAGGCCCGGCACCTGCAGACACCCCCACAAGCCCCACAGAGCTGGCCACTAATGGAGTCATAGTCCCTGAATCTACCCGGGATCGAACGGGCGGAGACAAACGGAGCTGGGGGGGCCAGGAATGTGCACCCATTGAAGCGCCGAGAAGAAGGGGCCTACCTTACCAGGGACCATCGCGGCGGACTACCCAGTGGCCCGCCAATTATCCGGGAGGGTGTAGCGGAAGCCACAAGGCTCAGCGAATGCCTGGATCGGACCGACCCAAAGCCAAGGCGACAGGACGCCCCCTGGTTTACACAGCAAAAAAGGGTGGCCAAGCGCTCACAACACTACCCGCAAACATGGGACGTCTCAAGATGACCAGGGGATCCGAGATCCCTCACCAGACACGATCGTCATCCCCAACTCAAGCAGGTCCAAAGACAGACACAGACTCTAAGGCCACCATGTCAGAAAAGCTAGACAAAGTCCTAGCAGCCATAGAGCACTCACGCGCCACCATGGAAGAGCGCTTCGGTACCCTGGCCATGGATTTCAACCTGCTGCGAGACGACCATCGGAAGCTAGCGGACAAGGTGGCAGAGTGGGAAAAAACGTTAATGACGATGCAGCCTCAAGCCAAAGCACAACAAGACTCCATAAAAGACCTGCTGGCCCGAGTTACGATTCTGGAGGAAAGAACGGATGATCTGGAAGGGCGTTCAAGGAGGAGCAACTTGCGAATCTTAAATTTGCTGGAGGGAGTAGAGGGAAGAGACCCCATCGAGTACACAGAGTCCTGGCTCCAGTCCTTCACGCCACGAGAGGAACTTACTCCTTATTTTTCAATTGAGAGGGCGCACAGAGTACTGGCGCAACGCCCTCCCCCATGCTCGCATCCTCGCCCCATGCTGGTAAAGTTACTTCAATTCCGGGAAAGGGATGCCATACTACGAGCTGCCAGACAGAACAATCCCATCACGGTGGAAGACAAACATGTTACGCTCTTCCCAGATTATTCAAGAGCTGTGCAGCGAAAGCGAGCATCATTTCTCGGGATAAAGAGACTGCTTCGGAGTCAAAACATCCAATACTCCCTGTTGTTCAAAGCACGGCTTAAAATCATTCATAAAGACACTACAATATTCTTCACGGACCCGCAGGAAGCAACGAACTGGATGGAACTGAACTTGCAAATTGACCCAGTGCAGAGGAATACCAGAACACTGAGACCCAAGGCGCCCAGGCCTCCAAGGCGCAGAAACAAGAGCACCCGGAGCCAATGAGACATGCAGTCACTCCATAAATCGCTGACATTGCCAGACCTGGAACTGATCATAGCAGAACGTCGAAAGGCAATACAGGCAGCAGCGGAAATGGGGACGAACCCCTCAACATTGGACCACGAAGACACTCTGCACATTTTCACGCCTGAAGAGGACCCTAGTGACTCTGGTGAGAACTCTGGGACCCTACCAACGGTCACGCCACAGACAGCTGATACACTCATATAACGCTCTCGAGTGATGGTAGACATATTGAACCTAGGCGCCAGAGAAGCCTCACTCACTATTTTCACACCACATATTACGCCCCATGAGGGTACAAGCCCCACACCCACCAACGCAAGGAGCCCCCGTATGCTAAATACATAATACTATGGGGCCCCCGTACGAGGGTCTTAGGAGCATGCGCGAGCCAGATGAATCCCCCCTGTACGTTACGTTAATGGGTACACGGTTATACTGGTTTGGATGTTCTGTCCGTTGCAGCAGGTCCCCTGTATTGGGTCTTCAACCCCACAGAGTTCTAGTTCAACCCCTTACCAAACCCTGACCTCACACCCTACCCGTCAAAAAGGGCTGAAACACTCGCTACCATATCCACACCTCACACTGGGTACAATCAATTCGCACCATGGGGCTTTCAATGGGACCCCCGGGACCGCCCCCCAACATCGCGCGGCCTATAAGCTACCATGAATCCAGTGACAGATATTAAATTTCTCACTCTAAATGCACGGGGTATACATACCGCTAGAAAACGCTACGCCATTTACGCGTACATCAAGCGCCAGAAAGCACAGGTCATATTACTGCAAGAGACTCACCTGACAAAGGGGGAACTGGACAAGCTTCAAAAGAAATGGGGGGGCACCTTCTGCGTCACGACATACTCAGCGTATGCACAAGGAGCCCTCGTCTGGCTTAGACCGGGAGTCCCCTTCCTAGAGACCGGCAGGAGGATAGATCCTGAAGGGAGACATGCGCTACTGGAGGGCATACTGGATGGGCAGCCAATACTAATAAGCAGTATATATGCCCCCAATACAGAACAAACAGTATTCTGGGAGACCCTGTCGGGCAGCTTAGCTCAATTCACATCCTCCCCATGGGTTTTAGGAGGGGATTACAACTGTTCTTTGGATCTTAACCTAGATAGATCCTACCCCCCCGCCATAGCTTCACAAGCCCACGCAGCAAACAGCCCGCTTTCGAGCTTGGACAAACCACTGGTCGTTGATGGACGCATGGCGACATGCACATCCGACAACTAAACTCTATTCCTTCCATACTATCCCCCATGATTTGCGAGTCCGGCTCGACCGATTTATGTGCACATGCACGATCCTCCCTCTGACTCAACACTCAGACTATCTAGGCAGGGTGATATCGGACCACGATGCACATGTTATGACTCTCAGATGGCGCCCACCTTCACCGCCGGTCCCCACTTGGCAGCTCCCAAGAGATTGTCTGGAGGACCCGGTGTTCCAACACGAACAGAAAGAGAACATACAAAACTACTTCTCCGAGAATGCACGCACTACAAGTTCTAGGACACTTGAATGGGACGCCTTCAAGGTGGTCATGAGGGGAGAATGCATCAGACAAATCGCAGGGGTATGGAAAACATTAGAGCAGACGTTACAGGCAACAGAGCAATGCTTAGCGCGGCTGTCTAAAGATGCTGATACACAGCTGATTCCTCCTACACAAGTGGCGGAAGCCAAGACTAAATATGCGGAAGCCTGCGCATACCTGCGCAGATATAATTTTTGCGCCTACACCACCAGAATCCACATAGAGGGAAACAGAGCTGGAACCCTGCTTGCATGGCCTACTTAGGCACAACCTAGGTGCACAACCTATCCCCAGCATAAGAAACGCAGCAGGTGAGATCACTTACACACAAGCGGGCATTATGCTGGCCTTCCATGAGTACTATAAGGACCTGTATAGGGAACTGATTCCGGACAGGGAGGAATATATCCACAAAATGTTACAATCTAATACTATAGCACAGATGACGGAAGAGGACCAGTCCTCCCTAGACGAGCAACTCACAGCAGTAGAGATCAAACACGCGATCCAGCACCTAGCCAAGAACAAAGCCCCCGGCCACGACGGCTTCCCCATAGAATACTACAACACATTCTCCCAACAACTAGTCCCACAGTTAGACATAGTCTATAAGGCAGCACTAGAGACGAGGACACTCCCTAAGACCATGCAGGGAATCAATACTAGTGACTTTTCCTAAACCAGACCGGGATCCTCTACTTAGGTCATCGTATCGACCTATCACCCTGCTAACTACAGACTGCAAAATACTCTGGAATATCCTAGTGGATAGAATCACAGGGGTGCTCCCCCATCTGGTGCACCCTGACCAATGTGGCTTTGTGCCGGTGAGAAACACCTACCAAAATATACACAGGCTGTTTTAGGTCCAAGATGGTGTGCAGGGCAGGTTCCCGCGTGCTGCGTGCCTTGTACTAGACTTAGAAAAGGACTTCAACACCCTAGCGTGGCAGTACCTATTCGCGGTTCTGCAACGGGTAGGGATGAGGCCTAAACTTACGGCATATATCAAATTGTTATACACTGATCTAACCACCGGGTCCGAATAGGCAGGCATATCTCACCCCCCATCCAGGTAACCCATGGAACGCAGCAGGGGTGTCCTCTGTCCCCGTTGCTATTCGCCCTTGCAATGGAACTGCTGGCGATAAGACTTAGAGAGGGGGCGAAATTTGGAGTATACCGCTCGAGGGTCGAACCCACAGTGTGTCCCTATACGCAGACGACCTCCTAATATACGTCAGGGACATTCACTCAGACCTTACTCCTCTTTGGGCCACACACAACGAGTTTGGGAAGGCAGCGGGTTTAAAAGTGAATTGGGCCAAGTCCACTATCTACCCCCTTCACCCAGATACACCCCATTGGGAGATAAGTGTGGGAGAGGCCAAATTGTCATGGAATGGGGACACCCCAAGATATTTAGGAATCAGACTACATCACACACCGAGAGATCTCCTTGAGGGTAATCATTACAGAGCCCTATGAGGGATTAAAACCCAGGCCAACTTCTGGCGAACCTTGCCCTTGGCCCCCATAGGGATGGTAGCTTTATCTAAGATGATAATGGTGCCCCGTCTTCTGTACTATTTTGTAAATGTTCCGGTGATCCCCCTGCGAACCTTCTTTCAAGAGCTAAGCTCCATACTGATATCGCTGATTTGGGGAAAAGGCCGCCGCAGAGTGGCTTTGACGACACTGCAGCTGCCACGAGACAGAGGGGGGCTGGGTGTCCCCTCCTTTGAGGCCTACTTCCACGCAGCACAGCTACAGTGGCTCTCATGATGGACAGCTGGGCGTCACCTAGAGGAGACGGAAACACAGATGGGAACACTGTTGACTCCGGAGATAACCCGGATGCTCCTTCCAGGGGCCAAACCTAATCCAGCACACCCCCTGCTGGTGAAGTTGGCCAGATCCTGCATGTTATGAATCCATCGCCTCTCTCGAGCGGCGCCATTATATTCCCCACTGTTACCATTAGCGGGTCTCCCCAAGGGACGCGGACACTACACAACTAGAGAATTACTAACATGGACAGAACATGCACTCACTGAGGTGGAAGCCCTATTCACAGAAGGCCAGTTATCCTCGTTCGAGGGCCTGACGGAGGAGAGCGGGCTCCCCGCCGGACAGTTCCTCTTTCACAGACAGCTCATAGCGGACTGTAGGAAGACATGGGATTTAATGGAAGGAGAACCCAAAACACACCCCGTACTACACACAATACTTAATATGGGAGCAGGGAGACACCTCATCATTTGGATATATAAATCTATCATGGATCTTACATGTATGCCGCTAACGCGGCTCCGACTAAAGTGGGAGGAGGAATTCGGTCGAGCGCTACACGATAATGAATGGCTCGTTGCCCTGGAACACCACAAAAAGGTACACGTAACAAGTGCTTCAAAAATATCCAATTAAACATACTACACCGGGCGTATCTCACACCGGAGCGGCTCAAGCGCTTTTTCCCGCAAACTCAGTTTGACTGCCCGCGCTGCCACACACCTGATGCCACATTCATCCATATGTTATGGGCTTGCCCCGCACTAAAGTCCTACTGGGCAGGAGTACATGCCACAATACTGACAGTCACAGACCTGACAGGTCTTACCACATGGGAGGCTAGCGCCCTGGGGATATTTAAGCGTCATAAGCAGAAAAAGGTGGAAATCTGTTTCGCGATACTAGCCCTACTCCTTGCAAAGCGAAGCATTACACTGCATTGGGGTTCAGCAGACGGTCCCCCGATAGCAGCATGGAGGGGGGCGGTCAAGAAATGGGGCGCTGCTGAAGAGGATGCAATCAGACAGGAGGAGGCGCGCGGAATGCGACGGCGCCCCATATCCATGAGTGGTCGATGCTCCTGCATAGCTTCAAGCAGGTACTAGATACTCCTGCAGAAACCCCAACTGCCACTCAAGCGGTGCTTAGGCCCGTAATACCCCGGACCACACAAGAACCTACCGAGCGGGTCCTTCTACCTCATACCCCCAGTGGAACGCCACGCTTGTGCCGGTGAAAGAGCAACACTTGGAGTTTTTAGACCAGCAAAGACCAATGCCCTTACTCCTAGCCCCATTTCCCCAAGTTATTTTTCCCCACTTTGGTTGTACAAATGGATTTCTTCCAGCTAAACATAAGTACAGTAAGGGTGCACCAGTCAGACCCAAGAATCAAACAATCCAACACGAGACCCACTTTCATTAAACAAACATACAGTCCCACATACATCACATGCACTAAGACAAATAATTACTCTGTTGTTAATGCTTTGTAATGGTAATGTACACACTGAATGCTAAATAACTATCACTGATGTTGTAAGGTGTATACCCAATGTGAAATATGTAAAATCCAATAAAAAGGTTTAATAAAAAAAATCAAGTGGGTCACAGCCTTTGAGAGGGCTTTGAAGCTAGAAAAGTGAGGAAATCTCACTGGGGGACACTCCTGTGGGAACCGTTCTCCGTAAGTGCAGAGACAGACTTCTGACCCTGAGTGGGGCAGAAGCAGAGTCCTATGAACTCATGAAGGGCACCCTGATTGAGGGATTTGGACTCACTACTGAGGAGTATAGAATTAAGTTCAGGGGACCTCAGAAATCACAGAGTCAGTCCTGGGTGGAATTTGTAGACTACTCAGTAAAGACACTAGGTGGCTGGTTGGCTGGAAATAAAGTGCAAGATTAAGATGGTCTTTAAAATTTGCTTATGAAAGAACATATTTTAAGTGATTACATTAATGAAAAGTTGCATCTGCTAGACCTAGGTCCAATTTCTCCACAAGAATTGGGAAAGAAGGTGGACCACTGGGTCAAGATAAGGGAAACCAAGACAACCACTGGGAGTGACCCAAAGATAGGGGTCACAAAGCCTCCCCAGGGGAAAGAGGGAGAGAAACACAAAGATAAAATATAAGAGTCTTCTAAAGGCCCCCAACATCCTGGTCAGGGGGGTGGGCCCAAGAACTCCTCTCAGCTCACTAGTGGGTACAAGGGGAAACATTTTGATCCTGCAAATGCCTGGTTTTTCCACTGAAACAAGAAGGGACACCAAACTGGAGATGCTGCCTGTCCCAACAAATCAGCTCCTAGACCCCCACCAGTACCTACTGGTATGGCAAATCTCCAGATGGGATCAATAGCTTGCCCAGAGCAAATCAGGGTTCACACTAAGGCTGCTTTAGTCTCTGAAGGGGAGGGGAGGTTAGCCACTTTGGCTGTCTACCATCCTAATTTACAGAAATACATGCAGTACACCTTAGTGAATGGGACTAAGATAGAAGCCCTGAGGGATACAGGTTCCAGTGTCACTATGGTGAGAGATACACTGGTTTCCCCAGAGCAATACCTAACTGGAAAAAGCTATTGAGTTACCAATGCCGACAGTTTCACCACTAACCATGCTATGGCTATAGTGATCTTGGACTGGGGGGGAGGGGTTCTGGCCTGAATCAGGTAGTGGTCTCTCCTAAGCTCCTAGCCACCTGTCTGCATGCAAACGATCTTGAGACCTTAGCATGGGCTGAGCTAGAAAGAAAGACACATGCAGCCATGCTGCAAATCCCTGAGATAGTGTGTGTGAAAACAAGAGAACAATGCCTAGCACAGGGTGAACAAGGAGGATTGGAGCCTAAAATGATGGCCCAACCTCCCAAGAGGAAATGTATGAAGACTGGGGAAACAGCTTCCATACAGCAAAAAGATCAGGACCCTTCTCCTCAAGGAGAGGACTTGTCAACCCCAAAGAGAACAGAGCCCATAGAGCTTGAACCTTGCGAGGTAGAGTTCTTGTGACCAGGGGAACACTCTAGGGGACAGTTGTTCCTTGGGCAGCAGGTCTGCCCCACTGTTGAAGGCCTGAGGAAGCAAGCTGCTGCACAGGAGCAGGGAGATATCAGTGGCTCCCACAAAGTCTATTGGGAGGAAGGACTCCTGTACACTGAGGCCAGTGACCCCAAACCTGGAGCCACTAGGAGAGTGGTAGTGCCTCAGCTGTATAGAGAGTTCTCCTCTCTTTAGCACATGATATCCACCTAGCTGGGCATCTAGGCCAGACAAATCTTGGGAAAGATTGGTCACCCACTTTTCTTGGCCCCAGATGTCCCAAAAAGTGAAGGGGTTATAAGTTCCTGTGTCACCTGTCAAGCCAGTAGCAAGACAGGTAGACACCGAAAGGCCCCTCAAATTCCACTAACAGTGGTTGGAGTACCTTTTGAGAGGGTAGGAGTGGATATAGTGGGTCCACTTGAACTTCCTGCAGCCTCAGGGAACAGGTTTATACTAGTAGTAGTGGATCATGCTACTAGGTACCCAGAAGCCATTCCCCTGAGAACTACTACAGCCCCTGTGGTAGTCAAGGCCCTCATTGGTGTCTTCACCAGGGTAGGGTTTCGTAAGGATTTAGTATCAGACCGAGGTACCAACTTCATGTCTGCATACTTGAAGCACATGTGGGATGAGTATGGAGTGATCTACAAGTTCACAACACCTTCCCACCCATACATCAATGGCCTTGTTAAAAGATTTAACAAAAACTTGTAAGGCATGATAATGGGACTCCCTGAAAAACTCAAAAGGCGATTGGATGTTCTGTTGCCCTGCCTGCGGTTTGCCTACAGAGAGGTGCCTCAGAAGGTAGTATGGTTTTCACCCTTTGAAATTCTGTTTGCCCACCCTGTAAGTGGACCACTCTCACTTGTGAGGGAAGGATGGGAGAGACCCCATCAAGTACCAAAGCAAGATGTGGTGGACTATGTACTAGGCCTTCATTAACCCCTTCGCTGCTAGGCCTTTTCCCCTCCTGTGCTAAGCCTTTTTTTGGCTATTTGGGGTAGTTCCCCGCTTAGGCCCCTGTAACTTTTTGACCACATAACGTATGCACGCCAAATTTGCGTCCTTTTTTTCCAACATCATGGGGATTCTAAAGGTACCCAGGGTTTGTGGATTCCCCTGGAGGGGACCCAGAAATTAGCCAAAATACAGCTAAATTTTGGTTTTTGGGGGAAAAATGCGAAAAAAGGGCTACAGATGAAAGCGTCTGGTTTTTTCCCTGCAAATGGCATCAAAAAAGGGGTTGTGGTGCTGAAATCACCATCTTCCCAGCTTTCAGGGACAAGCAGACTTTTGTCAGAAAACCAACATTTCCTACACAGTTTTGGCATTTTTCTGGGACATAGTCTATTTTTGCTATTTTTTCTGCTTTCAACCTCCTTCCAGTTAATGGTAGAAATGGGTATGAAAGCAATAATGGATCCTGGAAAGCCATACATTTCTGAAAAGTAGACAAAATTCTGAATTCAGCAAGGGGTCATTTGTGTATATCCTTCAAGTTTTCTTTATAGAAACAAACAGTTAAATATAGGAAAAATTGAAAATTAGTTGAAAAAATCAGCCATTTGTGTCAACGTTTTCACCTGTAACTTCTTCTAATTATGACAGATATTTGAAAGCAATATACTGTTACATCCGCTGGACCTTTCTGGTTGTGGCGATATATAGGACTTGTAGGTTCACCAAGAACCCGACGAACCCAGAGCCAATAACTGAGCAGCGTCTTGCAATGGTTTTTTATTATGTACCGGGTATATAGCAATTATTCTGGGAAAATTTATACATGGAAAAATCGGTATCAAAGACACCTATGTATTTCTGAAATGGGAACAAAATATAAAGTTTAGAAATAGTATATATTTGCACATTTCCGAAATTGGGAGTACCCATACTAGTATGAGAATTATAGGACATTTTTCAAAATGACTTCTTTTTTACACATTGTCTTTCATTTGGAAGGCAGAAATGCATCAAAAGTCAATAGATAATAACAGTTGCTCTACAATTTTGTGTTACCCTAAGTCTCCCGATAAAAATGGTACCTCACTTGTGTGGGTAGGCCTAGTGCCTGCGACAGGAAACGGCCCAAAACGCAACGTGGACACACCACATTTTCACAGTGAAAAATGACCCTTTTTTTGCAAAGTGCCTAGCTGTAGTTTTTGAACCCTAGCTCTGCCGGCACCTAGGGAAACCTAGCAAACCTATACATTTTTGAAAACTAGACACCCAGGGGAATCCAGGATGGGGTGACTTGACTGGCTCTCACCTGGTTCTGTTACCCAGAATCCCTTGCAAACCTAAAATATTGTCAGAAAAAACAAATTTTCCTCACTTTTCTGTGGTGGAACGTTCTGGAATCTGCGTGGATCCACAAAATCCCACCCACCCCGCATTCCCCAAAGTCTTCCGAGAAAAATGGTACCTCACTTGTGTGGGTAGGCCTAGTGCCCGCGACAGGAAACAGCGCAAAACACAACGTGGACACACCACATTTTCACAGTGAAAAATGACCCTTTTTTTGAAAAGTGCTTAGCTGTAGTTTTTGAACCCTAGCTCTGCCGGCACCTAGGGAAACCTAGCAAACCTATACATTTTTGAAATCTAGACACCCAGGGGAATCCAGGATGGGGTGACTTGACTGGCTCTCACTAGGTTCTGTTACCCAGAATCCCTTGCAAACCTAAACAATTGTAAAAATAACCACATTTTCCTCACTTTTCTGTGGTGGAAAGTTCTGTAATCTGCGTGGATCCACAAAATTCCACCCACCCCGCATCCCCCAAAGTCTTCAGAGAAAAATGGTACCTCAATTGTGTGGGTAGGCCTAGTGCCCGCGACAGGAAACAGCGCAAAACACAATGTGGACACACCACATTTTCACAGTGAAAAATGACCCTTTTTTTGAAAAGTGCTTAGCTGTAGTTTTTGAACCCTAGCTCTGCCGGCACCTAGGGAAACCTAGCAAACCTATACATTTTTGAAAACTAGACACCCAGGGAATCCAGGATGGGGTGACTTGACTGGCTCTCACTAGGTTCTGTTACCCAGAATCCCTTGCAAACCTAAACAATTGTCAAAAAAACCACATTTTCCTCACTTTTCTGTGGTGGAAAGTTCTGGAATCTGCGTGGATCCACAAAATTCCACCCACCCCGCATTCCCCAAAGTCTTCCGAGAAAAATGGTACCTCACTTGTGTGGGTAGGCCTAGTGCCCGCGACAGGAAACAGCACAAAACACAATGTGGACACACCACATTTTCACAGTGAAAAATGACCCTTTTTTTGAAAAGTGCTTAGCTGTAGTTTTTGAACCCTAGCTCTGCCGGCACCTAGGGAAACCTAGCAAACCTATACATTTTTGAAAACTAGACACCCAGGGTAATCCAGGATGGGGTGACTTGACTGGCTCTCACCAGGTTCTGTTACCCAGAATCCCTTGCAAACCTAAAAAAGTGTAAAAAAACACATTTTCCTCACTTTTCTGTGGTGGAAAGTTCTGGAATCTGCATGGATCCACAAAATTCCACCCACCTCGCGTTCCCCAAAGTCTTCTGAGAAAAATGGCACCTCACTTGTGTGGGTAGGCCTAGTGCCCGTGACAGGAAACGACGCAAAACGCAACGTGGACACACCCCAATTTCACTGTGAAAAATGACCCTTTTTTGGCAAAGTGCCTAGCTGTAGTTTTTGAACCCTAGCTCTGCCGGCACCTAGGGAAACCTACCAAACCCACACATTTCTGAAAAGTAGACACATGGGAGATTCCAGGGAGGTATGGCTTGCATGGATCCCCCAATGTTTTCTTACCCAGAATCCCCCAGAAACCTGAAATTTTGCTGAAAAAATCACTTTTTCACACATTATTGTGTGGAAAAGTTGTGGCATCACCGGGCTGACACAAATTTCCTACCACCCAGCATTGCCCCAGGTCTCCCGATAAAAATGGTGCCTCACTCGGGTGGGAGGCCCAAGTACCCGCGACAGGCAAGGGCCCAAAACGTATTGAGGCGACATCAAAAATGCCTATCACAAAACGACCTGGTTTTGCAAGTGGGGTCCCATGACGTTTTGGCCCGGGGCTCGGCGGCCACCTAGGGAAACCTAGCAAACCCAAACATTTCTGAAAAGTAGACACCAGGGGATTCCAGGGAGGTATGGCTTGCGTGGATCCACCAACGTTTTCTTACCCAGAATCCCCTGCAAACCTGAAATTTTGCTGAAAAAAATCACTTTTTTCACACATTTTTGTGTGGGAAAGTTGTGGCATCACGGGATGACACAAATTTCCCTACCACAGCGTTCCCCCAGGTCTCCCGATAAAAATGGTGCCTCACTCGGGTGGGAGGTCCAAGTACCCGCGACAGGCAAGGGCCCAAAACATTTTGTGATAGGCAATTTCAATGTTGCCTCAATACGTTTTGGGCCCATGCCTGTCGTGCGTACTTGGGCCTCCCACCCGAGTGAGGCACCATTTGTATCGGGAGACCTGGGGGAACGCTGGGTGGTAGGAAATTTGTGTCAGCCCAGTGATGCCACAACTTTCCCACACAAAAATGTGTGAAAAAAGTCATTTTTTTCAGCAAAATTTCAGGTTTCTGGGGATTCTGGAAGAAAACGTTGGGGGATCCACGCAAGCCATACCTCCCTGGAATCCCCTGGGTGTCTACTTTTCAGAAATGTGTGGTTTGGTAGGTTTCCCTAGGTGGCCGCCGAGCCCCGGGCCAAAAAGTCATGGGACCCCCCTTGCAAAACCAGGTCGTTTTGTGATAGGCAATTTTGATGTCTCCTCAATACGTTTTGGGCACTTGCCTGTCACGGGTACTTGGGCCTCCCACCCGAGTGATGCACTGTTTTTATTGGGAGACCTGGGGGCAGCTGTGTGGTAGGAAATTTGTGTCAGCCCGTGATGCCACAACTTTCCCACACAAAAATGTGTGAAAAAGTGATTTTTTTCTGTAAAATTTCAGGTTTCTGAGGGATTCTGGGTAAGAAAACGTTGGTGGATCCACGCAAGCCATACCTCCTGGAATCCCCAGGTGTCTAGTTTTCAGAAATGTGTGGGTTTGGTAGGTTTCCCTAGCTGGCCGCCGAACCCGGGGCCAAAAACTCATGGGACCCCCTTGAAACCAGGTTGGTTTGTGATAGGAAATTTTGATGTCGCCTCACTAGGTTTTGGGCCCTTGCCTGTCGCGGGTACTTGCCCCACCCACGCGTGTGAGGTACCATTTTTATCGGGAGACCAGGGGGAGCAGAAAGGCTGTAATGGTGGCGGGGATGTGGGCATTGGCGTGCCCACTTCGGGCAGCCCCCACCCTAAAAACAAATGCACAAAAAAAAATCCCTGGCGTCAAGTGGGCTTTGTGTTGCCCCGGGGGGCAGATTGGGGGCTACTGCCCCCATCTACCCCCCAGGGGGGGCAGAAAGACTGTTATGGTGGCAAGGGCATGGGGGCATTAGCGTGCCCATTTTGGGCAGCCCCCACCCTAAAAAAATTGCACAAAAAAAACCCTGGTGTTTAGTGGGCTTTCTGCCCCCCCAGGGGGGCAGATTGGGGGCTACTGCCCCCATCTGCCTCCCAGGGGGGGCAGAAAGGCTGTAATGGTGGCGGGGGTGGGGGCATTGGCGTGCCCGTTTCAGGCAGCCCCCACCCAAAAAAAAACATGCCAAAAAAAATCCCTGGTGTTTAGTGGGCTTTCTGCCCCACCGGGGGGGCAGAAAGGCTGTAATGGTGACAGGGGGTGGGGGCATTAGCATGCCCATTTTGGGCAGCCCCCACCCTAAAAAAAAATGCGTCCAAAAAAATCCCTGGTGTTTAGTGGGCTTTCTGCCCCCCCGGGGGGGCAGAAAGGCTGTAATGGTGGTGGGTGGGGTGGGGGCATTGGCGTGCCCATTTTGGGCAGCCCCCACCCTAAAACAAATAGCACACAAAAAAATCCCTGGCATTTAGTGGGCTTTCGGCCCCCCCGGGGGGGCAGATTGGGGGCTACTGCCCCCATCTGCCTCCCAGGGGGGGCAGAAAGGCTGTAATGGTGGTGGGGGGGGTGGGGCATTAGCATGCCCATTTCGGGCAGCCCCCACCCTAAAAAAAAAATTACACAAAAAATAAATCCCTGGCATTTAGTGGGCTTTCTGCCCCCCGGGGGCGGCAGATTGGGGGCTACTGCCCCCATCTGCCTCCCAGTGGGGGCAGAAAGGCTGTAATGGTGGTGGGGGGGTGGGGGCATTAGCGTGCCCATTTCGGGCAGCCCCACCCTAAAAAAAAATGCGTCCCAAAAAATCCCTGGTGTTTAGTGGGCTTTCTGCCTCCCGGGGGGGCAGATTGGGGGCTACTGCCCCCATCTGCCCCCCAGGGGGGTCAGAAAGGCTGTAATGGTGGCAGGTGGGGTGTGGGCATTGGCGTGCCCATTTTGGGCAGCCCACACCCTAAAACAAATAGCACACAAAAAAATCCCTGGCATTTAGTGGGCTTTCTGCCCCCCCGGGGGGGCAGAAAAGCTGTAATGGTGGCTGGGGGGGTGGGGGCATTGGCCAAATAAAATCCTTGGTGTCTAGTGGGCTTTCTGCCCCCCCGGGGGGCAGATTGGGGGCTACTGCTCCTATCTGCCCCCAGGGGGCAGAAAGACTGAACATTGGCAATTTGTTTTGGGGAGCAAAAGCCCTTGCCCAAGGGGCCGCTCCCCCTCCCTGGTGCCTTAGTGGGTGGATCCCTGCTTGGGGATCGCCCTCCTGGGGCGATCCCCAAGCAGGGATCCACTGAGGAGGATACCATTGGAAAGGGAGATTCTCCCCTTTCCAATGATACCTCTCCTGTCTTTCTACGTGCTCAGGGGGCTGAGATAGCCCCCTGAGCACGTAGAAAGTGAAACTGAAATGAGCCTAAAGGCTCATTTTAGTTTCGTTTTCAGTGAAATGAAGTCAGCGCGACGTGCGCGCTGATCTTCATTTCACTGAAAGGGAGGGGGGGGCCTCGGGAGCTGGGGAAGCTCTTCCCCAGCTCCCGAGGCTGTGGGGGAGAAAAGGAAATCCCTCTGCTGTCTGCAGCAGAGGGATTTCGTGCCCCTGGCCTCATGACGGAATGGTTCCATCATGAGCACAGGGGCACCGATGCTCATGATGGAACCATTCCGTCATGAGCATCGAAGGGGTTAAAGGATGGCGGCGTATATGCTTAAAGAATCTAAACACATTGAGGCCACCCAGAAGCTCCAGAAGCTCTGGTGTGACTAAAAAGCTGCACTGGTAGAATTCCAACCAGGCAAAATGTGTGGGTTTTGTAGCTAGTTGCACCAAGGGCCCTACAGGACAAATGGAGTAGCCCTTACCCTATCCTGTAGAAAAAGGGTGAGGTCACCTACTTGGTAGATCTGGGCACCATCAGGTCCCCAAAAGGGTTATACGTGTGAACCGCCTCACACTCTATTGTGACAGGGCTGATGTAACCATGTTGATGGTTACTGATGAGGATCAGGAGATAGAGAGTGAACCTCTCCCTGACCTCCTCTCTTACATGCCCCAAGTCAGTGGGTGGAGTTATTTACTCAGACACCCTCTCTGCCCAACAGCAAACTGATTGCAGACAGGTTCTGCAACAGTATGCACAGCTCTTTTCCTTTACCCCTGGTCAGGCAACCTGATGTACCCATGATGTGGACACTGGAGACAGCCGGCCTGTCAAAACAAAAATCTATCGCCAGTCTGACCAAGTCAAGAAAAGCATCAAGGCTGAAGTCAGCAAGATGCTGGAGTTGGAGGTCATTGAGCCTTCTGAGAGTCCCTGGGCCAGCCCACTGGTCCTAGTCCCCAAACCTCATCCACAGGGTGGAAAGAGAGAAACTAGGTTTTGTGTGGCCTAAAGAGGCCTCAATGCTGTCACCAGGACAGATGCACACCCCATCCCCAGGGCTGATGGATTGATAGATAAGTTGGGGGCTGCCAAGTACTTAAGTACCTTTGACTTGACTGCAGGGTACTGGCAGATTGGCATGGCCCCTGGAGCAAAAGAAAAGACAGCATTCTCCACACCTGATGGGCCCTTCCAGTTTACTGTGATGCCCTTTGGTTTAAAGAATACCCCTGACACCTTTTAAAGGTTGGTAAATCAAGTCCTTGCTGTGTTGGAAGGCTTTAGTGCAGCTTATCTTGATGATATTGCTGTGTTTATCTCTTCCTGACATGATCACCTGGTCCACCTGGGGAAGGTTTTGCAGGTCCTGCAAACTGCAGGCCTAACTATTAAGGCATCTAAGTGCCAGATAGGGCAGGAAACAGTTGTATACTTGGGTCACCTAGTTGGTGGAGGCCAAGTCCAACACCTTCAACCCAAACTCCAGACCATTCTGGACTGGGAAGCTTCAACAACCCAGGTCCAAGTCAGGGCATTCCTTGGCTTGACTGGGTACTATAGGAGGTTTGTGAAGGGATATGGGTCCATTGTAACTCCCCTCACATAACTCAACTCCAACAAGGTGCCCAAGAAAGTAAACTGTATCGTTGGCTGCCAAAAGGCTTTTGACACCCTAAAATGGGCAATGTGCTTAGCACCTATTCTCAAGGCTCCAGATTACTCCAAGCAGTTCATAGTGCAGACTGATGCATCTGAGCTGGGGATAGCAGTGGTCCTATCCCAGACAAATGATGATGGACAAGACAACCTGTTGCTTTCATAAGCAGAAGGCAACTCCCCAGGGAGCAGCGTTGGAGTGCCATTGAGAGGGAGGCCTTTGCTGTGGTCTGGTACCTGAAGAAGCTGAGCCATTACCTATTTGGTACTCACTTCCTAGTTCAAACTGAGCACAGACCTATCAGATGGCTAATCCAGATGAAGAGAGAAAACCCACAACTTTTGAGGTGGTCCATATCCCTACAGGAAATGGAATTTACAGTGGAACATAGACCTGGGACTGCCCATGCCAATGCAGATGGCCTTTCCAGATTTTTCCACTTAGACAATGAAGACTTTCTTGGGAAAGGTTAGTCTCATCCTCTTTTGTTTGGGGGATGGTTGTGTAGGAAAGTGCCCCTTTTTGTATGGTTACCCCCCCACTTTTTGACTGACATCTGATGCAACCTGACTTGATGTGCCCTGGGTCCCTGAAAATCAGGTTCTCAGGGCCTGTGTTCTTTCCCAAGACTGTTCCTTTGTATCCACAATTGGCACATCTCTGGCCACAGGTAAGCACCTTGTAAAAGGTACCATGGGTACCAAGGGCACTGTGACCAGGAAAGGATTCTAAGGGCTGCAGCACCCACTGTGCCACCCTTAGAGGCCCTGTAACTTAACACCCACACACTGCCATTGCAGGCTGCATGTTTTGGTGGAGATAAAAGTGAAGAGTCGACATGGCACACATCTCTGTGTGCCATGCCTGCAACCCACTTCCTAAGCCCTAGGTAAGTTACCCCTCAAGCAGGTTGCACTAGCCCAAGGATGAGGGTACAGTGGCATGAGCCCTGTACCCCTACAGTCTAAGCTCCTTCTTAGACATTGCAAGTGTTGTAAAGCCTTAAAGAGTCTATGGTCTGGGAGTTGGTCATTTCGAACTCCACAGCTCTACAATAGCTTTAATAAACTGGGAAGTTCGGTCGCAAACCTCTCAAAACATTAAACCCACACTGATGCTAGTGTTGGATTTGATGTAAAATGCACTCAGAGGGCATCTTAGAGGTGCCCCCTGAAAATTGACCATCCCTGGTGTGGTTCCTGTATGGCTCCCCGCCATTTGCCACCACCAGACATGTTTCTGGACCCCTGGGTAGAGAGACTCTGGGTCCAGAAGCAAAGCTCATCCTGGGCAGAGATGTCATGCCTCCTCCTCCAGGATCGGCTGGGTTCACAAAAGGGGAAGCGTCAAAGGCCTGCTGCCTTTGGATGCTGTCCCTCCCTTTTGCTGTCCCCTGCAACTGGCCGCCATTGCTTCTGGCACCCACTTTGGACGGGAGAATCGTCGGGAAATCCAAGCTAGGAAGGGAGGTGTGCCCACCCTTGCCAAACCCACCTCTCAGATGGGGGAGGCGAGGTGAAACACACATTTCAGTCCTCTCCATCTTGAAGATATGGGGACTCAGCCAATTAGGAAGAGGCTCATACCCCCTCCCAGTGGAGAGTGACATAGTAGGGGGTGTAACCACTCCAGGGAAAGGACCCATTGGTCCCAACCTGCACACCCCTTTAGCGCCCCTAATTTTAGTATTTAAGGGCAACGCTGAACCTTGCCTCCTCAGATTCGAGGAAGACAGAGAAGGACCAAAGTGCCATGCTGACCCAGGAAGGAGAAGAGGATACCAACTGCCTTGGCCCTAGCCCTACCGTCCTGTTCCGTTTACGACCTGCCTACAGCAATAACCCTGGGGAGTCCAGCAGCCAGCAGCCAGCAGCACCAGAGCCTGGAGGACCTGCCCTGTGACCTTCCTACAGACTCTGTCTCCTGTGAGCACCAGATTTGCTCAAACAATGACTCACCTCCAGAATCCAGATTCTGGCGACTCAGCGATTCTGCACCACTCTGTACCAGACTCCCACAACCTGAGTTTGAGTAACCCAGCGCCCCAAGGAGGTCTCCCCAGTGATCCTGACCTGGGATCTGGTGATCCCCAACCTCCCTCAAGCCTCTAGATGACGCCTGCAGCCTCAACCTGAAGGGTCCTCCCGACTGTGACCGGAGCTGGTAAGAAAACCTGATGCCAGAAGACACCCCTGCACCCAACGCCCATGGCCTTGGGTGGCCCAACCGTTGGTGTCCAGGAATCCCCCCAGATCCAATGTACTTCTCCAGCCAGTGGTCGCTTTCTGGAAGCCTCTCTGCACAAGCCTGCAGCATCTTTGCGAAAGAAAAGGACTCCATTGGAAAGCACAGGGTCCCCAACATCTGTTTTGCACCCTGCACCTGGCCACCCTAGTGCCGCTGGTGGTGCAGCTCCTGTGCTGGTCGTTGGCCCCTGCAATGCTGACCTTAACCCCAGAAGCTTTGCTCCCACAACTGAGTGGCCTGCACGTCAGCAGTCCCTAAACGAAGGCCCCCTTAGCCACATTGGCTAGCATTGGGCCCCTGCACTCTGTACCCGGCCGCCCCAGTGCCGCTGGTGGTGCAACTTGAGTGCCCATCGAAACCTTGAGGAACCTTGTTCCTAACCCCCAAAACTCACCCTCGGAAGTCATTTACTTACCTTCGAAACCGTTAACACTTTTTCCCCATAGGAACCCACGTAAAGAGATTTTAGGCCTAAAAAATGTCTGTGTTGAACTGTGTTGTAGGAAGAAAAGAGAATCCTAATGCAAAGTATAAAAAGTCGTACTTACCTTGTATTTGGAGATCCTAAGGTGTCGTATCTAGACATACCACCCCGAGTACTCCAAGTAATCCAAGAGTATTGAAAAGTAATTACTGTGTAATTTTAACTGTTTCCAAAGCTTATACAAACCTGTAGTGGTTGTAATTTCAAGCACAATTGCATTTCCTTGAACAATCTTGCATTTGAAAGTATATTTCCCCTACCTGTGCCAAGTCCTGCTTGGTTCTAAAATGAAACCTAAGTATACCTTTTTTTATACTTACCTAATTGGTTTGGATTCTGTCTCTGAGTGTGTTTATCAGTCCTTGATTGAGTGAATACAATAAATGCTTAGCACACCCTCTGGATAAGCCTAACTGCTTGCCCACACCACTACAAAGAGAGCTGTTAGTACTTACCTAAGTTAGCCTCTGCCATACCCCTGGGGACTCCCTGGACTCTGTGCCCACTATACCTCATTTTGGTAACACAACAACAACTCTTTGAACCCTCTGGTGTTTATAGGGGTGATATCTCTAAACTCAGTGAGCACTACATTTTTGGACAGGTTTTCTTTCACTTTCATAAGCAAAATGGTGTCTCCTTAAAATATGCTGTGATCTGCAGTACAATTCAGGCTTCAAGGTTGATAAATTGAGAATCAATAAAATTGGCAGTGATACACCAGTAATTTACAACACTCATAAAATACAAAGGTGTGGTATAAAGCACTACATAATAAAAATTTATTTTTCTATTATAACCACCAATGGTGTAATAGAAGCCATTGGTGCTTCTGCCAATGCCTATCATATGGTTCGCAAAAAGAAGGCTGGTGGCAGGCAACACTAACTTCTTAAAGACTAGTGAAACTTCACCCTTACTGTGCTTAGAGGAATTGCTGAATTTCACAAGATATCTCATACTGAAGGTACGTTTGCTATGCACATAGAAATACAAAAAATCTATATACCACCTCTGATATTTCCCTACCATACCCATCTTTTGTCGTTGCTACCAGATCAAACAAAGCAATGACTGAAAACTTGATTACATTGAGCTAAACACTACTACCATAATTTGATTTTGAGTTTCTTTAGACCCTCTTTTTGAATGGCCAAGCAATGTTGCTGTAGCAAATTCGCCCTTTCTTATTCACCCCAGATGCTTTGTCACTCCTACCTGTTCACCAATTTGGGCCTATCATCGCCCAACTAGATGCAACTGCACCCCTGGAGAACTGATGTATGTGAATTATTAGAAAAACAAAAACTGGGAAACCACATTGGAGTAAACTAATTCATGGAGGAAAATTTTTAAGGAAAGACAATTTAAAGGATATGCAAAAAATAAAATATTAAAGGAAACATTTTAAAGGAAAGATATTATGTTAAAGTTAGGTGACGTTTAGGGACAGTGAGGGCTTTTTCCGTTTAGGGATGGGTGATGTTCAGATGTGATGCAGAGGTTAAAGGATGGGCATGGTTCTGGGGTAGAAAAGGATTTTCAGGGTTCAGGGATGGGTGGAGTTTAGGGGTGGTGAAGGTTTTTAGGGATCAGGAATGGGTGTAGTTTAGGGTTCATGAGGGTTTTTAAGGTTTACTGATGAGTAGCTGTAGGAAGCTGGCTCTGTATATACTGTGAGCCATGTACAATGTAGAGATTAGTTGCTTTCAGAGCTCAATTGTGCCTACTTGAGAGACAGTGACTGAAAATAGGTCAGTTCTAATACAATCTAAGGGGTGTACATATTTGTACATAATCAAAAGCATTTGTGAGCTTTTCACATTTATTTGAAAAATAACATTTTTGTAAACTTTAAACATTTTAAGTGACTATTATCCCAATTGCAAGGTGTTTGTAAGTAGTTAGTGTACACCAACCTCTGTCACTAGTCAGCCTTCATTTTCAAGATTTAATTCTCAGAAAGCCCACTACATTGATCATATTTAGCAATATATTTAGAAGCAGAATGTTCTAATGGTTCTTTCTAAATCATCAAGGTGAACCAACAGAATAAGCAAGAAAAAATGGTATCTATTGTAAAGCGCTCAGCAGCAGCCATAGAGGCATGTGATTTTTTGCAACGATTATGACTCTATACATGCATTAACGAAAACATTATATATTAGCCACACTCCAGGCCTAATAAGCCCATGACACTTTTCTCTTTTGAAAATATAATCAATTTTCGTGCATTTAGTTCAAGGATTTTCGACTATGTTCCCATGTTTCCTCCCTAATGGAGTGTTTTTCATTTCCAGGAAATCCTGCGTCATCTTTAAAACTAAATAAATTTATTCAAAGCAAGTTAGTTTGCATTCACAAAATGATGGTTTTGACTACTACAGTAAGGCCATCTATTTGATGTAATTAGTGTTTAGAGAATGAGACGCCATTATTGATTACTTAGGAATCACTTGAATGTGACACTTGCCTATCCGAGTTCTATCAATATTGATACATATTTGTTATTGTAAATAGCTGTCTCTTTTGTTACACATATAATGCAATATTGTTGTTGTGATAAGACATGTATTGAAGGATTTGACTGTAGTCGGCCTGTATTCTTTTGAAGGCAGGTTTGCACTATGCATTTGAAAAGTGAGTCGCTCCAAAATGAAAACCATTTTACAGTGCTTAATTGAAAGAACATTTAAAAAAAGAAATATTGAGAGCTGATTCATCTTCGAATGTATTATGGGCTTTCCAATATCTGTGGAGCTGGAGGGCCAACCAAACACTGTCAAGGGTAATAGTGCTGGCCATTCACACTTTTGACAGAAGTCTTTCATACACTGCTGACAGTTCACAGTATTCATATAATTTTTGTACATTCTATTTGTCTTGTTTTTAATGTGTAATAAAAGAATAGCCGTTACTGGGTGAACAACTATTTATTTCACATTATATTATGTGGGAGTGAATCCCTGCACAAATCCACCATTTTCAGTGATCCGCTTCTGTTTACCACAAACTGATGAAATTGGCAGGTGGTATCTACAGCAGTGCTCTGAATGGGTGCATCCGAATAATTGGCAGTAATGAAAGGGTTACTTGTAATGGCTACCAGCAGCCAATCAGAATGGGCCTTACACAAGTTCCTACTCTAATTGGCTGAAAGGGCTGATTGGCCACCCTTTCAGCCACACACAATAGGTTTCTGTGTTAAAACATTCTGACATGCTGTAAATTGCCTGCATCCACTCGAACATAATTTTAAAGTCCAAGGAGGTGCAGTTTACTGTGTTAAGGCACAAAATAGGTAGATAAAGATTGTCAGAAACTAGAGTATTCATTTGGAAAGGGGAGGGGCTCTGCCATCTTAATAAACACACTCTGGGAATGTCGAAACACAAGTCTCAAAAAAGCTCTGCTCAAGACCTGGTAGCTATGGCACAAGCAGCAGGCTATTCCCTACAGAGATGTATCTTAAGCTCAAGCAGTACCAGCAATTTTGAACTAAAGAAACATAAAACAAAAAATTCCCTTACCGATTTAGAAAAATATAGAGAAAAAATAATGTCTTAAATAATACCAACATTTTTTACATCGCATAAGATATATGGATTTGTAAACTTTTATGGCAACAAGCACCTGGAAAAATGTAAAGAGCCATTGAAAAATAGCACTTTACCATTGACTGGGTCCTAGGTTCCATTAAGGCCAACCACAATGAAGTGGAGCTCTATACACCAAGCCGTCTATGTCAGTCAGTTTTTAACATAGGGCTTAGTCACTGCAATAAAAGTCATAATTCTTTGGCTGGGCAACATCCAAGGCTGAGGTCAGTGAGGGTCCTTCATAGGCAGATAATTCACCATTGACTTCCCATTGAAGCTTTTGGTTTAAGCACCAAATCCCCGAGCAAAATAAGGCTGGAATTAGTAGTCTCTGAGACTGCATCATAGCTGGGATGGATTTGTCATCTCAGTCTGATCCAAGATTTTACCTATAGACTTAGTCACTTAGTCTTCCGGCAGGTCAAGGCTGAAAGGCAAGGCCAGAAGCAATAGCCAGGTAAGGCTTTACCAGGCCAGATACCTTCACCATGAGGTCTAGCTAAACGTGTTTGGAGTGCACTAAAAAGCTTTGAGATGATGGACCTGCTTTCTTGAATGGTAGCCTTCCAGGCACATCTAAGTACCTCCAGTCCTCCAGTGGACAAAAGATTCTCATTTTTCTTTGTGTCCTGGAAATATTCCCGCTAGTTGTTTCTGGAGCCCCCTGCTCATCAGGACAGGCTTCTAGACACCAGATCTTCTTTCCAACCATGCATCCTGTAAGATCCAATCCCCTGTGAATAGCTGAGTCTTTTTACACTGAGGCATTCTTCTGCTTTTGTGTCCCTAGAACAAGAAAACAGAGGCCAACCACTTGAAATTTGGAGAGCAGATTCAGTCCCTGGGTTCCAGCATGAGTTAGAAGTCCTTGAAAACAGTTTCTCTAGCATGATTCTTCTTTCTTCCAGCAGTGCCTTCTTTTTCTAGTGCAGTCTTCTCAGGTACAGGAATGTTATGCAGAGGTGGTGGTGAGGTGCCTGTCTTATCCTGTGCACTGGCCCCTGAATGAAAAATGTCCTTACATAATCTTGTGTAATTGCTCACCCTATGACCACCTCCATTTACACACTTCCTCTTTGATTTACTGTTCAATTTCCCAGAAATCTAAAATACAAGATGGCTGACCACTTCTTCTCTAAGGAAGAGCTCCAAGCAGGCACCTAGTCACGCCTCTACCTCTAATTAGTGGACATCTCCTCCTTTCTGTCAAGGTCAGAACTGTTTCTCTCTCCTGCTGTAACTTAAGTTAAAGGGTTTAGGAGAGCTCTGGCAATGAATGGAAGTAGATCCTGCCAGCCCAATTTGGGATTAGCAAGTCAAAAGAAGAAGAAGTCTTAAGACTGTGCTTTGCTCTGCCTGTTGTCTGGTACCGCCAAAAATCAGATTCCACAATTTAATCGAATTTTGAAAAAATCTTGGAAAATAGTTGTGCAATATTTTATAGCGTGTTCCCCAGCAGTGATGTGAAATAAATAATGTAATCACACCTGGGCCTGTCTTTAGAAAATCTAGTTCGAACCTCTACAGTAGAACAGCTTTTAAACCTTCAGTTATTGTGAGAGCACCTAATGCCAATTTTATATATTTGAAGGTCACCCAGCCTTGTGGGCTAACAAGGCACACTCTAGGTGGGACATATTAATATATAAACATGTACATACATATCAAAGACACTTTTCCTTGTCTTGTGCCTGGCAGCCATGACTTTTTGCCATATATCTGAGTAGCGTAATGTTCGCCTACATTTGAGATTGAGCTTTCAAACCGCTGGTGCAATTTATGCACCATATATCAATGACTTACAAGAAAGTTAAATAGACCAAATGCATCAACCAATTTTACCAATGCAATTTTAGGACAACTGCATATGCCCTGAAAGGCAGTGCATAGAGCACAGAGTCTAACATCACAAAAAAAATTGGGTCCAGAAAAATAAAGAATATTGTAGCTGACCTTGCAGAAAATACTTTTTCCTCCACTTCACTACAGGGATGACTTGTCAAGGCTTATCTATTAAAGCACTAAAGCAGTAAAATACAATAATTTTTACTGCTGATATAAAGATATCAAGATGTGAATGCCTGGACAGAGTTCTGCCATATTGTAAAAGCAAAATACTTTAATAATATTTCAATTTATAAATGTATAAATGTACATTTATTCAAAATAAAGGTACTTTATAAAAGTAATTTAAAAACGTAAAGATTTGTAAGTCGTAATGCACAATAAAAAACAGTAATGAAGTGATAGAACAATGACAGAACCATTGCCACTGAATATAAAAATGGAACATCTTTCATAATCACTAGTTGATTGGGTACATCACAAAAATGATGAAAATGCGAACCATACCTGTAGCATAATGTAGTCAAATGTAGTCTTTTCTGTGGAGAATAAATTGAGTTTTGAATCACACATGCATATATGATTTTTGTATAGTATTACACTATGCAAATCTTAGCAAATCTGCCCCAATGTTTGTGAACAGACATCATTTACATTTGAAATCCAATCACGAACAATGGACTGGAACATTAATTATGACAAACATTCAGCCAAACTCTGGTTACTTTGTTAGAATCGTTACAAGTTTGTTAAACTTAC
Source organism: Calotriton arnoldi (assembly GCA_963921515.1). NCBI lineage: Eukaryota > Metazoa > Chordata > Amphibia > Caudata > Salamandridae > Calotriton > Calotriton arnoldi. The sequence continues at coordinate 199,541 of CAWUFW010005511.1, read as the reverse complement.
ATTTCACACTCCTTGTGATTGCGAACACAGCAATGATACACAGACAAGCAAGAGTGTCTTGGTGCTTGGGTACTTTATGTCGAGTTCAAGTATATAAGTCTAATGCTGTAGAATAGCACTTTAATTAAGCTGGTGAAATTCACGAATTTCCCAAATTTTGAGGTTTGGGAAATTTTGATTTGCACAACTTCATGTTACTTTTTACCCAAGTATGTATCTTGCCAAGAGTCATTCTGCTACAACCAGTCTCCAGCTGGTATCTCGAAAGACGTTTTAGGTTCGCATGTACAGCACTTGCGCTGTGCTCGTGAATTCTATTGTATTCAATATAAATTCTAAAAGGGACTTACATCCTGCCCCCTTGCTTGTCATTGGTTTGTGTGCTTGCCACTTACTTTTCCTCCAATTTCTAGCATACTATTTCCTGTGTGTTCTTTGTGTGCTTCTTTTATTAGTCTCCAAAGGCAAAAATACTGTTTTCATCTGCTTTGGAGACCTCGTGATCCAAAACTCTTGTGATCCTTAAATCTCTTGTTTGTTTTTTTGTAGCGGTTTTACATAGCGTGATCTCTACTTGAAGGTATGGAAGCCCTTAACATGCTCAACATGAGCACCAGTTACGTTACACAAAGGCACATTCAACAGAGATTCACTCGAGTGCATCAGAGCCCGGCACCTGAGTAGATTGCATCACACACTCACCAGTCCCCTCAGGGCCAAAGCAGAAATCCACTCGAGTGCATCAGAGGCCAGTGCTTGTTTTTAATGTTAGTCTAGCACTCCATTAGAGTGCACATATGTGCAGCCTCTATACTCCTCACCGTCCCTCCCACCCTTTGTTGCTTATAGTGCCATTATCGGCAACTTCCCCCACCCACAGTATGAGCCAGCAAGAATAAATAAATACACAAGACAACTTTTGTTCTGGAAAAATATTGCTGCAGGTTTATTCCATACAAAAGTATGCAATATGGTGGGTTATCTTACGGGTGATCCAAGGGCGGGCAGCTGTACCAACCTATGCTGCCCCCGCCCGCCTGATGAGCCAGTACTGTGGGACGACACCCAGATAGTGCTACACCTTTGGTGATCCTCTTCCGGATCACGTGACACGTTGGTCTCTTATTACTCACGCCCTTTCCGGGGCGGAGCATAGCAGGGCAAACCCCTGGTTGGTCAGGCCACCAACCGCCCGAAGGACTAACGGGGCGCCGTCGCGGTTTTCCAGGAACCTGCCCTGAGGCTCCTGGTCTTTGGCACCCTTACTGAGCAGCGTGGAGGTACCCTTACTGTACCCGTCTGCCGCAGAGGTACCCTTACTGTACCCGTCTGCTTCCAGATCGCCCTGTAACTCCGCCTGCAATGAAAAAAGAAAACATTACAACGTTCTACGTACACTGCCTGCCAACCCCACGCCGGGTAAGCGGTAGGGTGGGAGACGGCGTGTCTGGCGCAAAGAGGACGCCAGAGAGGTGGGGGGAGGTATAAGTACCCTCCCCCAACCTCTGTTCGCCGGAAGTGACGTGCCTAGCGCGCCAAGGCGAAGGACTCCATCTAGAGTCCAACCCTTAGCCAGTGGGTGGCGTTTGTGCACAAATGGCACTAAAGGGCCGCCCGTTGGAGTGGCCCCCTGCGGGGGCCGCGGACAGCCACATAGTGCCATTATCGGCAACTTCCCCCACCCACAGTATGAGCAAGCAAGAATAAATAAATACACAAGACAACTTTTGTTTTGGGAAAATATTGCTGCAGGTTTATTCCATACAAAAGTATGCAATATGGTGGGTTATCTTACGGGCGATCCAAGGGCGGGCAGCTGTACCAACCTATGCTGCTTCCGCCCGCCTGATGAGCCAGCACTGTGGGACGACACCCAGATAGTGCTACACCTTTGGTGATCCTCTTCCGGATCACGTGACACGTTGGTCTCTTATTACTCACGCCCTTTCCGGGGTGGAGCGTAGCAGGGCAAACCCCCGGTTGGTCAGGCCCCCAACTGCCCGAAGGACTAACGGGGCGCCGTCGCGGTTTCCCAGGAACCTGCCCTGAGGCTCCTGGTCTTTGGCTCTGGCACCCTTACTGAGCCGCGCAGAGGTACCCTTACTGTACCCGTCTGCTTCCAGATCGCCCTGTAACTCCGCCACAGCTCTGGAGGCGCCCCCGTCGCCGCGAGAGCCCCCCACCAAAACAGCTCATTTCCAACCTGCAACCTGCTTTCTAGGGCCTCGTGCATGCCCAGTGGAAAGTGTCCATGCCCACCTGTGACAACTGCACCCCATGTTTGTCAACCTAACCTAGGCGTACGCCTGGACGGCAATGGTGACAATGGACCCCATCTTTAGCAAAGTATCCTTTAACATTAGCCTGGATCAGCTCGTGTCTGATGAAGCCCAGACCCCTCTGGTCTGCGAACTTACGCCATGAACAGTTCCCTCTTACAGGGATGTTCAACGGCCTCCTCTGACTTAGCTCCGTGCTCTGCGGGGGATCATCTCAGACCACCAGAGCTCACATTGACCCATGTAGTTGCTGATCTCACCAAAACAGCACATTTCACACATGCAACCGCTCATTTCCAGGCCTCCTGCAAATCTAAGGGAAGAGATCCCTCTCTACTGGTGATAGATGAACCCCATCTATATCACAATAGCCCTTGACGTTAGCCTGGATCAGCTAGTGTCTGATGAAACCAAAGAACCTTCTGGCCTGTGAACCTGTGCCAAGAACTATTCGCCCTCCTGCGGGAAAGTTCCACTGCCTCACATGACCTAGCCCCGTGCCAACTCTGGGCGGGACGCGTTCAGACACCAAGGCTCACATTGCCCCATCTATTTGCTGATCTCACCTAGTTGCCGTCCTTCTCGCATCGTGTGTGCCAGAACACCTGTGTCCCCCATCTATGGGACCGCAGCCCACTTGTTAGGTAACCGCTCCCATCCCCGCCTGCCTACTTTGGCTATTCGGGCGAGGAGAATTGTGCTTAACATTTGCACCGTCCCTTTGATTTCTAAATCATGACGCATGGGAATGGTCATAACTAGAAATATGTGCCAATGATCTAGGGTGCCCTCCTGCCCTTGCCATGCATCCCTTATTCCTTATGGGAATTTTGCCTGCTCAACTCCCTCTGGTGAAACCCCCTAGGCATACCAGCTAAGAGAATCTGTCCGATTCCATACAGTGCGCACTGTTTGCGATATGGTGCCTAACATTAAGGGTTGACTAAGTCCTACTTTACCCTTACCCGCGAATATTGCCGAATAGGGGGGCAGGGGCGTTCACACTGCCCACCCCAGGGCAACCCCAGCGGTGGAAAATTACCTGCTCAGTTAAATTTTACTTTTTGTTGATCACTGGACATGCCAAGTGTTCTTTTACATAGTAGCCTTTTGTGCTTGACACCATGTTTCCCCATTACTTGGGACGGCAGCACACTGTTGGCTGACAGCGCCACCACCCAGCGAGGCATCTATTACTCACCGGGTGGGCGTTTGCGCCTAACTGCAGGATCATATCACCTGCCCTTGGTTCTGGGGTGCACTTATTTTGCCCCGTTGCCCAGACGGATGCACAAACCCCTTTGCTTGCTACCCTGGTGAACACCTTAATGGTATCAAAGCTGGTTTGAAACAATATATGCCTTGCGCCCACTACTGGAGACACCTCACCCTTTCGTGCAATTACAACTTACGCAGCGCACCCCGCTTGCCTAACTGCCGTCGGATCACAGATGCACAGTACCTACTATCCATCTCCGACCCTGGATGCTTTAAACCTGCCAAAGTGACGGAAACCAAGCTTCCCAGTTCCCTGTTTAGCTGCAGTACACCTTCAGTGGGTCCGCTAGGAGATACCACAAACCGCATTGGTCCTGCAAACCTTAAGTACACAATTTCCACCTGGGCATACCTCTAACTGAGACAGGCTCGACACAGCTGTAAGGCCAGAGACACACATATATGTATTGTGCCCACTATTGGAGACAACTCACCCCTTCGTGGAGTGACAACTACACAGGTGCCTACCCAAGTCACCCAACAGACAAGTTGGCCCTGACTACCTTGTGTTCTGGTGCCAGATTTGGAAAGAGCCTTGCCTTCACTTGCTGCCCCCCTGGGAAACACCATGACCGTGCTCTGGCCGCAGCGCGGTGATGCCCTCGTGTAGCATCGAACCCCTGGTCAAATAAGAGTGACAACTCCATCTACTTAAGACTACACCATGACCATGGGTGGAGTTTAGCTCTTCCCCAAACTTCTGCTAGTGTAACCCACGGTCACGCCTCCTGTTCAGTTCAATTTAGTAATTCATGGCACTGAAACACAAGGGCCTAATACTGGGCTGTGTAACGCGGCCCAAGGGTGACCTTAAACAATCGGCTTGGTGTGGATGGGTGCTAACATTACCTGGCTTAAGTGCCATCCCTTTGACAGTCACTCCTGACAAGATGTGCCAATGCAGGTAGAAGCAAGAGTTATCCAGCCCGCCTTACTTCCTGTCCCAGTTGTCTGAGTAAATTAGTGAAAGATGCACGTTTGAACTGGCAGCTGATACTGTTACTTATGCCTGCAAATGCCCTGCTCAGAGCAGCCCGCTAGACAATGGCTTCCATTGAAAGGCGGTGCCAACAGACCTCCAAGCACTTAAGGCGGTCCCTCTGAGTAGGGCTCTAATCTAACAGCTGCCCCTTGCATCGGATACCGCCTCTGGCTGTAAGCCGCTCCGTGCTACTGATGCATGGCAGTCATATTTAACCTTGATATCCTTACAGCATAGCAACACTCACCGCTGCCAAATGCCTTGGCGTGAGAACGTCCGCTCGTCGTACTAGTCAATACATCTATTATTTAAATTAATAATACTGTGCATATCAATAAAACTATGCACCGTCAGCTGAAAATTTCACACGTTAGTAAATGTGAAACCTTTGGATTTGCCCATCGAATTACGCCAGTCACCACCCTAGGTGAAGTCTAGCCCTCCTGAACTTCTGCTAGTATACCAGGGAGCATACAAGACCGTGGGAACATGAGGGGACAATATGTATCAATCCCTGCCCTTTCTTGAATACTGGGAATGCCAAATGTTCCTTAATACATTGTAGCCGGTTTGTGCTTTGACTTTAACTTTACTGCTCCAACCCAGTTTGACCCCAAAACGTTGGAACAACCTTCGCAGTAACCTGCCCTTTCGTAGAACATGCCCTTAATGGTACATGACCTTCTACAAGCACTGCGCAGAAATCCCCCTCTGACCTGCTCGAGCCTGCGGCTATTCTGCTGAAAGCCCTGTGTGCCTGGGGGAGGGGAGTGCTACTAACCCTCAAGTCCTTAGGAAGCGCCCTCACTGCTGCAAGTGCCCCAAAGCATTTATTATAAAACATTTAATGGATAACAACCCGCTTTGCGCCCACCTTAATGTGCCAGGCTGTGAGCAATTAGGTACCCCACATATCTCTTCCCTATGAAAAGATTAAACAAACCGGCCAAAGCACAATGCACAGGCAGTGAGTGTGCCCAATGAGACACCCCCAGTTCTGTGTGATACAAACCCTAACGCACCGTGTGCCAGTTTGTGCATATCATTCTGGGGTGACTAAGCCCTAATGTGCCCCTTTACCTGGATGATCCCCAGTACGAGGGTACAGACTGATGACCAAGTGCTGCACCAGCCAATAACATGTAGACATGGAGTGAATTTACGCTATCTCATGCCCTACAAGGCCGCTCGGTGTGCCACCTCGCCTAAACCAAGACATGGGTGGATCACCATGTCCTTATAGCCTGCAAACCCATCCGTCATCTGCACTGACGGATGCTGTGCCGCCATGCTGGCGTCCCTCCCCCAGCATATGTGTCCCATAACACAGTGCTAAGGTATCCCAGCGTGCCATAAAGTTAGCCAATGTATTTGGATATGAGGACATGGAGTACAACATGAGCAACTATGCTGCCCCATCTGAAATAAAAATGCCAACTGTACTGGTAATTGTCGGCATTTGTGCCCCAACCACATCTTCCCAGGCTGTTGAAAGACTGCACACCTGGGATGGTGAGAACGGAAGTATCTCCCCATAACATGTGTTTATTGATACTCAACTTAATGGTGATCGACCTCAGGAGGATGAGAAGCTAGGTGAGCCTGCCGGGAATGACCTGTGACCATGGGTAAAGCACGTACCCCTGCAGGGGCTGCCCTGACCCGCTAGCCACTAGATTAATGTCTGCCTTTTATACAGGGGACTAGTGTTTTTTGTATTTTAGCACAGGAATATCCACGCATGCCGCACTCCATTATTACTGAATAATTATCTACACTGGCAAGTTATAACCGGTAGGTTTTGCCTGCAAAATGCTGTTGCTCCATGTGAGGCTAACCTCAGTGTCGTGAAGTGCTCATGAGAAAATCAGAAATTTGTGCATTCATGGACACTAGCTTTAAACGTATCTGTGCCGTAATCCCAAGTCCCAAAGGCTATTCTCAAACCAAGGCAAGGAAGGAGCGGTCCAACTTTGGAGCTCTAGCAAGAACATGCGAGCAGTCGCTGCCTCGGTCAACCTTGCAACCTTCACTTATATATAATACAATATAAATCACACTCTGCCTGTGAGCCGCTGCCAGGGTCAGGTAACTCTCCTCGGGACAGCTCGGTAACCTGCCACACAGCTTGACCCAGAGAACCGAGCCGGTCAAAACATTGTGATTTAAATCTTAAAGTAAGCATGCACGCTTAACAGGATTTAGTAAAGCCACCCACTGTCTAATGATTCGGGCGCGCACCGTGAAGCTCCCCTTCCAATGGATAAATCCTTTAAACTCCTAAGTGAGGTCCTGATTTGATCCAAGGAAACATGTTTTTATGGAAGTCGCCTGAACACAACACCACATTCGACTGCGACAGACTCTCACGCATTACCATCGCCTCTCTTAAGTGGATCCGCTGATCATACACCACCGGCATTACGCAAGAAAGACACATCGACATGCAGAGCCACCTTTGAGATCTGCTGACCTGCCCCAAGCCTTTGCCACATTGCCAGACAGGCCACCCTGCTGAATAAAGTTAACCTGGGGCTGGACCAATCCATTGTTTTCCCTAGCACTTCAGACTGTTCTCTGTTATCCCAGTGCTGTGTCTGGCAGGTGCTACCCTCCTGGGCATACAATGGGCATGCCCTGCAGTCCGTAAGCCATTGACGATCCCCCCGAGCCCCAACCCATACTACAACCGCTGACTGCGGGGGAAGGGGCTGTCGTGGGCAGGTACTGCCCCTGAAAAGTAAACCGACCAGGGGCACGACAGCGCACCCGCGGGAGCCCGGTCCGGCCCCGCAACAACCGAGGCGGCTGCGCTGTCCCCAACACTATCCAGCTCCACGACCTGCCTGCCCGCGTGCCATAAACTCCCTCAAGGCACAAGCACCCCGCGAAAGAGGCCATCCTGCCCCACCCGCAGCCACGGGTGCTTAGAATAGTGTGCCGCCCGACTAGTATCTGGCTGTTTCGTTCATTGCATCCAGATATATAATATAGCAAGTAACATCATACCTACAACAAGTCAGGACTGTTATCTTTGTCTATGGTTGTTAGTCGCAGGGCCTCTTGTTAGGAAGTGAAACGGAGACCAGTTGAGGTGGCAGGAGTTGTATTTATTGCGGTACAGAGAGCCGTCCCAGCTGGTACCAAACCCAGGCTGTAACTGCCATCAACAGAACACTCAGGGCAGGACGTCTGCCAACACTCTAGATGACATCACAGAGTGTCACATCACCACACCTCCCCTCTTTTGATAAAATAACTATGGGCTAGAGGAAGGGTACAATATGTCAGAAAGAAAATTAACTGGTGAGTACAGAAAGCAGGGTGAGGAGCAGGATAAATAAACTTATACATAGTCTTGTAAATTTCGTGGTCTAACGGGGATTCTGGTGCTTCTCCTAACGCCATCCCCCTACAACATTTTGATTGTTTTCACCAGTTTCAGAATGAATACAAGGATCTTTTGCGACACGTGAAGTACTCCACCAACTTCCATTAGACAACTTAACAGCATTCTTACGGATTTCTACAATTCGTTGTGATTCTAGAAATTTAGACAAACCTTTTCTTACTGAGTTTGGATTTTTGACCCTGACCCAATCTCCAACACGGAGTCTAGGAATTTCTTTCGTGGTGGAGAATTGATGAGATTTAGAACAAGCTTCAGTGGAAGTTTTCTTGGCAGATTCCCACATACACTTCATGTTGCAACCTTGATGAAATGATTTGACCATCCAGAAAGGATATACGCTGGAGGAAGCTTTTCTACCCCTCATAAGTTCGAAAGGTGAAAAATTGGTAGCAACATGAGGTGAGGTGCGATAAGACCAGACAAGATCCTTCACAGCTTGAAAAACACAGGACTTTGATCTAAAGGCTGCTTGCACGCACCCCACTACGACCCTGTTGAACCTCTCAGTTTTGCCGTTGCTTTGTGGATGGTACAGCGGAGTCCTGGTGTGTTTGATGCCACAAGAGTGTAGAAATGAGTTCAATTCTTCTGAAACGAATTGAACACCATTATCGGTCAAAATTTCCTCGGGATAACCTTCCCTGAGAAAGATGGTATTCAAACAGTTAATGACACTCTTGGAATTGGGTGTGGTAATGGGTTCGACCTCCACCCACCTGGACAGATGATCAATGAGTACTAAAAAATATTTGGAATTGGAAGGGAGAACATGAAACGGTCCAAGAAAGTCCATACCAAGTCTTTGCCAAGCTCTGCCAGGCGGGGGTACGGGAGATTCAACTGTGCCTTCGAGTACCAAGGCTTTGTCACTGGCATTACAGCGTGAACATTGCCGAACTAGATCATTGATTTGCGTGTCCATCCTGGGCCACCAGAAATCAGCTCTGACTTTCCTCTTTGTGATAGTTGCTCCCAGATGACCAGAATGTGCGGCTAGAATGATCTTTTCTCGGTAGGAAGAGGGAGGAATGAGTTTATCGCCTCTGACAACTTTCCCGCCTTCCATTGAAAGTTCATCACAAACTTTCCAGAACATCTGTAGATCTGCTGAGAGACACCTCTCTTTGGGCCAACCTTTCTTAATTAAAGAAGCGACTTCTTTGAGAATGGGATCCTTGTCAATCTCCATAATCCAATCTTCTTCTGCAAAGGACAAGTTATCTTGGCCAATAAGTGCTACGAAACACTCTTCGATGTCAGTTTCCCATTCATGTTCATCGGTGTCTGAAATAGGGAGTCTTGATAGACAGTCCGCTCTACAGTTCTTTCCACCAGGGATATATTCTACAGAGAAAGTGTATTCTAGGAGTTTCGTGGATAAACGTGCTAAGCGAGCGGTGGTGCGTTTGACGTTTCTCCCAGAAAGGATATCAACTAGAGGGCGATGATCAGTCTTGAGAATGAATGATCTGCCCCATATATATTGTTTGAATTTTTCAACACTCCAAACGCAGGCTAAAAGTTCTTTTTCAATAACGGAATATTTCCGTTCAACAGGACGAAGAGTTCTGGAAGCAAATCCCACTGTGTGCTCTTTACCATCGGCATATTGTGAAAGGACAGCTCCTAGACCGTACTCTGAAGCATCAACGGTGACAATGGTTTGCTTTCCTTCTATAAATGCTTGCAATGCCGGAGCTTGAACTATGTGGTCTTTGATCAGCTGGAAACCTTTTGACACTCCTCAGACCATTCATAAGTTGCTCCTTTCTTTAGTAGCACCCTGAAGCACTCTGTGGTCTTTGCAAAATCTTTCATAAACTTAGAATAGAATTCACAAAGACCAAGAAAGGACATAAGTTGTTCCTTATTTTGGGGAGAAGGTGCATCAACTATGCTTTTTATCAGACCAGGTCTGGGCTTGATGCCGTGTTCAGAGATGACATGGCCTAAGTACTCGATTTCTTTAACTTTGAAAGTACATTTGCTTTTTTGTAAGGTGACACCTCTGTTTGCCAGAACGTTGAATACTTGGTCGATGACAGAGTCATGCTCGTCTTCACTTTTCGTGAATATGAGAATGTCGTCTTGGAAAACAACAACGTTGGGATTGTGATGGAACATCTCAGTCATTAATCTTTGGAATACGGCAGCAGCCGATGCGAGACCAAAGGAAAGGCGACAAAATTGAAATACGCCATCTGGAGTGACGAAAGCTGTAAGGTGTCGGGACTGAGGATGTAGTTCGACTTGATGGTACGCAGCCTTAAGGTCAAGTTTGGTGTACCAAGAAGAGGAACCTACTTTGGCTATAAGGTCTTCAATGCGTGGGAGGGGAAAGCCGTCAACCCAGATGGCTTCGTTAAGGCTCCTCAAGTCGACACACATCCTCAGGTCCCCAGACCTCTTCTTGGCCAAAACAATGGGTGAAAGCCAGAGAGTAGACTCAACCTTCTCGATTACACCCTGGTCACATAATGTTTGTAAATGCTTTGAGAGGTCACCCCTAATGCTCAAAGGTACATTGCGCAGTTTATGCTTGATGGGCACGGCATTTTCTTTAATTTTGATGAAGTGTTGGAAGTTTGTGATTTTGCCTAGGCTGTCCTCAAAAATATTGCTGTACTTGCGTTCCCAATCATTTGTGGGTTGAGTATTGGGCTTAGAACCAGTATCACTAGTGGTAGAAATGTAATTGTGGTTAGATTGATGGTCAATAAAAACTGGATTGGGTGAACCAGGTTTGATAGTAAGCCCAAACTCAGCTTGATGGATAAGACCAAGAACATTGATCCCACGTTTAGCCACATATACCTTGCCACTGATGACTACTCCAAGAACACTTATTCTAGCCCAGAAGTAGCCTAACAAATCAATCCTACTTCCTTCAAAGGCTACAGTAAGTATGTCAGGAGGTAACAAGCTCTTAGTGGACCAAAATGTTATGTACTTGTCATGAGACACAATCGTGATGCGTGCTCCTGTGTCAACCAGGAGTAGAATATGACTGGTCTCAATAGTAACATCAACTTCGGGATCTGGAATGTATTGCATAGTACATTTGTCAGAACAGTTCTTGACTATTACCACATACTCTTGGTTCGTGACATCATCATCATATTGATCATCTTGATCGTAATCATTAAGTACACATCTTACACTTCTTCTTCTTCCTCCCATACAAACTTTTGTAAAATGACCCATTTTACCACATTGGCCACACTGTTGGTTAATCGCAGGACAATTTTGAAGGAAGAAACATGCATGGATGACCCACACCTATAACAACTCATTCTGAAATTAGATTGTCTGTTAGGTGTGTAAGTTTTTCCACCTCTGTTCAGTGTGAAGTTCCTCCCACCTCTGAATGATCCTCTAGAGGTGTTTGGAAAAGCAGAAGAAGAAAAGGGAATATTTGTAGAAACGGCACCAGATATACTGGAATTGGATAGAGCAGATTCAAGTTGCTTGGCATCTTCCATTGAGTTTTCAATGCTTTTTGCAATGTCCACTGCTTCATCTAGAGTGGGGTCTTTACAAGTGAGTAACTTTTCTTGGATCTTTTTGCAGCAGCACCGTGCCACGAGTTGGTCCCTTACAAGTTGAGAAGTGAAATTGTCAAAATCACATTTTGCAGCAAGTACTTTTAAAGCTGTGATGAAAGTGTTTATACTCTCATTAGGTTTTTGTGTTCTCGTGAAAAATTTATATCTATGTACAACAATGTTTTTAGTTTCCGTAAAATATTTGTCCAATTGCCTTACTGCTATTTCAAATTCATCGGGATCTTCTCCTTCAGGTGGTTCATAGAGGGGTAGATGGTCAAACACATTTTGTCCCTCGACCCCCAAATGATAGTACATAAGATTCTTTTTCCTCTCCGGTCTGAATCTTTGACCATCAATTGCACCAAGATATGCCTTGAATGATCTGATCCACAGTTTCCATTCAAGTTGCGGTTCTCCGGGTTCTTGTAAAAAAGGCGCAGGGGCTGTAACGCTCTGCATGTCTGTGAGAATGAAGTAAGAGAGAAGAAGAATGTAGACAAAGGTGAGAAATGGGAAAGGGGCTAGGAGAGAGAAGAGAAAAGAAAAAAAAATGAAAAGAAAAGAGAGAAAAACCCCAGAAATGTTGTGTGTGTATCACAGAAGTAACACACTGAATAAAGATTTAGTTGAAAATGTAGTTCGCGCTTGAGCCTCTGGGTGGCAGTCTCTCCTTGTGAAGATTTTTTTTCCCAAAGTTGCTGCAAGACAACTGTGTGTGTCTTGTAGATGTGAACAGTGATGAAAATATTGAGACACGATGCTGTGCGTGTCAGCGAAAATGCAGGAAGGTGTGACACGCAAAAAAGCTGTGCGTGTCAGCGCAGTGAGAAGAGGGGTGAATTTCCCTTTTTTACGAAAATGTAAGGCCAGGCGTCAAAGCGATCTGCTCAGCCAGTAACTGCTCTGTTTTGCTGAGGAGATGTTTGAATACCATTCAATGGTTCCTCGCGCTGCAATGTTGCCGCAAGTGGGGCGAACTGGAAACTTTATGGAAAGTGGACAACGTGGTTGGCAAATCGGACACCAGTCTAGATGCGGGATGCCATTCTCAAAATGGCGGCACGTTCCCTTACGTTGGTGCCGGGTGGCTCAAAACCGACTTCCCCAGTAGTCCAGTGTAAAGCGTGAGCTTTCGCCTATGAAGCCGGGAACCAGCAGCGCTTTTGCGGAGTGCGGATGCGGGTAAGCGGCTCGAGCTTCCTATCTTTTTCGGTGTTTGCGAATGATGGCCTTTCTATGTGTTATTTCCAGCTTGGGAGGAGGATGAGTGTTGTGAGCGTTCACTGCACCACTCCTTTTTCGCCCATGGATTAGATAGTGAAGGCACCTTTCTTGAGGTCCGCTTTGTCGTGCTGGTCAATGCGTGATCTCAGCACACGCGCTGCAGAAACGCTTAATCCTAGTAAATATGCGTTTTTTGAAGGGTAAGGCTCTCTGTACGTTACTGTGCCACGGCCGGGGGTGAGTAAGAATAAAAAAAAATGTACTCACAGCTGCGTTCCGACGGGGAAATGGCTACAAATACTTTTAGGAAGTCCCGCGAAGGTCATCAGCAGACGGAGGTTGCCGTGGGTGTGTCCCGTCTTCTGTCGCCACTGTTAGGAAGTGAAACGGAGACCAGTTGAGGTGGCAGGAGTTGTATTTATTGCGGTACAGAGAGCCGTCCCAGCTGGTACCAAACCCAGGCTGTAACTGCCATCAACAGAACACTCAGGGCAGGACGTCTGCCAACACTCTAGATGACATCACAGAGTGTCACATCACCACACCTCTCCTACGTGAAATGCGGTGATGACCGGGACTTTCAGGTTATCACCACGATAAAACTAATTAAGGCTCAGTGACTCGCATGATCGCATAAACTGCACTGTTTTATTCATCCGCAAAATCTCCATATCTCTATAATCCCAGCAATGACCTAACATAAAGAGGGCACGTGCAGCCATGGTTACCTGGCGCCAACAACAGATGGTTCCTGTTACCCAACTCAATGGTACTCAATATCCGACCTCAGATGTATGAAATGTTGAGTGTGCCCACCTGGATTAGAGCCTGTGACCCAGAGATCTAACACTGATCCCTGCATTGGAGGTGATATTCCCCTGAGCAACCAGGCCCGGTCATCTCACGCTCATGTCCAACTCCATAATATTAGATATTGCATCCTACAGAATATGTTCATAATTCGTGTTCTGCCTCATTCCTTTGTGCACTAGTTGTTGCAGATTAAATAGCGCGACAAGTATTGGAGAGCTTGCATGCGGCCAGTTACCTTACACAAGGACACGATCATTTAGTATCCACGGGGAAAAGCGGGATATGCCCAGAATCACAGGTTTGAGAGCTGACGCCTGCCTTTTTGCGCTACATGGACCGGCATGCGAGAAGGGTTTCCCCGAAGCAGGGGCACGGGCTCACCGATGAGATGCAGAGCCAGTCCCGCCTTCTTTCAAGCTGGCGCACTGAAGCCCTCCGTCCGCATTCACAAGCTGCCACACGCGACTGCAGCAGGCGCCCGCCCCCTTGAGTTATACGAGCGCTACACAAGCCAATTGACCTGCCCCGAATCACAGGATGGAGGGCAGACACGGAGAGACAAACCCAGGTCTCCAACAGGCCTTTTATCACCAAAACATTCTTAACTGCGGCTCACAAGAAAACGGACTGCGCATGCACGCGGCTGAGACACTATTCACCTGACTCGCTGCATCACAAAACTGACGTGTTTCCGCGCATCACAAGACGATCTGGTTCCAAATGGACGGCAGAGAATATGGGGTCAAAACATATCAATCATAGCTGCCAGAGTTCTAGATTGCCATGTGTGACATTTTCACTTCCGTGCAATGGGCGATATTTCACCAGCCATGAGTGACCCCTCTTCACGAGCATAGCCAAGCAATGAAGACGATACAACACACTACCATCAAAAAATGCACCAATCTAGAGCAACAAAAACCCCCAAGCGGCTCCCACCCCTGCTGCAAAGCACCCGAAACGGGAGGGCCCTGAGCGCTGTACGTCTGCCTTCCTGGAAATAATGGAGGGCAAACAACCGAAAGGACTCCCACACCCAGGCTCGAACCCCGGTCCCCCGGACACAAGTCCGCCGCGCCACCAAGCCTTCCCGCAACTAATCGTGTGCACGCCTGACTAGGAACCACAAATCGCACCCGAACCGCTGCCCACTATTCACATCAGGCACCGGGCGCGGCCCGGACGAACACCACACGCGTGCGTCTGTGCGGTTTGTTGGACAGAAAATGATTAAGTGGTGATGGTGCTTGTCGGAGTCCCAATAGAAGTCACCCCCAGGCTCAGAAAGACCAGACTTGCCCCATGCTCTGCGCGGGCCACACCCGGGGTAGCCACGCCCCTGCTTCACTCCATGCTCCAAGTCTGGGTGCCCCGCTGGACCTCAGGCACACTCCACTTTACTCCCCACAGATAACTCTACGTAGAGGAACAATCGACAAAGATAAATGGGGATCAGCGCTAGGAAAGCATTATCTACAATCTGCGCTAGTAACGCGCTATATCCAATCCGTGCCGGAAACCCAGCAAAGACCCCGGGTCACCAGGAAGAAAGCCGACCCCTCGCGGTCGGTTAACTGCTCCAAGCGGGCCCTACTCCTGTGACGGTTTGCTGCGGGCTGGGCCAATTACCCCTACAACCTTCGGCAATGTCGTCTCTAACCCCGACTGGTGGCTACACTCGCCTCGCTATTCTACGTCGGCACATTGCCCCCCCCTCGCAACCTTATTTGAGATAGAGGAGGGGGAGGGGGGGTGGGCAGTGCAGCGGTGAGCTCTGACTATGCATGACACATTGGTCAATGCTAATACATGGTCTTCCGTGGACGGCTCGACATAACTTTAGTGCCCAGTTCTCGGAGCTCCAGCGGAGGAAGCGGAGGGCGTGGGGTCTCGCTCATGTCCCTCAAGGCAATCTTTCACCTGCCTCCCATTACCTAGGCAGAGGAGCGCTCCCACACCCAGCGCCATGCCCCATTACCCCGACGCTTGCCTGCACCCGCAGAACAGGGGCTCGAACCTGCACCCTCGGTGACAGAATAAATGTACGCACACCATACGGACGCTGAATTTACGGCCGCCCGCTACCTCCCGTATGTCTATACCTCTCTGCGCCGCAAAACCAGGGAGCCTGACTAAGTACCGGGGAGCTCCTAAATCCGCCCCCTTAGGCATCACAAGTCCAGCAAATGCCGGGCAGCGCCTACCCGAAGAGGCTTGGGGTGGACAGACGACTCACTCTCACTTGCAGCTCCCTCAGACGGCGTGAATCTCAGCGCGAGGAAAGACGGCGGGAGACGACCGACCAGACGGCGGGTCTGGCGCAAAGAGGATGCCAGAGAGGTGAGGGGAGGTATAAGTACCCTCCCCGACCTCTTTTCGCCGGAAGTGACGTGCCTAGTGCACCAAGGTGAAGGACTGCATCCCGAGTCCAACCCTTAGCCAGTGGGTGGCGTTTGTGCCCAAATGGCACTAAAGGGCCGCCTGTTGGAGTGGCCCCCTGCGGGGGCCGTAGACAGCCGCAATCTCGTTCCTTCCACCTGGGCCTCATTCAGAAACTTGCACTGAAAAAACACAATTGCCACTGAGCAGCCGCTTGGGAGGCAGTGCTCAGATCAATCGCCTGCCCTGCTACTCGTCTCGTTACAACAGCCTCCTGAAGGATGGGGATCCTGGCCCGCTGCTGCCCTAGGCAGCTTTGCTACTAGAGCCAGTGAGTCCGACCCCGGAAGGAGTCGCGGGTGGTTGGTGCTTGTGGTGGAGGCCCACACAACGCAAGTGGCGCTTCTGACAAGGAGAGTGATACTGAGAGTGGACACACTGATGTGGTGCCCCCCTTTTTCTTTTTACTGCATCCCTCCCTCGCCCACCCGACCATGAAGGTGGCTCTAAAAACTGAAATGTTTCTGTTCCCATGCCCCTATCAGGCACACTTTATTCTGAGAGAGAGCGATCCCACTCCCGCTCGACCTTGTTGCAACCCAGAACCTCAGTACCCAGGGCCAAACCCCTCCCCTGGCATAGGGCTGCAGTGCTCACAGTTGCCAGTTGTTATTGTGCCCCTGCAGGTGTTCTGGGGCTTGGCCATTGCTGGTGCTGGCCGTGTTTTTCCTTCCTGTGTTTGTTCTGCGAGCTGCTTATCTGTTCTGCAGTTTTGCCTTTAGTTTCTGGTTGCAGCCAGGCTCGGTCAGTGGGTGCAGCAGTCCCTGGGTGGGTGGATCTTGTGTCTCTCGGAGGATGTTACTGGCACATTGTTTATCCTCATATGTGCATGCATGGTATGATGTGATTGTGCTCCTCAGACACAGTCAAGTGAGTGTCTGCTGCCTTTAGAAAACACAGTTTAGTGGGGACACTGGGGAGGTCTTCACAGCCGTGTTGAGACCAGTGGTGATGTCGGATCCACACATTTTTTTGTTTGATAACTAGTGTACGATTTCTTACCTTATCCAGACAAAAGCAAGTGGTTAGAAACCATAAATAGCCACTATCACAAAACATTATTTTCAAAGCTTGTACAAACTTCAGGGCTATTCAGTTTTATGAGAAACTGATGGGCACATATGCACAGATATTAACTGTTTATCGGTAGCTCAGAAGCCATTGCTTCAGATTTCTGTATAGCACTTTTATGTCATAAATGTAACAGTAAACTACTTTTGTGATCACCTGTTTTCTTTTTAAGGAACACGAATGTACACCTGTTTCTAAAAGTGCATACTCTCCAGTGACTAGACCTTCCCATTGCTGCTCGCAGTTGAGTTGCATTCTTCTACCCACCCGATTGGGCCCCCCACTTCAGGCAATCGTGTTCTAAAATAGCTTTAATACGTTATCTCCAGTCCATGCATATTCTCTAAACCCCCTACCCATTTCATGGCTGTTTGTTGAAAAAAAATCAAGCTGTAACAAAATGTTATTTCAAGCGTTTTGTGACTCAATATAATTTCACTGTTCAACTTGTGTGTGTCTTTTAAATGAATGAACGTAGATCATCACCTTAACTTTCGTTACCCAGCTGTACTGTTTACTTCTTTATTCTCAGATCTTTTCTCATCTACCTCCTCAAAATACCATTGAAATTAAAGAAATGATTATGTATTGGTAAAACGCCCCACCCTAACTGGAGAGACTGAAAGAGTGGTGTGCATAAGTCCCGTAAAGCACCTGCCAGAGAATTACTTTTTCCATTGCTTGAAACCTCCCTCTGAATTTTGCAGTAGGAGTCACTCTGATCTTGGAGCCCCGAGATGCTCAAATATACCGATCCTCGTTCATCATTGTTATTAATACTTAGTGGCACCCCACCCTCTACCATTTTACCAGCTCTGTTTATTTTTTACTTCACAGAGATGCGTTGCTCTACTCAGTGGTCAAAGTGGGGTGGTTCTGAGGGGTACGACATGCCCATACTTTCATTTTAGAAAACCAGTCCCCCTACTTTTTGTGAAAAGACTACCGTCCCAGGATGGTTAATTCCAGTAGCGGCTCGTGGAGGGAGTGCAGCGGGGCGGTCGGGCGGGGCGGGGGAGGAGCAGGGTGGGGGGTAGTAAACTACTGCATACGGCCGAACACAGGTAAGTAAACAAATAAATAAAACAAATTTCATTGCGCGCTGCATTGCCAAATGCGATGCAGCGCGCGCAACGAAATTAGTTTTATTTATTTATTTGTTTACTTACCTCTGTTCGGCCATATGCCGTAGTTTACTACCCCCCGCCCCGCCCCACCGCCCCGCGGCACTCCCTCCACGAGCCGCTACTGGTTAATTCTGAGAGCTGAAATGCTTCAGCTGGACTGGAAGGCAAAAAGCCTCCTGTGCTGTGAAACCAAGGAGGGGCAGACAGCTAAACAAGCCTTCTTGCCAGAGGGCCTGCTTCCCTGAAAGAAATGTAAATGTGCACAGCTGGTTAATCTGCAAATATAAAGGGTGCTTGGAAGCTGGTATTGGCTTTAATTGATGAAATCACTTGAAGCTTCCTGATGGCAGACATTTAAGGCCTGATTACGAGTTTGGCAGTCCAACCACCTGAGAACCGCGTCCATGACCGCCAGTAGCCCACAGCTCTGGTGGTCTATAGACCACCATAGTACGAGTTGACCACAGTGCCGGTGGTGTGGATGTGGAGATCTTACAGCAGTGGTGAGTACTTTTTCCAAATATATTGATGCCTTTGTGTGCATTTCAACTGCATATGAGTCGGATGAACACATATGCATGATACCTGTGGAAATATACCATCTACCCATTGCCGAAGTCTTCGCCATATGTGGCCAGTCCTGGCAATGGGTATATGGTACAAAAAGGACTCACCTGTAGATCTTGGCAAACAGGGTCATAATCCTTGGTGTGAAGATCCTACTGTGAATGGGGAACCTGAAGAAAGAGATCCACATCAGACTCTGCCTGGAAGAACAAGAAAGGGGTGAGTACGCACTTCAAATCCTTTGTTTCTGCCACCTTGAAGGAGGCGGTCGGACTGCCACAGTCAGCTCGAGGAAATGCAACTCGTAATACAGACTGTGGTACAGCTCCCCTGTACCACCCTATGGTGACTGCCTTTCCCCAACGCAATCCCAGCAACTGGCGGTCTGCTAGCGGTCTCAGAGGCTCTGCCGTTGTCTTTGCAAAGGCAATCCCCCAACTCGTAATATGGCGGCCGGACCGCTGAGCTCTCCATGGTCAGTCTGCCACCACTGGTGCGGCAGTCCACGGACCGCCAAACTCATAATAAGTCCCGAATTTCTTTTGAGAGGTATTGTAAGGGAGTTACCAGCTAAGCTATGAAGTGTGTGCTTTTAAAAGACTGTTATACCTACAGTCTGGGTATTACTAAAATCTATATTTTGGAAGCACTTTTTATCTTAAACCTTTTTGTGCATTTTGTAGCAGCCTTTCTTATACTGTGTGTAATGCAAGGTTAAAATAATGACTTTCATGTTCACATTGCTTTCTCTCACAGACTGGGACCTTGTAGCCTTAAACATACACAAGTCACTATTCTCCACTGCACCAACAAGGATTACATTTTGTGGCTCTCTGGTGCAGTGCATTAACTAATAGAGGATTGATATTGTGTAATAATACATATCCCATTGATTAACATAACTTGCATTTAATTTTCATTTAAGCTGTGTATTATTTTATGTGTAGTTACCAGAAGGTGAAAGACAGAAAAAAGTTACAGAATATTTGTTTTCAGCCACTCCTTTGACCACTCCCCCCACTAATTCACCCAGCCCCCACTGCGTGCAGCATCACAGTTCCCATACTTTTTTAATGCACTTCGACCACTGACTCAACTTAACAAAAAAAAAGGTCAGCGCATGAACAATGTAGCCTGTAAACGAGCACACAGGCTTAGCAGCACAAGTTTAACTTTATCGGAAAGTTTATTACAGTATCCTGCTAGTTGAGACTCTAGGCAGTTCTTGATTGCATACATTTTTGTTTCTAAGGTAGACAAAGTTGTACCTTTGAGTCCTTAAAATTGCTGACCCATTGGCTTTCGACTGTGGGATGTTGTTGACTGTATTTATGACTCACGTTTGTCTTGTGCTTACTCTTCATAAGAGCGGGATGGCGAGATTATGAAGATGTTGGCCTGTCTGATGCTAATTATTGTTGAGCGGTCTTTGGAAATCGGTGTAAACGGGCATTTTGATAGACTGTCTTTTCATGTTCTGTGAACACTGGTTTTATTGACATAGTAGTCGGGTTGGTTCTTTCATAAAATGCTGCCTGAAAATGTTATTTCCGCCACAGCAATAAATATGGCTTTTATGGCTCTTTCCTAGGTAGGTGCTCTTGCCTGGGCAGTATTAACATGTTTTTGTCCTGGCTTATTTATCAAATTTAGACAACAGTAGGAATGACCACTTTATAATAGCTGACTCTTTTTATACATTTTTTATTTATTTTATTGCCATTAAATGACGCTCTGATACAAAAGAAAAACACATTTAGGTTGGAGCACAGAGCACAACATCAACATCAGGTAATGCCACATATCAAAAAATTAATACAGTTCACAGATTGAAAACAGTACACCAATAAAATGATCATAACTCTATGGGGATAAAACTTAAGAGATGCTAAAATCAAATTTCATTCAGGATTCATACGATCCAACATGGCCCGCCAGATCCTTAATCCTAATTTCCATCAACAGGGACCTTTAAGGGAGTATAAACTGTACTCCAGATTAAAAATGGCATAAAATCTTGCTGTCCGCATCTCAAAAAATTGGGATTCTTTTTGCAGCCAAGGGGAGGCAATGCCCAGCCGGGCCACCGCAGTTGCCATGAATATCAAATACATAGTTTGCTGCGTGCCTGGGCCAGTCATATACCCCCTTGACAGACCCAGTAACATTGCCAAGAGCGTGATTGTAATTTCTATGATGGTCACATTAGTTAGAAAGACCTCCATTCCATGAATAAATTAATAAATTGATTCAATTTCGGGAATGTAAAAAACATATGGAGGGTGTCCGCCAGTTCAGCCCAGCAGCGAAAGCATTTGCCATCGTTAGCCCCACCCCACTTAAGCATTTTTGCGGGTGTGTGGTAAAGTTTGAAAATGGTTTTGAAATGCTGTGCCTTAAGGCTGGAAGAAATCCGGATTTTTTCTGCAATCTCTATAGTTTCCTGCAGAATCCCACCACCTTGATACAAGATAGTGTTCCATTTAAGATTTTGGGCTTACAAATCATCCTCCTGCATTGCCACAAAACACATATAAAGACTTCTGATCCTATCTCTACTGTTGATTGCTTCGATCAGGGCATTTTTGGCTACTACCGCCTGGTGTCGTATTTTCTGCAGATAATCCAGAATCTGCAGAAACTTAAAAAACTCAGTGTTGGGCAGACAACATTTCCCAGCAAGTACGGAGAATGCATGCATATAATCCTCCTCATAAAAGTCCCCTATAATTGAAATCCCCTTATTTCTCCATACAGCCATCGTAGTATCCCAGAAGATAGAGGGTAGTAATAATGACGCTGAGATAGGTGTATAATTACATATTCTCTCAAACTTTAGACTTCTACGAGCCTGTTTCCAGGCTTTAAAAGCACCCCAGAGAACCTTAAAATGGGTCTTCTTGTAATAACTTGGTTCGACCATCGTGAACAAACATCTCTCTGCCTCTGAGCCGAGCAGCATTTGATAAATAGAAGGAACTTCTGCCACATTGCTACTCCCTTCGCCGATTAATAAAATCCCCATATTCTGCAGGAAACATGCATAATAATAAAAAAAAAAAATTAGGGACTGCCCACCCGCCCCGGTTTCTGGGCAACGTCATGAATTTCATTGCCCTACGCAGTTTCTTCTGGCCCCAGATAAACCTGCCACATATCGACTGAAGCTTCTGAAGCTGAGCTCTTCTAAGCTCTAATGGTAAAATAGTAAAGCACCTTGGGTAATATATTCATTTTTAAAACATTATACCTGATGACCAGCGAAAGATGTAGACATTTAATTCTATCCAGCTCTTTTTTAATTCCAGCCAGCATGGGGACCCTGTTAGCAACTACCAGTTCGTCAAAACAAGCTCTAATTTAAAGCCTAAATACACTATCTCGTTAACAGCTCTTGGAAGTCTAAAGCGGGCCTGGTTTGTGCAGATAATCCAATTGCTCGATTTCTGGCATTGTTAAAGCTGGTTCCTTAGTGACAATGGCCACATCATCTGCGTAGGTGAATACACGATAATATTCCTGCTGAATTTGAACAGATTTAATTATCGTACTATGCTCCAACATAATCAAAAAGGGATTGATATACATAGAAAACAATAAGGGAGCGCATGGGCATCCCATCTGGAAATAGTGACTGGCTCAGATTCTAAACCCATTACACAGATTTGGGCTGTGGGTGACCTATACATGGCTCATACTGAGTTAATAAAGCCTGCCCCAAAGCCCGACTGATGGAGCACCATCCATAAAAACTCCCAGGGGACACGGTCAAATGCCTTTTCGGCCTCGAGTAATATCAGCCCCAATGGAGCCTGATTCACCCTAGCTAGATCAAATAAGGTCACCACCCTACCGATGTGATTGACCGTGCCTCTACCTGGGATCAAACAATGCTGACGGATCAAAACCAAGGGAGTGATTATCATGGCTAGACGCATCGCCAGGATCTTTGCATAAATGTTATCATCACAATTCAGCAAGGATATAGGTCTGAATGACCTCGGCGATGTAGGTTGCTTGTCTCTTTTTTTAAAATAACAGTATTAGCAGAATCCCAGTACAGTGGTGCACGCCCCTGCTGAGCCTCCTGGCAAGTTAGCAACAGATATGTTTTCAATTTATGAAAAAAACTTTATAGAATTCTAAGGGTAGTTTATCAGGGCCAGATGCCTTACCTATCGCTAATAAATTAATAGCTTATTCAACCTCTTTCAGTGTATTAGGGATATCTAACTGTGCGGAGTCCTCACAACTAAGAATCTTCCTAAATAAATCTTGCGGCAGGGCAACAAGCTCTAAGCGCCCAACCCCCCATCCTCTGTATACAAATCCTGATAAAAGCCCTAAGCACTGTAAGAATCTCGGAGGGTGTACTAACCAATCTCCCAGTCGCGTCCTCCAGGGAAGCGATCCCTCGCTCGACCTTCTTACACCTAACCTTTTTTGTTAGGCACCTTCCTGTAGCCTCACCAAATTCATAGCATTCTCTTCTGTATATTTGATATCTACAGGCGATCACTTTCGACCATTCTGAATTAATCCTGGCCCTACAGCGAGCAACTTCTGTTTGCATCACAGTGATTGACACATTTTCATACATACACTGTACAAGATTGCATTTGACCCTTCTGAGATCATAGTATAAACCCTGTATCAAAAGATTGTGCTGTCTCTGTTTATGAATACCAAAGCTCAGATTTACCCCCTGAGCCCTGCCTTTAAAGCATCCCATACTACAGTGTGAGCAGCTGCATTCATGTTAATCTCCAAAAATTGGATAATCCAGTGCTTAATATGGATGACAAACAAGTCATCTGCTAATAGTTTCCTATCAAAAGAGAAGGCTCTTTGGGGCCGGGAGAAGCCCTGCACCGGAATATCTATCAATAAAGGACTATGATTAGACGTAAGTCTGGGGTATATCTGGATTTTAGCCTCCACTGCCATTATCCTGGCTATAAAGAAATAATCTAATCTAACCCTCTTGTTATGTGGACAGGAAACATATTTAAAGCCAGGGTCAGGGTATCTCCTTATATACCACACATCTGTTAAACCATGTTCAAATAGAAGTTGCTGCAGTGCCCTAAACACCTTAAGTTTCCTCCTCGTGTACCATCTATTAACTGATTGTAGCTCCGGGCCATCTAAGTGTATATTATGATCACCACAAAGTACCAAGGGGGTAGGCCAGGATGCAAGCTCTATATTGAGGAATTCCAAAATCTGTGCCTCATCAATATTTGACCCATAGACAGAGCATATAACAAATTTAGTAGAACCAGCGGCACACTCCGCAATCACCCAGTGCCCATGTTTATCTGTCAGTGTCCTACCAACTATGCGTATGTTTGATTTTGTCAGAATGGCCACCCCTGTGGTTGTGGAGCCATGTTGCATACAGACTAATACTGTATACCTCAGTTCCGCCATCACCCCGCGTTTATCCCAAGGAATATGGGTTTCTTGTAAACACACCACATCAGGTTGTATTACCTTCAGCTCCATCACAACCCTCTGTCTTTTAGCCCTATCATTCAGACCACGCACATTAAAAGAGAAAATCCGCAACCTCACAGCCCATCCCCCATCTAAACAGGGAACATATCTTCCCATCTAACCTGATCCTTATGATTAATATGAAAATCTGCACAAATACATCTTGCTCCAACCTTAACCCAACATGGCTTTTCCACCTCGCCCTTTTCCCCTCCAGCCCTGCCCACCCATGCACCCCAACCCCTATCCCAGTGACCCCATTATCTGTGCCCCTCTTACCAACCCCCCCTGACCCCTGTGACACCCCTCCCCATGGGAACCCACCCCCTCCCGCCCACCGAGGCATAAGTACCCAATGGTCCGATGTGATGGGAAGCTTTTCTTGCCCCCGATCTTCCACCCCCAAAACATCACCTGCTGTGCTTGTTAACATCTACCACACTCCCAACTCCAACCATAGGCAATAATCCAATGCCCAACTCTAAGCCCCATGTGATAGCCTAGATTGATTGCAAATAATCTTTTGCTTGCACTTCGGAAGAGAAAAAGTGAGTTTGACCTTTGCTAATAACCTTCAGTTTTACAGGGTTAAGGAGAAAGACCCTGAAACAATGACATTTGTTGCCGTAATTGCCACCGCTTTACAACTGTCGCATAACAGATGTCAGGCCTGACAAAGAACTAATTCCCCTTCCCTGCCCTTTTTCTATCTGGTCATTCAAGATCTTAAATAGCCTGTCGGGCCAGGAAATTATTTAGGCA
Organism: Calotriton arnoldi; assembly: GCA_963921515.1. NCBI lineage: Eukaryota > Metazoa > Chordata > Amphibia > Caudata > Salamandridae > Calotriton > Calotriton arnoldi. Next base: position 174,540 of record CAWUFW010005511.1, on the reverse strand, counting down.
AATTAAGATTGCCCTTGGTTTAGATGTTATCTGTCCTGAGCGCTGGTGCTGCTTAAAAGGGAATTGGTGAGCTCTTTGAACTTCGAGGTCCCAGGTCCATTGTGTGAGCTCGGGGAATGCTTCTGTAAACAATTCTATGATGAATTTTCCGAGCGTCTGGCCCTTCCAGCCCCTCAGGTATGCTAAGAACTCTAAGGTTATTTTTTCTAAGGCAATTTTCCAGGTCAACCAACTTCCACTGCGAATCATCCTTTTGAGTCGCTAACGAGGCCATAAGAAATCTTTGGGCGACAAGCGCATCTTCCAACATCGAGATTTGAGTCTCTGCTTCACTTATCCTCTCTGCAAATTCAGAGCAAGTCTTGGTGACTCAGCGAATAGAGTTCTGAAGCTTACGGCATGCCCCTTGGGTTCTTTGGCTCTCCATTCTAGTCTCCTCCCTATGTGCAATAATACTCTGATAGATGACAGAGAGTGAAATTTCCTCAGTACTTCCCAGTTCGCCTGGAGTAATATGCATGGTAGCAACACCACCATCACCACCGAGATCAGAAGAAAATGAATAATCCAATGCAAGAGCCCCTGCAGCTCCTTTAGACTCTACCCCTGGCAGCTCTCTCTGCTTTCACATGGTGGATGGGTCGGTACCGCCATTTCCAGTAGTCTCGCCTTCAAAGTGTAGGCTACTTGTGTCACTCCCACCACTGTGAGATAGCTCTCCACCTGACCAACACTTTGTAGCGCCAGGTGTCTTGTCCTCAGAAGAATTAGATGGATCTGATAGAGAGAAAATCTTGTCGCCAGAATCCGTCTCCCTCAAGGCATCAAGGTTATCACAACTGCTGCTTTGATCTACCCAGTTCTGGGCTTTATAGCCCCCAGCCTTAGACTTTAAAAACTTTTTCTCAGAGGTTCTCGAGGGTGCCATGGCCTTTAACAGGAGTGTTACTGAATGTTCTCCAGCTATTTCAGTGCACAAAGAGCCCGAGTGAGGAGTAAGCCCTGCAGCTCCCCCACAGAGAGCCCCCTGCCATTCTGCATGCACGTTCAAGGCTCAGGAGCCCCCCACCATGCATGTGCTGCCACCACTTCCAAAGCTCACCTCAATAAACCGGTAAGAGTTCTGAGCGAGCGTACTGGGCCCCACTTGCTGATTCCGATGAATGCTTACACCAACAGCTTGGGTATCTGAGACGGCATCAGTTGCTGCCATTTCCCTTTCCATCGCCGCAGGTTGATTCTTTTTATTTTTACCTGCTAGGAACAGTGCCGGGACAGTTTTCTACCCCGTGAGCAGTAGAGCAGGGTTTCTCCGAGGTGCTTCCCGAGTTAATCATGTATCCTCCTGATACACGCTGCATTCCAGCAGTGCCCTTCGCTGACCCGGAAGCATCAGCTGGGCGACAGGCCTACGCACCTCTCGCGGGCTTTGGCTACATCAGAGTCGCACGGGAGGATGTTCCGCATCCAGGCAAGCAGAGCAATGGCCCGGAACCGCAGGGAAGACACCAGGTACGCCGGAGTGTCAGCAGTGAGCGTACATGCACATAAACAGCGTGTGCCATCCAGATCATGCACATAACCAAACTTAAGATTCAGGGGAGCGGGTTAGGGCATACGGGAGGGCGGGGTGTTGACCAGGAGGGAGGGAGAGAGCTTACTCAGCCGACAAGGCGGCCGCCATCTTGCCTCTCTTCTGTCACATTGAAATAGCTGACTCTTGTGCTTTTCTAAATGATGAGCTAAAACTTCATAAAGGAAATGAAATATTGAAAAAAAATGTTTTTCAGTTGTGGGCGTAGTTCAATGTTTGTAGATAATGACAAGCCTTTTCAGAAGAGTGTTTTGGATTTGGCACATCTATAAAAACCTTTCAGTTTTGGTTGGAATGGCTGACAGGTTCAACTTGTTGAACTGCTTTTAGCTCCCTTTTCCTCAGTTGAGTAACTGTAGTAGAATATTCCCTAGGGGTTCATTTGGCGCACTGTCACCCGTGTGCCTTCATTTTTCTCACTACTAGTCATTTGTTTACATTTGCACTTGCTTATATGTGAGCACAACCACGTTAATAAAGCTAATTGCTGAGATGAATATTTTTTTCTAGACTTCAAGCTGTTGACTAAGATGAATCGCAAGTTTGTGTAAAGAGCCTGAATTCTGAGTAAAACAAAGTTGCAATAAGGCCCCCATTGGTCACACACAACATTTACACATAATTCACCTTACAGTGTAATGGACTTATATATTTTTTCTTTTTAGAGCTGTGCATTTTCTTCTGTGAGGTCTCTTTTCTGTCGCTCCATCTAAAATCTAAGCTGGGATTGTGGAACAAATGTTCAATCTTCCCTCCTCTATCACTCCATTATCTAATTCAATCCAACTAACAGACTCACATGTCCATCACTCAAATTAACACATATTTCCCTTTCATAACTCACCACTAATCCTCTTTGGGTTCCGGAGCAGCATGATGCTCACCAAAAGCACTTTGACACCTCGTCAGGGGTCTTACTACTATGATCTCCCAAATATCACCTTCTAGATGCCAGCTCTTCTATCCATCTATTATCCAACTCAATTGAACTAACATACTCACATGTCCACCGCTCAAATTAACATATAGTTCCCTATACTTACCCACCACTAATACTTTTTGGGTTTCAGAGTAGTGTGCTACTCACCAAAAAGTACTTCGCTGCCTCATTAGAGGTAGTAGGCGCTATATAAATGCAGTTACAAATTATATATTTCAACACAAGATCTCTGATGAATGTTTTCTTACGTGATAGACCCCAATAGTAACATTTGTCACTGCAGCAGGAAAACTGACTTGTCTTATTTCAGAGAACATTATGAGGGCTGAATAGCCCATATCGATATCTTGTGCTGGCCATTTGGAAATTATCACACAGTGTTTAGAGCAAGTGTGAACCAGAAGAGGTCACAGTTGTACATGGAAGGGGAGCGTGATGCAGGGCAATTTCCATTCTAAAGCTGAACCAGAGCAACTCCGCTGCATGATTAGGGGAGACATATGGCTGTATATGGGGCGCTACTGCTGTGATTTCCAAACTGTAAACATTCTACCACGCTGGGACGGTCTCAGGATCCATTTTTTATGCTTAAGGGTGTATTCACTTTATTTAAATTAGTTTCCTGTTGAACAAAATATGGCAAAAACAACAATTGATGGACAGAATGCAGAACAATGTCATACATTCACCCCAGTACAGAGATCTGGGCCTAAATCCATCGTTTTTTTGCTCACCATGCCATTCCAGTTTGGACCCAGCCATATGCAAATCAGTCTTGACCCTGCGCAAGATGGGAACAGTCCAGCCCGAACTGCCAGGCCAGGTCCTCCCTGGACTGGAAACAAGCATCCTAGGACCGGTTTCGGGCTTTCAGCCCTCATCAGCCAGGATAGCTTGACTCCAGTGGCATGGAGAGCACGGGACCCACGTCTGGGCATACCCGTCCCACTCGGGGTGACAATTCCAAAAACAACAATTAATGGACAGAATGCAGAACAATGTCGTACATTCACGCCAGTACAGAGATCTGGGCCTAAATCCATCGTTTTTTTGCTCACCATGCCATTTCAGTTTGGACCCAGCCATATGCAAATCAGTCTTGACCCTGCGCCCAATGGGAACAGTCCAGCCCGAACTGCCAGGACAGGTCCTCCCTGGACTGGAAACAAGCATCCTAGGACCGGTTTCGGGCTTTCAGCCCTCATCAGCCAGGATAGCTTGACTCCAGTGGCATGGAGAGCACGGCACCCACGTCTGGGCATACCCGACCCACTCGGGGTGACAATTGCAAAAACAACAATTGATGGACAGAATGCAGAACAATGTCGTACATTCACCCCAGTACAGAGATCTGGGCCTAAATCCATCGTTTTTTTGCTCACCATGCCATTCCAGTTTGGACCCAGCCATATGCAAATCAGTCTTGACCATGCGCCCAATGGGAACAGTCCAGCCCGAACTGCCAGGCGAGGTCCTCCCTGGACTGCTTTGTTCACCCCAAGTTGGCAGGGTATGCCCAGACGTGGGTCCTTTGCTCACTTTGCCACTGGATTCAAGCTAGCCTGGCTGATGAGGGCTGTTAGCCCGAAACCGGTCCCAGGATGCTTGTTTCCGGTCCAGGGAAGACATGGCTTGGCAGTTCGGGCTGGACTGTTCCCACGAGGCACAGGGTCAAGACTGATTTGCATATAGCTGTGTCTGAACTGGGGTGGCAAAGTGAGCTAAAGAACGATGATGGATTAAACCCAGATCTGTGACTGGGGGTGAGTGTCTGAAAAGTTTCAGCGCTCCGTCCATCATCTCCTTGTGTTTGCTTTGTTCACCCTAAGTTGGCAGGGTATGCCCAGACGTGGGTCCGTTGCTCACTTTGCACCTGGATTCAAGCTAGCCTGGCTGATGAGGTAGCCTAGCCCAAAACCGGTCCCAGGATGCTTGTTTCCGGTCCAGGGAAGACATGGCTTGGCAGTTCGGGCTGGACTGTTCCCATGAGGCACAGGGTCAAGACTGATTTGCATATAGCTGTGTCTGAACTGGGGTGGCAAAGTGAGCTAAAGAACGATGATGGATTAAACCCAGATCTGTGACTGGGGGTGAGTGTCTGAAAAGTTTTAGCGCTCCGTCCATCATCTCCTTGTGTTTGCTTTGTTCGCCCTAAGATGGCAGGGTATGCCCAGACGTGGGTCCCTTGCTCACTTTGCCACTGGATTCAAGCTAGCCTGGCTGATGAGGGCTGTTAGCCCGAAACCGGTCCCAGGATGCTTGTTTCCGGTCCAGGGAAGACATGGCTTGGCAATTCGGGCTGGACTGTTCCCACGAGGCACAGGGTCAAGACTGATTTGCATATAGCTGTGTCTGAACTGGGGTGGCAAAGTGAGCTAAAGAACGATGATGGATTAAACCCAGATCTGTGACTGGGGGTGAGTGTCTGAAAAGTTTCAGCGCTCCGTCCATCATCTCCTTGTGTTTGCTTTGTTCGCCCTAAGTTGGCAGGGTATGCCCATACGTGGGTCCCTTGCTCACTTTGCCACTGGATTCAAGCTAGCCTGGCTGATGAGGGCTGTTAGCCCGAAACCGGTCCCAGGATGCTTGTTTCAGGTCCAGGGAAGACATGGCTTGGCAGTTCGGGCTGGACTGTTCCCATGAGGCACAGGGTCAAGACTGATTTGCATATAGCTGTGTCTGAACTGGGGTGGCAAAGTGAGCTAAAGAACGATGATGGATTAAACCCAGATCTGTGACTGGGGGAGTGTCTGAAAAGTTTCAGCGCTCCGTCCATCATCTCCTTGTGTTTGCTTTGTTCACCCTAAGTTGGCAGGGTATGCCCAGACGTGGGTCCGTTGCTCACTTTGCCACTGGATTCATGCTAGCCTGGCTGATGAGGGCTGTTAGCCCGAAACCGGTCCCAGGATGCTTGTTTCCGGTCCAGGGAAGACATGGCTTGGCAGTTCGGGCTGGACTGTTCCCATGAGGCACAGGGTCAAGACTGATTTGCATATAGCTGTGTCTGAACTGGGGTGGCAAAGTGAGCTAAAGAACGATGATGGATTAAACCCAGATCTGTGACTGGGGGTGAGTGTCTGAAAAGTTTCAGCGCTCCGTCCATCATCTCCTTGTGTTTGAAAAAAATATGGCACCAGGAATAGCCTGGCAATGTTATTCACCTTCACACTGAGAGACGCTGTCTGATCCTGGACAAACCATTTTTTTCTCCCCGTCTCTAAGTCTGTGGGAAGGGTTTTAAAAATTCATTCAATTGCTGTTATTGGGTCCCGCTGGTTTGTTAGATAGTTTTTGCTTGAAGTTAATTTTGCGAACAAAAGGGGCCATTATTTCTCAAATTTTTTCTATATGCATATGCATTGTTAAATACCTTATACGAGCCATGAATATTTGAGGAATTGAGTCGGCAATATGCAGTTTGATTCCCTTTCAAAGGATAAACCTGGAGCAAATGCTATAAGTAAGTTCGGGTTCACAAGGGGTCCTAGGATGCTATCTAAACACCAATAATATAGAAGGACAGTACATTGTGCTCATATTACAGTGCAGATTGCAACTGCTCAATAGTGCATCATGGGTTGGTGTATGTTCAGTGCCCTCAGTGCATGTATTTAAGACACTGTCACCATGGAAAAGCAGCCCCTTGATGACTGGTACGTTTCGTACTTGTACCATCACTGAATGAATGCGACTGAAGTAACATTTAGGGCACGATTTCGATCTCGCTCGGAAGTCCCTCCGAGAGCCATTCGTAGCGTTACCTTCCGACCGACTCGTTCCGGGAGCCGATCCATCCAAACGACGAAGTACGATGCGCAAAAGTCTCTTATTTCAGAGCGACACGTACGCTCCGATTCCAGCACCATTTTCCGTACGACCCGGCTCCGTAAAAGCTGAATGGAGTCGTCCGGAGCAATTTCCGAAGCAGTTTCCGGTCGGCAAAGTACGATGCGTACTTCCTACGCGCCAAACAGGTCACCACCTCCAGCACATCACAGCGTCCGGAAGAGCTGTATTTCATCGCCGATTCGCGCCACAACATGATCACTGCGTACGAGACGAAGCAGCCATGTATCCGATCGCGCATGTCATCCCTATACTCTACGTTGAATCAACAACCGGAACCGACGCATCCGTCACAGACGGTAAGTCAGACACCTACCACACACAAAAACGTCACGATCCCGCAAAAGGCAACACACCCATAGGGGATGGATGCCTAACACTACCAGCATTGCCCACCCCACAGGGGGTGGTTGCCTAACACTACCAGCACTGCCTACCCCATAGGGGGTGGATGCCCATCACTCCCAGCATTGCCCACCCCATAGGGGGTGGATGCCTATCACTCCCACCCTTGCCTACCTCATAGGGGGTGGGTGCCTAACACTACCAGTATTGCCCACCCTATAGGGGGTGCATGCTCATCACTACCAGCATTGCCCACCCCATAGGGGGTGGATACTTATCACTCCCACCATTGCCCACCCCATAGGGGGTGAATGCCTAACACTACCAGCATTGCCCACCCCATAGGGGGTGTATGCCTATCACTCCCACCATTGTCCGCCCCATAGGTGGTGGATGCCTAACACTACCAGCATTGCCCACCACATAGAGGGTGGATGCCTATCACTACCAGCACTGCCCACCCCATAGGGGGTGGATGCCTAACACTACCAGCATTGCCCGCCCCATAGGGGGTGGATGCCTATAACTCCCACCATTGTCCACCTCATAGGGGGTGGATGCCTAACACTACCAGCATTGCCCACCCCATAGGGGGTGGATGCCTATCACTACCAGCACTGCCCACCCCATAGGAGGTGGATGCCTAACACTACCAGCATTGCCCACCACATAGGGGGTGGATGCCTAACACTAACAATAATGCCCACCCCATAGGGGGTGGATGCCCATCACTACCAGTGTCTTGTGGATTGTTACCTGCCTTGTTATGTTGGCCTAGGCCTGGCTGCCACGCTGCTTTTCTTTGCGCACGTTAGACTGAGCCGGGCCCCCCTCGCCCTTTGCTCGTGCCAAGTTCTTTTGCACTGTCTGCATTTTCTGTTGTTCACCTTTTTGGGCTCAGTCTGCACAAACATGTACAAGGTCGCATAACAATGTATTTTGGTTCTTCCTGATATGGCCAGTCTTGCGCACCCAGACATAACATTAGGTGCAATTGCCATGAAGAATTTGGTATGCTTTTAATACTGTGGTTTACTAGCGCTTAACACACTTGGAGAAATCCCTTTCAGTGAGAAGAGCTATGATGTCCTGCTGATGTAATTCTGCATCTAGAGACTGAGGTATGGGGGTTCGCTAGTCAAAGCCCAGAGGTCTTCTATTATTATAATAAACTATCTTACTGCAAGGGGAGGGTGGTAATGTTATTTATACGTTTATCCACTGAGCTCTGAGATGCTTTCCCCGTTTGTATTCTATGGAATTGTAACCATGCTGCTTATATTAGTCATATGCATTATGCTATTAGTACTGACACGTGTACTGTACATTAGAGCACGTAAGTTGGAATAAACATTTTAACCTATCCAGTGTCTCTTCCTACGCACCTTGTGGACAAGTACGAGTGAGTGACGAAAGAGTGTTCTTGCTTCTGCGAGTCCTGAGATAAAGATACCGTGTTCTGGGTTGTCCAAACATTAGTACTTGGGTGCTAATGGGATGCTAAGCTAGTTGGGTTGGGGTTTTTGGGTGCTACGGTATATGGTGGCAAACCACTGTATTCCGGGGTCCCATTTTCCTGTGCATAGCTCTGTGTATGTGCAGAAACCTTATGACATGGCGCGACCACCGTGGGGCTGCTTATCTGCGAGACGCTTGAGTAGTACTTGTGCTTGTCCACAAAACCCTCACATACGCTTCCGGAGGCGTAAGTGACGGTGATACCTCCTATATTGAATGTTTTATAGGTTCTTTCAAGCTTGATGTTATTAAAAAAGGTTAGTTAACAGACCCATTTTTGTGCTCCCTGTTAGGTTGTCGAATATATCTGTTTAGTCATGGCTGGTGTGGCGATTGCTGCACATAGTCGAGGAGCACTCCGAGACCACTTACGGGTGTATGGAGTGCCTGATACAGGGATCGATTTGGTCTTTGTGGTTCAAGCCGATCCGGCTTACCACTTTGAGGTGTTTTACACTTGGATCACTTTTGAAGCGGTGGAGGCAGATGATAATCTGTTTCATGAATATAAACCCACCGTTATTCCTGCTGCATATCGACCCTATACCACTCTTGAAGTACCTCTCACGGCTTGGCAGCACCGTGTTTGGTTTAATGGCGCCCTACCACAACCAACTACAGCAGTTCGTTTAGGCCCCTTGTCAATTCAGGGGGCCACTTGGCCTGTATTGGCCGGGTATACCCCGCATCCAAATTATCTGGCATTACCGATTGCGGATCTGCGCACTATGCATACCGAATTGGTACGAGTGCATCGAGCCCTAGTGACATACGTTACAGGTAGCCTACATGGAGTTGCTCCTGTAGTCGCAGGCCAACCAGCTATAGCCGCTGGAGTGACCATAAGTCCTGTCATGGTAAATTCTGTGATGGGCAAACGTCCACAAAATAAGGACGACTATCCTTACTGGCTTGCAGAAAAGTTCGATCAGATAGAAGCAGTGTTTCCACATACATCCCCAGTAGATAAACACCGCATCCTCACGATAAGTTTGCCAAAAGACATAATCCCGATTTGACATCATGTGAAAACTGGGGTAAGGTATTCGCAGCAGTTTATTCAAAATGTTTTGGAACTCCTTCCATGACGGTTCTACCCTCTGTAATTAAAAAAGTACAGGATGAACATGGCCCTGAAGCGGCTGTGGAATTAGGGATGAGACTAGTGGGAGTGTTTGATGTAGTAGCTGAGCTGATCCTTGGAAATGTCAAGGGCGATGCTATGAACTTTCAAGTAGCGAATGCTTTGGCTTTGGTCCCAGAGTTGGACAGGCCCCGCGAATTACCGAAAATTATTGCCCGGGCTTATAAAACAATTGGAAGAAATAGCCTGGGCAACAAGCCTTTTGTAAAAATGCAAACTCAATCGCAAACACAGGTTACACAAACAAAAAGTGCATCTGAGAAAGATGATAAACCAGTCTTCACTAAAAAGAGTTGGAGACAGAAAAAACAGGGTAAGCAGCAAAAGAAGCCGGGGTCGAGAGGCGCTTCCCCAGTTTCGGTTTCTTCTGAACGTACTTATGATTTACGTGATAGGTCAAGGATTAAATCACCAGAAAGGTTTCAGAGCTCTGATACGCGTTCTCCTCGTTCTTCACAGGCTGGTGGAGGAGGACGGCAAGATAGAGGAAGGGGCCGAGAGGCTCCCCAGGAGCGAGACCAACCTCGACAACAAGTCAGAGGGAAAGCAGAAGACTTTCACCTTCCTCGACCGCAATTTCAGAAGAAAAAGGTTGCCGCTGTCACAGCGAAATATGCCTCAGACCGTGAGAACGAGACTCCAGAATTGGACGTGGGCAGTGACCCTCCTAGACAGCGCCGCGGAAGTTACCATAGTGCGGGAGGCGCTACGTCCTCATATGGAGGCGACAGCAACTGAAACATTCGTTACTGTAGAGACAGCTGACACGAGAGTGGCACCCCCTGACAGACTATATAATATAGTCCTACAAATTGAAGGTGACATACCGCGTGAAATAAAAGGGATTTTTGGGAAAATCTAACCTCTTCATATGACATTTTGTTAGCAGAGGTGGATTGGCCACCCCCATTCGTTTTAGCTGCACATAAAGGAGAGGAGGTAATCCTTCCAAGCTTCTCACGGCATGTCCCAAAAGACAAAGCTGAAGCACTTGCAACTGAGTGGGCTGTGTACCTGGCACCAGCGTTATACCGCAACCATGTGGGATGGGATGAAGAATCACCTCCTCATGCAATACCTTTGCGGTCACTACCGCAGCCACAACCCCAATATCCCATCAAACGGCAGGCAAAAGGCCCCGTCTCCGAAATTCTGACACAGTTGGAATATCAGGGAGTAATTGAACCATGCGTATCACCTATGAACAATCCCCTTTTCGTGGTTTCTAAACCCGATGGATCGTACCGCTTAGTTTTGGATTACCGGCATTTAAATACTCATTGTCGGAACTTTGCGGTGCAAAATACACACAGTTCTGCGCTTGTAGACAGTCTTGTTCGTAAAAAATATAAAACGACACTTGACCTTTCAAACGGTTTCTACACGCACAACCTAGCCCCGGAGAGTGGTCAATGGACCGCATTCACTTCCGGTGGTAAATTATTCCAGTTCCGGCGTTTACCCATGGGCTACAAAAATAGTCCGGGTATATTCGCCGCCCGTGTTGTTTCTTTGTTAAATGACATTGATCAAGACGCATGTTCGTACGTAGATGACATCTATCTGACGGACGACGAATTATTTCAGCATTTGTCCCGTGTGGACCGCATTATTCTTGAATTTGCGGAGCAGGGTTACAAATTTAACTTTGCTAAATCACACATTGCTGAATTTACAGTTCTGTTCTTGGGCTATGAGCTCAACAACGAAGGTAAGGGCTTAGCCCCCATTTCTTGGAAAAATGTGCACATTTGTGCCCCCCAAATACTCTGAAGAAACTTCAGTCTTTGCTGGGTTTCCTGAATTTCGGGCGTACTTACATTCCCGAATATGCCCAGCGTATCAAGCCTTTGTATGCTTTGATACAACCTACTTATTCAAGGTCTTGCTGGCTGCCTGAGCATACCTCAATTCTGCAGTCTTTGCAGACAGACCTTTTGGAGTCTAAATATCTTTTGACTCGTGATAACCACACAAACCTGGTGATTAGAATAATTCCGGGGGCGGTGGGATTCACATACTTAACCTTTAATGAAGGTGATACAGTACCCATCGCATACAAGTCACATCTGTACACTTCCGCTGAATTGCGCTTTACATCTGTTGAAAAAGTTCTAACTGCAGTGCAAATGGCGATTCTAAAAGAACGCGCACTGGCACAGGGAAAGCGAATTCTGGTGGTAACACCCTGTCCTGCCCTAGAGGCAGTAACAAAGGCAAGTGTACCGAACTCAAAAGCAATGCATCCCCATTGGATACAATGGGCTACATCCTTGACGTCTTCGGACGTCACTTTTGTTTTTGATTCTTCTCTGCAGACTCAGGAGTTTTTGCAGTATGAATTCGTTCATCCTCCTCCTTTGTTTTTATTGCCGCTTGAGGATTACAAATGTGTGATCTACACCGATGGTTCGGCGCAGCCGGCCACTGGGTCCAAGCACGCTTATTCAGCTGCATGTGCTATTGTTGCGGGTTCCTTTGTAGATGGAAAGTTCAAATCCTCTGCAGTGCATACTCGCACACTTGGAGATAGTACCGCACAATTGGCCGAGCTGCATGCATTGCTACTTGCACTTGAGTTCGCTTCTCAGGATGAGACAACTCTTATTGTATGTGATTCTTTTTACTGTGTACAATCTTACAATGACAATTTGTTTTTCTGGTCGAAAAACGACTACAAGAGACGCAAAAGGGAGCACAATTAAGCATAAAATGCTTTGGGTTCGAGTGGCAGAATTGCAACAACGTCTGCCCCTCACACAAGTGGTTCACACCTTAGGCCATCAGCGGGTGGGCGCACACGCTATTGGTAACGATCTGGCAGATGAAGCTGCCCGTTCAGCAGTAGTCACGTGTTCAGTAGCAGCGGTTACCAGGTCCATGTCTAAAATAGACCCTGTTATATTAGCAGCTATTGCTGCAACCAAGGAAGGTAATAATTACCCTACAGGTTTCCCTTCCAAGTATTCTTACACATTAAGTCCCGATCAGGTTCCTTATGTAACTATACCTGACGTTGGAGATCGGCTGATCCCCAACGCGGACCGCAGGAGTGCCTTGATATCAGCTGCACACGAAGGCATGGCTTCGGCTCATGCAGGTGTGTCAGCTACAGTTTCCATCTTGCAGCAGCGTTATTGGTGGCGTGGATTGTATAAAGACACCCGTGCTTTTGTGCTTTCTTGCGATGTTTGTCAACAGATTAAGCCTTCCACGGTAACACGTCCACCACAAACCCCGCTCTGCATTGCTAACAGACCCTTTGGGTGTGTTTACTTGGATCACTGCGGTCCATTCTCATCAGACACTGCCTATAAATACATCTTAGTGGCAGTGGACTCGTGCACACGGTTTCTCTGGGTCTGGCCACAACGGAGTGCTGACGCCCGAAATGTAATCAGGGATTTGCGTGTCTTTGTGGGAATTTTCGCATGCGGCACCTTCCATTCGGACCAAGGTCCAGCGTTTGCCTCTAGGGCTTACAAGGATGCAATGGCTTCGCTTGGGGTGCGGGTAAAATTTTCGTCTCCGTATAGGCCTGAGGGCAACTCTATCGTTGAACGAATGAACCGTGACTTAAAGCAATCCTTAACAGCTAGGGTTATAGGTACTGGCAGGAACTGGCTGGCCCATTTGTATACCGTTCAGCGTGCACTTAATAATCTCCCTAGAAGACCTCTGGGTGGGCGGACCCCATACGAAATGCTCTTTGGCATAAGAATGTTTGTGCCTGACCTTGAGGGTCCAGACATCGCGGCGCAATCCGCCAAGTTTGATGTAGATAACCATTCTGCTATGTTACAGGACTTACAAGAAGCCCGAGACAAACTTGCAACTACACATTTACCTTCAGCCACAGATCCTGCGTTGCAGATTCCGGTAGCCGGCTGGCTTCCAAAAGTTGGAGAACTGGTTCGAGAGAAGGTTGAAAACAAAAAGAATTTGGCCCCTCTTTTTGTGCACCGGTTCCAGTTCTGGGCTTGAAGGAACACGTACAGTCATTTTACCACCGCTTCCTGGTCGCAAGGAGAACAGATACATCTCAGTGGAAAATGTCAAGCTACAGCGCCTGGCCGATCCTGAATAGTGTCACACCAGCAGTCTCTTGTCCTGCCATTTATCGGACATATGTTCATAGTCCATCTGCACGAACGATCGCTGATGCTGTAATTGAGATGGTTGATTTGCCTGAAACTACGATTGATCCCCAACTCTCCACCAACATCGACGAGGACGAGTATACTTATCCTGCATCTGAATCGGTGGCACATCAACCAATATCGCCACTAAGCCCGACTCGTTATTCCTTTGATTCGGATTCCACATCTTCAAAAGTTCCATCCAAGTTCAGTATTTTTATATCCTGGTTTAGAGACAATTTTTTGATTCCACCCTGGACATACATCTGGTTGGTACTTTTCTTAATTTTTTTGTTCATGTCCATTGGCTTTGTCACAGTGTTTTTCTACTAATCAATGGTCACTATTTGCCTGAACGCTCTGCTGTAGACTATGTTTCTGGAACTTTGGCTCCTCATTCCTCGTCTCACATCATGAAGCGTGACCACACATTTGTGAACATTTCAGCTTTCCCAGTTGCTGATGGCATCGTATGGGATGCAGTGAATTATCAAATCCATGGTCCGACGGAAATTATTAATGTACCTAATGTCCTTCGTGTTTCAATGGGTGATGTAGTACAAAATAATATTCATTCTGATGATTGGGATGTGCATGCCGTTGAAGCATTGTTTGCCGATTTAAAATATTATGCATCTTTTAATGCTGAAGATCTATATATGAATTCTGCTAATTATGCCGATTTGTATTGTTACCAACATTGGGGTAATCATTTTCTCCATAAGCCCAGTGCCCTGCGTAGTTCTGTTAATTATACCCAATGGGAACATTGTCCAAACCCCTTGCCAGGTAGCTCTCAAACTCTTCGAAATAAGTTTAATTATTTTACTGATTTTAATCGGTCGAACCCTGCATCCTACTATTTTAGACTAAATAATACATCAACTCAGAAAATTATGTTAACACACACCAAATTGCTTTATTCAGGTTCCTTTCTAAGTGCCCTAGCTGTGGGTGGTTATGAGTATTGGGATAATACAGTGGATTTAAAATCTATTTGGGGCTCCAAGCCATGGCAGGTACAGGGAACCGAGGCATTACACCGTGCTTGCCTCATCCCTACACAAATTATGTTGCTCAATGTCTCCATCTATCAGACTACATGTTGGGGCTTAGCAACCACTAAACAGTTGAATACTCCATCAATACCATCCCTGTCGAGTTTTCCCAATGAAAGCTCACGATTCAATATGTCCCTCGTGTCCCTGCAGGCTCTGTTACAAAATAATTCGTATAATGTTTCTGAGCTAGATCAGTCACCCTGGTTGGTAGGGCCTATATCATCTAATGCATGTCAAATGCGTTTTCATGACTCAGGAGCTAGTTACACAAAGAATAGGCCTGATCCGAGATTTACTGATTCCCGTACTGTCACTACATATTCTGTTGGTAAATTATGCAAACAATGGCTGCAACATTCGTCCCTTGATTCTGTTAAACAACATTTGTCCCTCCTTTCAGGCAATATTGATCTGTCCGACTTTGTTTTGGGACCTCGTGGTCCCCGACCTAAAAGATTCATTTATGAAACATATAATGAACTCTGGAAGCTATCACAAATGGAAGCTGCTTCCCGTCTTCGGGAAATAGATCAAGCAAATTTGGAAAAGGTGCTTGCTGTTGTTGACAATAGTATTAATACCCTGTCTTCTCGCATTTATACTTTGGAGAATATTGTGTCCTCTGTTGTTGATATTGTACAAGATGATGTTTCTGTGTTATATCATGGTCAGAATCAATTGCGTTCGGTTATGCAGTTTGCATGGACTTTACAAACGCTCAAGTTAGGTAAAGTTCCTTGGCATTTTTTGAACACCTCTGCCTTGTTTCTACCTTTTAACTTGACTGACAAACAGCAATTTATGTCCATGAAAGATGCAATTTACACTCTATTACATATCGAAAAGATGGATCCTTTGCCGTTCTCTGTTGCAGAACTCGATTCTGCTGTATGGCTAGTCCATGGGGTTATCGCTTTACCTTTTTCCTTGTTTGAATTTGACTCCTGCATGAAACATTATCCTGTGGGCCGTTACCGGCCCTTGGGCAGTGCTTTCCTGCATGAACTCTGGTCCTTGCCTTTCATGTATAAATGCCTTCGGGACGGCAAGGAAGTCTTTCTCACGGGGAGTACTGCGACTCGACTATGGGTCATTCGCTTATTTGTAAACACATTAAATTGCATGGCTCATGTAGCGTTTCCGCTCCTAATCTTGCTTGTGTGCTGAAAGGTATTCCTGCTCCTGTTATTTCACCTACTTTCACTCTCCTTTCCAATGGTAGTTATTTACTTTTAAATAACGAAAACTGTTGTGGCCTGCAGGCTGGCATTCCTTACATTGTAACAGTTTCGCACAGGGTTGTCTGCTGCAAAAATGTGCTTTTTCCTCCCCCTCATGGCAAGGTTGATATCTCTATTTGGCCTTCCATCCCTACCATGGAAGCAGATTTCAATAGACTGAGCAGAATAAAGGCACTATTATTAAACGAGGAAGTTATGCTCACGTCCGCCCGGGAGACATTCATTCTCCAGGTGGCGAGTACCCACAGTGAAATACAGGCCCTTTTAAACACTAATCTCCCCCAACATTTTGGGGAGTTAATACATCGTATTTTTAACGCATCTAACACTGAAGGCCTAGTACACTTTTTTAAGGTCGTGGGGTCGGGCTTGGTGTCCTCCTTCCAAACTATTTTTGGTGCCATCCCGGCTTTCATACATTCTATTTTTTCCAGTGTCTTTGGCGGTTTCCCATTGATCCTCGCTTTAGCGGCTGGTGTCTTGCTCTTAATTTGCTTTCTGCGCAATGGCTGCTCCCCGATGGGACCTGCTCGATCCAGAACGCCTCCAGCTGCTCCGTGAGCGACTTTTGGCCGGTTTTGGTGTCTTGCCATTGGCGACACTGAGTGTGTCATATACTCTTTCATTTCGCTTTGCGTATTTCACTTGCGTGCAACCTGTGATGACTTGTGTCCGCTGTCCTTTCACCTTATGACACCAGCATTGCCCACCCCATAGGGGGTGGATGCAGACCACTACCAGCACTGCCCACCCCATAGGGGGTGGATGCAGAACACTCCCCCAGTGCTGTCATGCCTAAATTGTGTTTGGCGTGTACAGTGCTTGCAAAATTGACACATTAAGAGATACATTGGACAAACAACCCATATCTGTAGTGACAAAAAGGTAAGTGATGGGTTCAATCCTCCATCATTTCCTAGCACATAGGGGTAATGTGGGATACCCCCCCCATCACTGTAGTGACAAAAAGGTGAGTGTTGGGTTCAGTCCCCCATCATTTTCAAGCACATAGGGGTGATGGGGGATACCCCCCCCATCACTTGAGTGTGTAGTTCAATCCCCCAGCATTTTCAAGCACATACGGGTAATGGGGGATAACCCCCCCATCACTGTAGTGACAAAAAGGTGAGTGTGGGGTTAAATCCCCCAGCATTTTCAAGCACATAGGGGTAATGGGGGATAACCCCCCCATCACTGTAGTGACCAAAAGGTGAATGTATGTCTCACACAGCCAGCATGTCCGACCAATCATGTTATTTTTGGTCCTAAAAACACAAGCAATGTAGTGATAAAGTAGTGGTTGTGTGCCAAACAACAACATAACTGTTGAGGCCAACATTGTTGTGTGTGTCAGATACCCTCAGCCATGTACAGCCAATCAGTGCTCTTGGGGGATAACACTGCCAGCAATGTTCAATTGGACAATGTAACATGTGACCATCCAAAATGCATAAACACACATTTTTGTCACAAGCAGACACAATTACAAAGGATTCAATCTGAAACAACATTTTTGATGAGATCCAGTACCACACTGTGGCCGCAAGGTCAAATTCAAAACATAAGGGATGTGCAGAGTGAAGATGAAGGAGTCCCAGGGCCAGTAGAGCAAACAAGCATTGGCATAGCCAACAGGTCTCGACTTTGGGACCTTATAAGTGTTTAACCAGAGCTATTGACTTTGCCAATGGGCACTGCATAATCTCATGAGATACTTCTTGCCAGGCTCGACCTAAAAATGGGGTAACCAGCACATCTGCCACTCTTTGCTGCTGTCACTCAAAAAGCCTTTGCTGAAAGTGATGCATTTTGACTTGTTTGCAGCAGAATTACAGCACCGACAGTAGTGACTTAGCCAGAAAAGGGGTCGTTGTTTACTTATTCAAATTAAAATAAATATTCCATACAATAATACATGTTAATCATTTTTATAACACGGGTAGAAACCTGTTGCAACATGGAAAGCTATGCTGGGGAGACAGAGATTATTCAGTCCTAGTTTTATTACCTTTCTGTACTCGTAATCATATAGATTTATTATACAAGATGCAGTTGAACATTGCAAACAGGATTGTATGAGATGCTCATAACCCAACGTGAAACAACTTCAGTTTGCCACCCAGTCACGACTCTTCGTCGAGATCAGAAAGACTGTAACTTGCATTTGACGTCACTGAATAGTATGACGTGTCCCTGAAAATTGCTATTTTGTTAATGCACATATATAATGTGCACAGCAGCACAATTTGTTTTTTTAATTATGGTGGTGTTCCCTGTAGATGTAATGCAATATAGTATACCCTTGGACAAAATTAAATAGAAAGTGTGTTGCAGCAAAATGTGAAGTTTTTGGCCACAGATTAATAAATAAACATAATTCCCTAGCTCTCCAAAAATAACCAGAAGGGAGCACCCGGATTTGAACCGGGGACCTATTAATCTACTATCCAATGCCTTTCCACTAACCTATAGCCCCTGCATATGTAGATTTCTCCCTCTAGTAGTCATGACTGTTCATACAGCAGTGTTCTGTGCAGAGCCGATAAAGTATATATTCTATTATGGCAAGCATGGACAATAGCCTGACGTCAGTGTGTTGACGACGCAAAGTCAAACTGCAACAAATCAACTAACTAGGAAGGAGAGTTGGTTGCGCCAAGGGTTCTACCTGGATAGCGGAAGTTGTATGTTTTTGTAGCTGCAGTTGGTTTAATTTCTCTGAATATGTATTATTTTGCATAATTACCATTCTCACTGTTTTTCATTTATAAATTCCTATTCTTCAATGTGAGTTAATGGGGTAAGTAAGTTTGCAAGTTTTTTTGTAAATACCCTTTTACTTGTACCTAAATAGACATATTTGTGTTGCAGTGGTATTTTATGTATAAGTCGGAAGATGCGGCTGTGCGCCTTCCTTTTAGCAACATGGCGTCCGCTTCACAGCCGCTGTGCTTCATGAAACATGAAGCATGGTAAGCCGGTGGCTGTGCTGATAAAAGGCACGTGCCCGAACACGCACCCAAAGGAGTGCCCATTGCACTGGAACCAGTTCAAATTCAGCCTCTGATCAGTATCCTGGCAAATATCTGTCATGTAAAAACAAAAATCGTATGTTGTTAAAGCCCTGTTTTGAAGTCGGAGGGAGTGGCGTGCACCTTTCTGCTAGCAGCACGGCGCCGGCTTCACGCCCGCTGCACTTCATGAAACATGAAGCGCGATGGGCCGGAGGCCGTGAAGCGGGTGCTGTACTGATTAAAGGCACGCAGCTGCACATGCACCCACAGAAGATGAGGGTGGGTGCGTGTGCAAGCGTGGAGGATGGGGGGCTTGTCGGGAAAGGGGGCAGATACACAGAGAAGTGTTGGTTGGGGTTTGAAAGAAGCAACACAGGCAATACATTAACAAGCATTTGCAGCGGAAGCCAGCACTCACCAGCATCATCCTGGGTCCGTACCGCATTGATGCTGGCTGCGGGCCGGCGGCTCTGGTGCCGAGGCTGATCTTCGGAGCTGGGAAGGGAGCGGTGGGCTAACTCGCCCGGTCCCGTTCGGTCTTGGGTCCTGCTGGCGGACGGGTTTGTATTCCGTTCTCTTGCCCTCGCAGCTTCCGTCTCTCCTGGGTGGTAGAGGCTGGCTCGCGAGCAGCTCCCGTGGCTCAGGTTTGGGGTGGGGTCAGCAGGAGGTTCCCACACTGCGTGCGGGCGACGAGGCATGAGGTGCGCGAGAGTGAATGTAAATGTATGGCGGCTGCTGGGCGCATGCATAAGATAGCCTTCTGTATTGCGCATGTGTTCTGGACAGGTCAGGCAAAATAGAGTGCGAATTCAGCCAGCCAATCCCAGGAGAAAACAAGCATTTACAAATGCAATAGGGCTCGTATTTACGCGAGACCTATTGCATTGTAAACCAAAGTGCGGGCGTTGAAGAAGGCACGAACGGGAGAGGGGGGGCGGTGGTGGTGGTTAGAGAAGTCACGGACTGTGGAAGGGAACAGGGGGAGGCAGGGGAACAAAAGAGTTTTTAAAGTAAAGGGGCCGATAGCCATGGAAGGAGAAAAATGACGACATGGCCATCAGGAGGCGGGACTAACAACCTGAAAACGAATCAGAATGCAGCATTTACGATTTAAGCCAATGATAAAGAAGTGTGGAAAGTGGGCGGAGCTTCCCCCCGCTATAGTGTCTACTGCAGCCTCGCAAAGCGAGCAGCACATGCGCCGCACCGCTAGGCGAGACCTAAAAACTAAACTAAACATCCACTCAATGCCATTGAAACACTGTCGAAATACATGGGTGAAGATGCACAAAGACAACCAACCAGCCACACACTGCAGAACAAACACAACATCTGTGTGAGTGTCGAAGTGTTTCTTGCCTGGCACAGTACACACGATGTGGGTCAGAACTCCACTGAGACATATGCGTGCTGAGTACAATCTGGAAGGATTCCATAATTTGGGATAGTGAATGTGGCCAATCAGGCATTGTTTGATGAGTGGGTGCACAAGAGTCACATGTGGAACAAACCTGGTGGAACACCAAACAAAACATCAAGAGACTGACTCTCTTCCGCAGTACCCTCAAGGCCACATCACTGTGGTGACAGTATCATGTCTGCTGACCCTCTGTCATGCTAAATGAGGATGTGTGCCATACTTTAGAGCCCAATCACTTCTGCGCACTGTGTCACGTTCCTTGCAAGAACCACTGTCATCTCACATACCCAAACATTACTCCCACGGCATGGCCCGTAATGTAAGGCAACATAATAGGTAGGGGCCTTGCCAAGAGACAAGTGACATTTGGCCAGTCTAAACACCACACACCTTGATCAGCATCAATGTGCCTCATCTAAGCCTAAATTGACTGGTGGCATTGCACAGGCACCCATGACAGTGTGTATCGCTGGCTGCATGACGAGGAACACATTATTGACCACACATCATTGTGATCAAAATACAAACATGGGTCCATGTACTGTTGTGTATGACCAATGTGTCAATCACTGTATCAGCAAGGTACACCCAGCATGCCACATACTAGGACACACACAGTTTATGGTTGAACAAGAGGTGCCAGACACATATGGATGGGACACAAATTCACAGCATCTTTCCACAACAACACATACTCAAACCCTGAAGGGCAACAGGAGGAAACACACTGACAGAAGAATGACATTTTGATGAGTTATTGTACAATGAAGCACACAGGAGACAGCCCACGACAACACACAACTCCACAGACAATCAAAATACATTCATGAGGCTCCCATTGCAACAAACATGAGGTGGTTGTGTCACAGCTGTCAGCGCTACATGTGTAGACCAGATTCCTACTTGAGGTGTAGCAAAGCATGGAACAACAATGTAAAAGACAGTCAACATGTGTTGACTATGTGCGTTGCACACAACTGAAGATCAGACCATTTACAACGTTAACTTCTTTGGCATGTCTATCACATCAACTCTGCATCTAGCTATAAAATCTGCATCATGTGCAGATCATCACTATTGTCAAAATGAATATGCTGACTGTTTACTGCAGAAGACTTGAAAGATACATGTCTCACCAGATAGGGCACACAACAACTGTGTCAATAGGCTCCAATGCACAGGTAAATGTGTAAGCTAATCTCCCTGCGCTGTTGACAACCCCAGGGGTGGTGGTGGGATCTGCGTTTAACAAGCACAATACACATAGCTAGGCATTACATATGTTGAAACTTGTAAATCCGTTTAGGATGGAGTACATGTGCATAACGTGATATGTTTCGGACACATTTGGAATTTTAAGACTGTCTCAGAATAATGAAACACTCAAGGAGACCTACAAAAAAGACATGTTGGCATCAGGCTATAGGGAAGGGTAGAAACTGCTGAGTGTGAGCAGTCATAGACACATACAAGTGCCAAACTTGCAAAAACAGATGACTGATTAAAAATACGCAGATGTTGCTAGCACAAATGTGACTCGGGGAATACAAAATGTGTCACATGTGTGTTTGCCCACAGTGCAGGCCCTTGTCTCAACCCAACCAGGGATGTCACCATCATGTCTCCATTCTACTGGTGCACCCACATCTCAGACACTCAAAGTCCAATAGGTAGAGAAAGCCCTGGACTACTCAGCACACAGAAAGATTCTCAAACAGGAACATCTGCAGGGACTACAGTCTTGGCAGGAAATGGGGTTTGCAGACAGAGATCAATGCTCACATGACACACACCATGGTCCCAGGATATGTCACAGATTTACACACTGCCATGAGGTGATGTCACTACTGTGTAAGGTCAGCTGTGTCAAGCTTGGTCTTGGCAGGGGTCTACCATGTCCCAATGAAACTCGGACATGGATTCAACAATTCCAACACACAGAATACTTTGTTTCCATCAGACTGCATACATGTGTGTCCCCAAAGTCACCTGCATGTAGGCAAACTCCATGTTTAACAGGTTGCACTGATGAGACAGATGATGTGTTCATCATCAATGCGCTATTCTGCATGTCCATCATAGACGCTTGTACCGTTGGAAAATTGTACAATGTGTACAAATGTCAGACCAACCTATGAGCAAAAGTGTAAGTCAAAGATGGGATGTTGTCAAAAGCAGGTCACACTCCATGTCCAAAACATTGTGGATCATGACAACCTGCAATTGCTGTCAATGATGACTCTGATACATACTGTAATAGTACACATATACCATGGGCCACATGCAGTCCCTCACATCGCTAAAACATAATTTTCACTAAACAAGATTTCAACAGCAATTTCATTATGACTCATTAACAAAATTAGGTACACAAAATGCAAATCTCCAAAACAAAAGGTAATGCTTTATTCAGCCTTTGAAAAAAATATTCTGAACATGAAGAACAATATGGCCAATGGCCAGCCCATTTTAATTGAGTCCTTTAGGAGGGAAACCTAATGCTTCGGACTCCCTCGCTTGCCTGCACTGTAACAACTATAGGACATCTCCCCTTGGAGGGGCATCTTTAGGGGCATGCCAGGCACCGCAGGGACAGGATTAGGGTGTACCAGTATGGGTTATGGGAGGGATGGGGGCTACTGGAGTGTCGCGTTTCACTCCAGTGGACAGGTCTGATTGAGGGGGCGGGTGATCCACTGCAGTGGACAGGTCTGATTGAGGGGGCTCCACTGCAGTGGACAGGTCTGATTGAGGGGGCGTGGGCTCCACTGCAGTGGACAGGTCAGATTGCGGGGGTGGGGGCTCCACTGCAGTGTCCGGAACTGACAGAAGGTGTGGTGTTGTGGGAGGTGAAGTGCTTGTGGTAGGGGGAGGGCTTTATCATCTTGGGGATAGTGTAATGGTGTGTGGGTGAAACTGGGATGGTTTGTGGTGTGTAAACTTTGGGAGGGGTGGCCTGGGCTCGGGATGAAGTTGGTTTTGTGGTGGCAGTGTGGGATGGTGGTGGGGTTTTTGATATCTTTGTTCTAGGGGATGTACGGGTGGGGGCCTCAGTCTTCCTACTCTTAGGGGAGGGTGTGCAGGCAGGGGTGGATCTCCTCTCTGTGCTGGGTGATTTCCTCCTCCCCTTGCGAGTCTTGGTAGATGTATCAGTGGGGAAGAGGCCAAGGTCTCAGAGGAAGACGCTCTGGGAAGGGGGGGTTGCAGGAGCGTCAAGGGTAGGGGTTTTGGAGGGGGAGGTAGCTGAGGAATGTGTAGTGGTTTTGGATGGGTGTGTGTGTTTTTGGCCCTATCCCCTGAGTGTGATGGCAGTCCCCTGAGTGTGTGTGCATGTTTTTTTAGACTTTGTTTTAGGTGGCTGTGTGCTGCTTGTGTCTGTTGGGGGTGTGTGCATGTGCCTGTGTAAGTGTGCTTTGGTCAGGTATGTTAGTGGGGACTGTGGCTGGGGCAGAGGTAGTAGGGGTGAGGGACTGCTGTAGGAGGGACACTGCTGCCGTCAGTGAGGAGGCCATGGACTGGCTTGTCCGCTGTAGGGCAGACATGTTTGATGACATGCCCTCCATGTATGACACCAATTGGGTCAAAAGACTGGTGTGTGCATGGAGGACACTCAGCATGGATGTCTGCCCCACATGTATCTGTTTGAGCAAATCCACAGACTTCACATTCAGGGCAGCAGGGGTGACAGATGCAGGGGGTGCAGTGCCTGGCCCAAAGGAGACATGCTCCCTAATACGGGAGGGTCCACAGACACTTGGAATGGGAGCAGCTGTGAGGGTGGAGATGGTGGTGGTGGCGGGGGCAGACTCTGATGTTGTGGCCTCTGCTCTGGTAACACCCACCACCACAAGGGAGTCATCACTGGAGCTTGATTGGTCCTCTGCAGATGTCGATGTTTCAGACCGGCCCTCAGTGTGGCTCCCCTCACCCTCCGTGCCACTGGGTCCCTCCTCCTCTTCCCATGTGGAAACAGTATGGCTAGCCACTTCCTCTTTTTCTGTGGAACTGTCTCCTCCAGTAGCCGTAAATGATGCTGTCAACAAGGATGAGAAACAGATTCACATCAGTCATCTGCATAGACTTGACACATGAGTTTAAGCACAACACATCACAGAGCAAGCCTTTGCATTACGTTAATGTCGCTTATTATAATCATTGCACATATTTGAACATGGCACTTGTCAGTCTGCCAGTGAACCATGATTCCCAAAAACATGATGGCAATGGAACCATCAGTTAGATGTATTTCAAAGACCACTAAACACATGTCCAACAACGCACTAATTTGCCTGTTGTCTGTCTGTAATGCTCCTGACTGTCATGTGTTGTTACGAACATGTCTCAGCTCATGCAAGGGAGTCTGGAAGTGACCGAGCAAATGGGATGGACAAATTGATAAGTTGACATGTTGAACATAATGCCATCCCCAGTCATCATGATGGGCTTATGTCTTGAACGTCAATGCTATAATGGTCTGCATGCAGGACAACAGACAAGTACAAATAGTGCACCCTCTCAAAATTTCATGTGGCATACTATACCACTGGCCTGTGTGGCTAAACAGTCTGTACTGACTATTGTTACAGGGGCAAAGAATCACACCGTGAAAGTCAGCACTGTGTCACAATCATGTAATCCCTTTTAAAGCAACATCTGTAGTGGTCAAGTATATATGTCCCTTTCGTGCTACACGCAATTTGAAGACTCTGACAAGCTCACGTTGTTCTACTTAGACATTGGAGTATATGAATTAACACATCCGTCTACATGAACTTTCCAATTGCTCTCAGGAAGAAAGTAATGCAGCATACACATACATGTTGAAGCCACCATTATGCAGAGTCAAGGGATGACACACACATGTTCTGTCCTGTTCTGTCCTGTGTATGTGAGCCACCTTCCAGACATTATATGTCTGTGCACATTACCTATATTTACTACCTGTGTATCATGAAAGTCATACCTGTACACACTGACACAGAGTCAGACACATGATTATCAAATTTACAATGGTGGAAGTGTTGCCTGGCACACCAAAATCTGATGTGACAGTGTCTCAGATGGCCTGAGTTGGCATACCTGTCCTTGGTCCATGTGAAACACGTGATTACACAGAGCACTATGCAGGTGACTACACATTTTGAACACGTATCCATTTCATTTGTCTGAGGCATCAACATTGGTATCACCTACTGCACAGGTGTGTAGCATATTTTTCACGAACCTGTGTTTACCTAGATCACCGTTTTGAACATATATGTATGTTCCACACAGAGTACAGGGCACATTTCAGTCAATGTGCTGACACATGAGACAATTACATTACTCATGAAGGACAACTCAATGCACCTGTTGTATATGGTGCTGATCACATTAACCTTGGACTACAACAAATAAACAGGGCCTAAGTGACACAGACGGAAAGGGACACACCTGAGTATCAGATGATAATGGGGCATCATTACATTTAGCCACAGAAGTGGTGTCTCAGCAGACAGATGACCTGTGAGAGGGTTACCAGGCTGAGGGAGTGCAACATGCATGTCAAACATAGTTCAGTAACATGGCACATACTCACCCCCTCCTTGCTGCTGTCTGGCCTTCAACTGCCCATCCAGGTCAGGGAAGACCACCGTCAGTACCCGGAGCATGTGGGGGGTCAGGGTCCATCGTTCACCCCTTTTGCGAGGAGGTGACAGCTACAGCTGGACTCTTGCAATCCTCTGGGTCCAGCCACGGAGGTCCTGCCACCTCTTCTGGCAGTGGCGGATGCAGCGCTTGAAGACACCCACTGGTCTTACAGCCCGGAGGATGGTCTGCCAAATTTCCTGCTTCTGATGGGCGTCGACCTGTAAGGATGACATAGTGACACACCATTACTACACATGCTACATGTTTATTCATCACACACTTGGACATATAGGTCATGGTTAGAAGGGCAGATAATGTATAAAGGTTGCACAAGTATCATCAGGGGCAGTTGTCCTGTGTGCAAGGCTGCCTCAACAACATGAGAACAATGAAAATCAATCCCACAAAATACACTTTTACATCACTGTACCTGTCCAGAACATTAATCTACACACTGTAAGACTTACAATAACTATGTGTGCATACTTGCCCTTGGGGATCACAATGCTAGTAGTGCCTGTTTTGAAATAGGGTCATTTGAAAAGGCAGTGTAATCAACACTCACCTGCTCCCCTGGTTTTCCATACAGCTTGCTGTACTGTGGAAGGAGGCTGTCCAGCAGGGCCTGGTTCTCCACCTCTGTGAAAGCTGGTGCCCTCTCCACGGTACGTGCCATTGTAGATCCCAGAGGATGCAGAGACAGCAGCAGGGGTAGGTAGAGATGTTGTGAAGTAGCATGTAGTGCAGGCAAGTGAAGTCTCTTGGGAACAGACAGACTTATATCTGTGCAGCAAAGGCGGATTCTGCTCCATGCGTCCAAAGCGCTAGGTCCTAGTAGTTTGCATTATCTGAATTGGGCCAATCCATGACATTGCAGGCATCTGACAAGCCTACCGCGTCGTTCAAAGATTCCGCATCATAACACTATTGAGTTTGATACATTGTAGTTGTAAACCAACAGAGTAGGTTTGCACGCGATTCATACATGAAGCGAAACCGAGTGTGTCCCCATGACGACCAATAGCCAATGTGTGCGTCCGCCTCTGTTCGGATATGTACAACGCGTCTTTTGAAAAATCACCCGCATCTGT
Source organism: Calotriton arnoldi (assembly GCA_963921515.1). Taxonomy (NCBI): domain Eukaryota; kingdom Metazoa; phylum Chordata; class Amphibia; order Caudata; family Salamandridae; genus Calotriton; species Calotriton arnoldi. Next base: position 147,556 of record CAWUFW010005511.1, on the reverse strand, counting down.
CACCATTACAGTCAACAGCCAAAGGATGCCAACAACACGTTTTGTTTGAGGCTCAGGTGCCCTACACTATTCAATCAGCATGTCAGACAGTATATCAAAACATAATGTTCTGCCGTTTTACATGTTGTCAGATCCCGAATTACCAACACCAGAAGGGAGTGGTCAGTAAATGCAATTTCCCATCAGGCATTACGTAAGATAAGGAATGGTTTAGCAAGAGCGCGAAGTCCAGTTTGGTGGAATCCTAAGATGGCTGACAAAGGGACAAAATGGAGTCAGGGTCAGCATTCTAGTGTTTAAGAGATCTTGCAGTGTTGTGGAATGTAAGAAGCTGAGGCATTAGAATCCTCGCACTTCACCTGAGGATTGAGAAGGTACTAGATATATTGTTTCATGTTTCCTGAGCGGCGCGCTAGTTAGTTTAGGGTAGTTATCTCGACGTGTTTTTCTTCAACGGGACTTTAGCTTTGCGGCGCGTTTTAGCTATTTAGTCACAGTTTCTACAAGATGTACAATTTATGTGAGAAGTGAGCTTTTAGTCACGTAGTGCACATTTCTGAAGGTACATAGTTGTTTGCTTGCCTTACGAGTCTTGTGAGTGGTTCCGCTTCAGAGTGTAGCGTCTGGCGATAGTATTATTAAGCAGTGTTCTCGCTTCTGTCAAAAGCGGTTGTGGCTGTCAGACGCGCAGGGGCAGAGTTCTCGCTTAGTCAGTAGTAGCGAGTCTGTACCCGCGCATTAGCACTAGTTAATTGAGAGCGGAGGTTGAAGGTTGTTATATTACCTTGTTGATGTTATTTCTCCACGGAGGAATAATCCGTTTAGTTGTTTTTGACATCACACTGAGTTAATTCTGGTGAGAGTTGAATTTAGGAGTACTCTCTTCCTAGGTGACTTGTGCAGTATAAAATATATTTTAAGAACATACGCATATACTCACCTCACTGCATTCCAAAGGAAGTTCCTGAGTGCTCCTTCAGTTTTCGCCGGCAAGAATAGAGTGAAGAAGACAACAGATAAGAAAACTCATTTCTAATCTACATTTAGCATGAGTATATAGAAGAGGGGCATATGCTGCAATCACCAAGGGTAAGCGTGTTATTTAGAAAAGATAATCAGAGAAAAGGAAAAGTGAAGTATAATAAGTATTACATGAGCGACTGTTCTTTTGCAGAATAGCTATCAGAAGACAAGATATCCTGGTGAGAACAATCACGCAACAGCAGCTGTCTCTTCTTGTCCCCTACCCCTTTCCCCCAGTGATTTTCTTCGACCAGGTTGTAACTTAGGACTTGGTTGGGAAAGTTATAGGGGAGTTGGGCCTTGGCATCTTTCTGCTCCCGCGCAAACTGTGGAGATTTTACGATTCTGACAGAGTGAAGTGCCCACGTAATTCTTTTGCGCCTGAGCAGAAAATGGCTGAAGGTTTAGACCTAAAAAGATTGGGAGAAGTATTAGAAGGAATACAAAAGGAAATTATAACCGTGAGAGAGGAAAATAGAGAGTTAAGGCAGGATCTAGTAACTTCCCGAAGAGAAACTACAGAGTTAGCAAGTAAAATAAATAGGTTAATCACAGACCCCAAGATTCAATATTCAACGTCCCCAGAAGAATTATTTAGTGACTCAGCCGCTTCATCAGCCAAAACAACCACGCAGGTCATACACTCGCTATCTCCAGTTATACCTCTGGCGCCACCTGAAAGGTTCTCTGGAGATCCACAAAAGGCGCAAATTTTTTGGACACAATGTACGTTACATTTTATGTGCAGACCAGCTGTCTTCCCAGACGCACAATCTCGAGTGGCATTTGTATTATCATATTTGACAGGTGATGCGGCAGCGTGGTCAATGCCATTGGTCTCCAGGAATGATCCGATGCTTTATGATTTAGATGAATTTAAGGGAGAATTTCACAGAATATTTGATAGACGGCGGGTCTCTCAAGCCACGGATAATGAGTTGTTGGAGCTCAGACAAGGAAGTCGAGAGTTAATAACTTACCTGGCTCAATTTAACATGCTAATAGTGGAGACAAATTGGCCTGAGGAAAAACGTGCAGCAGTATTTTATCGAGGACTTCGAGAGGAGTTAAAGGATGCCCTAGCTCAGGTGCCTAACCGTCCCACTGAGGTTTCAGCTTTAATAGATTTGGTTTTAGAATTGGATTTCAGACAAGGTGAGCGTAAAGGAGAAAGGAGAAGAGACTTCAAACCCAGTATACCTCGATATGATCGAGCAAGGTCAGAAGCTGTTAGAACAGTGGACAGTCAGTATGGAACAGAGCCAATGCAAATAGGAACTATAAGAGGTCCGCTCTCTAACGAAGAGAAGGAAAAGCGTAGGCAAAATAAACTGTGCCTATATTGTGGAGTAGGAGGTCACTTCGTTCGAAATTGTCCCAAGAAGCCCAAACAGTTGCCGAAGGAAAACTGGCAGCACCACCAGTAGGGGAGTTGGACTGGTGGATGCAGAGAAGATGGCAACTCCAAAAGATACTCAAAATCATACCTTGGCCAATACTTTACAGTCTTCGTCACCACATCTGATTATACATATGAAGTTAAGGTTCAGAGAAACAAGTTTAAAAGGAGTCACTGTCATGGTGGATTCAGGAGCTACAGGCAATTTTTGTGATCTACGCTTTGCTGAGAAGATTGGGATCCAGGCCATCAAGAAGGCGAAGAGTGAGGCTGTCAGGGCAGTGGATGGCACCAATCTGTCGTCAGGGCCCATAGTGAGCCACACAGAGATGGTGGAGTTGGAAACTTCAGATGGACATAGGGAGAGTCTGCAATTCAATCTAATCGACGCCCCACAGTTTCAGTTAATATTGGGGTTGCCTTGGCTCACTGAGCATAACCCTCCAGAACAATAACTATGGACTCGGATTTTTGTAGGGAAAATTGCTATCATGGTTGGAAGCAAGGTAAAGAAGATTCTGTGGCTACACATCTTTGTGAAAGTGGAGTGGCGAATTGTGTGATACGCACCGTGGAATTGCCCGAAGAATACACAGAATACAGTGAGGTATTTAGTGAGGCGGAGGCAGAAAAGCTTCCCCCGCACCGAACCTATGATTGCAAGATCGAACTAGAAACGGGAGCCAACTTGCCGTGTAGTCGTATGCTCTGACTGAAAAAGAGAACGCCCATTTAAAGGATTATCTGCAGAAATACTTGGAAAATGGCTTCATCAGACCATCGCAATCTCCAGTCTCCTCTCCACTTTTCTTCATTCCTAAGAAGGATGGTGGTTTGAGGACTTGTATAGATTACAGAGCGATCAATCGGATTACTGTTAAGAATCGGTACCCATTGCCGTTGATATCTGTCCTCCTGGATCAAGTCAAAGGTTCAAAGATATATACCAAGCTGGATTTACGGGGAGCCTATCATCTGGTCCGTATCCAAGAAGGAGATGAGTGGAAGACTGCATTCCGGACGAAGTATGGGCTCTATGAATACCAGGTCATGCCCTATGGCCTGTGCAACGCCCCAGCAGCATTCCAACATTTTATTAATGATGTTCTCCAGGAATATATTGATCAGTGTGCAATCGTGTACATCGATGACATCTTAATCTATTCAGACAATGTGGAAGTACATGAAAAACATGTGAAAAGAATTCTGCAGAGACTGAAGGAGAACCACCTTTTCGTAAAATTGGAAAAATGTGCCTTTGGAGTGACAACTGTAGAATTTTTGGGCTTTGTGTTATCTCCAGAAGGAATAATGATGGACAAACACAAGGTGGAAGCAGTAATAAAATGGAAGTCTCCCCAATCAGTAAAGGAAGTACAAAGCTTCCTTGGGTTTGCAAATTTCTATCGGAGATTTATTCCAGAATTTTCAAAGAAACTGATTCCAATCACGAAGCTATTAAAGAAAGGAGTTCCGTTTTCTTGGTCAAGGGAAGCGGAAGAAGCGTTTGTGCTTTTAAAGGAGGCCTTTACCTCGGCTCCAGTACTATTGCATCCAGACCCAGAAGAACCTTTTTATGTGGAAACAGATGCCTCCAACCTGGCCTTGGGAGGAATATTATCGCAGAGGCATAAAAGAACAGGACAACTCCACCCGGTAGCCTTTCGATCAAGGAAGTTGACTCCAGCGGAGGTAAACTATACAATAACAGAAAAAGAGTTATTGGCAATAAAGGACGCCTTCAAGGAGTGGAGGCACTATCTGCTAGGGGCAAAACATACAGTGACAGTCTACACGGATCATCGAAACCTTAAGTTTTTAAAATCTGCTAGAACCTTGACTCCACGTCAGCTTCGATGGTCCTTGTACTTTGCAGATTATGATTTTGTGATAACCTTTCGACCTGGAACAAAAAATGGTAAGGCGGATGCCTTATCCAGAATTGGGACTGAAGAAATTTCAGAAGAACTGGAGAATCAAAGTATTATAGAAGAAGGAAGAGTCATCGCGGCAGTTTTAGCAAACACCCAGGAGAATGAAGTAAAAAAGGCATTGAGTGAAACAGAAATGGAAGAATGGGCAAGTCAAAAGCCAAATAGAGAAATCCAAAATCACTTGCCTTTTCATGAAGGAGCCTTGTACTTACCAACGGTGGAATTGCAAGAGAAAGCGATGAAAGAGTGTCATGATCATGTCTTGGCTGGCCATAAAGGAATTCAAAAGACAACAGACCTGATCAAACGGAAATTTTGGTGGCCTAAGATGTCCAACGACATCTATCAATATGTCATGACTTGTGAAAAGTGCGCCAGGGGAAAAACTGAGAGACAAGCGAAACAAGGGTTGCTTCAGCCATTGCCAAATCCCCCATATCCATGGCATACAGTAACAATAGACTTGATTGTGGAACTGCCAGTAAGCCAAGGGTATAACACCATAATGGTCTGTGTGGATGCATACACCAAGATGGCACACTTTACTCCATTAAAGAGGTTACCTACAGCTAAGGAGTTAGCTCAAGCCTTTAGTCAGAATATAGTGCGCATGCATGGAATTCCGAAGGTTTTAGTTTCAGATAGAGGATCACAGTTTTTATCCCATTTCTGGAAGGCTTTCACCCAAAAGCTAGGTATTGAGAGCAGGTACACCACAAGTTACCACCCAGAAGGTGTTGGCCAAACAGAGAGGGTGAACCAAGAATTAGAACAATATCTAAGGGTAAATTTGTTAAATCAAGGTGAAGAATGGGCAGAATACCTGTGGGCGGCAGAGTTTGCACATAATAATGCAAAGAACACTTCAACAGGTCATTCCCCCTTTTTCTTAAATTCAGGCAGACATCCCAATCTCTCTATGAATGTGCAAGAGGCAGAAGTTCCGGCAGTTACAAATTTAGTTGAGCATCTAACAGAAATTCACAAGTCAGCAGTAGAGAGTTTAACAAGAGCCAAAAAGATTTATAAGCACCATGCTGATAAGAAAAGGCGTAAGGGGCCTGATTTACAAGTGGGAGAGAAGGTGTGGCTAAATTCGAAGAATTTACACTTGAAAGGATGTAGAAAGTTTCAACCAAGGTTTATTGGGCCTTATGAGATTGAGAAAAGATTGAGCTCAATTACTTACAAATTAAAACTACCCAAAACTCTAAGAATTCATCCTACATTTCACATCTCATTGTTAAAAAGGTCTCTGAGGGGTTGAGGGTAGAACTGCCCCCACAACCGGTACAAACTCAGGAGGAGAAGAATTTGAAGTAAAACAAATCCTAGATTCCAAGGTGAAGAAAGGTCAGTTGTATTACTTAATTGATTGGAAGGGTTATGGTCCAGAAGAGAGGTCATGGGAATTAGCATCAGAAGTCCATGCCCCACATTTGGTAAAATCCTTTCAGCTCAAACAACAGCACAAAACAAGTATGGGAGAGCCATCTTTGCGAGGGGGTACTGTCAGGTCCCGAATTACCAACACCAGAAGGGAGTGGTCAGTAAATGCAATTTCCCATCAGGCATTACGTAAGATAAGGAATGGTTTAGCAAGAGCGCGAAGTCCAGTTTGGTGGAATCCTAAGATGGCTGACAAAGGGACAAAATGGAGTCAGGGTCAGCATTCTAGTGTTTAAGAGATCTTGCAGTGTTGTGGAATGTAAGAAGCTGCGGCATTAGAATCCTCGCACTTCACCTGAGGATTGAGAAGGTACTAGATATATTGTTTCATGTTTCCGGAGCGGCGCGCTAGTTAGTTTAGGGTAGTTATCTCGACGTGTTTTTTCTTCGACGGGACTTTAGCTTTGCGGCGCGTTTTAGCTATTTAGTCACAGTTTCTACAAGATGTACAATTTATGTGAGAAGTGAGCTTTTAGTCACGTAGTGCACATTTCTGAAGGTACATAGTTGTTTGCTTGCCTTACGAGTCTTGTGAGTGGTTCCGCTTCAGAGTGTAGCGTCTGGCGATAGTATTATTAAGCAGTGTTCTCGCTTCTGTCAAAAGCGGTTGTGGCTGTCAGACGCGCAGAGTTCTCGCTTAGTCAGTAGTAGCGATTCTGTACCCGCGCATTAGCACTAGTTAATTGAGAGCGGAGGTTGAAGGTTGTTATATTACCTTGTTGATGTATTTCTCCACGGAGGAATAATCCGTTTAGTTGTTTTTGACATCACACTGAGTTAATTCTGGTGAGAGTTGAATTAGGAGTACTCTCTTCCTAGGTGACTTGTGCAGTATAAAATATATTTTAAGAACATACGCATATACTCACCTCACTGCATTCCAAAGGAAGTTCCTGAGTGCTCCTTCAGTTTTCGCCGGCAAGAATAGAGTGAAGAAGACCACAGATAAGAAAACTCATTTCTAATCTACATTTAGCATGAGTATATAGAAGAGGGGCATATGCTGCAATCACCAAGGGTAAGCGTGTTATTTAGAAAAGATAATCAGAGAAAAGGAAAAGTGAAGTATAATAAGTATTACATGAGCGACTGTTCTTTTGCAGAATAGCTATCAGAAGACAAGATATCCTGGTGAGAACAATCACGCAACAGCAGCTGTCTCTTCTTGTCCCCTACCCCTTTCCCCAGTGATTTTCTTCGACCAGGTTGTAACTTAGGACTTGGTTGGGAAAGTTATAGGGGAGTTGGGCCTTGGCATCTTTCTGCTCCCGCGCAAACTGTGGAGATTTTACGATTCTGACACATGTGTGGGTACAGTGATTCACATGTCATATTGGACAGAGCACTTCATAGCTCACACTCCCATGATGAGCCAACCTTCATGTGCACCAAATACATTGTTTGTGAGGAACATCACAACTGTGAGTGACCACTTCACAGATCACCCTCCTAGTCCTGGACACAGTCCCAGGGTACCATTGTGTTATCACAGGTTACATACACCCATAATAACAGCTTCAATGGACTGTGTGTTCAAATGTGCATTGTGTGCATTGTGTGAAGTTATTTTGAGTGAATCCCCAGTATCTGAGGCTTGTACAATGCACACCCTCCATTGTTGATGTTGTTGATGATATTTACTTGAGACTTCAACTTGTGTTTGGCATGTGAGTTGCTGTTGTGTCTTTGTGTCACAGACATACCTGTATGTTTGTCTAACAAAATGTGATGCACATCATGAGGGTTTATGTATGTGATGGTACATGTATGTCAGACCTTACATCATGACAGTGTCCAGGTGGCATGCTCCCTGTGTGTGTACCTTTCCACCACGCGTCAGTTGTTACTAACATCTATCTTTGATAGTTGGTTAGGTGTGTGTTTAGTGTGTAATGTCTGATTAAATGGACTGTGACAGACACCATTGATTATTCACAGTACAGCCTTTCAATTGTGTAGAAACCATTATGAATTTGAATGTTGTGTGAGGGCCACATAGCTGGCCTTTGTGTCAATGCTCAACATTACACACCTGACTTCATTGAGTCTTGCTTTGATGTAGCATATGATATTTTGCATGTTACCTATCACATTTGCAAGTTTATTGAGACATTTTTTAATTGTTACCTATGTACCGCAGGAGACCAGCTGTCCACAGACCCTTCCCCGACCTAGAGACCATGGTAGAACGTGACTGCATCAGACGTTACCGCTTCACCAGACCACTCATTGAGGAGTTGGCAGAGCAGTTGGCACCACATTTGCAGCGTGGACGCCCATATCCTACAGCGCTGACCCCCAAGGTGAAGGTGATGGCAGCCCTACATTTCTTTGCCACGGGAACCTTCCAGTATACTGTGGCTACTGCTGGTGGGATGTCACAGACAATGTTCAGCTGTGTGCTTCGAGATTTATTGGAGGCAATGTTATATTTCCTGAACACGTACATCAAGTTCCCAACACCAGGACAGTTTGCCGACATCAAGAGTGACTTTTATGCTTTGGGCAGAATGCCACATGTCATTGGCTCCATTGATGGTACACATGTGGCTTTGGTCCCAGCACATGCCAATGAACAAACATACAGGAATCATAAACATTACCACTCTATAAATGCCCTGGTGGTATGTCTGCCTGACATGACAATCTCACATGTCTGTGCGCATTTCCCCGGATCAGCACATGACGCCTACATTATGAGAAACAGTAGGATCCCACAGATGATGTCTCAGCTGCCAAATCAGCGTGCCTGGCTTGTTGGTGGGTAATGTTGTCTGTTTATGTTGTGTGTTGCTTGTATGTCAGGTTGTACCCTGTTTTCAGACACATGAAGTCTTTTCTGTTTTAATGTAGGAGACTCTGGATACCCCAACATGCCGTGGTTACTGACCCCACTCAGGAACCCAGTCACCCCTGCTGAGTTTCGTTTTAATGAGGCACATGGGCGGACCAGGCAAGTGATTGAGTGGCATTTGGGCTACTGAAAAGCAGATTTTGCTGCCTGGACCGTACAGGAGGAGCCCTCCAATATGCACCAGCAAAGGTGTGTAAGATCATCATCGTGTGTTGCATGCTACACAACATGGCAGTGAGGAATGAGCTACCTCTCATTCAAGATGACGGGGACCAGCAGCCTCCAGCAGGGGAGGATCCAGCCCTGGGGCATGTTGCGAGTGATGAGGAGGAGGAGGAGGATGTTCGGGGACAGCTCATCAACAACATTTTCTCATGATTGTAAGTATGCAATGATGAGTTGACAAAGCACTTTCTTTGCATGATATGTGTCTGTTGTACAATATCTGTGTATATGTGTGGGTGCATGCTACTTAACATGATACTTGGAGTTGTTTGTTGTCCATTGAGTTAGTATGTCCACCAGTACAGTGTTGACATGACTCCTAGCTAGTGTTCACAAAATAAACATTTTAAGTATGAAATGTCTCTTGGAGATGTATGCATAAACTTTTGTATTTCAAGACTGTTCTATGTCTCGCCTTCACAGGGTTCTTTGGCTGTTGTATGGAGACATGTGACCTCCCAGACACACAAAGCAGTTACAGTGTGCAGCTTTTCTTGGGATCAGGAATCTGTGCCACACACTCAATTCTGACCTTTTTCAAACTTCTTGTTTAATTTGTGCTTATTGTCACAGTGTGATTTGATTGTATTTGTTGTGGAGGCAACATGTTGTGCCTGTGAAATAAACCTGTGCTCCACATTGCGGTGTGCCTCGTCTGTATACACACATCTGACATTCATTTACATACTGTATATGTGCCCTGCTGGTCAGTTTGTCTAACAATGATTAGTGTTTGTGCATTGAAATGTGGTTTTAGTTTACAACAGTGGAAGCAATGAGGATGTATGCCATGTACTATTTGTGTTATGTTGACCATGGTGTGTGTATCTCTTATATGTGTCATGTTACATTTACTCACAAAACAGTAGGTAAATAGCTGTACTTGTTTTCCAGCCCAAGCATTTTTTTACAGGACATCATCTCTATATATTACAAACAGTGTTTCATTCACAACAGAAGCAAGTATTGTGTGAATAAAGATTTATTGCAGTGCATGTGTGAAATTTAACAAGAAAGTGATAGTGCTGTACCAATTTTTGAAATCCAAAGTTCACAGAGGAGTTGTTGGTGGAAGTAGATGACATTTTCAGAGCTAAGTCCACAGTCATTTGAGTCATTGATCCAACTTAGACCATCTATCCCATGTGGGGGAGTTCAGTCACAGTCAACAAAGTGAACGCTTTGAACACAATGGAGGATATCAGGAGCAGGTTGTCACTTCCTGGGGGGATGCATAGCCATCTGTCTCTCATTTGTCCTTCTTTGGACGACCCCTCTTACGTTTTCCTGGGGGACCCTCAGGTGCAGGCTGCCGTGGTTCAGGGGACTCTCCGCCAGAGTCCTCATCCCTCCCCCTGGCAGTTGCAGATGTAGTAACAACAGATGTGGTGGGCACACAGGGAGGTGGGGTCATGTTGTCAGCAATCCGGCGGAGGCAGGTAAGTATGTCCCTGTGCACCGCAGTCTGGTCATCAATTTTATCCATTTTGGACTCCATTCTGGACATGTGAGTCCATTCTGGACATGTGTGAGTCTATTTTGGTATAATGGGCAGCCTGCTGCTGTTGCATGTCCTTGAGGATCCCAACTACCTGGCCAAAGTCTCCGGTGCATTCTCAATATGCATATAGGATGGTGCCAACTGTGGGTCTGCTTGGTCATCAGCACCAGCTGCCTCACTGAACCTCTCCGCTCGGCCCCTCACACCACCCCTACCCATACGAGCAGGACCTGTTGTTGCAGGCACAGACAACACTGAGCCTCCTTCATCGTTGACACTGGTGTTGTTGTCCGCCAACTTCAGAGTGCCCTGTGTTGCTGTGCTCTGGGTGTTTTCTTGCCTTGGTGTGTCCGTGTTGGTAGAGGTCATCTGCGGGTTGACAGATGTTGCGGGAGTGGTCACTGGAGGTGATGTTGCTCGGGCTGCTGGTGCCTCATGTTGAGCCATACCGGAGGGGCCAGGTAGTTCATTGTCATCCGTTTAGGGCTGAGAGACATCCACACTGGAGAGCTCAGGGTCACCCAGAGTCTGGGACTGGGATTGCTGTTCTGTTCCTGCAGTGTCCCCAGCAGGCCGGTGGGAAGATGAGAGACACAATGTTTGTTGTGTTTTTGCACAGTTCATCGTATCATACACATTACACTTGCTCTTGTACATTATGATGAGTGTTGGTACATTGAATAGTCCTGTATAGTCACAGACCCAGGCCTATTTTTTCTGCTAACATTGTGATTTTAACCAGAAGTGTTTTGCTGAGCATGTCCAGCTCTGTGCATCAATGGGCATGTTTTGATCATTTGACTGTACATAGGCATTGACTGGCAAGTGACACCCTGTGCATGACACAGGTGTGTTGGTATTTCCCACATCTGTGCTTTTCCAATGATATACGTACTCTTCCTCTTACGATATGTTTCAAGATTTGTGCATGGGTGCTGGCGTTTGTGCATGTCATTTGCAGTCAAATTGGTGTGGCTACCTACACACTCACAGTCCGGAATGTATGTGGTGTTTGGTTTAAGGTATTTTGATGAATGTGTTCCTAGTTCTTATCTCATTGCACACATGTGAATAGCTGTCAGTAGCAAATGGTTTGACTGCTTTGCTTTGTGCCTGATCATATCATGTATATTGTCCTTGTCCTCTATGGACAGATGAGTTAACCAGGGCTGCTTTCCTGCTTTTTCAGGCTCAGAACTGTGAGGTACAGAGGTTTGTGTGCTTGGGTTATGCTGCTGGAAGTTGGACCCCTCCTCCCACCCAGTCCAGCTTACTCTTCGTGGACAAAGTATCAATGACAGTGAGGGGAGTGTAGTGGCAAGGATGCTGACAACGCTGCATGATGTATGAGGCGAATGCAAATCCCAACAATGCTTTGTGTACATGACACCACGCAACAGTGTCAGCCATCTTGTTGTGGCCCTTCCATTCACTGTCAGGTATCCCTTGTCACTGATGGACATGTTGCTTTGTGTGTGGGTAGTGATGTGTGCTATGACTGCATCTCACACCATGTCCTGTACTCCACACACCTTCCCAGAAAGGCCAGGGAGCACACCTGGGACAATTCATCCGCAGACAGTGAGTGGAAATGTACAGTGAAGATGGCTGAGAGTGGGAACTGGTGTGAGATGGCCAGGGCCTAGTTGTGACTTGTAGCCAATTCATACCTAAGGCCTATGTGTCAGTCATCTTGCCAGTACTTTTCCACTCCCTGTGAGATGAGCATGGTTAAAGGTGGGATTGTTGGGCCATGTGGGAGGAGGACTGTTGGCTGTGACTATGACTCCCATCATGCTTTCAGCTACACCCACCTTCCCAGCAAACCCAAACTTCCTTCCTGTGACTCTGCTTTCCTGGTAGTGAATGTGTGCAAACAAGATGGCTGCTGCATGTGACTGGTGTTTGGATCACATTGCCTTGCTGTGGGTTGGTGCTAAGTTAGTACATTTTTGTGAGTGGTGAGCTTTCCAGTTACATTGCAGGTATGTTGTTAGTAAACATCTATTTTTGAACACATATCCCAGCATGGACTTGTGCTCCCCACACCAGAGCCCAGTGTAAGGCATCTTGGGAGTAGATTTTCTTTGACTCTCAAGGAGAGCATAGTCCCAGGTGTGTTGTTTGGTGTTGGTGGTAGGGGTGTGTGTGTGTGACAGGGCCTGCTGATAGATGTAGACAGAGCTAGCACTTCTCCTCCCCCCAGACCAAATAGGCCACCATGATCCATGCTTCCATGACAGTGAGTCAAACTTTACGTTCAAGATGTCTAACAGTGTGGCCTGGTGTTTGTTTGAGCACAACTCCCAACAGGGCCTTGTGCTTCACACACCAGAGCCCAGAGTCAGCCATCTTGCCAGTACTTTTCCACTCCCTTTGAGATGAGCATGGTTCAAGGTGGGATTGTTGGGCCATGTGGGAGGAGGACTGTTGGCTGTGACTACGACTCCCATCATGCTTTCAGCTACACCCACCTTCCCAGCCATCCCAACCTTCCTTCCTGTGACTCAGCTTCCCTGTGAGTGAGTGAAACAGTGCGGGCAAGATGGCTGACAGTGGTGGTTACTGTTTTAAGCCCAAAGCCTTGCTGTGTTTTTTAGTAAGTTGTTACATATCATGAAATAGTTACATATTACTCTGAGATTGCAGGTATTTTGTTTGTCTAACTGGCATACACGTCACAGGCTCATTTGCTTAATGTTGTTATGGCTTTGCTGACACTAATTTGTATCGCTGTGTCCTTGACAGTGATGTCTGTGGCTGTGTATTTGCTATCAATATTGTCTATTTGAGTCTGTACTCACCAGGCTCTGGTACTCCTGATATTCCATGTACGCCTTCAGGTAGAAGGATGGCCCGCACCTTCTCCTCCCAGGTAGTGAAGGGCACAGGTATTGCAGGAGGGCCTCCGCCAGTCGCTGACTCAGTTCGTACTCTTTGTTGAGGAGCTTCTTGACCCTCCTTTGCACATCATAGTACCTGTTCTTGATATCGTCCGTTGTGCGCAGGCAAGGTGCTTGAGCATTCACCTTGTTGACAATCCTCTCCCACATCTTGGTTTTCTGGGACAGGGGGGTCTGTTGGACCAAGGTGCCAAATAAATGTGGCTCTACTCTGAGAATTTCATCTACCATGACTTCCAACTCACTGTCTGTGAACTTTTGATTCTTCTTTGGGGGCATGGTGATGGGTGGTGGTGGAGATGGATGTGTGGGTGAGTGTGAAGGTGAGTATGAGTAAAGGTGTGTGTTTGTGAGTGTGGTATTTGACAGGTGCTGGTGGTGTACAGGTTGTGTGGTGGATTGGTTTTGAGTGTATGTATCAGTGCAGTGTAGTGGTGGTATCTGCTAGCAGGTCTGTTGATTTGCAAAGGATCATGGTAAGGATGTTGGCCCTTTATATAGGAGGAGTTGTGGGTGTGTCTTCATTTCTTTTTTTTTTTTCCTTTGACAATGCTTGTTTGGACATTTTCTGTCTGTTTCTGTTGTATTTTGTTGATCATGACGGAAACGTTCCGTTCACCACAACGGATGCTTTTTCATGTATTTGCGGGGTAGTCCGAGTCTGTCCCATTCACGCTACGCTATGTTGCAGTGTTCGCGTACGAGTCGGTCGCGTCGGGCTCTTTTCCAGAGATTTCGCTCGGACGGATTGATTCCCGTCCGTGTAGGTCATCCGTATTGTGCTCCGTGCAAGTCATTTGTATTTGACACGCGTTGGATCGTACTACGTCGGTCGGACAGCACGCGTACGTGTCGGTCGGAAGCCATTCCCGGTTCGTGTCGGTCGGGAGGGTTTCCGAGCGGGATCGGAATCGACCCCTTAGTGCGTATGGCACCATTCGCATCAAATAATCAGATTCTACTTCTCAAGATTAGTTATATAAAGAAACCTCACTCTTCTGTTCTTCGCTGCTACTTTCACTCACATGGGAAGATACCAAACTGCAACTTCCACATCTCTGTCTATGGAATTGCCAAGGTTTGATGCCCAACTTTGGAGTGTATGTTATTTATCAGTCCACTTAGTTTGCTGCTTTTTGACTCTGTGACTTAAGAGGTCTGCAGCTGCAGGCCAGCAAAGGAGATCTGTTTATTTAAAGCATGTCTGTATTTTATAAGCTGTGTCTATCTTTATTTTCTGAGCTTTCACCATTAGTTTTTTTAACTCCACCACTCAACACATGCAATACATTTAAAATTGATGTGTCCGCACGGATATTTATTTTACTTACCGAAGGATGTTGAAGTGCTATTGTGCCCCAGAATCCTCTCAATGTGGTGCGATGGAATTAACAACTTTGCATCGCTGTCCAACCCCCCCATTAAATTCCAGACAGTTGATAAATCTGGCTTTCACAGCATCACCTAAAGGTACAGGACCGCTTTATATAATCAGAAGATACTGCACAATATATTGCCTTTCTCAAAAAACAAATCATAACACTTTTATGGAGTTTGTTTAACTTATATTGCACAACTGCTCACCAACTTAAAACTATACCCCTCAAAAAATATATATATTATTAATCACATAGGCAAAACCTAATGCATTTACCAATGTTTGTTTACAGGCGGTGCTTGCTCAGGTAAAAAAAATGTTGTGCAAGATACTGGCAAACCACATTTTTCTATGAAAGTTGAATTCCATGAAAAAATGTTGTAAATACATATTTTGAGATTTCACAGACCCCTAGTTATCTATGGTGCACAGACAGAAGATCGAGTTTCAAATATCAACCTACACTAATATCGAGTTGGAAATATCATGATACAGAAATATCGACAGCAAGAATATCGTTGTCAAGAATATCGACTTTAAGGTAAGAAATATCATTTTTGAAAATATCGAAGTTAGTAATATCATTTGCAAAAATATAGGGGCACATTACGATGGCGGGCGGAAGCACCACCGCCGTGCTGGCGGATGCAAAAACCACCAGTTACCGCCGGCACGCAGCAGTCCACACGCCCGTCCAATTACGATGCGAAAAGTAGGCCAAACACCGCCGGCAAGCCAGCAACACCGTCCGCCATCAAAGTGCGCCCGTACATGTAGCGGCGCAGCTAACTGACACACACCGTCCGGCGAAACACGTCCCGCCCGGCGCATAAATTACGATGCCGCAAACAAACGGCTCCCACGGCCAAGAGATACCGTATGACAAACCGAAGCGGTAACACGGATGCCGAGCACGGACAACGAAGAAGCGGCTCCCCGAGCATGAATCCAGCACTGCAGGCACTCCCCATGCTTCTGCTGATGCACCACCAAGGACGCAACGTACCGCGGAGACGCAGGTAGGCACACACACAACAAGTGCACGCAAACAGCGCACACAGTGCAAGGGCGGAAAAAGCGGACAACCCCCACCAGCGCGTGTACACAACACATCCACCATTGCATCCACATATGACACACAGGCCAAATCGTAACATCGCGGAACACATGTGTACACACCACCTGGGACTAGTAACCAACCACCCCGTCACGGCCCCAAAGCGCCGATGACGCCGCCACACATGCGCACAACGCAGAGGCCAACCGCAGCGCCATGCATGCGTCGCACACAGGCACAGGGACACAACCAAGCAGCACACACATCAGCCCCACCCCGAACGCACATGACACGTGACAGGGCGGCCACAGACATGTCCTCAACGCCCAATTCACGGACAACACCCAACGCCACACAACCGACGCACACATGTCAGTGAAGACACGCAACAGCAGGACACACCCCAGTGTAACAAACATGGCGTAGCACACAGCGGCGGCAACACCAACTAGGAGAAGCAGGGCCCCTTCGGGAAGAGGAACGCCAGTACCACACAGAAACACCCATACCACCCTGCACATATGAACAAGACATATAAAACGGAACACCAAAGAGCCCGGGGACCGACAACAGGTGGCCCAAGAATAACATTCACACACAAGGCCCAACGCAGAGCGGAAAGGCAGCCTGCCGCCCACACAAGGGAGAGCAGACAGCACTGAATGACCTTCCATTCCAACTCCGAAACCACAGCCCTACGACAGAAGCCGGTGAATACAGCCATTGTCCAAGAATAGACCAACACAGGCATGCCGAGGGACCGACCACAGGGCAGATAGCGCATATCACAGAAGCACACAACGGACGGGGAAGAAAGAAGAAAACACTCCCCCATGTCGGCCACATGCAAGTTAATTGGAAGGAGTCACACAGCACTGACCTTGAACTGTCTGAGAAGCATGTGGGAAGAGGGCCCGTGTCCTCCAAACAAGCCAACAGAACACAAGTCCTGTCTCCCTACGACTACACAGAGCTCACAGCAACCTCGGAGCGTGCACATTGCAGACTGCACACACAGCCGGAGCACGCCACCACAACGCACCGCTGCGAAATGGCAACCGCAACACACCTACCCAACTACGCCGAACAGCTCAAGCTGTACAAAACCAACCTGTTCCATACATTGGGATGCGATCTCCTGTCCCTGCTGAACGTAAGTTACCGACTGACTTACCGCATCACATTGTTCAGCTGCGTCATGCCCGTCTTCTACTGTCGGAGGTGTCCCTACCAGCATCCCGTCGAGATATGCCTCTCCAACCCGGCATGTCTGAAGGCGGACCTGCTACCACTACTCCTCCCTCTGGACGCACACGACAGGGCCTGCTCTGCCTATGGGGGCATGGCGTATGTGGCCAACATCGCACCCGCACTGAAATGGGACCACTGTGCCTCCACACGACGGATCATCGAGAACAGCTACATCGAATGTCACCCAGCATGCCCCATCATGGTCCTCCAAGGGACAACTTACGAACAACACCTTGACAGCCACCATCCGCTTCATTGGCTGGCAAACATGTACACCACCAATGACATGGAAGCCCTGCTGGACGGCATCGCATACCTGACAACCTGTAAATACGTCGGACCACAACGCAGGTTCCCCGAGTGACCTATGATGTCCAACCCCGCACCCATGCTTAGCTTCCGCACGGACTGGCCAGTCACCACCACAACAGCCATACCAAACGACCGGCAACTGTAACCACACCATCAACGACATCGCCATGACATCGGATATGACCGGGACATGCACACTGTTCCCCATCACATCCAGGAACACCGCATGCATCGTGGGAGGCAGTGGCATGGGGTCTGTGTATCGCACCCACATGGACGGAACTGCACGAACAACCAGGACACAACATGGATCCAGCGCACATGGACACACACACTGCTCAGTGGACATGAATAGGTCGCCTGGAGTCTGTGGGTGCTGCACCCCTCCCACCCCCGCCCGGGAATCCCATACCAGGACCTTTGCATGGACGACAAGTGCATACAACAACAACACGACCCCAGTGACTGTGACATGTCCAGTAACCACCACAGTGCAACAACAAGTGGCACGCCACTGCATGCACGCAAGCACATGCCCTGATGTCATCTCACATGCACGCGTGCATGAGGAACAACCGCAGCAAACCTGTCACATGGAACTGAGATGGACTGTGCCCATGATGCCAAGCGGTCTGGTAGGCTACATGTATACCGTCTGTGTCAAAGTCCGCAGCTCCGCAGCTATACGTAAATGTACATTAGCACAGCCTTGGCCAAGCAGATGTCACTCTGAAGCCCACATCCCACATGCAACAGCCAATCACATGTAACCCCACACCCCATCCCATTTGCAATCATGCTCAGTATATCCTCAACATGTATTCCGCTGCCAGTAGTGTCCACTATACTGCATCACAGAGGACAGAAGACTCAATATAATGTTTGAAACCAAAACTGTCTCCGCTGACTCATTTCACAAGTACGAATGAGAGAGGATGAGAGTATGTGAAGTACACGGCAGTCGTGACATGACCATGTAGTCCACTGGTATTGGATGTCAACGCAAATGAGTAGCACTACTGTGGAAGACACACATGTGTCGTGTGAAGTCGTATGGACGCAGTGCTCAGGTGGGTGGGTGTGACGGGTAGATGCGCACATGCCAAGTTGGAGCACGCCGTGTTGGGAGGGGTCATGAACAGTACACCACCGCTTCCCTGGGCATTGTGAGAGGACACCTGTCGGGGGAGTGAACACGTGTGTGCACAGCAGCCGGGCACACGTACAAAGCGGTACCAGGCGCACCTCAGCCCACCCTCTGTGGACAAGCTGGATCCTGTTGTGCGCCCGCCATGCCCCTTGACAAGGCACACACAGCCCCAGTCGACCAGGTGTAACCCCAACATAGTCAATCCGCACAGGCGATACAGGGCACGGGATGGCAGTGGAGCATGGTGTGTGAGAGGTCTCCTCGCGCTCCTCCTGGTCATATCACGCAGGCAATAGAACCTCAACGTCTAGCATGGCACAAGTCAAATGGAAGTGTAGGGGGACGCACCACAGCACGAGCAGCACTGACGTCACGGGAGGTGGCTCGCACCATCCCATCCATTGCCCATCATACCAACCACGCCACATGCCATTGCGACTAAGTGCAAGCGCGTGCGCCACCACCCCGAGCCCTCCCCAGAGAGGCCAAAGAGTGAATGTGTGGGCCATCAGTCACAGATGGACGTGGCCTGGCCGCAAGGGCAGCCACAGCCACTGGGTGTCGCAGGTGGCGGATCCGGAAGGCGAAGACTGTGATGCATAGTCCATGCAGGCCGGGTCTCCATTTGGGGCACCACGCAGGTGGACGGCGTCCCGCAACACATCATACCCTGAGACAGCCCACTCGTGCGACTGGACCCACACATACACTCCTTGCCCTCTCTGGTGCGAGCTTGGGGCTGCCTGTGCAAGCGCTAGCCTCGCAGGTGAGCATGCATATTGGGGGAGCGAGGGGAGGACATGAGGGCTGGGGCGAAGATGACTGTATCACTGTCAGTTAGTACAAGGGATGACCCAGATGTGGAAAGGAAGAGACGTGTCCCGTGTGTACTGCAACTAGTCGCCAATACAACTACCCCCATGTCCGGAATGTAAGCCCGCACCTAGGCCCGCCCATCCGCCACATCGAACATACCACCAGCACGACAACCTTCCCATTCGAAACACTGACTGGGGGTGGCGACCAGTGTACAATCATGTGTAGCCTACCCACGCGTACATGTGGGCCCTCCATGATCCATGTCACCTGCGGCAAAGTCATGACATGCGCAATGAGGGAAGTGAGGAGAGCTGCCCGCCCCACGCGCAGAAGGTGCATCAGCTCCACAGACCCAGCAGCGAGTCCAGCAGGGGTCACATGTGCAGGGGCAGCTGTGCCTGGTGTGAAGGCACATGCATATAGACAGCACATCGACCAATGTGTAGTCTGCCCACATCTACAGTCCATCATCATGCGGACATAGGAATTGAACACAGGGCAACACATCTTAGTGGGTGCACCCACCGTGACCAACAATGCGCAATCATCGACGTACCCGCCCTGTGCATGGCCCCCACCCAACGGAGGCACATCCAGTGCCACCATCCCACACACACAAGCCTTCCACGGAACATGCTGTGTCCAATGGTCAGTACAGAGTCAGCGCCCATCTGGTGGATCCTGAACAGGAGACACATGCACACACATGCCAGCTCCCACTATGTACGACTGCCACCTGGCACGTGCAATGTAACCTCTCACCTGTGACGTGTGACTGCAAGCACACAGCCGTCTTGGCATGGGGCTGTCAATGTGGACACCTGTCAATGTTTCGGGAGGTGTGATCCGTACAGTGCTGTACATAGGGTGCAGTGCTGACACCTACTACTGTCTCATATCCCCTCGTGCCACAGGTCCCACTTGTTTTGGCCGCTCAGCCTGTGCCCACATCGTCGTCGTCGTGTGCCATACTCATCCAGCCGCGGAAGCAGTTCCATGCTCAGCAGACATTCATGTTGCCGTGGCGTTGCCGCTTGACGGATATGCAGTCAGTCCCCATCAGCACGCCCCGCAAGTCATTGGGGCCTAGATCCCCATGTGCATGCACATGGCAGTGGTTTGTATCACTAGCCATTGCCATTGTTGGGAGACCTGTGTAAGTGTATTGTGGCCGTGCCGTCCCAGCTTGACAGCTGGGCTGTGGCTCATGTGCTTGCTCAGTCATGTCAGTGATGTGTATGCGAAATTGCTATGTGTCGTGTTGCATTGACATGTGTCCTCTGCCATTGTCTCTAGGCGGAGACCGAACATTGACCGCCCATACCAATTGCTGGCGGACATGGACGATACAGAGGTTATTAGGAAGTTTCGGCTGGACAGGCCAACCCTGCATCGACTGTGTGCCATGTTAGAACCCCATCTCCGTCCCCGCAGGGTGTATCCGACTGCTGTCACCCCCACGGCTAAGGTGATGGCCGCCATGCATTTCTTCGCCACTGGGTCATTCCAGCACACAGTGGGCATTGGAGGATGGATGTCCCAGCCCATGTTCAGCAAGGTGCTGAGGGATGTACTGGCAGCCATGATGCTGTACCGAAACAGGTACATCCGCTGCCCCAGGGCTCGTGAATTGGCGGCAGTGAAGGGTGCATTCTATGCCCTTGGCAGAATCCCACACGTCGTTGGAGCCATTGACTGCACACATGTCGGCCTTGTTCCACCACAGGCCACTGAGCACCTGTACCGCAACAGGAAGCACACGCACTCCCTGAATGTGCAAGTGGTGTGCCTTGCGGACATGGTGATCACCCACGTGTGTGCAAAGTTCCCAGGCTCGGCCCATGGCGCACTACGTAATGCGCAACAGCATCTTGCCACGACTGATGTCCAATATGCAACAGGATCGTGCCTGTATTGTCGGTGAGTATGTGGAGTGGTGTAGCGTGCTGGTTGTGCGATGCTGTCCCCTGTCCAGTTGGAATTGCAACGGTTCTCTGTGTCCCTCACACCCAGGTGACTCTGCGTATCCGAATGGGGCATGGCTGCTCAGTCCATTGAGGAATCCTCGCACCCCAGCAGACGATCGCTACAATGAGGCACATGGGAGGACCAGACGTGTGGTCGAGCGTACCTTTGGCCTCCTCAAGTCGAGGTTCAGGTGCCTGGACCGCACCGGGAGTGCGTTGGCGTACTCCCCACAGAAGGTGTGCCAGATAGTGGTGGCGTGCTGCATGCTGCACAATCTGGCCATTCGGAAGCAGATCCCCCTCATCGTGGATGACGGAGATCAACCAGGGCCCCAGCCCGCAGACCAGGACAGCTCGAGTGAGGAGGACAGCGGAGAGGAGGAAGCTGGTAATGTGCGGCAGCAGCTCATCACCCGCTACTTCACTTGACGGTGAGTGTCCATGTACGACGGCTGATGTGGCTGTATCTGTGCAGGTGTGTGTGTGCTGTGTCAGGGTGGCCGTTTGTTCACTGCGTGCTGTGTGTCAACGCTCCATGGCCAGGGTAGTATGCCACTGTTGGTGGCTGTGGCATTGTGCCCTATTGCTCTGTGCGATGTGTGTACATTGCTTGTAGTTGTTGACATGTACTGTGTGATGGGTGTGTGACACACTCATTGAATGTGCTCCTGTTCTGTCTCCCACCCCTAGGTCCCTACAGGCCCTCCGGTTCCATTGCCATGCCACGCATCAGGTGCCTTTCCGCCCAAGGTGGCCGTTGTATTCCGTACAATTAAAACACAGGGCACAAACAGCAGTTAGTGAAAAAGGTGCATTTATTACTAACTGTGACATGTGATTGTGTGTAAGGTGATGACAAAAGTGGTGCGTGCAGTGACAATGAGCTGTCGGTCATGGCTGCGTGATGATCAGGGTGTACCCACTGGTTCTATGTCCATAGTCCAACACATACATGCCATCCAGATGGCTGTGTGGAGTGGGATCGTAGTCCAAGTCAATGCAGTGGCTGGTCAAGGAAGGCTGGCGGAAGGCTGGCTGGCTGCCTCACTTGCGGCTGGAGCGTGCGAAGTCCTCCCGGGAGATCTGTTTCCTCTTCAGACGGCCCCTTCCACGTTTGCGAGGGGGGGTGCCTGCTTGCGACATGCTGGTGGTTGAGGTGTGATCACTGGCTGTGGACGCAGGGGAACTGGACACTGCTGCTCCACCCTGCGCCCCGGCAGGTGGTGGCGGAGGGGAGCTGCTGTCCCTGGCTGTGACCTCACCGCCACCACCAGCTGTCCCATGAGGTCCACGATTTGGCCCATACGGGCGTCCATGGACCTCAGCACCCCCAGCACCTCACGCGTGTCTGAAGCAGACCGGACCCATTGTCCTTGGGCCTCTTCATAGGCCCCAAGGACTCTGGCCATGTGAGGCAGGGCATGGCTCCCAGGGAGGCTGGCGTTTCCCTGACCCTGCTCCTCCTACCAGTCCTGCTGCCACCGGCCTGCCCACTAGCCACATTGCTCACCACGGTCCTCGCTGTGGCTCCCAGGGTGGATCCAGTCGTCCGGGCCACCACCTGCGCTGGGGCTGGTGCCAGCGAAGACGTGGCGGTGGTGGCGGCGGTGGTGGTCGGTGCGGCGATGGTGGCGGTTGCGGCAGTGGTAGTGGCCACAATGACCGTGGGTGTGGCCGCAACGACAGTGGCAGCAGGGGGCTGGGAATGTTCAGCAGCCCTGGATGATGGGTTGGTGGGTAGGAGGGGTCCTGGGGAGCGGCTGGGCCCTGCCACACCAGATGGGCCTGCTTGGTTGTCCGTGTCCGAAGAGGAGGACAGATCCTCCAGATCCATGTGTCCTCGTTGGGGGCTTGTAGGCTGGCTGTGCTGGCTGCTGGCTCCATCCCCAGCATCCAGCAGTTCGTCACCTGTGGAGAGAATGAGATTTGTTATTGTGTTGCACCTGGCGAAGTATGTATTTGTCGTCTGACATTGACAGTTCGTGCAATCTCGTACATGGGTTTCCCGGAGGCGTGTGTGTGGCTGTAGCATCTGTAGTTGTGTGTGCTTGGCAATGGGACTGTGTGCTGTGCACATGTGGCATGGGACGGATTGGCCATGCCGATGGGTGTGTTGCTGTGCCCCTACTTATTGTGACTCTGGTGTATGCGGGCTCCTGGCCCATCCTGGGTCTGGTTTGTACTTTGCTTTTGGGGTTCAAATGGAACGCTTAGGAACGCATATGGCAACATGGGGGCCATGCCCCAGATTCGCATTTGGGAGGGGATATGCTTTTGGGGTTCAAATGGAACGCTTAGGAACGCATATGGCAACATGGGGGCTATGCCCCAGATTCGCATTTGGGAGGGGATATGCTTTTGGGGTTCAAATGGAACGCTTAGGAACGCATATGGCAACATGGGGGCCATGCCCCAGATTCGCATTTGGGAGGGAATATGCTTTTGGGGTACATGCTGTGAGCCATGGGTGCCGAACGTGACATGTGTTGTGGCAGCATGACAGTGCATGGTTTGAGGTGTGTGCATGCTTGACATGGCCTGCATATTTGCTGTCTGTTGTGATTACTGGACATGGCATTGGACGCATCGTTATGAGTGAGTGATGGTTGTGTGCCAGCCAACGTATTGCAGTTGTCCCATCTCCTTGGTGTGCGTGCTGCCCTGTGCCATGTTCATCACTGCAGTGCTCGGGGGGTGTGGCCCATGTTGTGTGTTGTTGCTCACAGTGTGTCGTGCACTTCATTGACTTCTGGCACATGGTTGGTCATGGGCATGTATCTTAGCGTGACTGCTGTATGTGTGGCAGCTGTGCGGATGACATGCCTTTCATGAGACTGGGGCTGACGGATGGGATGGATGGTATGTTGTTTGTGCATGGTGTGTCTGTGTGTTTGATGGGTTCAGTGGTGTTCGTGTGCATTTATGTTGTTCCGCTCTGTTGCGTCTAGTGTTGTTTGTCTTACATAGGCGTAGTTGTGGGGTGTGTGGTTGACAGGCAGTAGGGGCTACATGGACAGGACTTCAATGGTGTTTCGGTTGTGTGTGATGAGTTGCACAGTGGCTGCCGTGTGGGACTATATTCAGTGTGGCTTGTGCATGCAGACGTGGCTCCTTGGGTGTTGCTATGTCTGTGATGGGTCATGTGGGGTGTGAGTCTGTTGTTCATGTCCGTGTGCACATTGTTCACTTGTTCGTGACGGTGGGCGGTGCTGCGTGTTCGTCTGCTACGTGACATGTCCCATGTGTTGGTCGTGTTATGGTCCTCATGCCTCCAGTTATCCAGCCCTGTCCAGTTTCCCACCTGCAAGTTGTTCGTGCGTGCACTGTACTGGATGCCACATGGCTCTAAGCGGGGGTGTTCCATGTTGCAGGTCTGTGGGGGTGGGGGGGTGTTGTGGGTCGTGGGGGTGGCTGGACACCCACTGACACCGATTGCTGTGGACCGTGATGTCTGCCTTTCGGCTGTCGTTGTGCACTGCGGTGGCTGACACGTGGCTGTGGGGTGTGGGGGATGCTCCTCCTTGCTGTGCTGTGGGACTGGGGCCTGGTGTGTGTTGTACTTGGGCTGTCCACCGTCCCACCCACTGCACTTTGTGTTCCTGCCACTTACCTGTTACTTGTCGGTTAGTGCAGCTGTGGCAGACACATGGGTGTGGTGGGTGCTCGTTGTGGAGCTTCTGGCATATTTGGGGACCTGTTGGTGGTTACGTGGCTGGCTTAGTGTACACATGTCCCCACGCATCTTACAGTTGTTCGGTTTGGGCTGTGTGTGGTAGTGTCTGTTGCATGTGTGTGTGATGTGTTGTGTATTGTGTGCTGGACATGGGGGTGTTTGTCCCTGGGAGCTGTGGCATGGTGGTAGTGCATGTGAGTACATAGCGGTGTGCTGGTATACATTAGTTTGTACTTACCAGCCTCCACTCCCCCTGCTAATCCGGCGAGGATCTCCAGATGGATTACGACTCGCACCTTCTCCTCCCACGCTTTGAAGGTCTTAAAGAGCGCGGGATTCCCTCCGCCAGTGACGGCAGCCAGCTCTCTGTTTTTGCCCTCCTTCTTCTTGACCAGGCTCTTGACGTCATTCCAACGTTTGTTAATCTCGACTCTGTTCCTGGGCAGGGTCCCGACTGCATTGACCTGGTCTACGATCCGGTTCCACATTCTGTTTCTGGTGGCTAGTGGTGTGTGCTGGACCATGTTCCCATAGATTTGTGGGTACACCTTGATGATCTCGTCGACCATGACCGTCAGCTCCATGGGCGTGAACTTGGGCATCCTTTGTGGTGCCATGGTGTTTGTGGTGCTGGTGCGGTGTGTGTTGTGTAATGTGCAGGGGGTTTGTGGTGCCGGTGTTTGGTGGTGGTGGTGGTGGTGGTGGTGGTGTTTGGTGGTGGTGGTGGTGGTGGTGGTGGTTGTGATGTGTGCGTTTCTGTGGTGTGCTGCTGTCCTTGCTGTGTCACTGTGTCCTCTCCTCTCCTCTCTGGTTTGCAATGTAGCAAGGGGTTGTGGTCTGTGGGAGTGCTGCTTTTGTACTCACCTATGTGCGTGTGTCCTCATGGTCTGTTGTTTTCAGGTGTGTTGTGTCTGGGGTTCTGGCCTTTGTATTTTTTGTTTGTCCGGGGGGTGTTTTCGGGATGTGTACTGTGCTTGTGTATTTGTGCGTGCCTTGCTGTGTGGACTTGTTGGCCATGTTGTGTGCTATTGGTTTTGTGTGCGGATGGTTTCTGTGCAGGTACGTTGGCGCCATGGCTTCTGCCGTGTCGGTTCTCATCGGCGTTGTTTGCGCTGGCGGGCGGTATATTTGTGGTTTTCCGCGCTCATGTCGGTGCGATCGTAATTTCACGTGCGGTGTGTCGGCCGTGAGGGCGGGCGGTTTTGTGTTGTCGTGCGTGTTTCCGTCCGTGGCGGGCGGTTTAACTCTGACTCGGACGTTGGCGGGCGGTATTTTGTGTGCTTTTTCCGCCGATGGCGGTATTCGGTTTGTGTAATCGTAATGGCGTGGTCGGTGTTCAGGCGGTGTGTGCGGGCGGATTTTTGCCGCTTCCATGCCTGGCGGAATTATTTACGCCGGGTATCGTAATGGGCCCCATAGTTGTTTAAAATATCGATTTTTAAATTAGTGTTATGTATTTTAGTATGCATTTTAAAAGTATGTGATCTATTTTATTTGTATAAGTATTGCTTTTGTTTTTTAATGTATGTGTTAAATTTTTAGTAGTTATTAATTTTATGTTAATTAAATTTTGCGTTTTGTAATTCTGTAGCGGGTTGTGGGTTTATAGGGGAATAGGGTGGGAAGTAATTTAATTCTAATAAATTAATTAATATTTTTTATGTATTAGTATTTATTTAATTTTGATTTTATAGTGTAAATTGTGGGAATTCATTTATTATTAATTAATTATTAATTTGTATTAATTAATTAATTGGTAATTATGTCAATTGTGTTTTTTTTTTTAGGAGCGGGTTGTGGGTTTATAGGGGAATAGGGTGGGAAGTAATTTAAATATAATCAAATTATTAATATTTTTAATTTATTAATATATATTTAATGTATATTTTTATTATTAATTAATTATTAATTGGTTGACAATTTTTATTAATTAATTATTTGGTAATTATGTATAATTATGTTAATTGTGTTATTTTTTTTAGGAGCGGGTTGTGGGTTTGTCGGGGAATAGGGTGGGAAGTAATTTAATTATAATAAAATTATTAATATTTTTAAATTATTAATATTTATTTAATTTATATTTTATAATGTTAATTGTGGGAATTAATTTATAATTCATTATTCATTAATTGGTTGTTAATTAATAGTAATTAACTGTGTCATTTTTGTAGGAGCAGGTTGTGGGTTTATAGGGGAATAGGGTGGGAAGTAATTCATTTTTAATAAATGTATTAAATTTTTAGATATTAATATGTATTTAATTTATAATTTATAGTGTTAATTGTGGGAATTAATTTATTAATAATTATTTATCAATTGCTTGTTAATTATTATTAATTAATTAATTGGTAATTCATTATCTTAATTGTGTCATTTTTTAGGAATGGGTGGTGGGGTTTATAGGGGAATAGGGTGTGAGGTAATGTATTTATAATTAATTAATAATAAATTGTTAATGAATTGTTATTAATTAATTAAACATTAAATATGGCAAATGTGTAATTCATTTGAGATTTAAGTTGTGGGGTGTATAGTGGTAAAGGGTGGGAAGTAAGGGGTCTATTATGATGGCGGTCAGATGTCCACCACCGGGCCGGTGGTGGCGCCCACCGGACCGGCGGTGGACATCCGCCCGCAATTGCAACCAAGAAAACCGCTGGTCAAATTAGGATGGCGGTGGTGACCGCGGCGGTGGGAAATTCCGACCGTCGCTTTTCCGCCGGTTGTCATCAGCACTCCTGCCTGGTGGACGGAGCAGGACCGGGATAATTGTGGCAGGATTATGATGCCGGCGGTAGCCAGCCTTTCCTCAGCGGTCAATCCGCCATGGAAAGGCATGCGGAGATTGTCTTCCGGGGGCCCGTTGCGGGCCCCCAATGTGCTGGGGGGGGGTGCACTGGGGGGTACCCATGGTCCCTCCCTACATTTCCCTGTACCAGGTGGCAGGCACTGTGCAGTGCCTGCCACGCAGTGCAGGGAAATGCAGGACATGCTCCTTTCGGCATCGCGGCGGTGCTGCGGGCAGCAGCAACCGCCGCAATGTTAAGGCCCGCGATCAGACCGCCGCGGTCGAATTTCGAGCGCGGGTCATCGTAATTCGACCGGCGGTGATGTCGCGGTCCATGCGGGCAGTCTTTTCCCGCTACCATGGCGATCGGGGAGGTTTCCCGACCGTCATCGTAATAGGCCCCTAAATTCTTTTAAATTAATTAATAAGTTGTTAATTGATATCAATTTAATAATGTGACATTAGTTATGTAAATTGTGTAATGATTTTTAGGTATGTATTTTGGTGTTTATTGGGGTAGAGGGTGGAAAGTATTTTAGGTTTCATTAATTAATAATTAGTTGCTCATTAATATTGATTTATTAATTGATAAATATTTATAGTAATTGTTTTTTTTTAATTTGTGTGTGGATTTTAGTTTTATAGGGGTAATGTTTGGTGAGTAAATTAATTTTTATCTGTTTTAATTTGTTTTGTAATTAATAATATTTGTTATTTTATAATTATTTATGTTAATTATGGAGGTACACTTTTTTTAAATTTAGATGTGTGTTGTGAATTGTGTGGTCTTATAGGGTAGGGAAAAAAATATAAAATTTAGGTAACAATTAATGTTTTTGATTATAATTAATGTCTATTAAATATAGTTATTTGTTTGTAATTTTTTTTACAATTTGTATAAAATACCTTTTGTAGGTAATTTGTACATTTTTTTAACATTATATTATGCTTCTATCTTTTGTCATTTATTATATTTTTATATATGTTTTCTTTATTTGTTTTCTAACATCTTTTGTATTGAAGTTGATATTTTGTTTTATTTTAATTTTGAATTGACTTCAGTGGGAATAGTAATTTGTACCCCTCCGCTATCCAACATTTTCCCTACTGTTGCACTCACTGGAGTTGGAATAGTAATTTTTACCCCTCCGCTATCCAACACTTTCCCTACTGTTACACTCACTGGAGTGGGAATAGTAATTTTTGCCCTCCGCTATCCAACACTTTCCCTACTGTTGCAGTAATTGCAGTGGGAATAGTAATTTTTACCCCTCCGCTATCCAATATTTTCCCTACTGTTGCTCTCACTGGAGTGGGAATAGTAACTTTACCCCTCCGCTATCCAACACTTTCCCTACTGTTGCACTCACTGGAGTGGGAATAGTAATTTTTACCCCTCCGCTATCCAACACTTTCCCTACTGTTGCACTCACTGGAGTGGAAATAGTAATTTTTACCTCTTCTCTATCCAACACTTTCCTTACTGTTGCACTCACTGGAGTGGGAATTGTTATTTTTACCTCTCCGCTATCCAACACTTTCCCTACTGTTGCACTCACTGGAGTGGGAATAGTAATTTTTACCCCTCTGCTATCCAACACTTTCCCTACTGTTGCACTCACTAGAGTGGGAATAGTAATTTTTAGTCCTCCGCTAGCCAACACTTTTCCTACTGTTGCACTCATTGGAGTGGGAATAGTAATTTTTACCTCTTCGCTATCCAGCACTTTCCCTACTGTTGCGCTCACTGGAGTGGGAATAGTAATTTTTACCCCTCTGCTATCCAACACTTTCTCTACTGTTGCAGTCATTGGAATGGGAATAGTAATTTTTGCCCCTCCGATATCCAATATTTTCCCTACTGTTGCACTCACTGGAGTGAGAATAGTAATTTTTTCCCCTCCGCTATCCAACACTTTCCCTACTGTTGCACTCACTGGAGTGGGAATAGTAATTTTTCCCTTTCGCTATCCAACACTTTCCCTACTGTTGCACTCACTGTAGTGGGAATAATAATTTTTACCCCTACGCTATCCTACAGTTTCCCTACTGTTGCCCTCAATGGAGTGCAAAATGTAAGTTTAAAAATTATTAGATATTTTAATGTTTTAATTTATAAGATAATGT
Source organism: Calotriton arnoldi (assembly GCA_963921515.1). Lineage (NCBI taxonomy): Eukaryota > Metazoa > Chordata > Amphibia > Caudata > Salamandridae > Calotriton > Calotriton arnoldi. Next base: position 117,746 of record CAWUFW010005511.1, on the reverse strand, counting down.
TTTTTTTAAATGATAATTTATGTTATAGGTGTATGTATATATTGAAACAATCCTCCCCATGAAACTGGTAAGGAAGGGGCCACACCAGTCAAAGTTGCTTTAGATTAATTTATTTCGGCAGAACAGCAAGATGCGTTTCGACCTCACACGGGGTCTTGGTCATATGACCTTTGGCTGCAGCTGTGGTCTATTTAAACCCGTCCAGCATGACGGAGTGAAGAATAAACATAGAAGTGCATATATACAAGTGACATAGTGCAATGAAATTTACAGAGTGTAATTAGATTTTTAACATGTTTTAAAAGCAATGGTTCTCATGTGCATTCAATGTGGCAATCCATAGTACATAAGTATACAGTTATCAACATGTAGCATGTGAGCAAAAGTGACGGTTTTGCAAAACTAACGGGGAGTGATCAGTTCATAATAGTAAAATATTAAGGTTGATTGGCATGCCAGGTGAGGTGGTGTGAGATCTTCCCATGAATTGTAATTTAATTAAGTATACAGTTTATATGCAGGGAGTGTAAGAAATTGCAAACATTAACGGTATAGTACCGACTCAGAGTTTTGTAATAAATCTTGCTAGCTTCTGATTCAAAGAGTTTACAAATTTAGAAAAATCAGAGTAAAAAAATACATAAAAATAAGAAACCAAATGAGCAACATCATTAACAGAAAAGAAAGCAAGTGTGAATCAGACAAATATCAAAATTATATGTGACTGTGGTCGTGCTTCATTTGATAATCACATAGGCACAATATTTGTGCTACCGCGATCAAGGTATAGTACCTAGGCCGGTGATTACCAAATACTGACTTTTGACTGTATATGACGTCACATTCTTAAATCCGCATAAGATGTATTTGATCATGGAGGGACGATCGTTACTAGGTAGCATCTTCGTTCTCCGGTGCTCATATTTTAATTGTCACTATACAAAATACCTCTCCAACCACAAATAAAACACAAACCAGTTCAACTCGGAAGTTACATTTATTAACTCCGAGGTTAATTACTTGGTTTTTTTCTTTATATTGTTTTTAAGAGTCTCTCCATGCCTTAATTGAATCATTCCCCTTTGATGTAACTCTCATTAGAGTAGGCAGCAAGCCTACGAGGGAGGCCCTTAGGTGTCTTCACCTAGTGGTAGAATCTCCTGTGAAGGTGGATAGCGATCCACTTGTAAATAATTAAAAGTTTTTCTCCCTGGTAATGAAATACTAAAGAAGACACCACCCAGATAAAAGTACTTTTTACATACCAATAACACTAGGTCACAAATGTCTGAGCCCAAAACACTTAGCTTTGGGGAGGAAGACATAGAGGAGCTATTGAGAAGACCTTCTAAACTTAACCCTGGTAGTACAGTCACCAACCCGGGTCAACAATCTGAGCTAGAAAAGATTACACGGCTAAAGAAAAAACAGATCCGTACAGCCTTACACGGAGAGGTATTACTAGAACACCTTCGGGCAGGCACAATTCCAGTAGGTCTGGAAGTTAAAAATGTCCCCGTGATATTTATAGATCAACCTGAATATCTGGAAGGCTTCAGCCACATCGGGACAAAGTGTTCGAGAGATTGGATGTTTCACTCAATCAAAACAGCAGAGCTTTTGAGCCTGAAAGAGCTTGAGCTTATAAGGGAGCTAGAAGAAGCATTCCTGAACAACGTGGCAATCGAAAACGCCCAAGGATTACTGGCAAAACTGGAAAAGGAGAATACCACCTTTAAAAAGACTACAGAAGACTTCAAAAGGTCCAAACTACAAAAGGACATCTTAAACTTTAGTGAGAAAAAGACATATCCTTATCTGGACAAAGACTTCTACCAGCAATCAGCCAATACAGGAATTTTGAGAACTTATGGAGGAAGGAGTAGAAGACAATTTACTACCTTCTCTGACGCATCGTTATATTCTGACAGCTCCAGCAACACAGAACCATCTACTAGTACCAGGGGAAACCAACAGGTGCGTTTCTACCAACCGGAACCTTTTTTAGAGAGAGGCAGTGGTCGCCCCAGAGGAAGAACAAGAGTAAAACAATGGTACAACCCCATTCCCAACCAATATCAGGTAGAAATAACGACGAGGAGGAACACCTACAGATGGTAATGAAAGAGACCAGCCCGGTATACAATTTGACTGACTACATCTTATCAACCAACGAAATCCAAATTTTGAACAAATGGCTTTCATTTATACCATCTATCAAGCCAGTCATGGGCCTAACCAAACTTGAAATGATAGTTGTTTCGAAAGATGAGGTTAAAAGCATTCTGTGCCAAGAAATCAGATATACAGGAACGTAACTACTCGGGACTCAAAAACAAATCAACATTCTTCCCCCCCTCAGCGGACATGCCGCTAGAACTTCTGAGCTTTTGAGAAAAACGTGATGAGAGACTTAGACGTACTGGACAAAAGAAGAACTATACGAAGTGTAACCTGACTAAAAATGAGAAAGAGGCTCTGGAAAACTTGACTAAAAATCAAGACATCATAATAAAACCGGCGGACAAAGGTGGGGCAATTGTAATCATGAAGCGAGAAAACTATGAAGCTGAAATCACCCGCCAACTATCGAATGAAGATCATCATAGAAGAACAAATGAAGACTGGTCTGAATTGGTGCAATCAAAACTGGTAAAACTAATAGCCACAGTGGAAGAACACGGATGGCTATCCAAGAAGGAAGCGCAATATCTCCTCATTGACAACCCAAGAACACCTTTGATGTATGTCCTTCCCAAAATCCATAAGGATGCAGAAAATCCCCCGGGGAGACCAATAATATCCAGAGTGAATTCAATCCTTGCGAGACCGGCCAAATATGTAGACACCTTCCTACAACCATTGGTTGGAGAAACAGTGAGCTACATACGTGACACAATGCAAGCTATTACATTTCTTGGAAGGTCAATCCTTCGACGCTGAAACCGAAGTACTGGTGACATTAGACATAGTTAGTCTATATACTAACATTCCTCAAGTAGCAGGTCTAGAAGCCCTCCAGCTGTTTCTAGAAAAATGTACTAGGCCCCACAATGTACCAACTCTCTATTTGGTAGAGATGGCCGAGCTCTGCCTGAAATACAATTTCTTCAAGTTCAACGATTTACAATTCTTACAAACGAAGGGCACCGCAATGGGTTGTCCCTTCGCTCCTGAGATGGCAGTGATGTTTATGGCCCTATTTGAAGACCGTTGGGTATACAACAACAACCCGCACGAAGGCCACATATTATATGGCGTCGATATATTGACGATGTCTCCATTTTTCACACGGAAAGACCCGAAAAGTGGATCTCCACCCTCAGATCACAACTCCACATTACCAAAACTACCAATACACCCCATAGCTGCAAACTAGCAAGAAGCGGGAACACCTCTGTGATCATCTACTCCAACGGCACAGCCCTGATTCAAGCCAACAACGACAACCTTGAGGCATTTGACTCCCTGTTCCCCTCACTTAAGACTGCCTCCGCTCACACCCATCTCCCCCACCCAACCCACCCCATATACCCTGACATCCAGACCCCCCAGATGAACACCCACACCTCTCCTGCGCCCACTATCATAAGCCCCCGCTCTCCAACTCGAGACACCACCAGCACCTCTGGCACCAAAAACAAGACCCCTCCTCCCCCGCTGGTTCGTCCCCGTGAACATCCCCCCGCTCATAACCTTCCTCAAGCAAAACAGACCGCCCTCAATGTACAGTCTAAGACTTACAACCACCTTCCCATACCCACCTGCAAAAGAAAGCAGCTACCACAACATGACCCCCCTCACCCCACGACCCTCCTCAAAGCCCTCACTGACAACACAACAACTACCAGAAGGCAACACAACATCGTCAGGCATTCTCCCCTTCAGGAAGACCCCGCCCAGAATCCTCCCACCCCAACCCAAGATGAGACGGGGCGCCGGCTCTCCCTGCTTGAAAGCCAACTGGCTATTATAACACAGGGCTTTAACGAAATCCTAAACAACCTCGCTACGTTTCGCAAGCCCTCCAAAAACCCCCACGGTACTCCCACTGTCTCCAACCCTACACACCATAGGCCCTACAAGGCTTCGCGACCCAGTTGGACCTCACCCCCCCTCTCGAGTCATACAAGGAGGCCCAAAAGAACTATGGAGGCTATGTCCTCGGATGAAGCAGCTGATCTGGCCTCCTCGTACGACACCCCGCTGCTTCCACTCCTCAATCCACGATTCAGGTAATCACTGGATTCAGAAGAGATCACTCCACCCCGAAACCCCGTAGACCCCCAGCCTCGATCATCAACATCCCCATTGCACCCATAAGAAAAAAAACAAAAGAAGAGACGCCACCTACCAACTGCATGCTCATAAACTGCAGATCAGCCACCAAACATGCCACAGAGCTAGCAGAATCCATCCTCACTCATGACATAGACATAGCCTTCATCACCGAGACCTGGTTTAACAACAGCTCGCCTCCAATCATGGACACCCTCGTACCCCCAGGCTTCTCAATCATCAACAAAGACCGAAAAGACCAAAGAGGTGGGGGTTTAGCAATCGTTCACAACAACAACTTGTCTGTGACCGAAATAGATACCTTCAACTACAACACCTTTGAATGCCTAACCGCCAACATCAACACCAGCAACAACAAAATACTACAATGCCATCTCCTATACCATCCCCCAGGCAACACCACCACATTCACCGAACACCTGTCAGACCTGGTTGCACACTGCGCTCTCCGAGAAAACAACAACCTAATTCTGGGTGACCTCAACCTGCACTGGAATGATAAAAACAGCACACCAATACAAAACCTGAACGAGCTACTACAAAGCAACAACCTTACCCAGCACTGTTCAGAAGTAACCCATAACAAAGGGGCAATCCTGGATGCCAAAATCGCCCAACATGACTCAATCACAATAGACCACATCTTACCGGTCGACTGGTCAGACCACCACTTAATTCTATTCCACATCACGCAACCGATCATGTACCAACCCCCCATCCAAAACCCCCCTACATGGACGAGAAACCTATCACAGATCAACATGGTCAACCTAGAAGTAAAGATAAACACGCTCCTGCCCATCTCCCCAGACGGTCTCTCCGCAACAGAACTCACATCCCATTACAACACAACTATGTCGTCCATCTTAGACCAACTTGCCCCCCTGAAACTGAAAAAAACTAGGAATACTCCTTCCAGATCCTGGTTCAACTCGGACATTAACGAGGAAAGGAGACAACTTAGAGCTACAGAATGTATTTGGAGAAACAATCCCTCCACAAGCCTCTGCGAGCAACTCAAAGCAGCCCGAAGGAATTACAAAAAACATATCAACAACGAAAAAACCAACTTTTTCTGCACCGCCCTTGACAACGCGAAAAACAGGCCCAAAGAACTCTTTAACATCATCAGGCAACAAACTTCCAAGACCTCTGCAACCCCAGTCCAGGCCTCCAAAGACCTATGTGACAACTTCGCCAACTTCTTCAATGACAAAATCACCAAGATTGAGCTATCTCTCGACACCAACCTCCCTCCCACCTGCAAAAACCCAACCCCAACAACCGAAACCACCAAAAGCAAGCTCCACATGAAAGCCTGGAAATCCTTTGACCCTGTACCTGAAGCTGAGATTCTTAACTAATCTCCTCCTCCAAGCCCGCATCCCACACCCTCGATCCTATACCCACCCAATTGGCCAAAAGCTGAAACTCTCACTCACCCCACTCTGGAGCGAAATCATAAACAGCTCCTTGAAAACCGGCATCATACCAGACTGCCTCAAAGTCGGCCAAGTCACGCCACTATTGAAAAAGCCAGGCCTAGACAACACCGATCTGAACAACTTCAGACCTGTTTCCAACCTCCCCTTCCTATCCAAAATCCTTGAAAAGTGCGTCCTCATACAACTGACTCAGCACATAGACAACATCAACCTGCTAGACCACCACCAATCGGGCTTCAGAAAAGGCTGTAGCACTGAAACCGCGATCCTTAACATCGTGGATGACATCCACAAATCTCTTGATGCTGACAAATGCTGCCTACTCATCCTCCTGGACCTATCGGCAGCCTTTGACATGGTTGATCACAATCTACTCATCAAGGCTCTTCAAGACAGAGTAGGTGCGGATGAGGTGGTCCTACAATGGTTCTCCTCCTTCTTAAACAACCGCTTCCAAAGGATAAAGATCAAAACCTTTACGTCCGACCTACAACCCGTCAACAGAGGTGTCCCCCAAGGCTCGGTGCTCTCCCCTCAACTGTTCAACATATACATGGAACCCCTCACCACCCTTCTCAAAAAAGCCAACATCCCCTTTCACCTATATGCTGATGACACCCAGATCTACTTGGAAACCTCCTCCATCAACGACATTCTAAGACTCAACAACACTCTTAGAGAAGTTCAACAGTGGCTAGCAACAAACAACCTTAAACTCAATCAAGACAAAACCGAAATCCTCCTCATCTCCAACAAAGAAGAAAACCCTCAAATCGTAGAGTGGCTGAAAGCAATCGATGCTCTCAACGGTAATCTCACCCTGGCGAACTCGGTAAAATCTCTAGGAATCACCCTCGACCCAAAACTGAACATGTCCAAACACATTAAGATCTCCGCGAAGAGTGCCTTCCTCAATCTGAAGCTTCTCAACAAAATTAAGCCCTTCATCCCGCCCAAGGACCTCAAACAAGCCACCCAATCACTGGTGCTATCTAGACTTGACTACGGGACCGCAGTCCTCACCGGTACAGCTCAATCCCACCTAGCGCCACTCAAAACAACTCTCAATGCAGCTGCCAGAATGGTCATCGGAGTTAAGAAATATGACCACTTAACTCCTGCACTCAGAGAACTAAAATGTCTCCCAGTTGAAATGCGTGCCAGCTTTAGAACTGCCTGCCTCACGCACAAAGCCCTGCACACAGGGAAACCTGAATACCGGGCCTCCAATCTCAAGAAAGCCGGCCAGACAAGAAACCTCAGGAGCTCCAACACCCTCTTACTCATCCCTATGAAAACACGCAAACAAAAATCCGCTGCACGATCCTTCGCCGGAAACGCACCCAAAATCTGGAACTCCATCCCAGTCAATATCAGGACCATCCCCTCCTTCATAAAATTCAAAAGTCTCCTAAAAGACCTCTACCTCAACCGTGCCTTCCCGAACCGAGAATCACCGCCGAAACGCACAAACCTGATGTCTGCAGTCACCTGATAATGTGCCACCACAACCTACCTCTTCCTGCACTTTACAACCCTCAGACAATGTTCTGCCACTATCTACCTCATCCCCGCACCCCTACCCCCCTCCTCGTTCCCCAGTCCCGGAAGGAGATTCAACTCAAGATTTTGTGCACTCATTGATGCCATCTCAGGATCCCCCTATCTCAATGACGCACAACACACTGAGTCCTTCGAACTTTTACGGTTACCTTTGCCTTTTTATGTGATGTCTGCTTTAAATCTGTTGTAAAGTGCTCCGATACCCTCGGGTCTGGCCAGCGCTATATAAAACTCCTAATATATAAATAAATAAATGTTGTGGCGGGGCACAGTCGAACAACTTACTGAATTCCAAACCTGGCTCAATCAGAGGAACCCAGACATTCAGTTCTCACTTAACTTCAGCAGAAATTAAATCAATTTCCTAGACCTTCTAGCCAAGCATGAGGACGGAGTCATATACACAACCCTCTACACCAAACAAACGGACAGGAATACTTTCTTGCACTTCACCAGCTTTCATCAAAGAAACTTGGGTGAAAACCTTCCGTACAGCCAGTTCTTACAAATTAAGCGAAATTGCACTAAAAAGGAAGACTATTTCAACAACGCTCAAGTCCTGTTGGACAAACTGGTTGAAAGAAAGTATCCCAAAAAACTGTTGAAGCGCTCAATGAAAAGAGCGTGGTACACCCCGAGGGATACCCTATTGACTCCCAAAGAAAAGTCAAAAGTAATGCCATTGGTCTGTGTCACTACCTACTCAGGGCTCACAAACGAAGTGAAGAAAATTGTCAAAAGAAACTGGCATACAGTAAAGGGATTGGAAGTATTTAAAGATACACCAGTCTTTGCATTGAACAAAAACAAAAGCATTAAGGACAAACTGGTACGAGCAAAGACACTGGTGAAGACACCAACACCATCTATACGAACAATGCTCGCACTAACTCCCATCAAAGGACATCGATGATGTAGAAACTGCGCATCATGCACAAGCACAATTGAAGGTACAAAATTTACCTACGGCAACAAAAATGTGAATCACGAAGAATTCACAAAATGCAACACACACAACATCATATACTGTGCACTTTGTCCATGCCCCAAGGCCTACATAGGTAAAACCACACAGCCTGTGAAGAAAAGAATAACTCAACATCGGTCACGAATAAAATGCCAAGTACTGAACGCACCCATGGTCCAACACTGTAGCGATAAAGGCCATGGCCCTAACGACATCAAATGGACAGTTCTGAAACACGTCACAGGTGGCAATATTGACAACCTACTAGCCAGATTTGAAGCAAAAACCATCATGCATCTAGGTGCCACGGAGAATGGCATTAATGAAATGAATGAGATCATGCACTGTATATAACAAACAAGCCACAACTACTGAAACACTACTGAAAATCTGTAGAACAGGGGGCATCACCCCTTAGATAAGATTCCATCATGCCTGAACATACAATCTAAAGGAAGCAGCAGCATTAATCAACGCGCAAGGAAAAACGAACTGAACTTGATTAGCTAAACGCATACTGGTATGACCACATGGTCACTGATAGTCTGCATTAATTCACAAAACAGCAAATCATGGTACTTAAACCCCTTGGAAAAGGGTCCGATAACTTCAAGTAGAAAACTTATAGAATGTGGTAACGCTCACCAGCGTGCAAGTAAAATGACTTAAAACAGAGCAGCCAGACGTGCGTCTCCATGGCAACAAGGAAGCGCAAGTGCGAGAAAAGGAAGTCAGGCAAGGCCAGGCAATACAGAATTTAACGGAAGTACGTTGAGACGGCAATGTGCAACAGAAGCGAGAAAGCGGAAGGAAACCAGAAATAAATATGCCCGCGACAGAGAATACCAACAAGACTGTCGAGCTAGGGGCAGCCTTCCCAGGTAGAAGCACCCGTTCCCCAGGAGCGAAGAGGGAGCCCCTCCCTTCTCCAAAGACACAGTCCCCCCAGTGCCAATAATAAAACACACTAAGAGAAAACAAGTATCTTCAGAAAAGGAAGAGACCAGGGAGGACAATCTGAGAAAGTCCTAATGCCGCCAACATGGAGGAGACCCCGTCCAAATAGCCACAGGAATCCTATAGTAAATACAAAAAGAAAACAAACACTATTATTAAATAGTGACTGGAGAGTTTAGTTACTAATTTGAGGTTGGGTACTATCCCACACTTACTTGTATTAAGACTGGATGCGACCTCTTATAAGGATTCCGGTTGAGTGCAACCAAAGGATCTCAGGATATCCAGAAAATTTGCAAAAGGCTGGAGAGGATAGTGGCTCCTTAACCCAGCTTCTCAAATAACGGAAGTAAAGAGTCTCTGAGCATACGTCTGCTCGTTCTCCAAAGTTCAGTTCTCGACGTTAAGATAACAGTGCAGCAGTTCCATGGTTATCATGGGGTAGGGGTAACGTTATAGCATAATTTGGGGAAGGTAGTGTGTCTTTCACCGCACACCACAGCGTGGTCTCATAAGGCAAAAAAAAGAAAAAGAAGTAAGTGAACGGCAGCAGCGCGACCTAGCGCTGATCCTTCTCAGGGCGTTACAGGCAGCGGCTCCAGGCGGGAGAAAACCTCGAGTGAAAGGCAGCAGCGCGACCTAACGCTGATCCTTCTCATGGCGTTACAGGCAGCGGCTGCAGGCGGGAGAAAACCTCGAGTGAAAGGCAGCAGCGCGACCTAGCGCTGATCCTTCTCAGGGCGTTACAGGCAGCGGCTGCAGGCGGGAGAAAACCTCGAGTGAAAGGCAGCAGCGCGACCTAGCGCTGATCCTTCTCAGGGCGTTACAGGCAGCGGCTGCAGGCGGGAGAAAACCTCGCTGGACTTCGTAGCTCGTCCTCGCGCTCGAGTGAAATTGAACACGGGAAGCGGGGATTTTAGGGCAGCAGGATTCCGTACAAACGATACTTCTTTGATCCAGGGGTAGGAGTCTCGAAGGCAAGTCAGCAAACACGAAACAGGGCAGGGTTCACACATGGAAAGCCAAGCACTAAGGCACCGTAGCCTAAGGCTTAAGAACCTCCCCACCACCTGACCAGTCCCAGAGCAGTATGGGACAGTACACAACCCACCTCCCTCGTAGAGCATTCTGGGAGACGTAGTTTGCACACTATACAGGAAGCCTGACTCCTAACAGTTCTCCCCCCCAAAGGCCTCCTCACAGGTCTGGGTTTGGAGGGATACAGTGCATGAAATCTTCTAATTAACAAAGGAGCATGCACATTTTCAGCGGGTTCCCAAGTTCTATCCTCGGGAGCATAACCCACCCAGTCTATTAAATACTGCAGTTTACCTCTATGTCTCCGGGAATCGACTATGCGTTTGACTTCATACTCCAACTCTCCTTGAACATTAACAGGAGGAGGCGGAGGTTCAGGGCTCAAGGGGGACTATAGGGTTTTAGGAGAGAGGTATGAAAAACAGGGTGTATTTGCATTTCTGGTGGGAGGGCTAGTTTCATGGCTACGGGATTGACTATTTGAGTGATGGTAAAGGGGCCTAAATATCTGGGTTGTAATTTGCGAGGTCCGGCTAGTCGGAGATTTCTGGAGGCTAGCCAAACTTGATCACCCATATGATAACTAGGAGCAGGGCGTCTGTGTTTGTCCGCGTGACACTTCATGTTGTTTTTGGCTTCAAGCAATTCATATCGGGCTTTTTCCCAAATAGACAGGAGATGTGCATGGTGCTCTGTGACGGCTGGTGTGTGTGAAACAGAAGGGGGTAGGTTCAAAGGGAGGAATTTGGGATGATACCCTGTGTTAAAGAAAAAGGGCGATATCTTGGATGCAGAGTGAGTAGTATTATTATATGCGAACTCGGCTAATGGTAAAGCTTGAACCCAATTGCCAGTAATAGTACCGATCAAGCATCTTAGGAACTGCTCAAGGGTCTGGTTTGTTCTCTCTGTTTGGCCGTCCGTTTGTGGATGATAAGCCGTAGAAAGACGATGGTCTATGTGGAGGATTTTGCATAAGCCTTGCCAGAACTTGGATATAAACTGGGGGCCCCTATCGGATACAATCATAGAGGGCAAACCATGAAGACGAACGATGTTTTGTATGAATGTATCTGTGAGTTCTAAGGCTGTAGGTAGCTTCTTAAGGGGAACGAAATGTGCCATCTTGGACAACATGTCCACCACCACCAATATAGTGGTGTACCCATGAGTAAGTGGTAGATCTGTTATAAAATCCATGCTAATGGATGACCAAGGGCTGTTGGGTACAGGTAAAGGTTGCAACAGTCCCGCAGGGGCACCGTGTAACGTTTTCTGCCTAGCACAAGTAGGACAGGTCTTGACATACTCAATGATATCTTGTGTCATGCCTTTCCACCAGAACCATCTCTGACAGGTTTGTATTGTTTTCGCTTCCCCAGGATGTCCCGCCAAGGGTAGAGCATGGCACCATTTCATAATTAGATCCTGAGTTTCGCTCGTGGGGAGAAATAGTCGACTGTCATGAAAGAAGAGGTTGTTTGTGATCGTATTGAGGGGTTTGGTTAACCACTCTTCTTTATCTAGAGTAGCAAAGGCATGTTCGAGACGTGCAAAGAAAGAGTCTGATTCTACATCGCCACCCTCTCCCACTGCAATGATCTTGTGAGCAGGGATGAAGGGTAAGGGTACCTCCACAGAGTTTTTTTGTTCCTTGCCAAGTCGAGACAAGGCATCTGCTTTTCCTTGTCTCACCCCTGGGCGGAAATGAATCACGAAATCGTACTCAGAGAAAAAGGATACCCATCTCATCTGCCTGGGTGTAAGAGCCCGAGCTGTCCTAAAATATTGAAGATTCCGATGATATGAATAGATAGTGATAACATGTGGTGACCCTAAGAGATAATGACGCCATTCCTGAAATGCCAGTTTAATGGCCAACAGTTCTCTCTCCCCAATGGTATAGTTTTGTTCCGCCTGAGCCAGGGTCTTTGAATAATAGGCAACGGGATGGAGTGTTCCTGAGTTAGGATCTCGTTGCGATAATACTCCACCTACCGCATATTGGGAGGCATCGGCTTCGACGTAATAGGGTTGTGTCTCATCTGCATGGCGAACGATGGGGGCAGTGGAAAAACTGTTTTTTAGAGCTTGAAACGCAGTTTCAGCGTTTTGATCCCATTCATACACCACCCCTTTCTTCAGGAGTCTAGTGAGGGTTGTGATGAGATCAGAAAAATGACTGATAAACCTTCTATAAAAGTTTGCAAACCCTAAGAATGATTGCAACTCTTTGATAGTGGTAGGGCTAGCCCAATTAGTAATGGCAGATACTTTAGCAGGATCCATATGTATCCCTTCTGGAGAGATGATAAAACCCAGAAAGGCTACTTTGCGGGTATGGAAGAGGCACTTATCCAATTTGGCAAAGAGATGATTCTCTTGCAACCGACTCAATATCAAACTCACATGTTTGACATGTTCCTTCTCATTCTGGGAATAGATTAGTATATCGTCTATGTAGACAATAACAAATACATCAAGATACTCTCTCAAAATTTCGTTTATAAAGAACTGAAATGCCGCTGGAGCATTGCATAGTCCAAACGGCATTACACAATATTCATAAAGGCCAAACTTGGTGCGGAAAGCCGTCTTCTACTCATCTCCTTTTCTGACTCTGATCAAATGGTATGCTCCTCTTAGATCAAGTTTTGTAAAGATGGTAGCCTTTCGAACCTGATCCAAGAGATTGGAGATGAGAGGAAGAGGATATTTGTTCTTGATAGTCACCTTATTTAGGGCGCGATAATCCAGACATGCTCTCAGACCCCCTTCTCTCTTAGGAATAAAGAAAATAGGGGAGGAAACAGGGGAGGTGGAGTGTCTGATGAACCCCTTCTTTAACATATCCTGTAAGTAATCAGACAAATACTTGGTCTCTGGTTCTGTGAGGGAGTATACTCTACTAACAGGTAAGTCAGCCCCAGGCACCAAATCAATCCTGCAATCATAGGACCTATGAGGTGGCAAGGCTATAGCTTTGATTTCGTCAAACACCTCTGAGAACTGTGAGTAGTCATCGGGTAACAGAGAACTTTCATTTTGTGAAAGGACACAACAGACGGGAGAATGCCAGTGGGTGATTTCTCGATAGCAATGGTTCATGCAATAGGGAGAACGTAACGTTACCTTCCTGGAAACCCAGTCTATATGTGGATTGTGACGTTGAAGCCACGGGACGCCTAGAATAGCTCCAAAATTGGGGGTATTAATCAAGTCAAAGGTAATAACCTCCGAATGTCCGTTATCACACATAATGATAATGTCTGGAGTTTGGTAGGTTAACATGCCAGAGGACAACTCAGATCCGTCCACGGCTCTTACCTTTTCAGGATGTTTTTTCGGTATAAATTCTAATCCCATAGCTCTAGCAACAGCTATGTCCAGAAAATTTCCGGTTGCGCCAGAATCTAATAAAATAGCCATGTTTTGTCTCAGCTGAGATGTCAGAAGGAATACCACATTGATAGAAAAATGTTTGGGTACCGGAGCCGAGGTATTATCCAAATATTTAGAGGTCTTGGTAACAGGAGGACTTGGAGGATCGACCTCTACATCCCTCAAGTCAATTAGTTTTCCGACTGCACCGCCAGGCAGGTTCGGCCTGCAGGAGCTCTAGGAGCGATCTTGGGTCTAACTGGACACTCTCTAGCAAAATGACCTCCCTTACCACAATATAAACAAAGATTCAGTTTTCTGCGTTTTTCTCTTTCTTCACTAGACAATGGTCCTCTGATCCCTCCTATCTGCATAGTTTCGCTTGTGTCCTTAGCCTCTTTCTTGTCGCCTTTTGGCCAGAAACAGTCGCGAGTACTCGCCTTTGGTCTTTTCCCCTTTTCTCTCCGCTAGGCGGTGATCTAACTTAACGACTAGATCCATAAAGGCAGAGCAGTCTTCGGGAGGGTCCACTATCTGTGAGAGTATGTCTTTAAGCTCATCCTTAAGTCCCCTATAAAACAAGGAGGTTCTCTTATCTTCGGGCCAATGTGTTTCTGTGACCAAACGGTTAAAAGTAGTAATATACGTCAGTAAATCCTTTGATCCCTGTTTGAGGTTTAATAGCTCGTTGTCGCTGGCCTGCATGTAAGAGTGTCTAGCAAAAGACTCCTCATCCTATCTTTAAACAGGACCAGATCGTACAAGATGGGGTCATCGTTTTCAACCAGAGGCACTGCCCAGAGCGCAGCATTCCCAGTCAGATATGAAATAATGAAGGCAACTTTCGCTGCATCGTCCGGAAATGAGGCTGCTCTACATAAGAATTGAAGATGGCACTGATTCATGAATACCCCATACTTGTTACTGTCCCCATTAAATCTTTCGGGCATAGCAAGAGGTGTCTGAGGAGGGGTGACAACGGTGACATTAACAGGTGAAGGAGTAGATACTGTGGGAGCTGAATTAGCATCGGGTGCAGGGACTTGAAAATGCGCGGGTTGTATATAGCTACGTTTATGTTTGGGATTAGTGTCTGATACCCTAACCTCTAATGATTTCTGTGTCCTCAATACATGTATTTCTGAGATAAGGCGTTGGTTTTCACCTCTCACTAACTTCAGCTCAGTTTGGAGATTGACTACAGCTGTCGCTAATTCACTTAGATTGATTTCTGTGGCCTCGACCGATATGGCCTCGTCCATGATGGCTGCAACAGAAATCCGTCCTCGCTCGGGGGGAAAAAATATCGTGGGCTTGGCTTTCTGTCGAGCTAGGGGCAGCCTTCCCAGGTAGAAGCACCCGTTCCCCAGGAGCGAAGAGGAGCCCCTCCCTTCTCCAAAGACACAGTCCCCCAGTGCCAATAATAAAACACACTAAGAGAAAACAAGTATCTTCAGAAAAGGAAGAGACCAGGGAGGACAATCTGAGAAAGTCCTAATGCCGCCAACATGGAGGAGACCCCGTCCAAATAGCCACAGGAATCCTATAGTAAATACAAAAAGAAAACAAACACTATTATTAAATAGTGACTGGAGAGTTTAGTTACTAATTTGAGGTTGTGTACTATCCCACACTTACTTGTATTAAGACTGGATGCGACCTCTTATAAGGATTCCGGTTGAGTGCAACCAAAGGATCTCAGGATATCCAGAAAATTAGCAATAGGCTGGAGAGGATAGTGGCTCCTTAACCCAGCTTCTCAAATAACGGAAGTAAAGAGTCTCTGAGCATACATCTGCTCGTTCTCCAAAGTTCAGTTCTCGACGTTAAGATAACAGTGCAGCAGTTCCGTGGTTATCATGGGGCAGGGGTAACGTTATAGCATAATTTGGGGAAGGTAGTGTATCTTTCACCGCACACCACAGCGTGGTCTAATAAGGCAAAAAAAAGAAAAAGAAGTAAGTGAACGGCAGCAGCGCGACCTAGCGCTGATCCTTCTCAGGGCGTTACAGGCAGCGGCTGCAGGCGGGAGAAAACCTCGAGTGAAAGGCAGCAGCGCGACCTAACGCTGATCCTTCTCAGGGCGTTACAGGCAGCGGCTGCAGGCGGGAGAAAACCTCGAGTGAAAGGCAGCAGCGCGACCTAGCGCTGATCCTTCTCAGGGCGTTACAGGCAGCGGCTGCAGGCGGGAGAAAACCTCGAGTGAAAGGCAGCAGCGCGACCTAGCGCTGATCCTTCTCAGGGCGTTACAGGCAGCGGCTGCAGGCGGGAGAAAACCTCGCTGGACTTCGTAGCGCGTCCTCGCGCTCGAGTGAAATTGAACACGGGAAGCGGGGATTTTAGGGCAGCAGGATTCCGTACAAATGATACTTCTTTGATCCAGGGGTAGGAGTCTCGAAGGCAAGTCAGCAAACACGAAACAGGGCAGGGTTCACACATGGAAAGCCAAGCACTAAGGCACCGTAGCCTAAGGCTTAAGAACCTCCCCACCACCTGACCAGTCCCAGAGCAGTATGGGACAGTACACAACCCACCTCCCTCGTAGAGCATTCTGGGAGACGTAGTTTGCACACTATACAGGAAGCCTGACTCCTAACAAAGACGAAGAGATAAGCTGGTTGCAAGAAGCCATCCACAGAAAACGAGACGACGCCCGAAGCACTGGACAGAAAGAGAGACGCCGTATGACCGCAGAATGAGCAGAGTGCGAAAGGTAAAAGACGGCGGCATTATTAACACCCCGTCACTCCAGCATGTATATCAACGAAGTAACCTTTAAACACACTTTTGGGTTTTGGTATTAACACCAAGCATGCCAAGCACAGGGTGTCTAACCCACTCTGAGTACCTACAGCATGCTTGTCACCACTGGTAAAACACGAATTGCCACATTGACAGTAGTTTGAAGCCCCGGCTGATCACACAAGAGGTTCATCTAATGATAGCAGACACAGATACCATATAGGTCTTTTTCACCATTACCGCAAGACACTGTTCCTAGAAAGATACTTCTTTAGAAGTAGTGCACGATCTTTATTATTGTCTAAACTGGTCAACTCAATAGCCACACCCAGTAATATTACCCCTCTATTTCCCCCCCATGTCAACCAGAGGCACAAGGACGCTTTAAGCGCTAAGAACAACACTAACCCAATGCAAGTGACGCCCGACACTATCAACCATTGATGGCCAAGTAAAATACCCTCAATTTGGTATGTAAAAAGTACGACAATTACAAGAGCTTAATATAGAGCACCGCCAACTAAAAGATAGCTTACTGAAAAGTACCCTCATTTCTTTGTATTAGGTTACCTGCAATGTCCTACATTTCACTTGCCCTGCCCAGATGAAGACCTTCGACCAAATTAATTGTGGGTCCGCCAAGGAAGGTCGGAACGCGTCGGCATTTTCACCCAGAGGCCAAGAGTACCTAGACTGAAACACCATAATACATGGAGTATTGACTGTGCCTGACTAAACAGGCACAACCTGAGAGTTGCAAATCCATACTCTGACCTCCGTAGGACCATAGAGAAAAACCACACCGAGGAGTTGAAGGCATAGGTCCCTGTTTATTCAAAAGGACAGTAGGACTGATAAGTTCTGATGATCAATTTTTGTATGATTTGCGAGTGCATTAATCACAGCAGTTTTATTACTGTATTATGTTTGTTGACTTGTCTTTTGCTTTAATTTTTTGTGAACACTATAGTATTTAGTTGTGTATTATGTACATATTTTATTGTCTGTGCACACTGTCCCTGTAAATACCACAAATGGCATATAGGTGTATGTCTTAAACCATCTTCAAAAGAAGGGAAAAAACTCTTAAAAACAATATAACGAAAAAAAACAAGTAATTAACCTCGGAGTTAATAAATGGAACTTCCGAGTTGAACTGGTTTGTGTTTGATTTGTGGTTGGAGAGGTATTTTGTATAGTGACATTTAACCTGATTCTAGTCTCTCCATGCCTTAATTGAATCACTCCCCTTTGATGTAACTCATATTTTAATTGTGACTTATTAATGAATCAGTCTGCGCCATAAGTCGTTCCCTGCATAAAAAGAAATTGACAAATATAGTTACACACTGGCATGATAGTGATCACCAAAAAATATACATATATACATAAACCGTTTGTTCTGCACTGCACTACAGCTACTACAGGTGACATAAGTTAATGTGGAGAATTGACTAAATTTACATGAGAACCAATTAAAAGAAAAAGACCAAAGAACAGATCTGTGGCGGTGGGAGGCTAGCCGTAAGTTAGTGTCTTCATCATAAGTGTGAGTGTAGTTCCTCATCATTGTTCATCCCGTCAGGGATGATGGAGCCTGCCTTTAGAATAAAAACTGATTCCATCCTCCTAAGGGCGGAGACACGGTCACCGCCCCTGGGGTGTTTAAGTATTGTATCTAGGCCAAAAAATGTGGCTTTGGTTCAGTCACTTTGATGTGTATTTTGGAAGTGTTTCGCAGTGCTATAAGTATGATCGTTGTTGTAAATTGCTTTCCAGTGTTCAAGGATGCATTTTTTTACAGGGAAGGTGGTTGCGCCTATGTACCACTTGCCGCAAGGGCAGATGATAGCATAGACTACGAAATCAGTATTACAGTTGATGAATTTACCAATCTTCCATTTCAGGTTAGTGCGTGACAAAGTTACCTCTTTGACGTTGTCGCTATGCTTACAAGCTTTGCAACGTCCACATCTGTAAAATCCTTTACTCTGTGTTAGCCAGTTGGTCCTTGGGGGCGCAAGGTGACTTTGTACTAACATATCCTTCAGAGAGACATTTTTCTGGAAAGTGATAGCGGGAGTTTGACCTCTACCACTTCTTTTAATGTGGGGTCTAGTTTTAAAATGTCCCACATTTGTTTGAGGATTTTCTTTAGATTGCTTGCCTGACTGTTGTACTTGGTGATAAACCTGATGGGATTTTTATCAGGTTTGTCTTTACTGGTTTTGTTAGGTGGTTTATACAGGGATTGGGCTCTGCTAATCTTGGACACTTTCTGTTCTGCAATTTGTAATGCTTTGGCAGGGTAATTCCTAACTTTGAGCCGTTCCGTCATCCCCTTTCTAGTCCTCTCATAAGACTCATCGGAGCTCCAGTTTCTTCGAGCCCTTAGGACTTCACTAAAGGGGATGCTCCATTTCAGGTTAGGTGGATGGCAGCTTGCAGCATGCAAGATGGAGTTCCCTGCAGTAGTCTTCCTGTACAGTTCTGATGTTAGAAAACCCTCTGTGTTAGTATTGAGTTTTAGATCAAGGAAAACTATGCTATGTTGGCTTTTTTGCATGGCAAATCTGAGGTTAAAAGTGTTTTGATTAAGTTTGTCAAAAAATATGTCCATAAAAAAGATGTCATCGATATATCTTAGCCATCTACTGACATTTTGAGTCCATTTCTCAAGGTTGTTGTTCCAGAGCACTTGCTTCTCCCACCAGCCCATCAAAATGTTGGCATAACTGGGGGCGAAGCAAGTGCCCATGGAAGTTCCCTGTATCTGTCTGTAGTGTTGTTGGTTAAACAAAAATACATTTTCAGTAAGGCAAATCTCGATCATTTGTAAAACCATATGCGTGTGTTCTAGCTGGTGAATGCTCCTAGTTTGTAGGAAATGTTTACAAGCCATCGGGCCATCGTGGTGTCTTATGCTCGTATAAAGACTTTCTACGTCTAGAGTTACTAACCAAGATTCTTTGCCCCAAAACACATTTTCAATTTTTTGCAAAAATCTTTAGTGTCCCTTACGTAAGAGCTTAACATTTTCACAAAGGGGAACAAAAAGTGATCAACATAAACTGACGTGTTTTCAAAAATACTGTTTTTTGATGAAACAATGGGACGCCCTGGTGGATTTGTGGGGTCTTTATGGATCTTGGTTAGGAGGTATAGTGTAGGTGTGACTGGTGTACCATTTTTTAGAAAGTGGAACTCATCCCAATTGAGTAACTCTTGTTCATGCCAATTACGTAGCATGTTAGTGTACCTCTCCTGTAGTTTTTTAGGGTATGTTGTGTCAACTCTTGAGTAGCATGTATTGTCATTCAATTGGCGAAGTGCCTCGTTAATGTAACTGCTTCTTTTGAGCAGAACAATGTTACCTCCTTTATCAGAGGGTTTAATAATCACATTGTCATCTTTTTGTAGGGCATTAACTGCTTCCCATTGTACCTGGGATAAGTTTCTATTCCTGCATGGTTGCTGTGATAGAGTCAGTATATCATCTGCTACCATGTCATTAAAGATGTCTATGTTGTCTCTAGCTAGTTGGGGGACATATTAAGATGGGGCTCTGAAATTTGTGTCTCCCGCCTCTCTTGTGTCTACTCCAAATAAGGTTGGTATCTCTTCTCGTATTTGAGTGTCAAAGGGGTCCCGGGTCAAATTGGATGTATTAGCCTGTACTGGTTCACCTATTTCCATCAATGTGTGTAGAGCGTCTATATCCGCTATGACTAATGGTGATCTGGATGTAGTTATGTTTTTGTCAGAGAGCGTGTACCTTGTGTAATTTGAGTTTGCGTATGAATTTATATAAATCGATGCATATCTGTGCATAGTCAAGTTTGGTTTCGGGACAAAAAGTTAGACCTAGTTTTAACACTTGTTCTTCGGTGGGGAAAATCACTAGATCAGATAGATTGATTACCGTAAGTTGCTGATTTTCATCTTCCATTACTTTTGCTTGGAGGTCTGGCCTCTTGTTCCCACACCAGGCTTGTTGTTTCTTTCTCCGCTCTCGCCTTCTTTTTGTGTATGTATATATATATATATATATATATATTTATTTGTACATTTATATATATTCATAACATAAATTATAATTCTTAGTTTATTAATTTTTTTAAAGTAAATATATGTATATATATTGCATTTTATATATGTATGTTTACATTTTTTAAATGTAATTTATTTATTATATTTGTTAAAATGTACATTACATCTAAATAATTTTTTTAAGTTAATTTTATTATTTAATTTATTTAACATAATTTTTTATATATATAAAAACAATATTTTGTTCATCGATATTTTTTACATCGATATTATTTTTTCGATATTTTTAAATTTCACATTTTAAAGATAGGATGTCGATATTTTTAACCGATATTTATGTGTCGATATTTGTGTAAGGGGATATTTTTGTACTCGATATGCCAGTGATCCGTTATCTAGCAACCTCTGGAACCTAGCTACCTTGTGTGTGGCTTAAGTTATTACAAGAGCCTAACTATTTTATGCGATAACACCAATAAACACACCTTGGAATTTAAGGAAAAAGAAAAAGTGTCTAGAGTACTGCTAGAAAATGAGAGATTCCTTGCAGATATTTTTGTGGTGTAAAATCTGCAGTGGTCAGCAGCAAAACATAAAGAAAATCTACTGCCAAATTTAGGAAACTGCTGTGGGGGGCTGCATGGCCTATGCCTATACTAATTGTGTGACATCAGGTTGCACTGCTTTTTCCAATACTGTGACTGATTTGGAAATGTAAAGGAAGACTGCGCTGCTAAAATATTTGTGGAAAGGAAATGCAGCCTTATTCCTGTTCATTTGTGCTCATTTGATGGATGAGGAGGGAACAGCTGATATTCGTGTGAGTGTTTGTGTGTGTGTCTGTGTAAGCAGGTGTGTGTGAGGGAGGTTTGAACTGTTGCTGCCAGCATTCCATCTATCATCTGATGTCATGAAAGATAGCACTGCTGCTGTTCTTCACCAGTTCAGGATGTGATGAGAGTGTCATGCTATAATTGTTTTTCTTTGTGTTAGTGTGTTGTTTCAATATCAATTCACCCTTACACTGAAGCGTGCCAGCTATTACACTCATTCTAATGTATTTCTTACTATTAAGATGTGGCACTCTCCTTTCTGGCCAGAAAATAACAGAATGTTTGCGTAATGAAAACTAATGAAAACCTAGATTTTTACCATGAAGATTTTTTGTGATATATTTTAGCAGTTGAGGCTCTCATTAAGAGCAACCTGGATAGTTCAGGCATGTGCAGTCACTATTGTTACAGCATATACAGGAAATATGAGTTTGGCTTCTGGTACTGTAATAAAATTAAATGAAATGTATATTTATAAAGCGCTTGATTGCCTGGGGGCATCCTGGGGCTGCTGCTATTTGAAGGCATGTCAAAGAATCAGGCTAATTTAATAGAAGAGCCATGTTTGTAATGCTTTTCGAAGGAAAGGAGATTTGAACTTTCCTTCGGATCAAGAGAAAGAGAGTTCCATAGTTTGGCCTTATCAGTAATGAAACTTTTACCTCCCCAGGAAGCCCGCTTAAACTTGGGAACAACAACGAACTGGGCTGTGGTGGATCGAAGTACTCTTCGGGGAGTGTACCAGGTAAACATTAGTTGGAGGTATTCTGGGCCCGAATTATGCAGGGCTTTGAAGACAATACAACAGGCCTTAATTTCGATGCACTTTTTATTAGGGAGCCTATGCAACTTGACTAATACCTGAGCGGCCGATTGATGTCTGGGAATCCCCAATATCAAACGTGCTGCTGCATTATGCAGAATCTGGTGTCTTTGCCACATGTTCAAAAACAGAGCATTGCAGTAATCCAATTTGGACAAGTCAAGAGTGGTCACAATAGATTTCTAAAGATCAACGGGAACAAAAGGTCAAACTTTCCTAATGATCTTCAGGGTGAAAAAGCTTAAGAAGTCACTGCATTGACCTGATCTTCAAAGGACAGTTTATTGTCAAACAGAATTCCCAGATTCCTGACTTTCTTCGCTTGTGTTGGCAGCATACCTAGTTCTTGTAGCCACCAACTGGCAGAACCTCTGTTTTCCCTGAATTTAACTTAAGGCAAATGATTTCATCCAGTTGTCAATTTGCTCCATACAGATGTTAAATCTGGCAGCTGTATCGTCTGGGTTGCTGGACACTGAGACCACAGTTTGTGTGTCATTAGCATACGAGATTACTGAGAATCCAATGAGCCTAGCCTGTGGAGTGACATACAGACTAAAAAGGGTGGGACTCAGGGAGGAGCCCTGAGGCACCCCACAAGGCAGAGAGAAAGCATCAGAAACAAATTTGTTCATAGAGACAAATTGTTCACTCTCAGAAAAAAATGATTTCATGAGGGCCAAAGCTGTTCCCCTGATGCCTATATTAAAAAGACAGTCAATCAACAGGTCATGATTGACCATGTTGAATGCCGCTGAGAGATCTAATAAAATGAGAGCAGCCTTACCTCCCATGTTGAGTGAGACTCTTAAATCGTCCGGGGCAATGCTGACTCATTACCATGCTTACACCTAAATCCAAATTGTGTGGAATCAAGTAGGTTGTTGTGATCTATAAAAGAGGCCAATTCAAGGTTAATTGCCTTTTCCATTATTTTAGCCGGGAATGGGAGACGTGAGATGGGTCTATGGCTACAAGGATCTTGAGGGTTAAAATTGTTTTTTTTTGCAAAAGCAGAAGGATAGTGGCTCTTTTCCAATCTCTAGGGATGCAGCCAAGATTGATCACATCATTAAATATATTAACCAGATGGGAACTTATGTATATCTCAGGTGCTAGATGTATAATTTTTGGAGGAGAGAGGTCCAGGTCCAGAGAGGAACCTGGTTTGATAGAATTGGCCAAGCTTCAAACCTTATCAGTGCTAAGTAAAGAAAAAGTGCACAATAATTCTGGACTAATAGACAAGATACTATCATAACATAACACATGTATTTGTAAAGCGCACTTATCACCCATGGGTCTCAAGGCGCTGAATAACAGATGTTTATTGTTACCCAACTCAATGGTACTTATTTTATCGACCTCAGATAGATGAAAGGCTGAGTGGACCCGCTGGGATTTGAACCTGTGACCATGAGGATGCATTAGTCCACTAAGCCTCCAGACCTGGAGTCATTCTATCATTCTGAGAATCTAAAGCTATAGGCTTATTTTCTGTGAAGGTAAACATCCTCCATTTAGCCTGAAAGAAGCCTGCTAGGGTATTACAAAAGGCTTGGTTGCAATTGGTAGTATTTTTCTTGGGCAAATTAGCCA
The DNA here is from genome assembly GCA_963921515.1 of Calotriton arnoldi. Classification (NCBI taxonomy): domain Eukaryota; kingdom Metazoa; phylum Chordata; class Amphibia; order Caudata; family Salamandridae; genus Calotriton; species Calotriton arnoldi. The sequence continues at coordinate 94,049 of CAWUFW010005511.1, read as the reverse complement.
GTTTCCTAACTGTCTTAAAAAGTTCTCTAGAAGAGTTTTTAGAGGTCTCAATCTTTTTGGTGAAATACTGAGTCTTTTCCTTTATGGTCATGGCTTTGTAGATGCCAATAGACTGTTTCTAAGTGTCTCTTTCCAGTAAATGGCAGTTCTCTCTCCTCCTACTCTCCAGTTTCCAGCAGAGTTGTCTGGTCTCTGAGATTCTCAAAAAACCAAGGTTCAAACAGGGCAATTCTCCGGTTGTTATATGTTTTTTCTGGCACAAGTAGATTTATCACCAAATCTAACCATGTGGAGTAATCGGATATGGCTGACTCGAGATCATTGGCGATAGTAGGTTTAGAGTTGGAGAGCACTAAGTTAAGTTGCGATGGACCATTTTTGTGCCATACTCAACCCTTTCTGGTGGTAGGGAAAGTATTCATTACCGACTGTGGGCAAGGTATTTTAAGTTTAAACATAACTGCTCTATGATCAGACCATGTTAGTAGTAGTGAAGCAGTAAAATTAAGAAAGGGGTTCTCAGCAAAAAGGCCATCCCAAGTGTGGCCTGCTGCATGAGTTGGTGCATTTACTAGTTGGAGTAAACTCAGGCTAGCCATAGTATCCACTAGAAATTCAGAGTCTCTCTCATCAGTAGCCTCTAGGTAAAAAGTAAAATCTCCTATGGCAGGTAAAATGTGATAAATTTGGGCTTGATTCAAGTAGCTGTCAGAAGGCCTGCATGAAAGAGGATCTGGAGCCTGCAGGACGATAAAGCAGTAGGCCTTTGAATGAGTAATTCTAAGTTAACATTATTTGAAACAAGAGAGCTTCACATTCAAGATTTGTAGGCCCTGCGGAGCAGAAGGCAGTGAACCTATAGCCATGGACTATCACCAATCCTCAGCCTCTCTTATCGACTCTGTCCAGTCTAAAAATAGAGTATCCTTGAGGGATTGCCAAAACCAAATCAGGCCCTGTGACAGAATCGGCCCATGTCTCTGTTATCAATCTTATGGGCCTCTAAAAAGTAACCAAATTCAATTTCGTTTTTATTAAGGATCTAGCATTAACCGCTTAACCACGGCGGGAATTCTGCCGCGGTGCGGCGGTTTTATTGAGTGGGCGGGGCCGCGTCGGCCAACGGACGTGCGCAGCACTATGGAGGTAGTGATCGCGACGGCCGTTGGCCGACAGAAGCAGCGAAGGGGTTAAAAAGTGTACAAGCAAAAGTGTTCTGTCCAGCCGAAGTATTAGTTTCAGTAAAACTGCTTAGATTGTTAGAGCCAATTGGATAGTATGTGAGTATAAGCTTGCACTCTCTGCATTTCAAGGTGTCTAAGATACAGTAAGGTTCCAGAATCACGCACAAGGAATTCTTACCTGATGTGTAAGCACTGCAACCCAGACCTCTTTGCCCCGCGGCCTCCACTAAATGGCTGTCAGGAAGAAAAAGGACCTCGGGAGAGATCACAACTGAGCGTGGGGATGAATACGAGCTCTAACAGGATCAGCAGTTATACCCCCCAAAAAATGTGGAAGAAGAAATGTGCAATAGGAACCAAGTAAGTAAAGTGCAGTGTGAGCAGCGGACACCGAAGCAAAATCACAAGAGTCTGAATTCAGTCCAACAAACAGTAAAACTGTAAAATGCAAAGTTAAAAATGTTTTAAACCCCCCATCAATTTATTAAATAACAGCTACATAAGAAACCTGACAATGCGCTTCTAATAGCAGTAAAGTCTGCTCAGCCGGGCCAAGCGTCCATGGAACATCCCGATTTTTATGGGGAGTTGGGTGCATTGGCAGAGTAAGTTGTACTCCCACAGTTTTTCACAGATAAATGTTGTCAGTTCAAACATGCCAACATTTAGTGGAAAATTTAATAGATGAGTAAGATGAGGTACATAGTTCCCCATGGTTGGAAAAATAAGTTGTGCAAAGGCATTTTTTGATTTCGAAACTTAAACAATGCACTGTTGTCCCAAAATGGTATCCTTGTACTTAATGCTATAAATGTCCTTATTACTAGTAGCCCAAGGTTTGGGCTGATATTTATCAGACCCCATAAAACCTGACTCTCCAGGGTCACAATTTATCAGGTGTGATAAATATGAGTTGGGACTTGATAATGAAAGTATCCACTTGCAGTACAAAGCCTATGCTTTAGAGAATGCAGACACCCTTGCACTATGGCGCAAGGATGTGTGCATTGGTGCATGAAAGCCAAATATGTGCCCGAGCTGAGGAAGAGAAAAAATGCACTATACCTTAATAGTTGTTGCATGTTAGAAATTGGGTTTTTTATTTGAGGGGTAGAAGACCCTTTTTAAGCAACAACCATAATCCCTGTCAGAGTGAACCACAAAAATGTCACTAAATTAACCAGTGCTTAGCCCTCTGTTAGCTTGGCACAAAAGTACTCAGGCTTAACTTAGAAGCAATGTGTACAGTATTTATGCAGCACTTAAACAGTAATAAAGTGAAAACACAACACAGGGGAAATCCCACACCAATTTAGAAAACTAGAGTAGAGTTTTATAAAGTATTTGATACTAAAACAATGAATAAGTAGAACCTGAGTTTATTCATTTAAAAATGTTTTGGTACAAACTAGTGCCTAAAAGACCAAAGCACCAACCATTGACATCCAGTAATGTGAGACTGTGGCAAAGTTGAAAGTCATGGCCGACTACAAAGGAGTGAAGATTGGATACATAAGGTGGATTGGGCCTGGTCTCCGCTTACCTTCGGACTTAGAAGAATTTTTTAAGAAAAATGTCTGAGACGGAGGAGGTGTCATCGTCAGGAAGCTGCTAGACAAAGTTGCAGTTAAAATGTCTGCATTCTAACTTAGTCTCTTTGTTGGAAGTAAAAAATCTCCAGAGGGCTGAAGCTGCAGGCTGTTATCAACGAGGGCGCCATGAGGTCAGATACCCCTTTCGCGAGAAGTCGCTGAACAGGATTTGCTGCTGCAAAGAAGACTGTAGCGGGACCTACCACAATATCAGGCCATCTGTGATCGCACCTTTGGCAGATCAGGGAGCAGGTAGGGCCCAGTCTCCTCTCAGTTCTCAGAGCACATTTTGGCTGTAACTGTTTTAACTCTCAATTTTGATTTTAGGTCATTTGGGCACCTTTAGCACCACTTCCAAGGGTCCAGTAATAGCCTAATGGATGGGCATCAAATGAAAGGCAGGACTCACTTCAGGCAAGGTCGACGTGTAGGATTCAAGTTGGCTGGAGCATTTTGTGTCCTGTATCATAGAACAGGATGTCAGCCAACTAGTTCTGGGAGTCACTCTAGTAGTACTGGGTTCAAGCTGCAACGTTGTGCTCAACCGCAGGGCAGTCCACTGAGGGTTCAAGGCAGGCTTCCAGCATCACGGCAGTCCTTTGAAGTACAAAGCATGCCTCAAGCAGCAGGGCAGTCCTCTGAAGTGCAGGCTAGGCATTCTGAGTGGCCTCCATAGGTCCTTCGGTGAACTAAAGAGTGGGTCTGAGGGTCCTATTTTTATACCTGATACCAACATTGAAGTGCAAGACATTCTGGGAGTTTTCACCCCAAAGATGGTTCTTGAATTTCCTTCCTCCCTGCCCATGCTCCAAGGGCTGACAAAAGGCTAGTGTAAAGTTCTTTGTGATTATGATGAGGCAGCTCCTTCAAAATGTAGAAGGGGCAGGGGACAGCTATGCCCCACACATCCTGGAAGGATAGCATATTCTGACAACACAACTAGTTCCCCTTTGTTTTACTTTCTGGGAAGAATACCAAACCAATTGCTAACTACACCCAGTCATGTGACCCAGGTCACAGTCTGCAGACACCAAATGGCTAGGACAAGAAAATGCCAAGTGGCATGTAACTCAAAATCCAACTTTGCCATTAAAGAGGATTACAATTATTTGAGACCAAACATGACATTTCCACCTGTTCCTAATCAAACGTTAACACGTATTACTTTTAGTAAAGTAACCCTAATGATATCCTATGGAAGAGATATGCCTCACCATAGCAAAAATAGAATTTAGGTGTTTTTCACTACCAGGATGTAAATCAGAAGGAACTAGGACCTTTTAGGTGTCTTTGCTGTGCATTACCTATGAGAGGGTCAAGGGTACAGAGGGAGTAATTAGTTATCCAAACTAAGTGAAATAATAACAATAATAGCCACCACAGAAACATCCCAGAAACGTCTAACTTTCACAGGAATGAAAGAAAAAGCATCATAATCGAAAAAAATAGGTTATCGGGGTGTGAGAACAAAATAAAATGAAATGTACTAAGCAAGTTGACAATGCTAACTGCAAGCCTTTTCATTGGTTTAATACTGGCAATGAGCTGAAACTCATGCAAACTGTCTACTACTGACAGCGACATTTCGGTTTTGTCTCTGCCTCATGAAAATGACCATACACTTCATTGACTTAACACTGCAATACACTTTAATTTTAAAACAGATTCTGAGAGACAGATTTACACAGTGAGTCACGCTAAAGAAGTTTAGTACTGGATTTCAGCTGCAAATAATTATGTGCCAATTGTCTCAAAACCTTGCAGTTCCTGCTGAAACTGATATAAGCCTATTGTCCTGGAACATAGCTGGCCTTTAATGAAATTGGGAATATCTACAAACGCAGCTAAAAGAAAATGAAATTATGATAGTTGTGATGCAAGAAATTTGGTATATATACAACAGGTATGATTACACTAGTAGCAGGATATCAAGACTGAGAGAGGTTTTGTAGAGTTCTCTGATTTTATAACAGTGGTTACAGCTGAAGGAAAAAAATCCTATAGAGTGCATGGTAAAACTAGTCAAACAGAAATTATCATATTATGGGTATATCGTTCACCAAATAAATAACAAGGGAAACAATCAAACAATCTGGTCCACTAAATTGAGGAAATTGGATTTAAATTTCCATCTGCCCCAATATTGCTCATGTAAGAATTTAACTTAAAAATCTCACTGGTAAAAAGAATAAAGATGTGTAACTTGCTGAGTGAAAAGGTCTGGGCTTACCATGCCAAGAACGTTTTGAAAAAAAAGATAATTGTTTGGGATTTACACTAGACAAGACCCTAAAATGGCTTACCTTGACCATAATAAATGGGAGGGCATCTAACAACCAACTGACAAATCACAACTTTTTTAATGAGAGAAAAGTTTCTCAAATTGACTATGCAGCAATTTCATTTCAAATCATTGGAATATGTTTTACTTTTAATCAATATAGATGTAGGGGATTAGGAAGGAAGTCATTACCAACCACTTGAACTGACAATTCATCATGATGTAAGAAACAGAAATATTTGGAATGGCAGCCAATAAGTCTGCTGCAAAAACCAAAGAATGATCGTATGACAACCAAATTTAAATAACATCATGAGACGATGATCTGAGACCTGGTAATTGAATACACTATTCATGTGCCAAAAGAAATAATTAAGGACTATACAATTTTGAAAAACAAATATAAGAGATGTTGCTGCCAAAAACAATGATAAGTGAAAAACAATGGAAGCTAGGCCAGATATAAATTAAGGAAGAGCGAAATTAAAGAAGAACATCAGAGAAGGTTGTGAATTGAATTTAACATTGAGTCTTCCAAGAATGAAGCAATCTAGGAAACTATATTGAAAAGAGTTAAGAGTCATCTGGTCTAAAAAAGAAAAGAAACGGGCAGAGACAATTGCAGCCGTAAGAAGAAAAATGGCATAAAGCCTTCTGGGAAATTATTGGTAAAACATTAGGAACAAAGGCAAAGGTGGTGGTAAATTTAGGAGGAAGTTTGGTTAAGTGTATAAGGACACTTAGGTAAACCAAAAAGAAAACTACAATGATCCGGAAACACCTAATAATGTTGTAAATGCTGACCAAGGAAACAACCTACAAGAAGACCTGATAAAATCTCTAAAAGAAACAGAAAAATAAATAAAGAATTTAAGAAAGTCACGAGCTCAAGGACCAGATGGCCCCTCAGCCCAGATACAATAGATATACTACTGCTTATGGACTCAACCTCTTATGCATCTGCACAATGCAGTTGTTAGAGAACATAGAATTTCTGAGACCTAGAGAGGCAGCATAAAGGTACCAATCCACAAATGGGCCTACAAAATTTGCCTGATGAGTATTGAATTTTAACTCTGCTTGATCTTGCAAATACAATCTATGCAAAACATCTTCTAAAATCTCTGGGAGATTGTGTTGAAAGACGAGTATACTTACAATGATCCAACTAGGATTCAAGAAGGTTCATCCAAACCACTGATGGTTGTTTCACATTAAAATATTTGGCTGAACAGTATGCCATAATGAAACATCTACTTCTTTATTCAACTTATATTGATCTAACATCAGTCTTTGATACTATCAATTGAACCTGATTATGGAAAGAAAATTGAATTATAGGGCATTCCCATAGGGCTTTTGAAACTGATTGTCCAATTAAATGAGGGGTCGTTGACGCTAATAGAGCTAGGCAGTAATGGAGCACTATCCTGGAAAACTGAAACACCAAACGGATTAAGGCAGGGTTTGTTTGAGCATCTCTTTATTTTTTTAAATAAATAGCTACAATCTCAAAATATCTGCTCAGTATCTGGATGTTTCCACCAAAGTTAGGTCAAGAACAGTTCCCCCATATATTCTATGCAGATGATACTTTCCTAATGAATCTTACACCAGTTGGAATGCAAAGAGAACTGAATGCATTTACGAAATAGTGGGCCAAAAACAAATTGCTAATTAATGTGTCAAAGACAATAGCAGTGGTTTTCTCAAGACATTTTATGAAAGAACATAACCAGAAATGATGGCTGAATGGCCAACAAGTAGAGCTTGTTACTGAATACAAGTATCAATAAATTCGTTTTCACACAAATCATAATGTTAAAAGCCACATTGCATCTCAGGAACAATGAGGTAAAGCAGTGGCTGGAGCCTTTGCCTAACAGGATGACAAACTGGGCCATAATTCGCTGGAGGTTTTAAAAGAAATATATAACCTGAAAATGATAAACTTGTTGCTATATGGAACTGTGTTACTTGACATGAGAAATATACAACAAGTTAAGTTAGTGGAAATGACAATTTCGAAGAAATGGCCCAGACCCCAAGGGGTACAATTAATTTCACTCTGAGACTGGACCTGGGATTGGTGAATATAAAAGAGCGATCAGTTATTGGCACGGTATAGTTGACATAAAAGAAGAATCACTGAGATGATGTAAAATACAATCTCCAGCCAAGAATTCTAATATCAAAGCTCAATAAATTAAGAAAAATCATGGATACAGTTGATCAACGCAGGGAAGTGAACCTGAGAGAAAGAGGCTTATATATCTGGTCAAAAGTATCAGGTAAAAATATCAGCGAATAAAAAAGATTGAGAGGGCTGTGCAAAAAGAGGGCATCTTTATTACATGTGGGATACAGAGTCAAATGGAAAATTACAACCATGCTTAAAATATATTAAAAAGACAGACGCATTAGGAGATGGTTGGTGAAGCTAAGATTGGGGCAAGAACCCCTGTTTATCAGCGGGACAAAGTCGTAAGTGGAAAAGACACTGAAGGAACAGCAATATGCTAATTTTGCAAAAATAGCCCTGTTGCTCTGATGCATTTTATAGTATCTTGGACACACTTTCTACAAGGAAGAGGGAGTCTCTTATTCCCTGTTATGAGATGCTTAAAGATCTGGAAAATTGACAATCTGCTTGCCACATTTATGCAATGTGATATTTAAAGCTTAGTTTTAAAGTTTGATTTTTTTTTAGTATTGTTAATGCTAGAGCAGGTCGGTGGCTAACAACAGTTTTAGATGTTTTGGATTAAAGCCGCCCAGGATATTTTTTGACAATTACTACATCCAGCCCACAATAAGCTGATAAAATAAAGTGATACAAACGTCTTGTGGTATTTATGCTTATTTTTATATGGAACCTGGTATATTACAGGTTTCATGGATTTCCTCATAGCACTTTATAGCACTATATACAAGACCCTTTTTTGCACAAATAATAATGAAACATACTGAAAATACTTTCATGTACAATGCGACTAATGTATTTCACTTTAAAAACTTTACTGATATTTTGTAAGCTGTCCTCTTTAGGATGCTCTCAAAATGCATTTTTTTTTTTTTAAACTATCCCATTGCCCTAATTAGCAACATATAGTAACCTTGGTGTGCTGCATGATAAAACTTGAAGATAACAGTATTCTATTGTTAACCCCGCTTCTCTGAAAAAATCATATATAGCATCTTCTCAGTCTAAACAAGTGAGAACGTAATGCATGTGATATCATTCATGATGCTGCTCTGCTACTGTGTGTATTATAATGCTCTGTATATTTTTATTCTGAGGGTAGCTGTATCGATAACGGCTTATCGGGACTCTAAGAAAGGATCTTAAGTTGGATGCCCTTAACACCAATAATTCGAGAACATATTGCACTTTAAATATTTCTTGCTGTTGAACCGTTTAGATATATTTTTGTGGATTTTTGTAGAACATCATTTTTAACTTATTGCCGTCTTTTATTTATAGCTCATATAGCTTGTCCCTGCAACTAGTAAAAGGAAACTTAGAAATGTATTGTATATTTTAAATGCAGTTGTTCTGCATGAGAATTAAGATTTGTTTTTTTAAACTAAGCTGTTCTTTTCTAGAACATTTTGATTCGCGCATTTCACAGAGCGAGAGTTAATATGAAGCAATCCACAGTGCTGCTGTGGAATGAAAAAAATCGAAATATTTTTTAACTACAGATAATTTTTAAAACGTGTTATTATATAATTTTTTCAAAATTGCCATAATATTAAAACAAAAAAATTAACTTGAAACTACTGCCAGCATTCCCCCAATAAGCAAATAATACCATTACTGTGGATGCCTGTTGTAGAGATGTGTTAGGTTACTGGATTAAGGTAATCGACAATGTACAGCAACAGAAAGCAAACTATTCAAACATGCCTCTCACAAATATTAGAACTACGATTAACATGACAGCAAGTTGCAAATGGTCTGATGAGAACTAATGAAATACTTTATTTCTTATATATCAAGAGCCAGGAATGACATTGCATTTTTCCAACCCAAGTGAAATATTTTGATGGTCCTTTTACATCCTCACCTTAATAATAACTCAGGATTGCTGGTGCCCTAGGCAGTTTGTTTAATTGATTAATGTGTTGTGCCAGACTACTCTGGAACCTTTTGAACTGTGATCCTTTGAAAAACAGAACCTGGTAATGTCATGATACCATGCAATTTTAATAAGTGTTAAGATATATAACGATTTTAAGATTTGCCCCGGGGAACAGAAATTGACTCAATCTGAAAAGAAAGAATTACAAACAAACCATTTCAGTCTGCAGACCAGTTAAAGAACAGCAGTCTGTAAACAGAGCACTATTGAAATGTCATAAATACCTAGGCCCTAATTTTTTAGAGATTTGGAGTATGGCAGCACAGCAAGTCATCTTGCTGCGCTGCCCTATTCCAAAGTGAGAGGCAGGAAGGCACCATATTTATGCAATACAGTGCATTCCTGTCCGTTCACCCTGCACTGGTGCCATTTCGACAGCCTAGCGCCAACAAAGGCACCCTTGAACCATGGTGCAAGAGTGCCTGTGTTGTTGGCAGGATTATTTTTGTGCAGGGAGGGGCACCTTCCTGCACAAAAACAATCCTAAGAGGAAACAACGAGGAGAAATAAAGATATTTCTCCTCACTACGCCTCACCTGGGGAGGTGTAAAGATTTGGTGCTTTCCCAGGTTTACATGATCTTGTTAATCTGGGGCAGCATCAAAATCCATTGATGTTTCATGGGAAACCCACTGCAATGCCCATGAACCGCCTTTCGAGTGCAGTGTAAGGCAATGCAATGATTTGCGCTTCCTTGCTTTATTCCATGTCTATGAGGCCATTCAAAGCCATGCATAGTGGCTTTGCGTGGCCTCATGTATATGAATTTGAAAGTTGCGCTGCCAAAGCATCAGAAAAAGTGATGCTATGATGGCGCCACGGGTTGGTAAATATACCCCATAGTCTTGAGGCTGAATATAAATGCTTCCTGCTCCTCTTTTAACACAATGAGCGATTTCCATGTCTCAAAATTCCCAACATAATCAAATACCCCATCTAGATTCTTTCAACAAATTATTTTAAGTCCACCCTCATTTCACCTCTTAAACTTTGAATAATACTATTTGAATACTTTCTGAGCAGTATAAATTGCACAGCATTCATCACCATCTCCTCATTTCCTCTCCTTTCAAGCAAATACCATTGTGAGTACTTCCACTGCACCATGACTCAGATTTAAAAATATTTTGCGTTGAGCTTACTTTACATTTTTAATGTAAACCCAATGTGAAGTTTTCAGGTTGGATTTACTATCCAACGCAAACTGTGATTTGCAAAATACAAGCATTAAAGCCTGCATTCAAAGATTTAAAAGTTTACGGAGTATCATGATCATTGATAACCCAAGGCCTGATTCACAAAGGTTTACTGTTACATTAATTTTCAAAACCAAAATAGGGTATTAGAATATTTCCCAATTCAAAAAATATGTACTATTTTTGAAAATATTTATTTACATTAAATTATATTCATTTAGCTTTTTACCTATTTTGAATAATTTAATTTAATTTAACATTAGGCCCTAAGTGGTTTTAGTTTAATTCCATACCTCCGTTATTTTATTAAGGAGGAAGTTGCATTAACAATGGTTGGCCATGTGTGCTGTTCTTACTACTGTTTTATTTGTATTCATTTACTTTACGATTTTGTGAATAAGTAAAAAGTAGTAAACTTACTCAGAAGTGTAATTTATTAAAAATTGTAAGTTACCTTTGTGAATCAGGCACAAGTGTTTATTTCCAACCAAAGGGGTAACCTTTACGATATTTCAATGTGGAATTACATTTTAGTTTTTCAATATATTTTACCTGATCTACTGTATGATGTGAATTTAGCAAAACACACAAGATGATGGACGGAATGCTGCACATTGGCAAACATTCACCCCCAGTCACAGATCTGGGTTTAATCCATCGTTATTTTGCTTCACCACGCCACCCCAGTTCAGACATAGCCATATGCAAATCAGTCTTGACCCTGTGCCTCATGGGAACAGTCCAGACCGAACTGCCAAGCCATGTCTTCCCTGGACCGGAATCAAGCATCCTAGGACCGGTTTCAGGCTATCAGCCTTCATCAGCCAGGATAGCTTGACTCCAGTGGCGTAGTGAGCACGGGACCCACGTCTGGGCATACCCGTCCCACTTAGGGCGAAATGCAAAACACACAAGATGATGGACGGAATGCTGCACATTGGCAAACATTCACCCCCAGTCACAGATCTGGGTTTAATCCATCGTTATTTTGCTTCACCACGCCACCCCAGTTCAGACATTTTGCAACAAACATTTTTCAATTGAATGTTTTTAACTAATATAAACTTAATTTACTTCAAAAAATGGCAATTCAATACAAGTCAAAATGGAACAGATATTTTCTTCAGTATGCTGTCATGAGTATTTCAATATATATTTTAGAGATATTAAAAGTTTAACATCAAATATTTTGCTGTGGAGGATGACGCATAATAAGGTGAAATGTAGAACGGCCTCTTACGGACAAAACTGTAAATAGTCGCTGACCGTGTTGTTTCTTGGAGCATGGCCATTTGTACCGAATGTGAAAGGTTGTTCAGACAAGACCGAACATTGGGGCTGATTACGATGGCGGTCGTAGGCACCTCCGCGGTGCTGGCGGAAAACGTCCGTTTAGTTACTCCGGAAGCGGTCATCGCGACCGCCATATTACAATGGGCAAAGATAGCCCTTTTTCCGGCCGTCACAGTGTTTCCGGATACGCCAGAAATTGCGTTCCGCAACGGTACCGGAGGGAGTGAATAGAGAAAGCCCGCCGTGCGGAATGACATTCCGACCACCAAACAGAGCTCGATGCGTCAAACAGCCCATCAGTACACGGCAGTAAACAAGCTCATCCGAGATGGCAGAAGCACAACTGCAAAGAGAGAAACTCGAGTCTGAGACACCTCTACACGTTCCTGCCCATCATGGATCCTGCTCTACAAGCCCTGCCGCTACTGTACCTGATCCACTACCAGCAGATAAGACGCCGTTGCGGTCAACACCAGAGGTAAGTTAAAAACATCTCCCCGCATGCAACCCCTGTACAACAAAAACACACAACAGTTGCGCTGAAATATGTGTCCTGTCTACATCGGACACCCTGGTGGACACAGGAACATATACCATAGTGAAAGTACCCATGTCTTGCACGTAGGTACATTGACACCTCAGCATCGGGGGCACCCATCTCTATAGAAATGATGGCATCTAGCCCGGTCATGGCAGTCACGTCACAGCAGCGGTGAAGCTGCGGAAAAACATGCCACAATGTTGTCGGAGTCCAGCACATTGTCCCAAGCTAGCAAGATCCACATAACAACCTCCACCTCACAAAAATACGAAAAGAGCTTCCAGTCAGCACAACATATCTGCTGCAAGGAGTCATGTGCAGGCACACTGTCTATAATGACATCTCAGTAGGATCATCATCAATTGTATAGCAGCAGGAGTGATGGATGAGGCAAGAGTCTCTTCAAAAGGATAATAGTCACCATTGCAGTCAAATAAGGGTCAGTCCACATACAATGTGGAACAGAGGAGTGCAGAGCAACCAGGGTATGTATGGGTATCTCACAGTAGTCCAACAAGGCGTTGGATGAGTCAGAGAGATGACATATGAAGATAGCCACCACTGCCACATAATCACAGTTCAGCACACACCCCAAGCAGACATTGGTAGGCTCATCACATACAATGGCAGACCATACCACATAATGACAGCCCATACCATGCAGCACTGTACAAAATTTCTGACTCAGACAGCAAACTCAAAGTAAGCACCAGTGTGCATTTGACTCACTTGTGTACTGCTGCACTAAATTCTTATATTCCATATAGGTACCCTATATAGGCGCAGGTAACATCGCAACCTTTCACCTACATCCTTCCCTACATTACATACATAATGGTTCTTAGGCACTGACCTTTTACCTAGATATGACACTGCATTCAGAACGCGGGTTTTTCCCTGGTTCGATTCTCATACATTATGCATGAGGCTTCTTGGAAGCACAGTAGGACTAACAGTAGGATTCCCATCTCCTGTATAATATCTCTGTATAAAGTTCAGGTTCAACGTCATCCTTTAGGCTGACACAGTAACACAGCAAGGTAGGACCCCTGGGGAGACCTAACATCTTGCTTAGGAAGATAGAGGAGACCGTGACTTCCCGGCTGACACACTGACTAGAGACGCTGAGGTTCCTGCATGCAGATGCTCCAGCTAGCAGTGGTCTAACATCCCTCGCGGGGTGTCCAACTCGAGACCAGGACGGGGTCCCACATTCTCTGAACTCTCAGGTAATGGGGTGGACTAGATCCTAGAGGGATTCTTGGCATAACACCTACATAGATGCTAGGTACATTTAGGTACATCTAGTTGTTGTAGTGAGCCTCAGCAAGGCCTACCAGTGCTTAGGGGTTCTCCCTTCTCTGCACAGAGTCCTCAGACACTTAGGAAGAAGTTGGCACAGAAACTGAAATATAAAAGACAGAGTTTATTAAACCTTATAAGGTGGAGCTAACATTCACACATCACCCTTCAGTAATGCATGAAGTAGCACACTGAATGGAAGGATCCTGGTCCTTTTATACCCACACAGGGGCTCAAATGAAGGCGGTACAAACACAAATGCTGGTTGTAGGTACATATAAGGTCATACAGAGAATGCACAGTCGACAAGTGGGTGGAGATAACAGTTTCTACTTTTAGTAGACACATCCTGACATTTATAAACTTGAAACAGCTGCAAGCTCAACTGAGCATGTGCAAAGCAAGAGGAACTAAAGTTAACTTGTCTCTAGGCAGATTTCAAGAGCAGTTAACAGGAAGGTAGGACAGAGCACATGGCGAGCACATGGTAGCACATGGCAGCCAAAATGGCTGACAGAAATACAAAATGGATTCCACAAAGCGGACAATTTAGCCTCTGAATACAGGCTGTCTTTAGCCAATGCTTAACTTAAGTGCTGCCAAATTTCAACAGACGGCCCTTTCAGCATTGGCTGAAGACATTCGTTTATCTGGGGTAATCTAAATATTCATCCCGTACATCTATTAACATTATTTCGGCCACCTCTTTATTCAACATTTGTTGGGCCTTTGTTTCAGCAACGTTCCCTCTTCCCAGGTATACAAGCAGAGATGCAAATGGAGCAAAGCATTGGACCACATTGGATACATACACAGCATGTAAAAAGTATTAATCATTACACACAGGATAGTCAGTAGCTTCCAGCTCCAAGCAGAAACAAGAGTCCAAAATCATCTAGTCTAATTCTAAGTTTCAGGGCTCTGATGTATTTCAGTGACTATCTATTTCAATTAATAGCCAACAGCACATACTTAATAAAAACATTTTCAATAGACTTTTCCAGTATTTCTTATGAGGGCTAAATTATCAATTAATATACTTAAGGAAAGAGTAAAGTAACATGCTCAGATGAACTTTTCTCGTGCAGAATAAACATTACTCTTAAAAAATATTAAAGCAATCAGACATATTATTACAAAAACAATTGTGGCTCCGGGGACCAGGAGGACCACACAGGGCCATAGGAATTAGGACAAGGAGCCGCAAAGGGCTGCTCCTCCAAAAAAATGGGACGACCAAAGGGGTACATTACTAACAACAAAAAGTCCTTGAACCAACCAGCCAGAGGGGAGTCTTCTCCCTGTGTCCGTTTTGAGCCTCACAGGCAGGCTCTTGTTGTTCCCACGGTGGAGCTGCACAACTCGCAACTCAAGAATCACGGAGAAGAAAAAGTCTTTCTTTCAGGATAGGGCAATCACCCCCCAGGGCAAATACCCTCAATGATCCTATCCAGTGTCTCAGGCAGTGCACCAGTTTTCTTCACTTTAATCTAACAGGCACCAAGGGCATAGCACCTGTACCCTAAACTCAAGTCCTTCCCTAACTCCTGTATTTGCACTTCTGGCGCACTGCTCTTTTGTTGGGGCCACAAATTGTACCCAATGTGCTCGGGCATCTCTTGATCAACAAACAAAGGCGTAGACTTGCATTCACTTTGGGACCAGGATTAAGAGGCCTGAAGCAACCCTTGTTTCAAAGGGGGTCACCTCAAGCAAAAGCCTCCTTGCCGTCCTTATCGGTCTGTGACTCTCTCAGCTGGGCGGCATCAAAAACTGGATCCACAGAAAGATTTCTTCATCCTGATTTGTGACCCCGTCTTTCGCCCAAGACAGTGGCAGGGGTACACACTTCACGTCCCAGTGCTTCCGCCTTCACTGAGGTCCTAGTTGCCAGCAACGCCTGTGCTGGTTACCTTCACTTTGGCTTCAAGCTGCAGTGGCGCTGACTCCCCAGGCTGGATCTGATGTCCGGGCCCCTCTGGCAATGGTTGTAAGGCAGCAAATATCTATTGGTGGACAGAACAAGAGGTCTTTAGACAAGGCACAGAAATAATCTAACAACAGAGAGGATAGTCTCAGAATACTTCCTAGTCTTGGGGCGCCCCATACATTAGCAAGGCACCCAAGAACCACTTCATCTATCTGAGAGTAGAAAACCCTGGACCTATTGGCAAGTATAAAAGGAACGTTTTGGTGAACTGACAAGAGTAATACATCACCCAATCCCAAACAGCCAAGGAAGTCTGTGTTCATTTACTAAATTCTGAGGAAAAGAGAAAAACAATACAGACATACTCCAAATACTTACATTGGTGTATTCCTATATTACCAATCTGAAGAACCCTCAAGAAAAAGGAAATGTTCTACACTTTTACTCATAGATTTTACATTACTTGTACAGGACTGCAGACACTTGATAAATAATTTCTCTTACATGTTATGCTTAGGACCATGCTCTCATGTTATAGGTGCAGCAGGAAAATCTAAAACTGCTAATCTAACAGGGATTCTTATTGCAAAAAGAACTAAACTTCAACATAGTGGGTACTTTTTCTTCAGCAGAACATGTTATGACAAACAAACTCCTATAAAACAATATTTTCCTTCAAAATGTTTGCTAAGGATCACATGAGCGTCTTTCCTGCATTGTACTTTTCACGATCTGGACTATGCAACATCATTTTCAAAAGGAAAAAAAACCCTATCTCCAGCTCTAATAAGGGCTGTCAGCTTATTTACACAGGCTAGCTAATAAAAGACTAGCAATGCCCTTGCAAAACTGTATAGAACATGAGAATAACATAAACAATAATAGTGTTGCCACCTGAGATTTTTGAACAGAAACCCCCACTATACAATTTTCCTTAAAGATCAAATAAGGGAACATCAATCTGTTCTACTCATTCTTTCATACAGGATGGGCAGTAACATAGCTTATGTGTTTCATCTTTTTATTAATTCTAACAATTTTAAAACAGTATTACAGAATAGCCAATTGTAATTGTAAGTAGCATTTATATAGCGCAGCTGTCACCCAACGGGCATCCTGGCGCTGGGATTACCTAAATCACTGTGCAGCTATAAAACTATGAATCATCATGCGCCAATCTCTCAAGGCTATTCTTTTGGAAAGAGCCTGGTTTTTAGCTTTTTTCTAAACTGCAGTAAGTCATCAGTCTGTCTGAGTTCACTTGGTAGTTCATTCCATAACCTTGCGGCTGCATAGCCAAATGATCTACCTCCTAGTCGGGTTTTCTTGACTCGTGGGGTACATACTAGGTGGGCTGCCAAGGAACGAAGACTTCTAGCTGGGGAGTACCAAGTAAACATTCTCTGTAATGGTTTAGGCCCCATTTTGTGTGCCGCCTTATGAACAATGCAAAGTGCCTTAACTGTCACATGGCCATTTCCTAGACAGCTTTAGACAGACTCAAAAAAAGTGAGAAAAAGAAGAGAGAAAACATAATTTTGCCTACTCTTAATTTGTAGAGGAGCTAGCCTCCTTCCCCATTTTGACAGTAGGAAAACCTGAAACAGGTTTTACTTCTGTCAACACTTTCAACCCCTATTCATAGCAACTGGGCACAAACAAACTTGTAGGAGATATCTTAGAAAGTGGCTATTCTCTGATTCAGTCTAACACAATGCAAATTGAGTTAACTTTAAACCAATTTTTCTACAGCAATTGTACTAGAGTAACATGAGGGCGCATGAATGCAAACTAAAATCCATTTCCTCCTTATCATAGCCCCTACACAGTATTCTTAAAACTAAAACCATTATTTTATATAAATGGCAGATCAATGTTCAACTGAGGGTTGTCTTCCTTCGTGGCATAGGACTGCGCAAAACGTGTGTTTGCCAAAAATAGGAAGCAAAGCTTTCTTTCTCTCTTTGCGCTATCATCTCGTCTTTCAAAAATCTTTCAAGGTCGAAGTATCCAAGCAAACATTACCCTTCAGCCTGCTAAGTAGCTAAATACAGAACTCCGACCTTTGACCCGTTCAGCAGCTGCTCATTTTTGTGTGCAAGGCTTGCCATGCGGTTTTGTAATGCAAAGCAACTCTGGAGAATCACAGCGAAAAGCAGTCCTATACTTATTTTCATTTATGTACAGTGGTGTGCAATCTAGTAATGCAGAGGCAGCTGTTTATTTTATAACTGCATATGTATACTTTTATTGAAGCCTAAGAGCACGTTAAAACTGCCTTGAGTGGTAGAACTGCTTGTAAAATTGTGAATTTTAGCTCAATTTCGACTTTGGTGGTAGGGGCACTTAAAAATGAATATCCTACAATATTTTTGCATAATAGGAACCCCCAGAGTGTTCTCTAGATAGCCCAGGAATGGGAAATCAGAAATGCATAAGATATACCCTTTTAAAAACAAGTTTTGTACGGCTGGGTAAAGTGACATTTCACATTTAAGTTCCCTTCTTATTGCGGTACAGCACTGCTTAAATTCAACTTTGATGCTAGGAATTCACAGTATGATGATTAGGCTTTATAAAGATGAAAAACGAATTTAAAGCATTTATTTTTAGCAATATATTTTTTCCCATATAATTAAATTTTATTTTTTATCAATAAAACCAACCATTTTGATGATTCCACATTGGAAAAGCAAGCTTCATTCGTAGCCTATCATATTTAAACACATTCATTCATAACCCTAAGCACAGAAGCCTTACTTGAAACAGGAAAAGTCTGCGCCACTTTTAATGGACAGTTATCATTTAACATCGGAACCACAGATATACTTATGTAAAGAAGGCATTAAGAAAGGAAATCCCTACTTTCAATTTTGTTCTCTGTTATCCAAAATAATGAAACTGGTTTTTAGAAACTTTTAAAATAGGGCAGGCCCTTATACCAGGTTTACACTGACTTAAAATATCGCTGACACAACATTCCTGTCTGTGGCCGTGAGCAGGAATAGCCATATGCTATTTATGCAGCTGTTGTGTGTCAGCAGGCGTCGAATTTTCACGCCTTTCTCAGGAAAAAACCCCTTTATTATTTGAAATACCCTGACAGAGTTAAATCCCATTTGCTGTGTCAAACGGTGTCTTTCAGTTAGTCAGTTTAAACACAGCTGTCGGAAAGCTTTTTTCTCGGGTGCTGAGAGAAAAGCATGTCACAGTCTATTTAAAAACTGAGGCATTTCAATGCAGTCAAATCTATCTTTCTATAATGTATATTTAGTTCAGCAACGACCAAATTCACTCATATGATGTGCATGCCTTTTAATGTCTAATACAATGTATTTAAGGAAAAGGCCGTAACATTGTGTATTTAAGTCTATTGATTACAAAACACACAATTTCGTTTTTTTTTCTCTCTGTATGAGGCCTATTTTAATCCTATTGAATACGAATTCTAATTTTATGTTTAGCATTGTGGCAAGTTGCACACATGTATAGTGTCTTACTCTGTCAATTTAAATAGTAACATGCAGCTGTTTAGCATATGTTACATAATTTATTTCTGGATTTTTATTTAATATGTAAGTAACTAAATGACATTTTGCATAACAGAATAATGACAGCAAAAAAACATAAACAAACTCATTGAGCTCATTCAGACAGTTACAGAAGGACACAACACAGCGCGCTTAAAGCCAGCCATTCGTACACAGAGTACTCACACAAGTATTACCAATGTCAAACCAAAAACCCCACATAGACATTTAAACACACATTGAACCCACAAATCAATACTTAGGACAGCTTACAAAGTGTACGCAAGACCAACCTATTTGTAAATACTAATTGTAAGTCATATTTACAAGAAGAGCTCTCAAAAGTAGCCCAAAAACTGTTCCATGGTCAAATTCGCCAGTTTTGGCTGATAGAACACTCAAAAAGCGCTCTGCATATCACCACTTATGAATGTTACTAAGTGCGCAGATCCGGATCCGTTTTATGTACATATTTAGTTCCATGGGGTACTTAGTCACCAAGGAAGAAATATCTTTTACTATACCTAAACCTATTTAGGTATCCCCTCTGAGGGGAGTCAACTAAGTACTTACTAAATCCATATCGGTACCTCCAAAACAGCAACACTTTCTGCGAAGTGTACTGGAAACAGGCATGCCAAAAATAGTGCAGAATATGCAGTATTATAATCAAAGTAGCGCTTAAGGTACTCTTTGTACGTTGCGCTGTTCAAACAATTTCAAATAGAGAAAAATCTCCTCATTACCTGCCTATATGAATTGCAATGCATATATAACTTACAAAACAAATTCCAAAATTGGCCAATCATACAAACAAAGCCACAGTAAGTGTTACTAAAACTACCTTACCAATCAAAGGCATCAAACCAACAGCAAGTGCCGCAAAACGGCTCTTACCAATCAAATGGTGTCCAGGTTCCAACTGCCAAGTTCTCAAATTGACCAAATGGTCACTGCACGGCAAATCAACAGAAGAGATCTCAGTCAAGGACTCGGCGCCGCCGGGCTGGTCAGATCAGAAAGAAAGGAAAACGCCATGGGTGCCAAGACTCAGGTCTCCTCAGGCAGCGATCGCGTCCAAGAGCGAGATTCCAATCCTTCATCTCGACCAGTCCTTCGGGCATCCGAGTCACTGATGAGCCCCACGTTGGGCGCCAATTTGTTGTAGTGAGCCTCAGCAAGGCCTACCAGTGCTTAGGGGTTCTCCCTTCTCTGCACAGGGAGACATAGTAGGAGTACGCACTTTTTATCATGTGTTTTATGTACTTGTATATCTTCATGATTTCTGCAAGATGGTAGAACTGTACCATCCCTTCATTTTCATAGTATTGCTAATCATATATCTCTGCTACTGTCTAATGGTTGTTGCAGCTCATATATTCTACACTAGAATAACAACTGTTCAATAAATACTTATTGAAACGCCCAGAGTGTTTATTCTGTGTATCTCTCTGAGACAAACTAAGTGAGCACGAGTGACTGAGCGAATAGTAGTATATTGTTTCCACGATGGTGAGGGATCTGGGTTGTCATGTTCTGAGGTTGACAAGAACTATTCTCTCCCCGATAAGAGGAGACTCTAGTGGCACTGTGAGCTAGCTAAGACAGACAGGCTAACGTATCCGGTGGGGGTGCACGGAATCCGTCCGCCACCAAACCCACAGTTTATGTTATCCAAACTCACAGATCCTGTATAGGTAATATAGGAACTACACGACATGGCGCCCAATGTTGGTTGGGTACTTATTTAACAGTAGAATCTGAGTAGTTCAGTCATGCTATTCTCAGAGACCCCTACTCACAAAACACCAGAGACGTCTGGAGTGGGTGGGCACAAACTCTGCCACAGCTGAGTAGGCTAAAAAATCCTATTTATTGGCTGTTGGTTAATCAAGCTTGAAGGACACATTGTTCCTAAATTGTGCAAAAACACCTTATATTAGTTCCCTTGAAATACTTCTTCTTTACAAAATGACTGAGGACAGAAATAACGAAGAATTAGACCCAATGCAACAAAATGTGCCCCTCACAGATGAGGACGATGCAGACGCAAAACAAATTGCAACAAACTTTAGAAATACAGTCACCCTGAAACTACTAGCGCATGGTTTATCAGCTAGGGGTGGCATAGTAGTTTTCGTGATTGAGGCACACGAATCAAACAAAACAGAGGTATTTTATTCGTGGGTTACATTCCCAGCAGCAAATGCAAGAACAAAAATATTTCACTCCTACACGGAAGGAAATGTACCAGCGGAATATCTGTTCGAGGATATAGAGGTTCCGCTTATGTACCAGGAACATTTATACTGGTTTAAAGGCGCCCTACCCCACATAAGAAGAAGAGTAAGACTCGGCCCGCTCGGAAGAGAAGGGGCAACATGGCCGATATTAGCGGCCTACACACCACATCCTGACATTGATACAATGCCACCAGGAGACTTACTCATACAACATAAAGATTTAATTAAGATATACAGACACCTGACGCAATTCGACATGAGGACAATTACAGTCCAACCAGCAATTGTTGCAACAAATGGAACTCAAATTCAGGGTACAGCAACTAAAATTACACCACAAACATTACACGCAGTGATGGGTAAAATGTCCAAAAACGTGAACAAATACCATTCTGGGTAGCTCAGAAAATAACACAGCTAGGGGCAGTATTTCCGAATACTACCCCGTATGAAAAACACAGAATGCTAACAATCTGCTTGCCCATGGGGATAACACCACAATTAGAGGATTGTACCACTTGGGGTACAGTCTTTGCTGCCATTTATACCAGAACACATGGTATTCCGTCATTAGCAGTAGTAACTGATGTATTGAGACAGATACAAAATGAGTACGGAGCAGAGCCTGCCCTAAACTTAGGGATGAAGTTACTAGGTAACTATGCCCAGGTATCAGTCATAATACTAGCTAACATTAAGGGGGAAGCAGCTTCAGTGGCCATCCGCTAACGCCTGAGGGAGTTCGATCCTTTAGAACAGGAACACAAACTATCCAAAATAATTGAAACTGCATTTGCAGAATTAGGCAGAGACAGTTTGGGTGGGAAAGCTTTAAAACCACAACTGTTGGGCAGTCCTGAAAAGGACACTTCTAAGCAGACACCTGCTTCAACTAAAAAGAAGTGGGACAATAAAAAACAAAACTTTAAAGGAAATAGATCTCAATCCAGAGGTAGATCTCCTCCACAGGAGCCCTCCGAAAAGAGGTATAGCCTCAGGAATAGGGATAATATTAGGAAACCTGACAGGTATCAGGATACTGATACACGTTCCTCTCATTCCTTTAAGGGTTCATTGAAAAACTCCAAGAGGGAAGGACGGTCAGACAGACAAAAAGAGCATGCAAAGTCCAGAGACAAGCAGCACGCTCAGGATTACACTTCTAAAAAAGAAGAGAAACCAAAGCAAAAGCCACAGTTCAAAAAGAAGAAGGTTGCAGGTCTAAAGATCAGACATGCCCAGAATTCTGAGGACTTGACTACTGAACAGGGAATGGGCTCTGACGATGCTAGACAGTGCGGCAGAACTAACAATAGCTCACCAGAACCTGAAGGAATTTCTGGTGACAGCGGACTTGAATGATTATATCACGGTGAAAACACCTCATACTAGGGTAAGCGTCCCACATAAAGTATATGAAATAACGCTACAAATGGAGGGGGACAAATGTAGAACAGTGAGATGTCTCTTTTGGGAGAACCTGATGTTTGGCTATGATATTTTATTAGCTGAACAAGATTGGCTGCCAGCATTCGTCATGGATTACCCTAAAGGAGAAACGGTAATTCTTCCGGCTTTCTCAGACCATATTCCCAGGCACTTGCAACATACATATGCGCTGGACTGGGCGGTAGCCCAGGCTCCGGCATTATATAAAAACCATGTTGGATGGGATGAGGATTCCACCCACCACATAATTCCTATAAAAAATACTCCAACTGCACAGAGGCAGTATCCAATAAAGCAAGAAGCTAAAAAACAGGTCAGGGAGATCTTAGATCAACTTGAATACCAAGGGGTGATCGAAAATTGCACCTCATCAATGAACAATCCTTTGTTTCCTGTCATGAAACCTGACAATTCATATCATCTAGTTTTAGATTACAGACATTTAAACACTTCACTAAGATATTTGCAGTCCAAAATGCACACAGCGCCGCATTAATGAATAACATTGTGAGGAAAAAATATAAAACAACACTTGATATCTCAAATGGATTTTTCTGCCAAAATATAGCGCCTCAAAGCAGGTATCTAACAGCCTTCTCAGCGCTAGGGACCCAGCGTCAATTTTGTCGACTCCCCCAGGGGTATAAGAACAGCTTGGGGTTGTTTTCGGCTAGGGTAACTGAGTTACTTTAAAATTTGGATGAAGAGGCATTGTCCTATGTGGATGATATTTATCTAACGGACGATGACCTAGAGGAACACTTGAACAGAGTGAATACCATAATTTTGGGATTTGCATCTGAGGGCTACAAATTCAACTTTAAAAAATCAAAAATTGCCACCCTCAGTGTCCTGTTTTTAGGATATGAGCTTACAAGTGAAGGAAAAAGCCTGGCAACCAATTTTTTAGAAAAATGCGCGCTGCTCCAACCTCCAAAATCATTACAAAATTTACAGTCAATTCTGGGATTCCTAAATTTTGGTAGAACATACATTTTAGAGTACGCAGAACGAGTGAAACCTTTTTTACGATGTAATAAAACCTGATTTTTCAGTAAAACAATGGACACAGGAACATACAGATACACTTCATTCCTTACAAGCTGACATGATAGCTTCCAAACACTTACAGACACGCGTAAACGTACGCAACCTGGTGATCCATATAGTTGCGGGTCAGTCTGGGTACACCTATCTAACATATAATGAAGGTGAGACAGTACCAATTTCATATAAATCGCATTTGTACACAAATGCTGAGATGCACTTCGCATCTACAGAAAAGATTCTAACAGCAGTACAGACTGCTGAAGTGAGAGAAAGAGCACTGGCTCAGGGGAAACGAATAATAGTAGTGACTCCGGTTCCAGCCTTAGAGGCTGCTTCAAAAGCAAGCGTTCCTAATGCTAAAGCTTTACATCCGAGATGGATACAATGGGCTAATTCTCTTACTGCAACAGATGTAGAATACAGGTACGACCCAAATTTAAAGACACAAGCATTCCTGCAATACGAACAAGAATATCCTCTACCAAACGAAATAATGCCTCTAGATCAATATGAATATATCATTTACACTGACGGATCTGCTCAACCGGCCATAGGGAGTAAGCAACAATATAGCACAGCATGTGCAATCGTTAAAGGTCCCATGCGGGATGGAAAGTTCCACCCAAGTTGCACAAAAACGCAATCTCTAGGAGACTGCACGGCACAGTTGGCAGAGTTAAAAGCGCTGATACTGGCACTAGTAAATACGGATCGAGAATTCCCCACATTAATTGTGTGCGATTCCTTTTACTGTGTGCAGTCATACAATGAATATTTGCAGTACTGGGTTCAAAACAGGTTCAAAGATGCCAAAGGTGGCACAATTAAGCATAAAATGCTATGGGAACAGGTAGTGGAGTTGAAAACCGAACTACCGAGGGCTCACGTGATACATACACTGAGTCATCAGCGTGATGGCATTCACATTGAAGGGAATTAATTGGCTGATGAAGCCGCAAAGGGGGCTGTACGCACGGCTTCCGTAGCTGCAATCACTTGTTCTAAAATGAGAATAGACGGTGAGATTATGGTAGCTATCAATGCTTGTCACAAAAACAGCGGAGCAGTACCAAAAAGGTTTCCACTCAAGTACTCCTACAAGTTAGATGCCAATAACATTCCATTTGCTCAAATTCCGGGAGTGGGGGATAGAGTAATTCCAAACATGGATCGTAGGTTAGGTTTAATTCTAGCAGCACATGAAGAGATGAGTTCTGTACATGCAGGAGCTGCGCCAACAGTTTCTTTTCTGAAGCAAAGCTATTGGTGGCCAGGATTAACAAAGCAGACCAAAGACTTTGTCTTAAACTGCGATATCTGTCAACAGATAAATGGAGCCACCGTAGCTCGCCCAGCAGAGGTCCCATTATTAGACAGCATCAGACTGACCATTCGCGTGCACTTACCTGGACCACTGCGGCCCCTTAAAATGTGAAGGGGCTTACAAGTATATCATGGTTGCAGTGGATTCCTGCTCGAGATTCCTATGGGTCTGGCCCCAGCGTTCGGCTGACGCTCGAACTGTTATAAAAGATTTGCGAGTCTTTATAGGGACATATGCAATTGGCACATTACATTCTGACCAGGGCCCTGCGTTTAGTTCTCGGGCTTACAAGGAGGCCATGCGAGGATTGGGTGTAGCATTGCTGTACTCATCTCTGTACCATCCCAAGGAAAATTCGGTAGTGGAGAGAAAAAAACGAGACTTAAAGCAATCTTTAACAGCTAGAGTATTAGGCACGGGTGAAAGTTGGGTAAAACATCTGTATGGAGTGCAGCGTGCTCTTAACAACATGCCAAGAAGTTCTCTAGGGGGTGTCACTCTTTATGAGGTCCTATTTGGGACAAGAATGTGGGTACCTGATCTTGATTGTGAAGGCACAGTGGCGGATGAAAAGCCTTTTGACATCCATGATCGTTTGGCTGTTTTACAGGATCTAAATGAATCCAGGACACACCAAAGTAATGTCCATCTGAAGCAGACTGCCACTGGGGAAGCCAAATCATTCACGGCAAGTCCTGTCTGGATCCCAAAAGTCGGGGATCTGGTCAGAGAAACGATAGTGGACAAAAAGGAATTTGGGCCATCATACAGAAAACCTGTACCGGTCCTAGCAATTGAAGGAACAAGAATTGTACTTCTACCGCCTCTTGCCAGAAAAAAGGAGAAAAGATTTGTCTCAATCGACCTAATCAAACCACACTATGTGGCCGATATTGAGCAGTAGGCCATGTGGACTCCAAAGTAGCAGACGCCCTCCTCTCGCTACAATCCAAGAAGTTCAAACGGAAAGACTCATCACTTTCGAAGAGCCTCCGACACGGAATAAAGGACTAAGCAACAATGCTATGGAACTCGTTCCCCTTGAACCTGAAGTTCAACTTCAAATTCAAACTCAAAATCAAATTGCAATTAGACCAAATACAGATGTCTACGTCAACATGCCTCGACAAGAGCAAACCACGATTTCTACAAATCCTGATGCAATACCAACAATTGATCAAACTGCTTCTGGCTACTTCATAAACTTTGATACGTTTTCTTTGGATCCAAGCGAACCGGAAACGACACAAGCCAGAAAATAACACAAACAGCAAGTTAAAAACTTTATGCACTTTCTTAAAAAGACTTACCTGGTGTCACCCTGGGTAGAACTAAGGATAATCATCGGGATACTTTTCTTTCTTTTCTGGGTAGGCTTGGTAATAGTTTTTAGTATACTTATTAATGGGAAATACATTCGACAAAGCTCTGCAGCCCAAAAGGTGAACTTACTTTTAAAACCACACCAATAATCTCATCGAGAACAAAGAGACTTGTCATCAGTGAACATTACAGCAGTTCCTATACCTGATGGTATAGTGTGGGACAAGGTTGATTTCAAAATATTTGGTCCGACTGAAATTTTAAGAATTCCTCATTTATTTAAAATATCATTGAGTGATATCATTACCTCAAGTACATTTTCCGATGATTGGGAATTTAAAACTGTTAATAACATGTTATCTGATTTGGAAAAATCTGCTGCGTTTTCTAATAGTGAAACATTGGAAGACACGTCAGATTTTGAAACCATGTATTGTTATCAACATTATGGTCATCTTTTTCTGCATAAATCTGCTAATCCTACAAATGTGTTCACATACCACCTGTGGGAACATTGTCCAACACCACCGAAAGGTAGTTCAAAAACGTTTACACAGAAATTTCCATATTTTTCAGGGTTTAATATGTCTGACCCAGCCTCATATTATTATAAGGTTGCACCAACATCAGCACAGAAAAATATGTTGACAAACACCAAAAAGATTTACTCTGCTTCTTTTATTGCCCAGTTGTCCAAACAAGTTTTCGACTTGTGGAAAGACACCATAGACCTGAAATCAGTCTGGGGTACTAGGGAATGGCTCCAGGGTGACTTGTTGTATGCAAGTATTGTTTCCACTGACACATACAGTCAGGGAGGCACCATTATGGCCTTCACTGAATGTTTCCTTAATACGGTTTAATACTCTAAGCAGAATAAAATCCATGCTTCTACAGAAGTCTGTGCCCTTAACCTCCGCTTGAGAGACTTTTGATCTTCAACTTGCAAGGTCTTCGGCAGAGATACAGGCGTTCATTCATACTAACTGCCCTCTCCATTTCGCAGAAATGGTGAATCGTATCTTTAACATGTCTGATACGACAGGCATTGTCCACCTATTTAAGACCATAGGTTCTGAGCACCTTACAGACGGTACTTGGAGTTATACCAAACTTCATACATTCCGTATTCGGAAGCATCTTTGGAGCACTTCCGCTGATACTGTTTCTAATAGCAGGTATCCTGATTGTTCTCAAATATAAGAAGGTATTCATAATCTGAATGTGCTGTTGATAATGGAAAAGATAAATGATCCATTTTAACACTGGCAATTAAAATAATCAAGTCTTGGTGGCAGCCTTAAACTGTTCTTCTACAGCAATATCTGAATCCATTTTCATCCTGAAATTCTTCACGGGGGATACAGGAGTACGTTTATGGCCCAAATAAATGGGCCACAAAAGCATTGTTTTTAACGTTGTTTGACAAAGTGTCAGGAGGATGTCTGTCTTTCTTCCGTTAAGTTGCAAATAACAGTGCACCATTACATTCTGCACTTATAAAAGACAAATTTGGAAGTTAGCAGCTTTATTAGCACGGTAACAGAAATTAGTTCTGTTTTGACTGCATGTATAAGTGAGGAAAGTCCATTTTTTTCTATTAATATAGCTAAGGGTGACATACATAGGTTAGGCAAGAGAGGGGATAACATAGAGTCCTATGGGATGCTGCATTCTAATAATGTCTTCACTGAGAGGTTGGACTGTTAATTCAACCTGGGTTAGCCGATAAGTGACGAAACTGTGGAGCCAATTTTAGGCTATAATATTAAAACCGCATTCCTGCTGTCGCTGTATTAAGAGCTGGTGGTCTACAGTGTCAAAAGCAGCAGACAGATCCAATAAAATCACGGCTTCTAGCACACACCTTTCTGCATACAACCGATGGTTATTTAAAACAGCCGTAACAACGCTTTGAATGCCACATCTCGCAAGCAAGCCTACTTGGTTTAGATGTAGAAAGTTTTTGTTTTCAAAGACTACCCTTTTGAATAGTTCACCAAAATACAATACCCGGAACACTAGCCTGTAATTGTCCATAAAGTTGCGATCCAATATTAATTCTTTAGGAGAGGGCGGATCTTTGCTTTTCTAGATGGAAGCATTTATTTTTGCTTTAATTAGGGCTTGACAATTCAACAGGATTCCTTTATGAAATTTAGCTTTTTATGCTAGGTGCACATTTGCATGAAAATAAAAATCACAAAAAAAGCTTGAAGCCACATTTCTGTCTAAAAACGTTATTCAGCAATTATTTTATGATACTTTGCAAAACATTGTGCATAAAATAGATGATTGCTCACACCACTGAACATACAAGGCTCACATAAAGCATAATTTGCAAAGCTACGTATGCATGCAACTCAGGCATGATCAAAACAAAGGGGTATATTCACAAGAACGTGTGATAATTACCGCAAGAGTAGCGCAACGCAACTTTCAGCATCGCAGCCTATTGCGGGAAAATAACCCCGTGACAACGTGGAATTCTCAACACGGCCGTAGCATGCGATAGTTGGCCGACACCGTGGCCAATGCTCGCGATACAACCACCTCGACGGAGATAAAAACACAAACCACAACGCGAAAAAAGCTGCGATGGGCCAAAGCGCGATAAGAAAACAGTGACAACCAGCGCGAGGGCAGCAATGCGGGAAAAAGCACAAGAACAACATACGGAAAATGCCACAGAACAAAATACATCAACAGCTGAGTACCACGGATGCACCCTGGCCAACTGCAGAGGACAACATGCACACCACAACATCCAAGCACCGTGGAAGAACAGAACCTACAGGCACACCTCATGAAAGAGACCAGTGGCAGACAAATCAGAGCCGCAGGAGCGACACACCCACCGTGCAGCATACGCACATAAGCAGAAGTGCACCCCGACAGTGACAACATCCCGGTACAAACAGCAACACCTCCAAAACTGAACACAGGACACAACTGGTTCGGAAAATGTGCACAACATGGCAAATCACATCTGAAACCCCAGGGACATGTAACATGACAATGTACAATTCCAACCTGTAACCTGCAAATATGTTTTATTCACACATGCAGTGCAATTGGACATCTACTACTGTCCCACGAATGCCACGGACGGTCACAATGTGACGTGCTCATGAGAAGTAAGTGGCAATGATGGAGTCCCTACAGGCCATTCCTGCCGCAGCTGCAGTGGGATGTGGGCCACCTGCCCCATCACCACCATCATCGTCCGGTACCTCTGGAACTGGGATCCATGGGGCCCTGGTGCAAACACAGATGTTGTGCAACACACAACATGCAACGATCATCTTGCACACGACGTCCGGGCTGTACAGGAGCTTCCCACCAGTGCCGTCCAGGCACCTGAAACGTGCCTTCAACACGCCAAATGTGCGTTCAACGATGCCCCTGGTGCGTATGTGGGCCGCATTGTACTGCCTCTGGGCGGGTGTGTTCGGGTCTCGGAGGGGTGTCATCATCCAAGGGCAGAGTGCATATCCTTGAACACCTGTGACAGTGCAGGGAGAAAAGAGTCAATACTTGGTTCGGCAGGATGTGATGGCAGGCCCACTAGTCCAGTGACCCCTGTGCTGGCTGTGTGTGGGGTGAGTGTAAGCCAGCCCTCAGGGAGGAGCTTGTGCTGGCAACCACACCAACAGTCATCAGGCACACAGACATGCAATGTCAGAACTACAAGGGGGATGACTCGAGTCGCACAGGGCTAGTCGCCCCGGATGCACAGCGGCCGACACGGGCCCACCACCAAGTGACACTGACCTGCGGGAGACTGGGGTAGGGTCATGAGGGCAGAGCAGTGCCTCACATGTGTCATGACTGCATTCTGCA
The DNA here is from genome assembly GCA_963921515.1 of Calotriton arnoldi. NCBI lineage: Eukaryota > Metazoa > Chordata > Amphibia > Caudata > Salamandridae > Calotriton > Calotriton arnoldi. The sequence goes on along the minus strand of CAWUFW010005511.1, from coordinate 63,823 downwards.
TCTCCACACGTTCAGCTGTTGTGTGGCTGTGGTGCCATGTGAAGTCTGTATTGGGTGCAGGGGTAGCCCAGGACGACCATGGAGTGGTGTAGTTGTGTCTGGAAGGTGGTCGTGTAGTTTGACATGTCGGATGTGGTTAGGTCACGTGTGCATCCCCACAGTTGTGCTTTGTGCGTTGGTGGCTGTGGGATGTGTGGTGTGTTGATTTGGTACTTACCAACGAGCAGTCCCGTTCCATATGTGCCATCCTGGAAGCGCTGGTTGATGATGGACTGTCGGAAGATTAAGGAATCATGCACACTGCCTGGCTAGTTGGCGATGACATTGGTGAAGAGTCCCCGGTGGTCCACTATTGCCTGCACATTGATGGAATGCGTGTGCTTCCTGTTGCGGTAGTGGTGTGCAGTATCCGCAGGGGGCACAAGTGGGACATGTGTGCAGTCGATTGCCCCCAACATGGCCGGGAATCCGGCTATGTCGTAGAAGCCTTGCTTAGTCTACAGCTGTTCCTGCGCAGTGTTGGGGAAGTGAAGGTACTGGGGTATAAAGCTGATGATGGCATCCAGGACAGGTGTGATGAACTTTGATAGGGCTGGCTGTGAGACTCCTCCAAATCTGGCAGTTGTTGGTTGGAAGGTCCCAGAGGCCTACAGGTGCAGCACTGCCAGCAGCTTTGTCTGCAGAGGGATGTTTGTTCTCCGCTGTGTTGGGACCGTCAGTCTGTGGGCGATGTGGATCAGGATGCGGAGGATGGTTGTTCTTTTGAGCCTGTAGTGGGCAATGACTTCTGCGGGCGTTAGGTCTGTGAGAGTGGTGCGTTTTCGGTAGGTCCGCTGTCTTACTCTACGCTGCCTCTGTGGTGGTCCGGGGGGGCGGGTCCGGGTCCTGGGGCTGGTGGCGGTCCTGGGGGTGGGGGTTGTGGCCCTGTTGGGGCTGCGAGCTGCATGTAGAGTAGCTCCATGGTGTCGTTTGTTCTTCGGGTATGGCTGTGTGCGGGACTCCGTTGCCTACTTCAGGTTGACGTCCGTCTTTACACCTGCTTGAGGCAGGTGTTAAATACCTGCGGCTACGTGCCTTATTGCCTGTTTTGTGTTCTTATCGCTGATGTGGCTGGTCGTTGTGAATGTTGAGGTGTGATATTGTCTCGACTTTTGGCACGGGAACGCCCACTCTGCATCTCATTAGCGATATTTGCAGGGGTCCTCTGTGGCGATGTTTTTTGCGGCTACTATCGCGGGTAAACTGGTGCTGTGGGCTGTTCACACCGGCTTGTGAATGGGGAGGTAAATTTATCACGACTTTGGCTGCGATAAAGTGCCGTTAATTCGGCGATAGCTCCTTGTGAATATGCCCCAAAGTTTTTTCAGTTCATAAAAGTTGGAAATAGATTTACTGAGGCGACTATGTGACTAAATATACTCCTGTGGCTGGTGAGTGGGCTTTAAATGGTGGAAACAGCATAGGGGTTTGAGGATTCCTTCAAACTGACATGATTTATGGGCATTCACAGTCCCCATTCTGACCCCTTCCCGCCTGGGAAAAGATTGGAGGTATGTTCCTAAAAAGAGCAGGGTAAAATGCTTTTCTAGAGGTAGTGGAATTGATCATATTCAGGAAATAGCGGTGGTGTAGGACAAGGGATTTCTCAATGCAGAAATGCTTTCCGTGTAAAAAGGAGAAAGAAATAACTAGCTTGTGAACTTCCGCTTGATGTGTGTTATCTTCCTTGAAAAAGCTTTTCAGGAATACTTCTGTAAAGCACTGCCTAGCATATTTTCAGAAATAACCTTAAAATGTGTTGTTACTTCCGAATAACTGTACATCTGCACGCATGCAAAGTTAAAGAGACTCATGCCCTTACATTTTCAATGGATTTGGGGGAATAACCTGTTGGGTAGAGTGTAATTGGAGATTTCAAAAGGAAGAGAAGCACAAATGTTGATTGGTTCTCCTGTTTTTGGCAGCAGGTATAAACCCAAGGAAGCAAACATTTAAAAAATATGTCTCATAAACAGAGAATGCATTCCTTTTTTAGGTTTAAAATGGGATAAGGGTCCCATCCTAATCTAAAGTGAATGCAGTGGAGCAGTTGAATGCAGAAATTCTGATTTGGGGATTCTGCTATTTATTAGTAAATATAAACACCTGGGGCAAAAGAAATATGACAAAATCATATAATTTCAATATCTCCACACTTTCTCGAATCTTTGAATGAGTTAAAAAGTTTACTCACTCTGGTTAACCTTCTGCAAGACCATAAAGCATAGGACATCTTCCAGTATTTTTGCAAAATATCTCTTGATGTTTCCCTTGCATTTTCTTCATGCAAGAATGGGTGTGGTGAAAGGTAACCGCAACATGTATTCCATTAGATCTCCAGAGTGCGGGCACAGTAGGAATGTGTAAGTTTTCAGTGGATGTGGGATGACCACGGGTCTGATTGTAGTCATAACAGCCATAGTGGTGATATTAAATGGCTATTGATCAAATACTTTATTTGGTGTTTCCATCCATTAAAGTACATAGACAAATGCAACAAACATAAAACACATAAAAGTGCTCCACAAAGGAGCTCAGCTACAGGCAATAGGCAACACCATTAAACTTATCAAAATCAGATAAAATACAAACTTAGGGGGTTATTAGGATGGCGGGCGGACTTTAGTCCGCCCGCCACCCTAGCGGTGCTGGGACCAGCTGCCAGACGTGCGGCGGTCCCGCACCGCTGATTAGGATGTGACCGCCACACTGGCGGTCGCATTCCGCAATTTTTATATTGTGGCGGGTGCTGCTGTAAGCAGCACCCGCCGCAATGCCAAATTACCATGTTGTGCATTGCCATGCACAACGTGGCAGGCAGCGCGCGGTGCCTGCCACCCTGTGCATGGCAATGTAGGGGGGTACCATAGGTACCACCCAAGTGCACGACTGCCGACCGGCGAAAAAGCGGCGGACACACTTTGCGTCCGCCGCGGTACCCCCGCCATTATATTATGGCGGGCGCCATCCTAATCACCCCCTTAGGTGGGTGAGGCAAGCACTACCACAATGGGTCAGCAAGGACCTCGTCGGTATGTACATCATAGCTTAGTAAAAAGATGTTAATAAAAGCAGTGCTAGACATGAAAAGTGAGCCTCATCAGTGTGAACATCATAATTTGGTTAACACATTATGATAAAAACAATAATAATCATAAAAGAAAGGAATACAATATAATTTAACATAAAACCGTGAGAACAAGACTGAAAAAGAATTAGTAAAACCAAGTACGATAGGGGCCGGTTTATAAGAACTCATTCCATCGCTTTTCATCTAATGGACCAGCTCCAGTGGAGATTTTTTGACACCACGTAGGCAACCGTCTGCAGAGATTCAGTGCGGAAGAGCTGTATGGCAACCTGGAGCTGTCTGCAGCCAAGTTGTCTGCATAGTGAAATAATCCAGACTTTTCTGGGCCGGGTATAGCTGGGGAAGAAGAACATGAAATGAACCAGCTATTCCACTGCCTGTCGGCAAACTGGACATTTAGTGCTCGTAAAAGTTTGAGGATTCCACTTGGCTAATAAGGGCAATAAAAGTAGGGTGCCATAACGAAATGTCGACTACAGTTGCTTTGCAGCTAGTGGATTGATATAATCTAGCAAGAAATTGAAGGTACAATCAGGTTTAAAAACTAAGAAAAGACAAGAAAGAGACCCTTTGGACACATTACTCATTTTTCTAACGTGTATACGCCCAATATGCATCCTTGAGAGTGGTCCTACATAGATGTTTCATAGGTGCAGGGGAGGACCAGAAATCTCCTAAACCAAGACAGAATAAGACAGAATTGACATTCTATGATAATCCTCAAGGTCCAAGGAGTATTTCAGCCTTCTCCAATACAATAGTCGTCTAAATTGAGCCTTGTGGATCATCAAGTCAATACCCATATCTCATCTTAGAGGTATTAATGGAGTATTCTTTGGAAGATTGGTTAAAGCTCTCAAAAACGTATTTTCTGCCACCCCAAGTGTAGCCAGATTTGAATTACCCCATACTTCGGCCCCATACAAGGCACTGCCTCAGCCTTGGCCCTGTAAACCTTAAGTGCAGGAGAAATGCTCTTAGTGCAGGACGTCCTGTAGAATCTAAAAATGGTAGCAGAGTGGTGGGTTACATTCACGCTGCTTTTTTTAACCTGGGGCGACCAAGACATGGAATTCATTACCCTGATTCCCAGATAGTCAAATTCACTAACCTTGTCCAAAACTCTACCCCCAACATTAGCAAACCCCTAAAGGATTGGTGAGGGCTAATAGCCTTACATTTTGTTTTGGAATGATTTATTAGCAAGTCCCGTTCAGCACAGAAGGCTTCAAACTTATTCACCAGGCATTGAAGACCACTAGGGGTCTTCAAAATCAGGAGGGTGTCGTCGGCAAATAGTAGAAGGGGAATCTTATGACCACCTAATCAAGGGGCATCATTTAGGCTATCCTCCAGATGAGAGACCATGCCATTTACATATAAAGAAAATAGAGGGGGGCAAGGACACACCCTTGCCGAACCCCTTTCTGGATATCTATCCGTTCGGTCAGTTTTCCGCCCTGTCCCCATCTCACTTGGGCATACGTATCCTGGTGGAGGCAAACAAGGACATCCAAGAGTTCAGGTTAATCCACACTATTCTTGAGAACCTCCCACAATTTGTCTCAGGGGACTAAGTCAAACGCAGTCTTTAAGTCTACAAAGACCAGGGATAGGTGTGCCTTCTGGATGACAACTGTTTTCCAGTAAATTAATAAAAACCTAATAACCTGGTTGATTGTACTAATCCCTCTTCTCAACCTTGCCTGCAAGTGAGAAAGGAGCTTGTGTTCATCAATCCAAGATTCCAACTTCCCCAAAATTTGCCGTGCAAAGACCTTTCGAGTTACATCTATAAAGCAATTTGGCCTATAATTGAGGGGGCAGTCTCGCCTGCCCTTTTTTTGAATAGGCTCGATTTCATAAGCCTTCCGGCTAGCGGGAATACTTGCCCCCTCCAGAATGTAATTTGATAATTTATTGAAACACAGAGCCTAGCCCTCGATGTCAGTAAGAAAGAGATTGCCAGGAACACCATCTGGGCCGGTAGCTTTTCCCTTTGCAATGGCTTTAATCGCACAAACAGAGTCCCTCAGCTCTAACATAGAAGGCCCAGTGAAGGAGATTTTTGCCCCATTTAAATGTTCAGCACCGTCAATAGCAGGACCCTGTGGCAACTTATAAAGCTCAGAAGAGTGAGAGTGACATACCTCAGGGGTGATGCAATCGGTCAAGGGCCTCAGGGCTCGCTGGCCTCCATTAGCCACCAGCTTCCAAAATGTCCTAGAATCTTTAAGGATGGCTGCTCCATAGGTGCTTTCCCATACTTGAGACTCCCAGTCCTTACGTGCGCTAGCTTGGGCTGACAAATATTTATTTCTTTTAGTTCTTAACAGTGATATGTCACTGATAGTTAGGGCCTGGCGAAGCTTGTTCTTTTTATCACTGCAGACCTTATTATACCGGGTATGGTCAGTTTTAGAGGGGGCCCTGAGAGACTTACAGTGATACATAAAATAGTGCCCAACAGTTTCAAACAATGTCTCATTGGTCTTAGCAATTATAATGTCCCAAGACAATTGAAAATATGGGCAGCATGGGGGTCTGAAATTGTGTGGCCATTACATGCCCTCAGACCACATGATAAGGTAAAAGATAGGAGATGGTACGTCAGTGCCTGCCTAATGCTTCACTGGTGTGCAGTAAGCATAGGAATCCCCCCTTTCTCATCTTCTTCACTGCGGAAGAATAGCTTCTCATATCCCAAGGTTCACATGTGGTGTTAAAGTCGCCAGCAATGATAGCAGTATCATGGGAATCGTAGGCGGCCCTATGTGAGCTAAGGTCCAGAATCCCCTTAATCTCTTCGCTCTCCCCCAGCCACCCAGTTATAAACATTATAAAAATTATTATTCAAATAATACGTACAAGCATCATCCCTGGTGATGAATATACCCAAGATGTCATGCGAAATGAAAAGCAACAATCGTATTTTATTGTTAAGAGTTACTTTGGCCCAAATGAGAAGGCCACCTGAAGGACGACCCTTTCCTCTACTGCACACCGGTATGTGATAAGCTAAAAATCCCGATCTATGGGGTGGGTCAAAGGACCAAGGGGCATATTATCAAGAACGGCGTTAAAAATTATCGCTGGTTTAGCGGCAGAAAACTGCTGCTAAAGCGGCGATAATGGGCTTGATAATATGCCCTTGAGAATTCCAATAGAAGTCCATGTTCTGGTGTGAACATGGGCTTCTATTGGAATTCTCCTGGGCATATTATCAAGCCCATTATCGCCGCTTGAGCCGTTCTTGATAATATGCCCCCAGGTTTCCTGCAGGAGACACAGATTGAATTGGTGAAGGAGGCTCCCTCAGTCCGGGTCACCCAACGTAGCCTTGATTCCCGCTATGTTCCAGGAAAAGATGTTAATATTTGGGGAAATACAGGAATAAGGGTCCCTATTTATGGCCAGGGATGGAGAATCACTATTTAAACATAATGGTTCAAAATCAGGTAGGGAATCCTTTCTACTAGTGATAGGGATTGGAGTTATGCTATTCAGTCAGTCTACCATAGATGTACGCGTTAGGAAATTGATATTGCATTGCCCCTAGTAAGTGATTTTTATGTCTATCTATTTTTCCTGAACTGCTGGGTGAGCTAAATGCAAAATGCACTTTGCTCCCAGGGCAGTTATTAATGGGGTCAGATATGCATCCATATTCAGGAGTGGTGAGTGTGTGGGAGGTTGAAGTTTATCTCTGTTTTCCCTCCCGAGTCTTAACACTTAGTAATGCATGTTTGGTGGTTGTTCCAAAATTCCATATGCCAATAGGTGTTGCCTGGACATTCTTGCATCTTGCTGCCAAATAGTGGAATTTCCATGATGTTTGCAAGCACCTTCTTAATGACCTCTGTCAAGTTCAAAAGACCGAGATTTTCAGGCCTTAAAAAGTTTTGCATACATGACTTAGTTATTGTATCATCATTTAGCAGCAGGATACCATTTCTGCTATTTGCATGTTCAGCACACCTTTTTAATGTTCATCTGCAAAAAAAAAAAAATACATATATTCTGGGCCTTTGAGAATATTTTTACACCCTCCATGGCTACCATTGATGTCCCAGCCTCCTCCACACACAGCAGTTGCTATGTCCATAGACATGCTAGGTTATTTGGAAAGTGTGAGAGTCCGTTTGAACATCTGATTTACCACCACAGGCATATCATTCTGCTCCAAAATGTGGTACACAATCAGGGGAATCAGGGAATGAGTACCAAAAAATGGTTGCTTTGGGAACATATCAAGAACCTCATTTAGACTCTTCTCTTAATGATAAAATAAGGTGTAGAACTGAGTGGGCATGTATTGCAGTGTCCATGGAATACTACTTCGAGGTTCCATGGAATTTGGAATGACCCTGGGGGGAACTTTGATATTAAATGGGTGATATTTGGAGCCTGAGATAGATGAAGTGAGGCCATGGTGCTTGCAGCTCCATTGAACCAATAAACTACACTTAGAGGACACCTTTCGGATGTGCCTGTTCATTACCAAAGATAGTTACTACATTATTATTGTGATGATCGGAGCATAGGTGCAGGAGAACCCACAACTGATGTGACACTGAGCCACTAACACCGAAGGAATATGAGCTAAGGCTTTATTTTTGACTTTAGCCAGTTGTAACGGGTAGCACAGGACGGGTACTTGCCGAGGCTGGCCGAACCGTAGTGGTTGACAGCTGTGGGTGCAGTGTCGGCCCATGCGTTCCAGGGCCAGCTGTATACCACCTATTTTAGGACAGTGCATTCTACACACAAACATAGAGCCAGCTTTCTCTTACAGCGTCAGCCACAAATTGTCACACTGACGTGCTGCGTGCATTCCAGCCAGGTCATTGACGCTTTGATTCTTTGCGTGCGTTTCAAGGGGGGGCCATCTTCGAATTGTGTGTATTTCACACGCAGGAACGACGGCTAAGCTCCTGAGACGGCTGCAACGCATCCAGAACGCCTCTGCACGTCTTATCCTCGACATCCCCCGACGCAGCCACATCACACCCCACCTGAGAGACCTGCACTGGCTCCCTGTCAACAAGAGGATAACCTTCAAGCTCCTCACCCACGCACACAAAGCACTCCACAACTCCGGACCAGCCTACCTCAACAGACGACTCAGCTTCTACACCCCCACCCGCCAGCTCCGCTCGACCAGCCTCGCCCTCGCCACAGTCCCCCGCATCCGGAAAACGACCGCCGGCGGCAGATCCTTCTCCCACCTCGCCGCCAAGACCTGGAACACCCTCCCCACCAACCTCCGACAGACCCAAGACCTACTGGCCTTCAGAAGACTCCTCAAGACCTGGCTCTTCGATCAGTAGCAGCACCACCCCCCTCTTCCCCCAGCGCCTTGAGACCCTCGCGGGTATGTAGTGCGCTTTATAAGTGACATGATTGATTGATTGATTGATTGATCAGCGCTACAGTGTAACAGTAGCAATGCTCAGCAGGTGGTTTTCACGTGCCAGTTTGCCTTGAAAAAACATCTCACTCACGAAACCAAAGGGGCGTTGGTCCAGGTTTTGCACGTCTGTATCTCTCAAAGTACAGTGTATTGGATTACATTAACACAGGAACGAAGAGCACACTCTCCAATGTGTGCTAGCTGTTTTTCAACCTAAAACATCATTTAAAAGGTGAAGAGTGACACGCTTGCTTGTTTTAGTGATACGCTCACTCACTCCTAGTGGTGCATACTTATGTGGACAGCGTGTTCAACAACAGTGGCATGCACACTCTGTTCATGCGTGTAACCAAATAGCATCATGCACACGTGTTAGAGCCATATTCGAACAGTGACACACACACTCTTTTCACAAGTGTTACCAAATAGTGTCATGCAAACTTGTGTAAAAGCAGTTTATTACATTTGGAGCAGCGTACATAAGGATCAGTGATACTCAATTTTGATTTGGAGTTACTTCTAGCCTGTCAACATCCAGTGATACACACACTTAATTGGAGTAAGATTATTTATACGCAGATCTACCTGTTTCCTGGGTAGGGTAAAACATGCAGTCAGTGAATCCACCACCTCAATTCTTAGAAGCCCCCGGTGACCCACCCGTTACCTGGAAGAACTGCTTTGATGCATTTCAAACGTACTTGAGAGCTATTGGTGCATCAAGATTTGGGGAGGAACGTAAGAAATACCTTTAATTGCATTCTAGTGGTTTCAAAGGCCACTCTATTTTTAAACACTTACCTGAAGTCGCAGTGGCAGAAGGAGAAGTAGTTGATGAGTACTTGGAAGCCATAAAGAAATTGGAGACGAGATTTGTCGTACAACCGAGTTGTGTTGTTTTGCGCCACAAATTCTTAATGAGGAGCATCTTGTGGGTGAGAAAGTGGATACATATGTTTCTGCTCTCAGAAGGCTATTGACAGAATATAATTTTGCAAACTTTACAGGCCAGTTGGTTCATGACTAGTTCATTAGTCATGGCACAAATAAAAGCATCCAACAAAAGTTATTGTCCTTAGGTGATCCTACGTTGCTAAAACTATAGAAACATCTCAGATTTCTGTAAAAGAATTGGAAAATAAAAGAGATCATGTAAATGTCAGAAAAGTTTAATTCTTAAGTTATTGGTGCACTTAAGACTCGTCCTTATTTGTTTTGTTTCAGGGTGATGATATTTCGGGTGGAGTTTGTTTTACATTTATTTTTGGTTTTGGTGAAGGCGTTTATGGATATGGATATGGAGCACTGAACACTTTCAATGACCACTGCATGACCACTGCATATTAAAGCGGGGGTATATTGGTGTTTGCAATGGAAATTCAAGTTTGAGCATGTTTTTTAAGGACGGCACAAATAAATGCAGGGTTATAGCATTCAGTACACAGCTTTAAGTTTTTCTGTTAGTCATTTCACATGTTCTGAACAAAATTGCGGGGCTTAATAATTTTTTAAAGTGATGAGGTACTTTGAATATTGAATATGCATTATAGAGAGCAGCACACATTGATAGGTTGATTATGTATATTTGTATAATGTTTTTTTTGATTTGTACTGGAATACACGTGGTTCTCTTGTGATTCATTGTTCCTATAGTCACCCTTGAGGAAGGGCACATTGCCCGAAATGCATTGGCATTACCACACAGACGTTGAATTATAAAGGAATTTGAACCTCTATATGTCCTGGAGAGAAGCATATAGAGGCACTTGTGGAAAGATTGGAGTATGTAATGTTGTCTAATTAATGGATTACTAGTGGAATAAATTGGATTAACGAATAGTAGACATTCTGTGAACTACATTGGCCTGTTGATACATATTTTTTCACTGTGCACCCGAGGTTGGGGGACCTGACGAGGCTCCTGCTTTTTCACTGACATTATCATGCTCATGGGCAGATCGTGTTCCTGGGTGGCATGCTTCATATTCCTGGAGCATCATAAAACGTTAAGATCGTCTTATTTTGGAGTGCATTCTACCATTTTGATTTGACAAAAGCCAGGGACAGAAATGGTTCAAAAATTCTTAGAACTAAACATAATAGAGGGATGGAGACATCAAATAAAAATATATTTTTTAGCCAAACTAATTTTTGCTTCAGATGTGGAAACCCTGCTCATTCTAAAGGAGGGAGAGTCTGTCCAACAGAATTTGTCACATGCAGAATTTGTTATATGGTAGGACACTTTGCTAAGGTGTGTCAGGCCAATAAAAGGAACACTGGAAAAGGGGTAAATGTGGTCATTGAAGGGTCCTGGAAAGAGTCCAACACCTGTTGTGACCAGATACAGAAAGAGTTGAAAAACATGGTCTTAGTTGTTGGTGAGGAAGAAGCTGTGACAGGGGACACGTCAGCGTGTGTGTATCCTTGCTTCCCGACAATCAACTTATTAGTGGATTTTGGAGCCAGGATTACTATGATTACTGTAGAGCTAATCAAGGAGAACTGGCCTTACTGAGTTCTGGAACTCTTGGACCATGCCCCTATCTCATATGAGGGTAGGAGAATTGAGTTGGCAGGGTTTTTCAAAGAAACAATACTTTTCAGGGACGGGACTATGTTTGGGAAAGTTTACGTGGCAATCAAAGGGTTGTCCTTTATGGGTTGATTCCATCAACAGCTTTTCAAGATGGTTTTGAGACTGGGTGCTGAAGATCAAGTTTTGGTTATTTGTGAAGATCAGATAGAAGAGTCAAGATTCAAATGGCTGTTAGTATTCTCTGAAGAATAGGTACCATTAAAGGGTTTTGCCATAATATCAGGGTCAAGGGAGGGTCCATTCCCATCAATCACAAGCTACGCAGCGCCCTGTTCTCAATCAGAGGTAATCTACAGAAGAAGTTGAGAGTGCTGTGTGATAAAGGATCATAGAGCCTATAGAGTATTCACTTTGGTTGTCTCCGCTGGTGGTTGCATGCAAACGGAATGGGGATTTGAGGGTCTTTGACACCGTCTCCCACCGTACCCTCACCACCAGACTCCATGACACTGGCATACAGGGAACCACCCTCGATTGGCTCTGCTCCTTCCTCACCAGCAGAACCCAAAGAATCAGACTCCCGCCCTTCCTCTCTGAACTCACATTGATCAACTGCGGAGTACCCCAAGGATCATCGCTCAGTCCCACACTCTTCAACATCTACATGGCCCCCCTCGCCACCATCGTCAGACAGCATGTACTCAGCATAGTATCCTACGCTGACGAAACCCAGCTCATCCTCTCCCTCACAAGGGAACCCGACGCAACCAGACTCAGCTTCCAGGAAGGAATGAAAAACTTTGCATCCTGAATGAGCAGCAACTGTCTGAAGCTCAACTCAGAGAAGACAGAAGTCCTCGTCCTCGGGCACACCCCCTCAGCTTGGGACAACACCTGGTGGCCCACAGCCCTCGGCAACCCCCCGACCCCCACGAAACACGCCCAGAACCTCGGCATCATACTCGACTCCTCCCTCACCATGAACCACCAGATCAACGCCGTCACCTCCACTTGCTCCAACACCCTCCGCATCCTTCGCACGACATTCAAAATGATCCCCCACGAATCCAGAAAGACAATCACCCACGCTCTCATAACTAGCAGAATGGACTATGGAAACACCCTCTACACCAGATTCAACAAATCCCTGCTACACAAACTCCAGACCATCCAGAACACCGCGGCCAGACTCGTCCTCGGCATCCCACGGCATGAACATATCACCCAACACATGCAAGACCTCCACTGGCTCCCCGTTGAGAAGAGAGTAACTTTCAAACTACTCACCCACGCCTACAAATCCCTCCACAACACCGGACCCAAATACCTCAACGACAGAGTTTCCTTCCACATACCCAAGAGAAACCTACACTCCGCCGACCTCGCCCTCGTCGAAACTTTGCGCATCCACAGAACAAGAGCAGGTGGAAGAGCTTTCTCCTACATCGCGGCAAAGACCTGGAACGAGCCCCCGATCAACATTAGACGTTCCCCCACTCTGCACACCTTCAGAAAGAGCCTCAAGACCTGCTCTTCGGCTGACTCGGAGCTGCACCCACCCATCCCCAGCGCCTTGAGACCCTCACGGGTGAGTAGTGCTGTTAGAACTGGGATTCCCTAGTTGGCTGAGGTAGGTACCTTAGGCCAAGTAGGGACCCTCACTTCCACGTCAGGGAAAGGAAGGACACCTTCTCAGATAGCCCTTGCTTACCCCATTGGTAGCTTGGCACGAGCAGCCAGGCTTATCTTCAAGGCTAATGTGTAAAGTATTTGCAACCATGCTCTCAGTGACCCAATCATGACACCACAAAAGGACTCCACACGAGTTTCATAGAAAAACAAGTATATGTTTATATAAAAAGATATACGATGAGACCACACGATAAAAATCCAACATATGCGTATTTGTAATATTCCTCCTGGCCGGTTATTAGGCCAGCCAGCACTTGTAGGGTCTGGCGGTATTAATGAGCAATTCTAGGTGATCCAATGCAATCCTATTGCAATACTATGCAGTTCGTAAAGCAAGAATCAGGCACTTTGCAATGTAAAAATAATGCAGTTCATTATGCAAACGAATGCGATGCATAATGCAACAATCAGGCAGTTCGTTATGCAAAACTAATGCAATACGTAATACAACAATTAGGCAGTTCGTTATGCAAACACAATGCAATGCGCAATGTAACAATCAGGTAGTTCGTAATGCAAACTAATGCGATGCGTAATACAACAATCAGGCAGTTCGTTATGCAACCACAATGCAATGCGCAATGTAATGATCAGGCAGTTCGTAATGCAAACAAATGCGATGCGTAATGCAACAATCAGGCAGTTTGTTCACAAACACAATGCGCAATGTAACAATCAGGTAGTTCGTAATGCAGAAACAATGCAATGCGCAAGGCACTTCGGCACCGATCACGGTGCTTTAGACGGTCTCTCTGCCTTTCGTACTGACTTGCGGTCAGCTTCCGCCAACATATGCCCCCAACACGGGTATGGTGTAAACCAAAGTACAGCTCAACACTCCGGCCCCGGTACTGCCACTCCTTTGCACGTACAGGCCGCGATACGAGCTTGAGCAGAGGCTCGTGCTGCAAGAAGGAGAGAGGCCGAGAGCGTCCCTCTCCGAGTCCGCACCCCACCCCAGGCGGCGACACATGTTACCTGGGGGGTGCGACCGCGCTCTCCTCTCCTCCTCTCGCGACTTGGGCCTCCGATGCGACTTGGTTGATTCTGGGCCGATGGCGATATCGAAGATCTCAGGCTGCAACAGGGCACACGCACACAGCGTCGCTGAGACTCCCTTGAGCTTCAGGTGTGCACGGCCACAGGGCAATCCTCATAAAGGTCTCAGGCTGCACGAAGCACACGCACACAGCGTCGCTGAGACTCCCTCGAGCTCCGGGCGCACACGATCACAGGGCAATCCTCATGAAGGTCTCAGGCTGCACGAAGCACACGCACAAAGCATCGCTGAGACTCACTTGGACTCCTGGTGCCCACGATCACAGGGCACTTCTTACGAGGGTCTCAGGCTGCAAAAAGCACACGCACACAGCGTTGCTGAGACACACTTGACTTTCGGGTGTGCACGATCACAGGGCAATCCTCATGAAGGTCTCAGGCTGCACAAAGCACACGCACACAGCGTCGCTGAGACTCACTTGGACTCCAGGTGCACACGATCACAGGACAATCCTCACAAAGGGCTCAGGCTGCACGAGGCACACGCACACATCGTCGCTGAGACTCGCTTGGACTCCAGGTGCCCACGATCACAGGGCAATTCTTACGAAGGGCTCAGGCTGCAAAAAGCACACGCACACAGCGTCGCTGAGACACTTCTGGAAACATTTGTGTTCCTGAGTTTCCACAACAGGGAGGCAGCTCTCCTCGGGCCCTTGGGGTTAAGTTACTTCAGGACACAGCACAGCAAAGTCCTTTCAAGCAGGGGGACACAGCACACAGCAAAGTCCCTTTAGCCTCTCCTTGGTTAAAGCAGAAAACTGCAGGCCAGCCCCAGAACACACAGCAAGGGTCAGTCCTTTCCTTCAGTCTATTCAGCTGTTTCTTCCTTGGCAGAGGTTCCTCTTGACCACGAAGTAGGTTCAATCCTTTACAGCCTTGAACAGTTCCATTCCAAAGTCCAGGGGTTTCAGCTCTCATAGTTATACCCCTAAATGTCTTTGAAGTCTTTGTGTTCAGGGGGGCACAGACCCCTGTCGAAACCAGTTCTGGGTGTCTCCCTGCCAATGACACCTTCTGCCTTTGATAGTGGGGGTCTGAATCCTTAATCACTCAGCAGGGGACGGAGTCATTGGTTTATGGCAGCAACCCAGGCCTCTTCACCTCCCGGGGCTACTCCTCCCCCCTACACTCCAGATGCAGGTCAGCCTGTTGCTGTCTCACCTCCTCCCCTGGGTCAAGACATTCCCCAGAGCCTATCACATTTAAATCCAGAAAGTCAATCCACAACTAGGCTGAGACACACAGAAATGTTAGAGCACAAAAACCCAGCCACTTCTAAAAGAGTGGTTTCTAAACACGCAATTCAAAAACCACCTTCACAAAAAGATGTGTTATTAACTTGTGAGTTCAGGCACACTAAACTTCACCTCTCCATCTTAAGCCTTTGAGAAGATAGGCTGGAAACATATTACCCAGCCTTCCCCATTCTGTCCTATGGGCAAGATGGCCTTTCAACAGTGAAAAACGAAATGGAGAGTATTTCACTATTAGGACATGGTACACACCTCAGTACATGTCCTACCTTTCACATACACTGCACCCTGCCCAGGGGGGTACCTTGGGCCTACCATAGGGGTGTCTGATGTGCATAGAAAGGGAAGGGAAAGGCCTGGAAAGTGGGTGCACTTGTCAGGACAACAAGGCAGCTTAACAAGCTGCGCGCAGGCACTGCAGTGGCAGGCCTGAGTTCGCTCTTTAAGGCTACTTGTGTGGGTGGCACAATTAGTGCTGCAGGCCCACTAGTAGCAGTTGCATTACTAGCCCTGGCACACATAGTGCACTTTACTAGGGACTTTACTAGTAAGGCAAACATACCAATCATGGACAACCAATTACCATTACTCTTTACACAGGGAGCACTTGCACTTTGACACTGATCAGCAGTGGCAAAGTGGCCAAAGCATCTAAGTTGGCAACACCATGTCAGAAAAAAGGTCTAGGGGGAAAGCAAAAAGTTTAAGGAACTTTAGCCAAAAAGGGCCAAGTCCAACAAGGGCGCTTCACAATTCCCTGATTGATTGATTGATTGTGTAGATTTGGGCAGCCTAAATAAAGCAATTTGAGAGGAATCTCATCCACTTCTGAATATATCTGATTTCTTGGCACTTATTACTGGGGCAAAGCAGTTCACCAAGGTAGACCTTGCTTCAGCATACCATCAGGCTGTCTTAAAATCTGGTTCAAGACATTTTACAGTTTTTATTTCATGGGTGGGCATGTTCCAGTATTGCAGAATGCCGTTTGGGTTGGCCTCAGCTGCTGCAGTATTCTTGAGAGTGATGTTCCAACTTTTGAAAGGGGTCAAAAGTGTAGCGGCATTTTAGGATGACATACTGATTTTTGCATCAACCATAGAAGAACACAACAAGATCCTTGACCAAGTTTTGTCTGTTTTTCAGGAAAATGGGGAAGTGCTCAAAATGGAGAAGTGTGAATTTCTCAAAGATAAGGTTGAATATTTGGGCCATGTGGTGTTGGGGCATGGTATCGAACCAAGGCCAGGTTTGTTTGATGCCATTATCAAAGCACCCATAGACAAAACAACTCTAAATCTATTTATGGGCTTGAGGGAGTTTTATGCCATTTTATTCCTGATTATGTCACTCGTGTCAAACTGTTGACTGGACAGCTAAAGAGAAATCTTTAGTTTGTTTGGGATGGCAAGTTTCAATAGGCGTTTGACTGGATTAAGCGCCAGTTAGTAAGCTTTAAAGTGCTAAAACCATTCAACCCCAAGCTGACGTGCTGTGTAATTGTTGTTGCCCGCGGTCATGGATTGAGGGCTGTACTTACTCAAAGTGAGGAGGGTGTAGAACATACTATTGGATATGCATCTAGAATGCTCAGGGATGCTGAGACACATTACTCCACTATCAAGAAGGAACTTTTCGCTTATTGGTGAGCTATTCAAAAGTTTAAGCCTTATGCGTGGGCGACCAAGTTTACTCTAAAAACTGACCACAAACCATTGGTTAATATTTTAAGCAGATAGAAGGTGAAAGATCAAACCCCTTGCATAGCTAGGATGTCTACAAACCTTCTGCAGTTTCACTTTGATGTTTTAAACATTCAAGGGGAGAAAAATGCAAGAGCTGATTTTCTATCTAGATGTTCATCCCTTGATAAAGATGATGTGGAGGATGAAAAGGGTGAAGAAAGTAGCTTGATAGCAGCTATTGTCTTGGAAGTTATGTGTGTCATTTCTAAAGAAGAATGGAGGTTGGCAGTTGGAGCTGATAAGGTCATTAAGCGCACTATTAAGCATGTCTCTGAGGGATGGCCTAAAGAGAAAACAGTGGAAGCAGCCATTTTGGAAGATCGCTGATGATTTGTCAGTGGAGGGTGGTTTGTTCCTCACGGTGGAGAAATTGGTACCTCCTGTGGGATTTAGGTATAAGCTTATCAAGTTGGCACATGAAGGACCTATTGGTGGTAGGTTTATGAAGCATAGATTGAGACAAACGTTTTGATGGCCTTCAATGGAGAGGGAGGTAGATTAATTTGTCAGTAGATGTGCCATTTGTGCTACATCAGAGAAACATTTTGTTGTAAGAAAGCCACCTTTGTAAGCAAATGAATGCCCATCTCGTGCATGGGAGAAAGTTGGGATTGATCTGGTAGGTCCGTTTCATGCCTTTCCTAGCCAATGTTGTTATGCATTGGTTTTAGTCGATTTGTATTCAAAGTGGCCTGAAGTGAAATTTGTGTCAGAACCCAATGCTAAAACTGTAATTACATTTTTGAAAAGTATTTTCCCGAGAGAAGGTCTCCTGCAGTTTCTGTTGTCAGACAACGGTGTCCAATTTGTAAATGAGGAAATTAAGAATTTTTTGAGGTAGGAGATGTTAAACAATTGAAGACATCACTGTATCATTCCCAAAGCAATGTTCAAGTGGAGCGCATAAATTGGGTGGTGGTACAGTGTGTTCGGTGGGTGGTTGCGAACAAGCTTGGGGTGGTGAATGCTTTGAGTTCAATGATATGGTTCTATCACACTAGCCCACAAAGTACTACGTTGGTATCTCCTTTTGAATTGCTATGGGGAAGGAAACCTTCCACCAAGATATGCATGAGTTGTACGGGCAAATGGATAAAATTTGGTGTGTCGGCAGAGGACTGTGATGTGACAGTCAAGAGAAATGCTGCTGTGGCAAAGGAAGGTGATGTTATTCGCACCAGGAAGAGAGTTGATGTGAAAAAAGGATAAGAAAGGTTTAGTGGGCCGGTGGTAGTTGATAAGGTCTGTGGTAGTGCAGTCAGAAATAATGGAAGCAGTTGGTGGAATGTTAACAGAGTGGTGAAGTGTGGCGGTGATCAGTGTCTGGGTGCCCCAAAGAGAGTTATTGGTGAAACTAAGGGAAATGGATAGTCCCAGTTGCTGTACTTCACAGGATGGTAATGATGGGGTTTGCAGGAGCCTTCGTGTAAGGAGGTTAACTAGCAGATTTAGATGAGTCTGTAAAGTTATTCATAGGTGGTCAAATCTTCCACTATTTTTCAATTTCTCGGTTGCTTCTGTTATTAGCCAAATGAACAGTGCCAGTATTCCTTGAACCGGTATGGGGCTTTAGTTATGTATATTCTGTTATTGGGTTTAGACTCTTAGGTGCATGTTTTCACTTTTGCATAATACTTTATTCGGGTAAACTGTTTAGTGTTTGTGTTAAGGGTAGAAATAATGTAGTGCTGAGTGGTCATGTATTGCAATGTTCATGGAATACTGCTTCAGGGATTTCATGGAATGCTGAATGACCCTGGGGGGAATATTGAACGGGTGACAATTGGAGCCTGAGATAGATGATGTGAGGCTCTGTTGTTCACAGCTCCGTTGAACCAATAATCTACACTTTGAAGACACCTTTCGGATGTGCCTGTTCGTTACTGAAGACAGTTACTTCACAAGGTTATTGGGATTTTTACCTACCTTAGCATGAGTGTGAATTTAGAGCTGATCACAAATAGCACTCGCTTGAGTGTTGCATTCTTACTGCCAGGATTTACATACTGTGCCAGTAAGCACAACATATGAAAAAGGTGTTAATAAAATAGAAAAAAATAGCCTTGCAAACACTTTGTATGTGCAAGAAGCATCTGTTTCACCGCACAAAATCAATGTTGAGCGCATCGTTCATAATGGCAAGCAAACTGCAATACATAAACACACCATCCATCTTATAACTAATTTGGCTATTTTGTTTCTTTAGAAAACGTGGATTTTTATTTAAATGTATGTGTTCCATATTAAAAGTCAAAGCAGTTTCCTGTTTTGAAGAATACAGTATATTTTTTTGTAATTCTTACACGTAGACATAAATTAACGACTTAAACAATTACACATAATGTGTTTATATCGAGCCGAGATAATGTGTAATTGATTCGGGTTGTTCATTTAATGATTCAGGCAGAAAATAATTAGCACAGTTCCAACCTCAAAACCAGCTCCAAGGGAATAATGACCACATGGCAGAATGAGAGTGTGAAGAAACAGAGGCTTGGGAGATAAGTAGAATTCACGTCCTCATCGGAAAACGTATGTTTTTAACTTAGTAGTGAATGGCTTTTTAATGTGTTTGTATTCGATAGTATTTTAGAGATTACACATTTAGCAGAAAGTTGTCAGCAAATTAATTATTAATTTTTGTTCATTGTTCAGGGTTTTGTTGTTTTCTCAACTCAAGCATTTATTTTATTTCATAATCGGCAGTCAAATCTCTTTAGTTTCAATGACGGATTCCTGTATTTTACATTTTTCCTAATACTGAATTCGCGAGGAAAAAATTGTATTATAATATAATTCTGTTTTACTTACTGAAGATTTGTCTTACATTTTTCCGCCTGGATTATATTAATTTTGATAAGTGAAATAATAATTTCAGTACAAAGTATCCACAATTTAATATTGTGAAAAATTGCAAATTAAAGGAAGCTCTGTGTCCCTATACATGGACTAGACTGGAAGAGGTGACATGATAAATCTTATTTACGATTGGCGTGTGTTACTCCTTACACCATATGTGATATATAGTGCTCCATCTTCCCTTCCGAAACACTTCTTTACATGGTCAAATGTTGCAGTAATCATGGGTATAGCTCAATTAAGAAACAAAGGGGCATATTCTCAAGAACGTGTGATAACCATCGCAAAAGTGACATAACGCAACCCTCAACATCTCAGTCTATCGCGGGACATTTACGCCGTGTTAACCAAGTATTCACAACACGGCGGTACCATGCGATAGTCTCCAGATAACGAGTCAACTGACCGCGTTAAAATCAACGCCATGCCGCAAAAATGCGAAACACGAACGCCAAAAACGCTGCGATGAGGCCGATCGCGATACAAAAAGCAGCGAAAACCAGCGGCAGGCCTGTAAATCCCACACGTCTGGCGGGAAAATGCACCATAGAAGCAACAAAAACAACACACCAGAAACAATCCAAAGTGCGTAGCAACATGGATGCACCCTGACCCAGCGCAGAGGCCAACGCGAACCCCACAAGCCCCACAGACCACCAGCAAGGACCAACGGGGTCGGGGAAGGCCAAGGAGAAGAGGGAGAGGAAGACCGGGTGCAGTCCGTAGGAAAACAAGACCTGCGTCACGGATGTGACAGAACACTACCAGCAACTGACCCACAGTCAGACCACCTTGAATGCAGCCGGAGTGCCGAGGAGGCCAATGGAGGAGGCCAAGAGGCGCTGGCATGACGTGAAAACCTAAACCAGGCCCAAAGCCACTGCCAACAGGAAGGCAGCTACGGCGACAGGAGGTGGGAGTCCTGCGCCACAGGAGGAGCTGGAGGAAATGGAGGCCAGTCATCAGTGTGGAGACGGTGCAAGGAGGTGGGAGTACGGACACAGCTTGAGAGGACCTGACACAACAACAACAGGGTGAGTAACGAACAGGTCCTGGGGGGACGGGGGGAGATGGGCACAATGGCACACATGCACAACGACGTGTAGCACACTGCACACCCACAATAACCCAGGGTCATGTCCCCCATCCCCGTTGCACACAGCAGCACACACACATGGCAATCACAGCACATCCCATGACAATGTGGCACAAAGTGCAACACCGACACTGCAGAACAGGGGACACAACTGGGTCCGCCCATGCGCAGAAACAGGCCAATCCCATTTGACAGAGCAGGGAACTGTGAGATGCAGATGTACGGGTACAACCTCACAACAGTCATGTAGTCCAAATGTCCACTGTCCCCCCTCAAATTGCCAGCACCGCCCAAACAGTCACAATGTACATTGTCACACAGTCTGCATGTCTACAAGAACAATGTGCCAACATAAATGTCAACACAATGTCAACATGCATCTCCCCTTCACATTGCAGAGGGACAAACAACACCTCCAGCAGGTCAGACCAGACAACCCATCAATGATGCAGGACACGACCAACACACCTTCGACACCGACGTCCTACAACAGCCCATGGACATCCCACGCAACCCACCCCCAGGACCAGGGCAGACAAGCTACTTAGAGGAGAACCCAGGCCCTGCAACAGACCACACAGCATGAAGCACACGAAAGCACGGCTGGCCCACAACACTTCACCGACCCACACATGGCACCCCAATGCCAGGTGTCAGAGCACCAAAAGGAGGTGGCCGAACAGGTGTGGGTGCGGTCCGAACCCATGGAAGGCGAACTAGACCACATACGTGGGTGTCAATTACCCTTCATGGACCACCTACACCCCACAAAGGAGACCCACACTGCCATAGAGACACACGCAGATATTATGTTGAACTGGCTACGGGCACGTGCGCCCAGCCCCTTTATTGGCAGGGCCACATGTACAGTGACGCCTGTGCTGGATGTGTGTGGGGTGAGCATAAGCCAGCCCGCACGGAGTGCTCGGTGCTGGCAACAATTTGAACAGTGGACACCAGTGCAATGGAAACAGAAAACACCTGCATAACAGAGTCAACTGCTGAGCAACATGGAGGGAGCCGGAGCAAGTACAGAGGTCACCCAACATACAAACAGAAGTGTCCGTGAGTTGCAGTGCACTGAGGTTGGGGCACTAGAGCTGTGCGTGCTCATGTGATGAAAATAACTAGGATTGTGTCCCTTCGGGATATTCCTGATGCAGATTCAGTGGGGTGTGTTAGACCTGCATCAACTTCCTCATCAACGTCCCAGGTCTCCAACACTGCCTGAGGTGACATTGCTGTGCAACATCTCCACATCACAAAACTCAATCAGCAACGGTCCATTGGTTGCGGTGCACTGAGTCAGTGGCACCTGGAGTGCTGAGCAGGGGATCAGGCAGATGATGGCATCCACGACAGGTCTGAGCAACTCCGTCAGTCTGCCAGTACCACTGTCTAGACTCTGGCAGATGGTGGTTGGAGTTGGCCCTGGCGATGGTGGCGTGTGCCTCCTGCGGTGATGCGACGTCCGGGCCGGTCAGGACTTGATTTGATGTGTGAGACCTGGTGGTCCGCAGTTGAGGCCGGAGGCAGCGGACAGCGCAGGGCCACATGCACATGGCGTTGATGACCCCAAGACCACCGTCACAGAGGTCATCCAATATTCATTCAGACAGGGTCCCTGACTTGAGCTGCACAGAGTTAGTGGCCCTGGGTGCACAGCGGCAGGCACAGGCACACCACCACGGGACGGTGACTTGCGGTCCACTGAGGTAGGGCCACACAGACTGAGCGGGTCCTCGTCGATGTCGAAGGTGAATGTCGCGGAGTGTTTTGGGGGACAGTGGAAGGTGTTCTTCCAGGGCATGGTGCAGAGGGCAGAAGCTATCCGGAAGCAGCAAATGGAGGAGTGGAAAGCGACTGCCTCGTGGCCACCACCAATTCGGTATCAGCTGCATGAGGATGAAAACTACCCCCTAGTCCATAGACTCAAACGCCACCAATGTACGACCAGAGAGTGTCCATGAATGTCGGGGAACAGACTTAGTGGCACCGGGGCTGAGAGGGGATGCAGTCTGCGATGATGCTGGTACACTGATATGAACTCAGGCATTGACGATTCAAGACTCTGTGACCTACTGGACCGGAGTGTAGGCCGGAGGCAGCGGTCAGCAGTGGGCCACAGCCACGTGTTGTAGGCTCGCGATGCACAGAGTTAGTGACATCAGGGCAGTTGTCGGTAGTGTTCGATCACCTCTGTAATGATGATACTATTTTCCTCCCAAATGCAACGCGTCATCCTCTTATGCCTCTCCTTGCGTGCAATGATTCCTACTCTGCCTTTGAATAATCGATGTTCAGTTCAAATTCTGTGACTTACTCGAGCGCAGTGTAGGCCGAGAGCAGTAGTCCGTGTGGGCCCACAGAATCTTGCAGCTGTGATGTAACACTAAGACCTGTTGGCACCACATCGAAGGGTGTTTAGTGACATACACTCAGCCATGATTTATGTGCTCTGCCATGGTGTAATCAAGACTCAGTTCCAAATGTGTGACCTACTTGTCCGCTGTGCAGGCCGGTGGAGTACGTCAACGTGAAAGGAATACTGCGGGCCTGTGTTGCGGAGGCCGTGATAGTCTGAGGAGGCTGCCAAGGCCGCAGGCCTCGGGCTTGGAGATTGCACCAGCACGTGGTGGGCCCTCATCGACACACGCCGGTGTCGGAAGGTGGGCATTGAGGCCTGGGTGCGCAGGGGCGGGCAGGACTGATTCGGGGACCAGCGTCCCTGGGTGCAGCAGGCGCACAGGATCACTGGCATCCCCGCTCATGGTGTCGGCCTCGTGGCGGGGTGAGGGGCGCCGCCCTGGCAGAGACGTTGGGCATTCCGGAAGAGGACCACGCCCAGGGTTACGTGCCTTTTATTCACATCCCTACGCTGGCCTGGCGTACGCCGGGCCAGCCCACTCCGCTCACGCTTACGGGGGGGACGTCACAAGCTACATTTCCGCGACTTCCCCACTGGCTGGGGTGACATGGTTGCATCCACTGTCCACTACACTCAGCGGTGTGTGTCGATATGGATATGTGTGTGGTCTGCATACTGCAGTCTGGCCAGCACATCCACGCCACACTTGGCATTGTGTACATTCTCATTCATCGGTCCCTTGCCTCCTTCGCACATGCCTGGTCCCCACCTCTTACGACATTCTGCTATTGTGTGTCCGAGGTGCCATGCCGTTGATGGCTCATGTACATGTCTGGCCCAGGTTCCCACAGTGAGTTGTGCTGTCGTGTCTGGTGGGTGTGGATGTTGTATGTGAGCTTGTGACGTGTGCATTTCCTGTGTTGTGTGTTGCATGATTGTGGAGTTGAGGGGTGTGGTGTGTGCATTTGGTATTGACCAACGAGCAGTGCATTTCCGTGGGTGCCATCCTGGTGGCGCAGGTTGATTATGGACTGTCGGGAGGTGCAGGTATCATGCACACTGCCTGGGTGGTTGGTGAAGTCATTGGCGGAGATTCCACGGTGGTCCACTATTGCCTGCACATTGGTGGGATACGTGCGCTTTCTGTTGCGCTTATTGTGTGCAGTGTCACCAGGGGCCACTAGTAGGACATATGTGCAGTCAATTGCCCCCTGACACGTGCAGAAAGCCAGCTGTGGCGTACACGCCTTGCTTGGTCTCTGGCTGTTCCTGCGCAGTGTGTGTGAGGTATGGATAGTGGGGTACCAAGCTGATGGTGTCATCCATGACCGTTGTGGGGGACTTGAATTGGCCAGGCTGTGTGACTCCTCGGTCTCAGGCGGAGGTTGGTTGGAGGGTACCAGAGGCCAACACGTGCAGCACGGCCAGCAGCTTTGTCTGCGGAGGGATGTTGGTTGTCTGCTGTGTTGGTACCGTCAGCCTGTGGGCTATTTATTTATTTATTTGTTTGCATAGCACCTGAATCGACCCCCGAAGGGGTTTCTCTTCGCTTTGGACGGGCGGCAAGAAGTGAGGCTATACTACAACATCAGAGAGAGAAAAGAGTGGTTTTAAGCTGCTATGGTGGTCAGGATGCGGAGGAGGGTTGTCCCTTTGGGCATATAGTGGGCAATGACATTCTCTGGTGTTGGGTCTGTGGGGCTGGTGCATTTTCGGAGGGTCGCTGTCTTTGTCTGCGCTGCCTCAGTGTTGGTCCGGGGGGGGTGGTGGGTGTCCAGGGGGTGGGGGGAATGGTGGCGGTGGGTGTTGTTGCCCTCTCGCGGCTTCGGGGTGCATGGTGAGTGGCTCCATGGCATCTGTTGTTCTTCAGGTGTGGCTGTGGGCTGGGCTCCCTTTTGTGGTGCAGGCTGCCGTCCGACTTTACACCAGGTCAGAGCAGGTGTTAATTTCCTGCTGCTAACGTGCATTATCACATGTTTCGTAGTCTTTTCGCCGATCTGGCTGGTCGTTGAGAATGTTGCGGAGTGGTGTTTTCGCGGCTTTTTGCACGGGTACGCCTATTCTGCATCTCATTAGCGATAGTTGCGGGGGTCATCTGTGGCGATGTTTTTTGCAGCTGCTATCGCGGGTAAACTGGTGTTATGGGCTGTTAACACCAGCTTGTGAATGGTGCGTTAAATTTATCGCCACTTTGGCTGCGATAAAGTGCCGCTAACTAGGCGATGGGTCCTTGAGAATATGCCCCAAAATGCATCCCTGAGAACTCCTGCTTCTTCTTGCAAAAAGGATTTTATTTCGAACACCACCCAAGCGCAGAGCATAGTACGTTCTTTGAAATATCAGATCATTTAAAATTCTGGTGCTAAAATGTTGCATTCCCCAACACCGTTATTCTCTATAGTTCTTGCATGCCCATGGTATATTAGGTAGCTGGCAGAACCAAGGCTTGCATTTTCTCACAGTTTTTAAGGGAAGGTGGTCAACATGCATTCAAGCAGCTTGTCTGTCTGTCCTCTGATCCATAGTATATGTTGATCCCTGCTTCAGCAGCACACATACAGAACAGTGGCCTATATGCTCCTTATTCACTCAGAAACTCGCTAGAAATATAATTTTGTGAGTACCAAAGGGTGGCCAAAACGCAGTCACCAGTTGTCTGTAATTAAATACTACCGGTGACCAGGTATGTTTTGTTCTTTTTACAGATGGGTTCTGAGATTTATGTTTGCATTTTCTATTTGGAAAGTTAATTTGTATTTGCAATTTTATGTACGTTGTAACTTATAATGCTGTAAGTTGTAATGGATAGGTTAAAAACAACATGAGACTGGTCATTTCATTTTATTTTTAACATTCTTGAGTTCAACGATTGATGTGCAAAAGGAAAATAGCACTAGAATTCATCCTCCCTTGTTTTTTTAGATAATTGACCAAGTTCGATACATTTATATATAATCTTGTGGTGGATATGCTTAAATGTCTGCACATCTATTAGTCAGTTTTCAATTTACTCATTCCCAATCTGATGAATTTCCTATTAAGTGGTGCTCTCGTGGCGCTATAATACCCACCCACCTTAGGTATAAATCCATGAAGCTGGACAGCAGTGCAGCCTGGTACAAATAACCAAACAATGCAATCGAAGCACACACAATACTGTTACTCTTATCCAAACAAAATAGTCTCTTTGATCAGCAATAGTTTCTTCTACAGTCGTTGATTGAAGTTCAACAGATGATGGTATGCAAGGTCTTTTTTTATTCTGACAATAAACACAAGAGCAGCCGACACGTCTTTCATTCTCCAGGACTTTTTCAAGGCTGATAAAAGTAACAGGAAAAAAATCGTCACTGAAGTGCTGCAGGTCAGCAAGGAATTAGTCTCTCTCAAGCCACTTGTTTCAAACTGTCTCTTCACACCCAAAGAAGGTTCACTAGTTATCATACAGAAGGTATGTAATATACTCCAGTAAAAAACGATACAATCAAATCATTTGTTGCCTCACCAAGTAAATATCATTCTGTTTGTAGGTCGCTGGACCATGATAAGTCTGCGTCTAACCACTCTGTACTAGAACCTCACGGAAGCCAAATGTCTCATGTACATTTAGTTAAGCTACTGCACAGAGATCTGTGCCTGCGTGGTAGGAATATTAAACTTTGTCAAACAGTCCTCTGCCAGGGATGTAGTGGTGCATGGTTTCCTCTTTTCATTAGGAACTGTTTATTTGTTGGACAACATAAATGTTGACATGGTGACAAACTGATTCCGTGCACCCCCTCACGAGATGTTGGCCTATAGTCCTGCTAGCTCACAGTGCCACCATAAGTATCCCTAAACCCAGTAAGATAACAAATGGTTTGGGCAACCTCCGGACATGACAACTCTGACCCCCCAGGAATCCTGGTAAAAGATCTAGAGCCCTTTCACTCAGTCACTTGTGCTCTCTCAGAGAAATATACAAGAAATACACAAGGGGCATTTTCAATATTTATTGAACCATTGCGGTACTTGTATAAAATATGAGCTGGAATGATTAATAGTCAGAAGCAGACGAATGTGATTAGCAATAAAAAAAACAGTGAAAAGAATTAATTATTCCACCATTGTGTTAAAACAGTGTGTATATGCTGGCAAATAAGTACTGTGTATAGTGTACTCCTACTTATGAATTCCCTAACCTAGCTGCCTAGGTAAGGTTCTCTGCCAAGAATCCCCTACTGAATGATCTAAATACCCACAACGTGAATGCAAGGTATGTAGGTCCCCGTCTTTGTCACAGGTTGAACATCCCTCCTTGTGGAGCGTAAACAGAATTCAGCTGTGCTGAACCATGGACAATAGTGATGACCTCACACTGACAGCAGAGTGCTCCTCCAATTAGAATACAGAAATGCACATGTATTTATAACAACAGCATTCATGCTTCCGTGTCCCGGCTTCAGCCGAGCTGATATTGTTTATTGTCTCTGTGAAAGCGCTGTTGCCTTATGGTGGAAATAATAAACAACAACATTTGCACAATGTATGCTTAGGCCTTGTACTGAAAGTTCAAGGTGTTGTGATAGTGTGGATTCAGAGAAACTAATCCTGCGCTGTCATGTAAGCAAATGTGTGTCAAAAGTCAGAGTGTGGAAAAAGAAGGCAACTTTAGAAATGTGTACATGTAAAATTGCAGTGTTTCTTACTTGGCCTGACTTAGCCATGTGACACCCACTCCTTGGACATAAGACTACTAAAAGCTATCTCTTTATAAGAAAGCTATCCTTAGCAGTACAACAGCACATGTGTAAAAAAGGCACTAAAAAGTCTGAAAAATAAAAAAAGGCACTCATACAATTTGAGAACCAAAGCAAACAGAAAGCCAGTATTAAAACTATAAAGGTGAATGTAAAAAAACTATTTTTAAAAAGGAATTTAAAATGTTAAAACAGGCTGAATCAAAATGTTCCCACCAAATGGAATATTGCCAGTTGTTTGTGTACTCCGAGTAGTAGACAAAACATTTCTGTTCCCAGCAGCCACAGACGATGATCCAAGAGGCACAATTTCGAGCAGGTTTATGGAGCAAATGTGTTCCCAACCAATCCCCACAGCAACCTCTGAAGGGGTGACCACAGCCATTGAAAAGTCTGTAGAGCCAAGATCCAATTGACCAGGAGCAGAAGCAAGCCAGGAAGGCTCATAGAATGCGTTCAGAAGCAATGAAATACGCACTGGACAGAGATACAAATGGGTGTTTAAGGTGTCCACCAGTATGTTTATGTCCAGAGGTTGAACCGATTGCGTTCATAGGCACAAGTCCAGGGCACACTCGAAAGTGCACAACAGGCCAAAATGATAAGAACCAATGATCATTCAACTCTTGAAGCAAGGGTACGCCGAAACATTGTACCATACGTTCACGGCACAGGAGCACATGTGGTAGTGCCTGTTCTCTTCAATCTTGAAATGGGTCATCCATTGCAGAGCAGGAAAATGAAAATCACAGTCCCGACAATCAGGGACAGGACCAGCGGAAGACCTCCAAAATGCATTGAGCACGGAGTGAATAAATGATGAATGACTCCAAAAACTGTCCCGAAGGTGCTAACTAAGCCAGAGCCTAATTTTTTTATAAAAGTGTGCCACCCCCGCAGTATAAGATCTACTCCACACAAATAAGTCTGGAGTAGAGACTGTATTTCAGAAGAAAACCTTGCAACTTTAAGATCAAACGTCTACTTTGCAGATGTTAAGGCCACATTTTCCTGAAACAATAAGGCTTTCAATTTGCCCAGGGCATCAAAATGCACATTCAAAAGCTTTATCGAAGGCCACAGTGGCACCTCCTGAACTGTACGGGCAGGTGGAAACCGTACTTGTGTATAACAAGCGACCACGGAAGAAACCGTGACAAGATAGGCAATGCCCAGTCGCATCCCACAGGAACCCTGATCATTCAACATCAAATAACTCCCATTCAAGAGTAATCTGAATGCCAGATGAATCATGGCTGCTGGGTAGTGAGATAAGTTTGCTAAAGAAGCAGTGCAAGCCCCTTGGAGTGAAATCTCCTTGCACACTAAAAAACCACTTAAAGCATTCTCACAGCCGGAACCGCTGTGAAAGACTTTGGTTTCCTTATTCTGACACTGGTATCTGAAAGGTAGCTCCCAATACTCATGTACATACCCTTCCTCTAAAACTTCATATCAGCCCACTTGATGGTGTTCTAAGCAGTGTTAGAAATAAAAGGTCGAAATAGGCAGAGTAACGCACCTGTGGATTACCTGCTGAATGTGTTTCAGCAACAGTGAATGGTAGCCTCTCTAACTTCTCCACGTGTAACATAGTGAATGTTACATCTTTGTATGCCATACATATTTACTGTATCATCAGTTGGTAGGGTGAAAACAGGCTGGTGGCATTGATATGCCGCCATGGTACACAACCAGAACAGTGTCTGAAGTGTCCAACTCAATAGCAATATGGATCTAAGTTGTGATTGCCCCTGTTGTAATGCGGCCATATTGTGTTGCATGATGTCTATTTCTGACGACACTGTGCTACCCAAGGAGTACATTCTAGAGGGCAAGATGGTCAAGCCATTATCAATTACTGCCAGAGCATTCTCTAAATTAGCCCTGTCAATCTCAAGCAGTCTTTTAGCAGCTTCCTGCTCATAAACTTCCCATATTTCATTGTATATTGCATACAAGAAGCGTTTGTGACATGGTTTTCAAGGACCTAACAAGACGTCCAGTAGTTCCAGGTCTTCCAAAAGAAGGGTCAAGGTTTGTTTGACCTGGGACAGTGTTGAGGTTTTTAGTCAATCAAGGCACAACTTCCCAACACTGTACATTGTTCCCACCCCTGAGTTTTCTGACTGCACATAACGCTGGTCAGGCCAACTGATCCTAAAGCCCTCGTTGTTACCCAGGAATCATGCTTGGCATCCGTTAGTATCAAACTGACACACTAACAATCCCCTCCTATTGGTGTCTGATGTATTGTATGTTCCATTACACAGCATAATGTCAAGTGTCCTCCTTGTATCTTGTAAACTGCTGTCTCTTTTCAAAACATGCGATTGTAGGAATGGGTAAGTGTGTTCAAATCTTTTCTCTTAGCTAGCCCAAAACAATAAGTTTGCTGGACAGTGCATTCAGGAAAATCTTCTGTTGTGGTATTAGGCATGCCCTAAACAAAGAATAGCACTTGTTACATCGCATAGAAATACCACGCATGCCTTTACAACGCGGGTATTACTACGAGATGTAATTTACAACGAGTACCATTACAACGCAAAATTTTACCACGACTATACCTTTACCACGCATGCCATTTCAACGCCAAGGCATGCGTGGTAAAGGTATACTCATGGTAAACTTTTGCAAGGTAAGTGACTCCAACCTACCCTAATCCCTAATGTAGTTCCACTGCACGAGCCTCCCCTGACCCCCAGTCCTCTCCCTACAATAACACTACACTACCCTCTGCACAACCCCCGACACTACACTAATTCCCCAACCCTCTCCCGACCCCCAGTCCTCTCCCTACAATAACACTACACTACCCTGCACAACCCCCAACACTACACTAATTCCTAAAACACTACCCTACACTACACAAACACCACAACACTACCCTAAACCCTAAAACTCTACCCCCTGCATGACCCTCCCCCTACCCCCAGTCTGGTCCCTACACTCTAACACTACCCTGAACAACCCCCGACACTACCCTAAACCCTAAAACACTACCCTACACTACACAAACACCATAACACTACCCTAAACCCTATCACGCTATCCCCAGCACGACCCTCCCCCTTCCCCCAGTCCTGTCCCTACACTCTAACACTACCCTGCACGACCCCCCTACAATACCCTAAACCCTAAATCACTACCCTACACTACACAAACACAACACTACCCTAAACCCTAAAATACTACCCCCCGCACGACCCTCCCCCTACCCCCAGTCCGTTCCTACACTCAAACACTACCCTGCATGACCCCCGACACTACCCTAAATACTAAACCACTACCCTACACTACACAAACACCACAACACTACCCTAAACCCTAAAACACTACCCTACACTACACAAACACCACAACACTACCCTAAACCCTAAAACACTACCCCCGCACAACCCCCAGTCCAGCCCCTACACTCTAACACTACCCTGCACGACCCCCTCGACACTACCCTAAACCCAAAAACACTTCCCTACACTACACAAACACCACAACACTACCCTAAACCCTAAAAGACTACCCCCAGCACGACCCTCGCCCTACACACAACCCTACACTACACAAACATTACTACACTACTTCGACACTACCCTAAACCCTTAAAAAGTAACCCCCACCACAAGCACAATCCCCCTTACCTCTCTCTCCTCGTGTTTCCTCTCTCCTGGTTCCAGCGTCGACAGAGCGGCGGTGCACGTCGTTGTGAGGAAACGGAACAGCCAAGTTTTCTCACAACGATATGGATAACCATTACATCGCATGCGTTTTAAAAGCGCATGCGATATAATGGTTTGCGTTTTAATGGTAGTCGTTATTACATCGCATGCGTTGTTACGCATGCGATGTAACAACTTGCGTGGTAACAGCCTCGTTGTAATGGCTGTTTACCCTAAACAAAGCCTCGTTCCCGTGAACCTACAAAATTGTTTGTCCCCCAAATTGATTTCACATCAGTAGTGTCCTTCTAAAAGTCAAACTCTTCTGTAGACAGCTGGGATAGAAAAGAAACAGAATATACCAGCTTGGTGTTTATCATCATATTTTTACCAGGTGATGGTACACGTTTATAGTAATAAGACACTAGATCAAATGTATCATAACCAGAAAAATAAGCAAACTTCTATGCAAATATTTTTGAACTACCCTTTGGTGGTGTAGAGCAATGCTTCCATTGTGCCAAATTGAAAACAGCACATGAAGTACTTGCATTATGCAGGAAATGATGATCATAATTTTGAAAATAAAACATATCATCGCAATTAGATGTACCTAAGTACAGTTCATCAGAAGAATAAACAATAGAATGCCCTAGATCGTCTACCATTTCATGTTCTGTGTTTACAGAGATAGCACTAGGAGTGACAATGCCATTTAAAGATAGTTTAAACAAGTATGGAATTTGTATAAGTTCAGTGGGGCCATACACATCATACGATACCCTATCCCAAACAATCCCATCAGGAACTGGAACAGCCACAATGTTTACCAGGGAAAGGTCTCTTTGTGCTTCGTGTGATGACGAATGTGGTATGAGAACCAAATTCACCAGTTGTACAGCAAAGTGTTCAAGGTGATAGTGTCCATGGAGAAGCAGAAAAAAGACTGTCACAAAACCAATCCAAAGGACCAGGAAAAGTAACGCAATCATAATACACAGGTGTAAACATGGAGGCACAAAGCAAGTATTTTTCAGCCAAAGATAGAAAACATGGAGGCTCAGCCGAAAGGGTAGAGGTGGTGGTGTAGGTGGATCAGATAAATCAGAGAAAAAATCATCAAAGTCGATGAAGTACAGTTCTGGTACCTTCAACAGCCAGGACAGGTACAGGAGGATGACCCAAATTCTTTCGTGTCCACAATTATCTCCATGATCAGATCCTGAACCTTCGGGATCCCATCAGGCTTCACTGGTACTACCTTCACTTCTCCAGTGGCAGTGCGTTTTACTTGGATGTTGCTTTGTTCATCCTAGAAGCTGTTCAGTTCCTGTAAAACAGCCAGACATTCATTTAGATCAAATGTTGTTTCTGGCACCACTGTACTGGGATTGTCAAGGTCTGGGACCCACAGCTTTACCCCACACAGGATTTCATAGGGAGTCCAACCACCCAGGGATTTTCTAGGCAGATTGTTGAGTGCCCTTTGGACCCCATACAGATGATAGTCTCAACTGCAACCTGAGCCAAATACCCTAGCTGTTAAAGACTGCTTAAAGTCCTGTTTTTTTCTTCCCACGGCTATGTTTCCCTCGGGACTGTACGGGGAGCAATATCGCAGAGGCACAGCCAAACTTCCCATGACTTCTTTGTAAGACTCGGAGGTTACTGTACACTGAAAGCTGTTTTCCTGTCGAGACTGGAACAGGAAGAGGAACGGTGTGCCGGTGTGCAGGCGAGAAGGCGAGAACATGCCTGCAGAGCAGAGTGGAGCAGAGCAGGACGCAGGAGTCCTGACAGGAGAGCGGGAGTCGGCCCGCGAGTACTCCTACACTGGCCAATATGATAATAGCGGATCAGCGGAGTGGCTAGTTTAATATCAGGGAAGCTGCTGAGTGCATCGGCTGCAGGTGCTTCCGACGGGAGAACAGGTGATGTCCTGCATGCCAGTGAAGTCCCACAAAGGGTCCTACTTCTACCCCGGCCAGCCCAGCCAGCTAAGGTTTACTGGTAAGAGTGGGGGGAGCAGCGAGAGCTGTGAGTGTGGCCATCGTAGCTGGTGACTGATGAGCAAAAACCCCAGGCAGTCCGTGGAGGCGGCTTGGCTAGTGCCAGGTGCGGCCAGCGGATCCACACGGAGTGCCCCACTCACCAGCTGCCAAAGAAAGTAGAATACCTTGGAAACCCAGGGCCTGGGAGGAATTGTATTCTAGCAGTGTTGCCTCACTTTTCCAGTCATTCGCTGCATCTACCTGCAGGTAGAGAGGGGCAGGCAAGGAGGGGCCAGTACTAGCAGCCCGAGTAGTGGAAAGGGGCAAGCCAGCCCCACCAATTGTTTTCTCCACCTATACAGCACAAGGAAAAACTGATGGCCTGCAGAATAAATATTCCTTTACGACACTCAACGAAGGATTGAATCTAACTCACAGAAGAACGGAGAGATTACCGTAGCTGTTCCCTTGGATCCGAAGTAGTAATTTCCTCTGAAAAAATATCAGATAGGGAAGATCGGGTGCCTAAGTACAGAACACTTAGTGACCGCACATATAGAGCGAGCCGCGGCAAAAGAAGTGGCCTGGGCGTCTCCTGCAGCTAAGCCTGGTAAATCCCTGCTCCTTCTCCCTTTGCAACATGGCCTATAAGAAATTAAGAACTCGAACAATACATATGAAAAGACTGGGCACAGAGCAATCTACAAGAAAGAGCATGTGCAAAGCAGCTCACATAGGAGCTCTATCTGGAAATACTGAAATAACAAAATTTGTCCCCAATATTTCAAATACGGGCCATACAAATGAGACAGTTGAACAGATAAAAATACGGGAATGAAACGAAAAAGTAACAGAATCTGAGATAACAAAGGAGAGCAACTTTATACAATATACCAAAGGACATGAAAGAAAACAGACAATCGAGTGCACAAAAGCAGCCAAGCACGTGGAACTTCAGGAATTATCACCCCACATAACAGAAGTGGTATCACTTCAAATACCAGATAGGGATTTTACTTTACCATATATAAATTATAACTCTGGTTCCCTGACTAGAGGTATCTAAAACAACAAAGGAGATACTTCAATTATTTAACAGCACTCCAAGTAATATCTCTGATATAGTGGAAAATCTCTTGCATTCTCCGGAATTCCCACTGTTTAATACTTTGCAAACCCCCAATAGGCAAGATCCTATATCTAGCACACTTTTCACACTACAGAGGACTCTGGAGTCAATATTGGCCCTCCTAGAAAATTATATGGACAATTCTGACCAGGTCTTGGAAACACAACTCCAATCCCTAGTGGACCAGAAGAGAAAAAAAACACTTAAGCAAAATCCTCAAACTCCAATAGGAAATAAATATAAAATTAAGGGAGAAAAGGAGCAAGGCCATAAAGCATCATTTGAAGATCATTTATCAGCCAAGACACTAAAGGCAACTCAAACGGGCAGAACCAGCCTGAAAGAAGTGAAAAGAAAAAATACTTATGATGACAAAATCTACTCCCTTCGCAAATTATTTATGGACACTGTAAGTGAAAATAACCCACATGATGTCATCTCATTCTTCCCTATTTTCAATCAGAGAAGATTGCAAGAGCCACCAAACCAACTAATAAATAAGGAAGAAACAACATCACCGGGCATCTCAGACACAAAGAAGTCAGGGTCTACTCCAAAGAGAAAGGAAAATAGAAATAAAAGAACTAACGGGAAATCTAACAAGAAAAGAGCAAAACGAAGATAACCGAAATGAAAGGCACAGAACTTAAAATTTCTACAGTCTCTCTCTTCTGAACAGGAAGTCTTGGTAAATATAAAAATGATAGATGCACAATCTTCTATGATCCCAGAGTCTATACAAAATAAAGATCATCAATTACTGTTTGACAGAAAAGAAGATCAGAAACAACTAAATCCCTTGGCACCAAATTTTAAAACCATGAAATCTATAAAAGATCATCAGTTTACGACCAACTCAGAAGGAAAATTCCAATCAATCTCAGGAAATCCCAGAGGAAAGGGGCTGCAGAGCCACTATCGTACTCTGGAAATACCAGACTTATTCCCTCTGTGGAATGACCCACTGAACCATGGAAAGATCTTAAATCTACTCCACAAGATCAATTCACTCTACTCTCTAACGACATCAGAAATAAAACTAGTGGCTTTTCTGAATAAATCTCAACCTGTGGTGGCAACTGTTGAGTTTTGGTCCTATGTGATCCCCTCTATATTTCTAAAAGAGAGCGATACTCTTCACATAAATGGATTTGATGTAGTTGGAGTTAATAAAAAAGAATATGCATTACAGCAAATAAACCCAATAGAGAGTAATGAGAGCAAGAATCAACATCATAATCAAATAACTTTTGGTTCCAAGGACTCATTAAGTGTCCCTGAAGGAAATGTAACTATCTGTATTAAAGATGGACAGATGCGAATTTGGAACAACAATCCAATAAAAGCAGAGACAACATCAAAGAAAAATACTTGGTCCTGGATTTCCGGTAACCTGAATAGCAACAGACGGGGAAAGGCAAATAAACTCCCCTTTTAGCAGAAGTCTAAAAATTACATTGTAGAACATCGCTGGTAAAGATTAAAAAAAAATATCACTAATCCTGGAAAAGAACCCTGCAATAGTGACCCTCCAAGAAACATGGGCCTTAAAAACCTTTGACCAAAAAGACAACCTCGTATATGATACTCCGGCTGAGGCTGTGAGAAGGGGCCACACAAAAGATGGACTCGCAATCCTATTAAGGGAAGAAATGCAGTGGGATCTGGAAGTACTTAATATGTTTAGCACTAATGCCCAATGCATCAAGATCAAGCACTGGAGAGAAAGTCTGGATGCCATTCAAGATCTGCAAATTTTTAACATTTACATCCCCCCAGGACCTGCATCTGACTCTTTAATGATAAAAACGTTTGAGAAAATAGAATCAGTAAAAGAATTAAAAAGGTATTCTCCCAGAATTCTAACAGGAGATTTTAATGGGAAAATCTCAAACGCACTCCAGGAAAAATGGGGGAACAATAAACAAGAGGAAGCATGATCTTTTCAAGTATCCTTATTTCCAACAATGATAAAAGCAGATAAACACGGGAAACTACTTTCCCATCACTGAGTGCACTGAATGGAGTCAAACTAAATGGGAGAGTAGTAGGAGACGCCCCTGCTGCTTTCACAAGAAAAGGTATCCTTAGCTCCTCAATTCTAGACTACATAATTTGTAGTCAGGACCTATTCAGAAAAGTCCAATCTTTAAATATCAAATTTACACAAGAAAGTGATCATGGAATCCTGTTTTTGAAAATGTAACTCTTAATACAGTCTACTTTCCCATGGACCCTAATGCAGGTGAATGACACCGCTGACATAGAACAAAATAAAGTGCGGTTGATATGGAACTCCAGCACTATTGACAAAATGAACTATGCAATTTCTCCACGCAACTAGATCATTACAAAAATCCATCTGATCCCATATCAAGATACAAAAAACCTGTCTCTACTATTGTGTCTACCCTCCAGGAAATATCAAATGGCCAGGAAAAGGGCACTAGGCATCCAAAAAGAAAGAGTCCAGACTGCGCAATAACTAAGCTAAACAGATTGATCAGATTGCAATTTCAGCACTATTCGGGGATTAGACAGAAAGAAATTATAAAGTAAAAAAAAACTCGCAAAAAAGAAAAAAAGCCAAGACCTAAAGGACAAACAACTGGGTAAACCTGCGAAGAGCAGTTAATAAAATAGCAAGACATTTTGGAGCATAATTGCTAAAGAAATTGGACCAAGAAAATCCCTGCAAGCTTATCCAATTTCATCACTCGACTGGGAAAAATATTTTTGTGGCTTATAGAAAGTAAATAGGAGCTCTGAAAAATTGAGTAAATATATTCATAGGAAGATAAAAAAGAATCAGCATACTTCACCACCAACAGATCGGCAAATAACTCATTATATAAAGGCCGCTAGATCTTCCGCAGCAATGGGACCTGACAAAATTACGATTGAAGTTCCCCAAAGTAACCAAGAAGAGTGGAGCAAATTTTTAGCCCCGTATACTCCTATTGTTATGCTTCTGGAAAAATTCCAAACTCTTGGAGGGGGAGTATCATCATTCCTCTCTTAAAAAAAGGCTCTAGGTTAATTCCCAGTAATTATCGTCAAATCGTCTTGCTGGTTGCCACCGGGAAGATCTTTATGGCCAGTGTTCTGGACCAACTGAAAGACTGGGCCTTTTCTAGAGGAGTGATCCAAAAACTC
The DNA here is from genome assembly GCA_963921515.1 of Calotriton arnoldi. Classification (NCBI taxonomy): domain Eukaryota; kingdom Metazoa; phylum Chordata; class Amphibia; order Caudata; family Salamandridae; genus Calotriton; species Calotriton arnoldi. The sequence continues at coordinate 25,989 of CAWUFW010005511.1, read as the reverse complement.
AAGCTGGATTCCACCCCAAACACTCTGTAACAGATAATATTGCGGCATTACAGACTATCATAGATAAATACGTAATTTTAAAATCACAGGTCGTCTACTGTTTATTCGTCGACTTCACAACTGCTATCGACAGAGTAGATAAACCTACACTGTGGAAGAAGCTGGAGAAGTTAGGAATACCTGATAACCTTTTAATGATAATTATGTCACTACATACAGTGCATGGTGCAGAGTACAAATGGGGGGAGAAAAGGGATTAACCCGATCAATAGACATGCCAAATGGATTAGAGCACGGCTGTCATCTGGTCCCTCTTTTATTTTCCCTCTATATAAGCAATCTTCCAGATTTTTCAAAAAGAATTAATAATTTTCCTCCAAAAACAGCATCCAGCAATGTCCATATTTTGTTGTATGCCAATGATGTTGTTATATTAGATCGTACACCAATCGGCCTACAACGAAATCTAAATGCATTAACTTGCTACACAGAAGAAAACTTCTTAATGGCTAATATTCTCAAAACAGAAGTTGTACGTTTTAGAGGAAAAAACAATTCTCTCATTTTAATTGGACACTTGGGGGGTAAACCAATAGAGGTAGTTAATGATTATACCTATTTGGGGAGAATCTTTTTGCAAACCTTACAAAACTTCTCTCATCTCCAGCATATAGGCCTCAAAGTAGACACCCATATTGGCGCACTGAAGAGGCTATATTCTTCTTATGGGCATAGACATTTTCACTCTTTACTAGAGGTTTACCTTATGGAAATACCTTCTATCTTATCTTATGCTTTAGAATATATCCCAATCAATACCTGGCAAGCAGCAAAAATAAGAGAAGGGAACTTGCTTCGTAAATTTATAAAAGTAAATCAAGCAGTTCCAGCTCAAGCTTTATGTCTCAAGCTATCTTTAGTCAGCTCTTATGCTAGAGCCATCTCCAATATAATAAGATGGGCTTATAATCTCTTACATGCCAATTCTGGATCTTTAAGGAGCATACTAAAACTGGAGACCTTTAAAAACGAGTCGTTGCAATATACTTTCAATAAGAATCTTAGTATAGCATTAAATCTCTCACATTGCACGATGGCACATCTAACATTTTGGACCCATGCACATCTGAGGTTATTCTTAAAAACTCTGACACCTAGAATAAGTTACGACCTTGATGTCAAAAACTGTTCTCAATTAAAACAGTATACATTAGACTAGAAATCTCAGCAAGGATATTTACGTTTACATTAGTCCACAGGGTCCGGCGCTGTATCATTCTAATGCGACTAGGAATTTTACAGTTAAACTTTTTTACAATGAATTGGAATAACTGTGACAATATTACAGGTATATGCGATTTGTGTAATGGAGGAGTGCAAGATTTATTACATGTACGGTTTGCATGTCCAAATTCGGCTCTGGTCAAGGCCAGACATCGGTATTTAAAACCCATCTGTTTTATATATAATATATCCACAGTACAAGGTCTTATATTGCTCTGTATATTGCCACCTAATGAATATGGTTGTCATAATATGTTGTCACAATGTTTCTGTCATACTAGACAGGTTGGTAGAATCCTAGCACAACACAGTATCGGCACTTCATGGTTACTGTGTTTGATACAATGTGCTTTTATTGGTAGTGACAGGATAGGGGCAGTGTGCACATATACATGATTCCAGTAACAGAGTATGGGCTTCTTGGACCATTCCACATCAGGCATCAAGCAGCATCTAGATGTTTCCAGCAAGTTTTTTTGACCGCAGCTCTGACAGTTAGTTTCTTTTTACCTTGAGTACGAGTTCAGGTAATCCCACAGATTGTGGGTCTCTAATGGTATAGATTCATTACAGCTTGCTTATCGATGGCATTCATTAGTAGGCAGTGTGTCATTTACAGAGTTACTCGACTATTTGTACATTAGCATTGTTAACATACCCTCAGAATATTCCACTACACAGCGGGGACATCTGTTGTGCAATTTGTGCATCAGTTAGTGTTATTTCCTTAGATCATTAGTGATCAGCGAACAGATTGTGTCAGTCGCATCACCGTCTCTGGACTTAGCATGGATACTTGGTCTACTTCATGTCTTCATATTGGTATCGCCAACACGCTCATTAGTTATAGCCCTTTTAATAGGGGGCTCCAGTTAACACACTGTTTCCAGCATTCTCTAAGATGGCGCCCACCTTTGTAGCAGTGCAAGCGTGGTAATATTTAGTCCGTCATCCACTTCGATGACGTTGAGGCATTTTTAAACTCGGCATCCGGTTCTCGGCGGCTCGCTGAGTTTGGAGGCAGGAGTCCCGCAGTTAACAGACGTTTTTCTCAGAATTCTGGTGAGTGTATTTTACACATTAGTCCACTTCACTTAAATGCAACATTGGATGTCCGCATTAGTGTTTATGAGGGACTCTCATGTTTTTGCAGTTCATGCCGTAACTGGAGGACACATACACGGAAGTGTATCAGTGTCTTGATCTAGATTTTGATCCACTCGGACTTACTTTACCTGCTTGCAGGTATTCTACTGTTCATTACAGTATTGCTTGATGACATGCAGCTGTTATATTGACAGTACATTCAGTTTATGGTTGCTTGTTGCTTTGGTTAATAACAGGGTGCTGCTCAGATTTCCATGCGCCCGACAAGCTGTTGTTTAGCGAAGGGCTTCAGTATCCAGACCATGCTTGATACAGACACGTAGAAAGGTAATAAGGCTCTTTTGACTAGTCATTCGGGCAATTGCACCCTTATCTCATCATAATATAATTGCGCATTTCATTCATCTTCAGTGCAGATCGTGACACTGTTTTCTACACTGTTAGAGAGGAACCTGACAGTTAACTCCTTGCAAGTCTCTAGTCACCTTTTCTTGTACTTCACTGGGTGACTGATTAGATCCTTGGGATACTTTTAGTTTTTCAATGGGGGATTCCCCAAGAGCTTTTCAAATATCTTATTTTTCTGTTGACCATAATCTATGGTGGCACATTATCTATTTTTCTGTCTCTAGGCACCTAGTGGGTTCACCATTTTCTACATCAGTGCACAATTCTTGTTGCCATGCGTAAGCACATTAGGAACATCATTAATTCTCACTCGCCTCTTCTGTACGTTCTTCACCTAGATTTGTACATTCTAGTTTACACCAGTTCTGATGGTTTGTTTGTATTTTTACAGTGGCCCCTGAAGAAGGGATACTTTAAATCCTGAAATGCATTGGGCATATCTTCCTAAGAAGATTTGAAATTCATGTTGAACTGAATACAACCAATCATGTTCCTATGTTTATTCTTTGTTTCTTGTACATAATGACTACGGTCGATTTTCTAGATAACATGTGCAAAATTAGCCAAATTAAAGGCTAAATACATGATTGCATAACTCACAGTCTACATGTGTTTAAATTTCATTGTGATAAATCATTGTTGAACTTGTGTTATCTATCAGGATTAGGTGAATTAATGAATTCATACGCTATGCATCCAGCGCTCAAGTGAAAATTCACTTGCTTATTGTGTCATAATCTGTTTATATTTTTAAAGAGTTTCTTAAAAATGTTTTAAAGTAGATATATTATAACTGGTTTATAAAGAAAATCAAATTGTATTTTTAACTGTTTGTTGACCTTAGTAGCACTCTAAATCAAATAAAAATAAAAATCTTGACATCTTGAAGCCTTGGACGCAAACTCTGGGCCTTGGTCAGAATGTAGTGTGCCAACTGTGTATGTCCCGATAAAGACTTGCAGATCTTTTATAACAGTTCGGGCATTATCCTACCGCTGCAGCCATACCCATAGGAATCTAGAGCAGGATTTCACTGCCACCAAGATATACTTGTAAGCCCCATCTGATGACAAAGGCGTGACAAAGTGGTCCAGATAAACACAAGCAAGAGGCTTGTTTGAAATCAATAGAGGTGTCTGAGGTGGACATGCCATGGTAGATCTCTTCATCTCCTGGCAGATGTTGCATTTAAGGATGAAGTCCTTGGTCTGTTTACAGAGACCTGGCCACCAGTATGGTTGCTGCAATAATGAAACTGTAGTAGCCACCCCTGCGTGTGCAGATGCAAGACCCTTGTGTGCAGTTAGGATTCATCCTTGCAGCAATCTGAATTTGGTTTTACTCTATCCCCCACTCCAAGAATGTGAGCAAATGGTTTGTTGTGTGCATCTAACTTGTAGGAGAACTTGAGTGGAAAGCCATTTGGTAAGTGGGTGTCATTGTGTGCAGCATTCACAGCCATCATGATGGCATTGTCCATTCTCATGCTGTAACGAGTTATTGCAGTGACTGCAGCAGTTCGCAGTGTTGCTTGTGCGGGTTCATCAGCCAGTGTTTTCCCTGAAACATGTAGAGCAACACGCTGGTGACTCAATATGTGAATTACATGAGTCCGCAGCAAGCACTCTTTCAGCTTTGCCACATGTTCCCAAAGCATTTTGAGCTTTATTGTGCACCCTTTTGAATCTCTGTATCATTCTGGCTCCAATAGTGTAAATATTCAGTATAAGACTGTGCACAGTAATACGAATCACACACTATGAGAAATCCAGGATCCGTATTTTCCAGTACCAGTATTACACCCCTGAGTTTGGCCAACTGCACAGTGCAGTCAACTGCTTGTAGGTTTTCTCAGGATGGAATTACCCATCCTGAATGTGCTCCTTTACAATAGTGCAAGCGGCTGAATATTGATGCCTTGTCCCTACGACAGGTTGTGCAGACCGTCAGTAGATATGATGTAATCATACTGTTCTAGAGGCATAATTTCATTAGGCAGAGGATATTCTTGTTCATATTGCAGAAAGGCTTGTGTTTGTAAGGTAGCATCAAATCTGTAGTCTACATCTGTTGCAGTGAGTGAGTTAGCCCTTTGTATCCAATGTGGTGCAATGCTTGCTCGTGTGACGGTCTGCAAAGTTGGAACAGGTGTCACAAGAACAATTCATTTCCCCTGAGCCAATGCTCTCTCCCTCACCACAGCAGTCTGTTCCAGTGTCAGTATGTTTTCAGTCAGTGCAAAATACATTTCAGCATTAGTATATAAATGCAATTTATGTGCAATTATCACAGTGTCACCTTCATTGAATGTCACATAGGTGACCCCCACATCCCTGAAATTGCGCAGATCACCAGGTTTGTTGTGTTCACACGTGTGTAAATGTTTGGAAGCTAGCATTTCAGCTTGTATTGAATGTAATATTTGTGTGTGTTCAGTGGTCCAGTGTGCACTGGAGAAATCTGGATGGATCAGGTCGTACAGTGGTTTAACCCGTTCTGCGAAATCTGGAATGTAAGTTCTGCCAAAATTTAGGAATCCAAATATGGACTATAACCTCTTCAACATTGTTGGAGAATGTAGGAGTGCACACTTCTCTAAGAAGTGTGTTGCCAGGCTTTTGCCATCACTTGACAATTTGTATCCCAGAAACAGCACAGTGAGGTGGGCAATTTTTGTTTTTTAAAGTTACATTTGTATTTCACATGAGCAAATCTCAGAATTATGCGATTGACTCTTGTCAAGTGTATAGAAAGGTCATCATCCATCAAGTATATGTCATCGACATAGGACAATGTCTGACCGTCAACATTTTCTAGAAGTTTTGTTAACCTGGCTGAAAACAGCCCGGAGCTATTCTTATACCCCTGTGGCAATTGACAGAATTGTTTTTGAGAGGCTAGCGCAGAAAATGCAGTCAATACCTACTTCCAGGCACTATATTTTGGCAGAAAAATCCATTCGATATATATGGTGTAGTTATGTATTTTATACTCACAATATTGTTCATTAGTGATGCTCAGTGAGCGCCTTGTACTGCAAATATATGAGTAGCTGTGTTTAGGTGTCTGTAATATAAAACTAGACAATATGAATGGTCTGGTTTCATCATAGGAAAAAAGGCATTATTCAAAGGAAAAGTGCAACTTTCTATTACACCTTGGTATTCTAGTTGCTCTAACTTGTTTTTTAGCCTAATTTTTAATGGGGTATTGTTTTTGAGGTTGTAGAGTAGACCTCACTGGAACTTCATGATTAGGGAAACCATCATCCCACTCCACATGGTTCAAGGAGCAGGTGCTAATGCCCACTGCTTGGAGTATAAATGTTTAGCTGATTCTGGAACATGGTCGGAAAAAGCAGGTAAAATTACCATTTATCCGTTGGTGAAATCCATTATGAATTCAGGTGGCCAATCCTTTTTGGTCAAGAGGATATCGTAACCGTATGTTAAATCCTCCTAAAAGAGAACAATAACATTGCTAGTTAGGGTCCCATCCAATTGGAGTTGTATTTCGTATCAGCAATGTGGGGCTCGTAACCTAGTATCAGGTGTCTCCACTTGGCTATTTTCACTCAGCGCTACTCCCACCAGACAATCCATCAAGTACGGGCGAGCTATTGTTACTTCTGCCATGGTGTCCAGCATGGCCACTGCACACTTCCCGCTCAGAAGCAGTGTCCTCAATATCAAGGGCATGCCTGACCTTAAGTCCAGTTACCTTTTTTTTCAGTTAAAGTTTTGATGTTTTATGTTTCTCTTCCTGTTTATTGATGTAGTCAGATGAGGGTTATGAGTCCGTCTTTGGTTTCACATGCTCCTCCAATTTGCGCTCTGACCGCCCTAGTCTCTCCAAACATTTATCTGATGACTCCTGAAAGGAACAAAACAAACGTGTATTAGTGTCCTGATACCTGTCATGCGGGCTAATATTATCACTGCTATGCAGATTATACCATTTATCAGTTGCTTACTGTGAAGGAGACCCACCCTGTGATTTAGTTTCTTATACCATTTCTCAGTTGCTTCCTGTGAAGGAGACCCACCCTGTGATTTAGTTTATGCTTCATTTTTCTTATCATCCCACTTCTTCTTTGTTGAAGTTTTGGGTGCTTGCTTAGAGTTATTGTTTACAGAATTACTCTTTAGTTGTGGTTTCCAAGGTCTGGCTCCCAAATTATCTCTCCCCAATGTAGCATAAGTAACTTCTATAATTTAGGTAATTCAGGCTCTTGTTGTCCTGGAGCTAAATCCTGGAGGTGCTGGCATATAGCCAATGTTGCTGCCTCCCGATTTATGTTACTTAACATAATGGTGGATGCTGTAGCAAAATTGCCCATCAGTTTCATTCCCATATCCAGGGCAGGTGCTACCCCATACTCATTCTGAGTCTGTTAAGCACTTCTGGCAAAACAGATAAGGAAGGGGTATTGTGAGTTCTGGTATATACTAAAGCAAAGACTGTACCCTACGTGGTGCAGTCTTCCACAGGGGAGCCATCCCCATTAGCACGCAAATTGCTAGCATTCTGTGTTTTTCCTGCTGACTAGTTTTTATGCAATCCAGAACAGAGTCTCCTCCAGTTTGGTGGGAACTTTACCCATTACTGCATTAGTGTTTGTGTGCTGATGCCCGCTGTAGTCAATTGTGACTGTGCAGCTTGAACAATGCAAGCAGGGTTAAGTGTCAAAGTTTGCATAACAAACTGTGTCAAACATCTGAATATTGTTGCTAAGTATTTTTATAATCTACGCAATTGTACTGCTGACAAATGATCAGCATTAGGATGTGGCATGTAGCTGGCTAAGACCGGTCATGTTGCGCCCTCATTACTGAGGGAACCTAGTCTAACTTCTGTTATGTGTGGTAACTTCTGTCATGTGTGGTAGGGCACCATCAAACCAATTTCTGCATTCTTTGTAAGTTAAAGGTATCTCTATTTCTTCATATGGTGTGTAGTTAATTGTAACTTTGTTTTATTTGTATTTGTGAACTAGCCCTGTTGTGTTGTCTGCTGCTGGGAATGTAACCCATGAATAGAACACCTCGTTCCTATATGCTTCGTGAGTCTCTACCACAAAAGTAGCATCTCCACCCATATGTGTGAGACCATGTTGTAATACTTTCTGAGTAGTTCTCAGCAAAGTTAAGTGTGTCAGTGTCGTCTTCTCCTGACATAATGGATTACAGAGAGTGTAACCCAATGGGAACCAATCATTTGAAGTGCTTAAGCTTAAACAATCTGCAGTCAATTCATAGGAGTTCCCTACTCAGCAGAAGAGGATAGTCCCGACCACCAAGGACGCCTCTGGATAGGAGGTGTGTAGGGGTCTCTAAGGATGCATGAGAGAACTACTCAGGTGATCCATTAAGTAAGAAACCAATCTACCATGTTGGTGGCGCTATGTTGCATGGTTTCCACTTTTCAGTAGGAACTGTTCATTTGTTGGACAACATAAACATTGGGATGGTGCCAGACTGATTCCATGCACCCATTCAAGATATATAGGCCTATAGTCCTGCTAGCGCACAATGACACAATAGTACCTCTAAACATAGTAAGACAACTCTGACCCCCAAGGAATCGTGGTAAAAGATCTAGAACCCGTTTCGCTCAGTCACTCGTGCTCTCTCAGAGAAATATACAAGAAATACACAGAGGGGCATTTTCAATATTTATTGAACCATGATAATTCATGTATAGAATATATGTGCTGCAATTATTAACCCTTTCGCTGCTAGGCCTTTTCACCCCCTGTGCTAAGTCTTTTTTTGGCTATTTGGGGTAGTTCGTGCTTAGGCCCCTATAACTTTTTGTCCACGTAAGGTATCCACGCCAAATTTGCGCCCTTTTCTTCCACAATCATGGGGATTTTAAAGGCACCCAGGGTTTGTTGATTCCCCTGGAGGGGATCCAGAAATTAGCCAAAATACAGCAAATATATATATATTTTTTTTAAATGGGAAAAAAGTGCTGCAGAAGAAAGCATCTGTTTTTTTCCCTGCAAAGGGTATCAACAAAGGGTTTCTGGTGCTGAAATCAGCATCTTCCCAGCTTTCAGGAACTGACAGACCTTTGTCAGAAAACCAAAACTTTTTACACAGTTTTAGCATTTTTGTTGTGCTTTCAACCTCCTTCCAGTTAGTGGTAGAAATGGGTATGAAAGCAATAATGGATCCTGGAAAGCTATACATTTCAGAAGAGTAGACATAATTCAGAATTCAGCAAGGGGTCATTTGTGTAGATCCTTCAAGGTGTTTATATAGAAACTAACAGTTGAAAATAAGAAAAATGTAAAATGAGTTGAAAAAAACAATCATTTGTGCCAACGTTCTCACCTGTAACGTCTTCTTAGTATGACAGATTTTTTTAAAGCAATATACCATTACATCTGCTGGACCCTTCTGGTTGTGGGGATATATAGGACTTGTAGGTTCACCAATAACCCGAGGAACCCAGAGCCAATAACTGAGCAGCGTCTTGCAATGGCTTTTCATTGTGTACTGGGTATATAGCAATTCATTTGGTAAAATATAACGAGTGAAAAATAGGTATGACAGACACCTATGTATTTCCGAAATGGGAAATAAATATAGAGTTTAGAAACAGTAGCTCTTTGCACATCGCCGAAATTGTGGGTACCCATACTAGCATGTGAATTATAGGACATTTTTCAAAGTGACTTCTGTTTTACACATTGTCTTACATTTGGAAGGCAGAAATGGATCAAAAATCAATAGGTAATAGCAGTTGCTCTATGATTCCGTGTTCCCCTAAGTCTCCCAATAAAAATGGTACCTCACTTTTGTGGGTAGGCCTAGTGCCCGCGACAGGTAAAGGCGCAAAACGCAACGCGGACACTACACATTTTTACAGTGAAAACAGACCCCTTTTTTGCAAAGTGCCTAGCTGTGGATTTTGAAAACTAGCTCAGCCGGCACCTAGGGAAACCTAGCAAACCTATACATTTTTTTAAACTAGACACCCAGAGCAATCCAGGATGGGGTGACTTGAGTGGCTCTCACCAGGTTCTGTTACCCAGAATGAAGGAGGGTGGGCGCACACTGCCTCACATCCCAGCACTCAGTTTCCCCGATGCATCATAGTAAATGCAGTGCATGATAACACTTAATTCGGTGTCAGGCTTTAGTTTTTCACCCTTGTTGGTGCAGCCAGTGCTGTGTATCTCTAGACACATGTTTCAGGATAGTTGTCCTTCTTCAGTAGAGAGCAACACATTCTTTTTGGGGGTGCTGGATATGCTGCCCAAAGTCTTCTCAGGGCTCTGTACCACTCGCTGGGCCCAGGTGCATCAACCAGAGCTCGTCAGCTCATAAGCTCATGGGAGCCTTTTCAAACAGAAGGAGGGTGGGCGCACACTGCCTCACATCCTAGCACTCAGTTTGCCCCTATGCATCATAGTAAATGCAGTGCATGATAACACTTAATTCGGTGTCAGGCTTTAGTTTTTCACCCTTGTTGGTGCAGCCAGTGCTGTGTATCTCTAGACACGTGTTTCAGGATAGTTGTTCTTCTTCAGTAGAGAGCAACACATTCTTTTTGAGGGTGCTGGAAATGCTGCACAAAGTCTTCTCAGGTCTCTGTACCACTCGCTGGGCGCAGGTGCATCAACCAGAGACTCGTCAACTCATAAGCTCAAGGGAGCCTTTTCAAACAGAAGGAGGGTGGGCGCACACTGCCTCACATCCCAGCACTCAGTTTGCCCTGATGCATCATAGTAAATGCAGTGCATGATAACACTTAATTCGGTGTCAGGCTTTAGTTTTTCACCCTTGCTGGTGCAGCCAGTGCTGTGTATCTCTAGACACGTGTTTCAGGATAGTTGTCCTTCTTCAGTAGAGAGCAACACATTCTTTTTGGGGGTGCTGGAAATGCTGCCCAAAGTCTTCTCAGGTCTCTGTACCACTCGCTGGGCACAGGTGCATCAACCAGAGCTCGTCAGCTCATAAGCTCAAGGGAGCCTTTTCAAACAGAAGGAGGGTAGGCGCACACTGCCTCACATCCCAGCACTCAGTTTGCCCCGATGCATCATAGTAAATGCAGTGCATGATAACACTTAATTTGGTGTCAGGCTTTAGTTTTTCACCCTTGTTGGTGCAGCCAGTGCTGTGTATCTCTAGACACGTGTTTCAGGATAGTTGTCCTTCTTCAGTAGAGAGCAACACATTCTTTTTGGGGGTGCTGGAAATGCTGCCCAAAGTCTTCTCAGGTCTCTGTACCACTCGGTGGGCGCACGTGCATCAACCAGAGCTCGTCAGCTCATAAGCTAAAGGGAGCCTGAGTGCTGGGATGTGAGGCAGTGTGCGCCCACCCTCCTTCTGTTACCCAGAATCCCTTGCAAACCTCAAACTTTGCAGAAAAACCCATTTTCCTCACATTTCTGTGATGGAAAGTTCTGGAATCTGTGTGGATCCACAAAATTCCACTCACCCCGCCTTCCCCAAAATCTTTCAATAAAAATGGTACCTCATTTATGTGGGTAGGCCTAGTGTTTGCGACAGGAAACGGCCCAAAATGCAACGTGGACACACCACATTTTTACAGTGAAAACTGACCTTTTTTTTGCAAAGTGCCTAGCTGTAGATTTTGAACCTTAGCTCTGCCGGCACCTAGGGAAACCTAGCAAACCTATAAATTTTTTAAAACTAGACACCCAGGGGAATCCAGGATGGGGTGACTTGTGTGGCTCTCACCAGGTTCTGTTACCCAGAATCCCTTGCAAACCTCAAACTTTGTCCAAAAAAACACGTTTTCTTCACATTTCTGTGATGGAAAATTCTGCAATCTGCGTGGATCAACAAAATTCTACCCACCTGCATTCCTCAAAGTCTTCTGATAAAAATGGTACCTCACTTGTGTGGATAGGCCTTGTGCCCGCAACAGGAAACGGGCCAAAACGCAACATGGAGACAAGACATTTTTACAGTGAAAACTGACCCTTTGTTTGCAAAGGGCATAGCTGTAAATTTTGAACGCTAGCTCTGCTGGCACCTAGGGAAAGCTAGAAAAATCCAGGAGGGGGTGACTTGTCTGGCTCTCACCAGGTTCGGTTACCCAGAATCCCTTGCAAACCTCAAACTTTGTAAAAAAAAACACATTTTCCTCATATTTCTGTGATGGAAAGTTCTGGAATCTACGTGGATCCACAAAATTCCACCCTCCCCCATATTCTCCAAAGTCTCCTGATAAAAATGGTACCTCACTCGTGTAGGTGGGTCAAGTACCCGCAACAGTCAAGGGCCCAAAACGTATTGTGGAGACATCAAAATTACCTATGACAAAATGACCTGGTTTTGCAAGGGGGGGCACCTGTTTTTTTTTGCCCAGGCTCAGCGGACATCTAGGGAAACCTCCCAAACCCACACATTTCTGAAAACTAGACACCCTGGGGAGTCCAGGGAGGTATGGCTTGCATGGATCCCCTAATGGTTCCCTACCCAGAATCCCCTGCAAAGCTCAAAATCAGTTGAAAAAAATCAACTTTTTCTCAAATTTCTGTGTGGGAAAGTGGTAGGATCACCGGGCTGACACACCTTTCCTGCCGCCCAGCGTTCCCCCAGGTCTCCTGATAAAAATGGTACCTCACTCGTGGGGGTGGGTCAAGTACCCGTGACAGGCAAGGGCCCAAAACGTATTGTGGAGACTTCAAAATTACCTATCATAAAATGACCTGGTTTTGCAGAGGGGGCACCTGGGTTTTTGGCGGCCATCTAGGGACACCTACCAAACCCACACATTTCTGAAAACTAGATACCCTGGGGAGTCTAGGGAGGTATGGCTTGCGTGGATCCCCCAACGTTTCCCTACCCAGAATCCCCTGCAAACCTTTGATAAATGCAGATTGCAAAATTTTGCCTAAAGCCCTTGCTCTTTGCCTAATTGATTTTCTCCTTGATCTCGTTTCCCAGGAACAAGCTGGTTTTCTTAAGAACAGAAATAGTGCAGATAATTCATGTACCTTTTTAAATATCACTAGTAAAGCTAATAAGTTTACCTCTTCTGTACTGGCACTTAGTTTGTACGCAGAGAAACCATTTGAAAGAGTCAATTGGAAAGTTCTTATAAAAGCCCAGGAATGGTATGGTTATGGGCCCTTATTTCCATATTATATCTGTCACCTCATTGTACAGTACTGCTAAGTGGTGCATAATCACCTTATTTTAATCTCAAGAGAGGTACTAGACAAGGCTGCCCCCTATCTCTGTTGTTATTTATATTAACATTAGAGCCCTTCTTACATAAACTGAAACTTCTGATACCCTACATGGATTTCAAGTCAAAAACACAAATATGAAGTATACTGCTTATGCCGATGGCATTCTTGTTTTCATTTCCCAGCGTGATACCTCTCTACCGTCTTTCTTGGAAGAGTTGAGATCGTAATCAGTGGTATCGGGATACAAGCTAAACGTGGATAAATCTGAAGTTCTAGCTCTTAATAAATACTGTATAAAGGATCCTTTTGCTCAGGCAGGTCTATCCTGTATTCCTATTAAGATTAAGGGTTTCGGGATTCATCTATACCAATAATCTCAGAGATATGATAAAAATTAATCTGAATAGTTAAATCACACACCTTGCCCAGGGTTAGTTACCCCTCTTCTTAACTTAGGGAGGTTGTCTCCATACAATTAAAATGATGATTCTCCCCATTATAAATTTTTCCCTTCGTATGTTACTAATTAAGATTCTTAAGAAATACTTCAATTCCCTGGATAAAATTCAATCTACATTCTATGAAATGGGAAAAGGTATCCCATATCATTGAACAGACTAAAACACCATTAATCGGAGGATGGAGTTAAATTTACCGACTTCTATAACTATCATAAGGCTTTCTGCATATGGCAGATCCAATCATTATTTTTCATTCTACTAATACAGAACATAAATTATGGCTTGTATTAGAATCATCCATGATCTTTCCTTTCTCCCACAAACAGGTTATTTTTATGTGTCAACCCCCCCAAATTAGGTTACCATCACTGATTTTGTATTTCTGTTCCCTGATCAAATCGCTTCTTATTGCGAACACTTTAACATATCATCAATTTCTTCAAAGGCCCATTTGGTACAATAAAATACTTATCCTTAAAGGAAAACCTCTTCGATAGAAGAGATGGATTGATAAGGGTCTACTCATTGTTTCTCAACTTATCTCAAATAATTTAGTTATTTCAGTTCTTTCCCAGTCATTTAAGTTAACATTTTGATTCCTTAACGAATACAACATTTTAGACTGTCTTCTACTACAGGCCCTCCACTCATTCTCTCCCGCTTACCTAGAACTGATGATATGCAAACAACTAATTATTCACAACATAAAACTCCCACTGCTCCCCTTATTTACAAAACATGTATCACATCCATTCAAGATAGATCTAAATCTAAGCAAGAAACATTGTGGTAAACTGACTTACAATATAGTTGGGCTCTTGTCTGTGGGATACAATTTGGGGCAAAATACACGCCACAGGCCGTCCAGCTGATTTAAAACAAACACTTTATCATTTTTATAATAGACTATTCTTTACTCCCACTCACATGTTTAAACTTAAACTTCTTAAGCCGGACATGTTGTCAATGCATCTCCTATCCTGGCACTAATGTTCCTATGTTCTCTCACTGTCATGTGGTCCAAAATTTTTAGGTGCAAGTTTGGGACAGAATCTCTGCTATCACTGGGATCTCTGTACAACTCTACCTTTATAAAATATTTCTTGGTGGATTACGTTTGCAATGCGCAAGTAACAAAATGTCTGGTAAATTTGTAGATTTTTTACTTGCACTTAGTTTACAAGTTGTTACATCTAACTGGAAATCTTCTGACAATCTCAACATTAATCAATGGTGAAACTTAGTATGTTACAATCATAGACTAGACAGATATAATTTACAAACTTTGCCAAAGTCAGTCAAAAGAGATATTTTGTGGTCATCTCTCACTACCTATCTTTCTAATGTTGTGAATGTTTATACTCCTTGACAATTATTAATAACTCTTATATGTTTATCAGCACAGTTTTACGATTGATCTTTTGCCTTTAAGTCACACTGTTGTAATTTTTTGATACATTGTATTCTTTTAGTATTTCTTCTCTCTTTACTTCCCCCCTTCCTCTTTCTTTCACTCTTTTCTGTTTCTTTTACCCTCTGTTTCTTTGATCTTCACTAATTGCCATTGATTTTGTACCTAAGTGATTGTACTTACAATTCTATTGTTCATTGTTTTTATTTAATTGGATAATAATATATTCCTCTTGTGAATGGTAATATGATTGCACGTTTATCTGTATTCTTATCTAAAAATAAAAATCTTTAGACTAAACCCCCAAAAAAGTATATGTGTCCCTTTTGTCTCCCTCCTGTCCTCTATCCTATATAGTCTCCCCATGCCCGCCACATTCAATACTTTTGCAATCCCTCGCTGCCTATTGTAAAGTCCTCTCATACCCTCGAGTCTTGTTTGTACTATATAAAAACCCACATATAAATAAATAGATAAACAGTTTTCCTGCCTTCACAAGTTGGTGCATTGCTTCCTGTCAGTATTTCCTGTTCACTCCTAATAGAAATGGCAGATGCGGGAAAATGCTTGTAGGACTGGTTTAAATCTTGTAGGCTTCCACTCGGCAAATAGTAGTATTTATTTTAATGTTAGTTTAAATGTTACATTTCCATTACATATGTCACAAGTCTCCATTCACCATTAAACTGTTATTTTGATCAAAATAGTAAAATGAACTTTCCAGTGAGTTTATATTATGTTCACAGGGCATATTATCCATTTGACTTATGTTTACCTGACAACCTTGGCTTGGTTTTACCTCAACTTTTTGCCTTCCATCTGAATGTTGCTGCCTACTTCATTTTTGCTAGCTTTAGGACTCTGTGCACTTTACCACCATTAACCAGTGCTAAAGTGCTTGTGTTCTTTCCTTTAACCATGGTCAAATTTGCTTACACCCATTTGGCACATTTGTTTTACTTGTAAGTCCCTAGTAAAGTAGTACTACATGTACCCAGGACCTGTAAATTAAATGCTACTAGTGGGCCTGCAGCACTAATTGTGCCAGCCACTAAAGTAGCTTTTTAAACATCCCAGGCCTGCCATTGCAGCCTATGTGTGCAGTTTTAAACTTCCATTTGAACCTGGCAAAAACAAACCTTTTGCTAGGTCTAAATCTTCCTTTTTAGTACATATAATTCACCCTCAGGGTAAGCTCTAAGCAGCCCAGATGGCAGGGTACCGTGTATTTAAAAATTGGACATGAACTTTTAAGTTTTAAATGTCCTGGTAGTGAAAATTCTTAAATTCATTTTTGTCTACTGTAAATTCTACCTCACCCATAGGTGTAGTTGTTAGTTGGTCTTTGTGTATTGCTTCAAGACAGTGAGACAGAGGGGGGATAGATATTGGCAGGATGGGCTGTCTATGACTTGATGGGGGAGGATCTGTCACTTACCACACTTGCACATCACAAAGCTTCTGCCTGAGCACACTCACAATTTTGTCTTATTACTTGAAAATGTTGTGAACTAGAAGTTTTATACTGAATCAATATATTTCTATTCCCAATTTATTTTTCCCATTTGTTTCTTCTTACTTCAACAAATTTTTACCTGTTCTTGGTAATTACAGAGATTGTGCAGAGTATTTAATCATGAACTGGCCCTGATGAAGCGATGTGTGTCATGTAACACATGTTGGGCCTTTTTGTCCGTTTTGAATGAAGAAAATAAAAACGTAATTTGAATCTTCTTTATGACTTACTAATGAAGATTTATTGATTCAAAAGACCACAAAGACCTCGAAATTCAGTCTCTTTTCTGCCTGCTGTGAGTCATGCCCCCCAAGTGGTGCCAACTCAGTCCTTGACCCTTGGAAGTGGGCCTGAAGATACACTGCCGGCTCAGCAGTGGTCCTGTGAGCAGAACCGATGCAGAGAAACAGATTTCCTCTTAGCCACAACAGAACCGCCGCTGCACGATGTATCCCCAATGCAGAATCTTGCATCGCAGACCACAGCTTTATAGGAACTGCCACTTCGCAATGCATCCTCGATGTAGCCCTTCGCATCACAAGCTGTTCAGTGATGGAATCATCAACGATGATGCAGAACTTCGCATGCCAGCCCGCAGCATCCTTAGTACTACCACTGCGCAGCACAGCTTCGACACAGGACTCCTCATCACAAGCCAATTGTTCACTGCATCCTCAATGATGATGCACGACTCCACATTGCAGCCCTGCAGCTTTCTTGAAATTGTCGCTGTGTGGCGCATCCCTGACGCAGGATCTCAGTATGCCCCGCAAGCAGTATTTAGTCTTTTTAGCGGGCCTAACTTAGTCCCTGTATCCAACACACACTACTTTGTGGTCAGCCTGAACTTGTGACTTTGTACCAGTCTGGGGCATCCAGATAACCACAGTTGGTGCTTTGTCATTCTAGGCACTATTTTTACTTAAATCTTTATAATTGCATATCTCCAGTTCTACTCATTGGATTTTTAGTTTTTTGCTTCAAATAATTGATTACATTTTACTATATTTTTCTAAATTGGTATGGGAATGTACTTGTGTTGTGTTTTCACTTAAGTACTGTTTGAAGTGCTGCATAAGTACTTTACACATTGCCTCTAAATTAAGCCTGACTGCTTTTTGCCAAACTTCCAGAGGGCTAACCACAGGTTACTTTGGGGTTTGCTTGTGTTTCCTGACAGAGAATGTGGTTGCTGCTTGAGTAGGGATGCACATCTCTCTCAACCAGTAATACAGTTTCCTACAACTTCAATATATAATCAGGGCATCTCATAGGAAGTGCCATGTTACTTAAAGGTTTTAAACTGCAAACCATGTTGTGATGGTGTCCCTAGAGCCATACATTTGAGTCATGACAGCGTTGGAATAATAAATCAGATGGTTATATATGTCCTGTCTTTAAGATACATACATCAGATTGTATTGTTGAAAATACAGATTTGGATCCATACATTTCAATAAATGGTAAATATTATAATATTGCAGAAATAACAGTGATGATTGTGATGCGACCAGTAATTCCAGGTCGTAGGAGTACAGCTCGATGTGCTGTTTTCTAGGGCTATTTTCGGTCCAAAGAGGAAGAAAAGGTATTGCCTTGTTTTTGAATCTCTATATCTTTATCTATGACAAAAATGTTGCTCATTTTCTTCTATGACAAAGATACACTAAAGATGGCGGCTGTCTGATAAAGGAGCGATTGTGTTCCCTGGGTCTAGTATTACCAGGATTGGCGTATAAGTAGTAGGGACACATTGTGCATACACCATTTCATATTAAACCAGATGACATTTTCGTGACCCTGCACTGTATTTCATATTACGTTTCTTTACAGCAAAGCTACTTTAATGATGTCAAGCATGTGAGTCCAGGAAGGCACAGCTCTCTAGGTCTCAGCTCTTTTTGTATTGTGAGCAACAGAGTAGATGACATGCTACATAGATGCTGGACAAGTCTATAATAGATGATGTCTTTTTTGATGCCACATTTAATAACATGTGAAAGTGACCTCTCCTTGTTATCGGTGAGTGTATTGGGGAGAATGTAGTTACTAGTTAGGAGTGGGTGCAGCCTCAGATGTTGTAAAGTGCCTGAGATATGATGGTTATGTTGTTTTAAATCCAGCAAACCACGGGGGTCAAGGGCTGCTCTTTGGACAAGAGATGTTCAGTGTTGTACATGCATATGAGATGACAAATTTGATTTCTCATAACTTGTAGGGTTTACCTACTGCGGGAGGAGAATGCTAGTCTATTTAGAGCATCATTTGTTAGAAAAAGAACGTTTTTAAGGCTAAGATGTAGGTAGGGCACATCAAGCTGAGTTGACTCTCTACTATTCCCTATTTTGAAATATAGTTTGTGGAAGTAGCATTTGTGATTATTAATTTTATGGGGTGTTTTTTAGGATTAAAATACCTGAATACTATAGAAGCATGTCGTATTAACTGGAAAGAAAAATGTTGCAAGTAAACCCAGATCGCTTGCTGCATGTTCTGAAATAAAAATAAGAGGATTGGCCCCATCTCTTCCATTAGAAGAATGTGATAATCAAAAAGCAATGATAATGGTAAGTATCTGGTTGTAATCTGCTATTGTTACCAAAATAATAAAAAAAACACACAGGTACAAAGAGCGTGTCCTAAAATGGTCTTTTGATATGGGAAATTACATGAATATTTCAGAGACGAAAATCCAATTAATGAGACACTGCATTATTAATATTGAGTTATTTCAAGAGATAAAGGGCCAGATGTATGACCCTCAGTATTTGCAACTCGCAATTTGCATTTTTTTGCACAAACACTGATGTAAAACAGTGTCTGAGACACTGATTGCGATTCCCAAATGGGTCGCAAAGGACCTGCCTCATTAATATTCATGAGGCACGTCGCCTTTTGCGACCCATTGGGAATGGCCGGCACTCACAGGGATGGTAGCCTGCTGGTGTCAGCAGACCACAATGTCTGTGACTGCTTTTTCAATAAAGCAGTTTTTTCTTTTAAATGCAGCCCGTTTTCCTTAAAGGAAAAACGTGATGCATTTAAAAAATAAAAATAAAGCGTTTCATTTGGGACCACTGCTTGCTCTTAAAAAATATTTTTGATGTCAATCACAATTTGCAACTGGCTTACCATTGGGGGTTAATGCGATTGTTTTACGGTCACAAAACAATCATAAATACATTATTAGGAAGGGACACCCTTGGCACGCCCCTTCCTAATAGAAACTTGCAAAACCTATTTTGTGAGTCGGTAACAGATTACCGACTTGCAAAATCGGTTTGGTACATGCTACAACCCTTTTTTAGCAGTCACAAATGGGCTAATTTCCCATTTGCGACTGCTAAAAATGATCATTCATCTGGCCCAAAGAGTTCTGTGAGCACCCACTGAATCACTACTGGAAGCCGGTTACCCCCACATAAGCACTTTCTATGATTTGAACCTCATTACTAAGCAATAATACAGAAAGACGTATACATTAATCAAATACACAATGTATGTCTTTTTTTAGTACAAAAACAAAAGAAATTCAGAAATTGAAATTTTAACAGGAGGGTTGGAGCTGTTCAATATTTATGGCATGATTTAGAGTTTAGTGGACAAGTTACTCCATCACAAGTCTGATGGCTATCCTGGCTGCCTTATTACAAGTGCTTCATATCCTATGGCCCTTGTAATAAAGCAGACAAGATATTCATCACGTTTGAGATGGAGTGTCCATCTACCAATCAGTAGATCATTTATGCCAGATTCATTTTGCTGTATTTGCACTGCTCCCACAAATCAATCTAAAAATACCAACTTAGGGCCTGATCTAGAGTTTGGCACAGAGGTGTAACGGAGTACCCTGCCTCCAAACCCTTGGTTCACCCACCTGATTTACAGGTGGGAGGACCTTAACTTTGTCAGCAATGACTACGACTTCAGCTCCTTTACTTACATCTTCAACGACAGCCCAACAGAGTTCCAGTCATCAGAGTTTTGGCCATTGTACCGCCCACCCAATTCAGAGTGGGCATTCACATGGCCGGTAACCACTCTCAATTACGGTGTTGAAACAGCTGGAGGTAATGTTTAAATGACCCCCACACCATGAGAGACAACACTCATTGTGTAGGTGGTCATTATTTTGTTTCCAAAATCAAAATACCTCTTTGGGATTTTGTTATTAAAAAAACAAAAACAATCTAAACGTTTCATAGGTGGCTGTCATGTTTGACAGAATCGTCCTTCAAACCTTTAGCATATTGGTAGGAAGCGCCATGATGGTGATTCCTGCCAATGTTATATATGTCTGCAGAGCTAGCGCGCATCTCCAAGTGTGGAGGATGGATACTCCATCAAGGCGACAGAGTATAATACTCTGTTGACCTGATGGAGTAAAACCCATCCTTCCCAATCTAGTCAGGCCCTAAATTTGTAGCCTCCAATTTCCAATTCCTGCACATTTACAAACTGTTTCTACATTTTCGATGTTGAATTTTTCTTATATATACTTTAATAATATGCTAATATTACTTAGTTTTCTAAGAAGTCGCAGACCTTCTGGGTAGGCATTGTTGACCCAAACCCCGAGGTCTGAGAACCCCTAATTAAGAATCACTGGTCAAGTGAGTTTTAGCCCATGAAAAGAACACGCTATGTGTGACTTTTGGTTACCATTACAGGATTATATACGGGGTTTTGAAATTAATTTCATAGTTTATAATAGATCCCAATGTATAGGAAATAGGAATTATCCCATTGTATGCATGAGGCCAGTAAAAGGGAAAAGAATATTTGTCTGATATATGGTTATCAATGTTTTCTGTCACTTCAGATATCTTGAAGTATGAATATATAGTTGAATAATGTTCTGTCGTAATATGGGAAATATCTTAAAAAATAATATTGATAAAATTATATGGAAATGTTATAGGGTTTAGAGGTTAGATTGTAATATATGTTCAGAGAATTGCTGTTTGCTGTGTAAGTATATGTGTATGCACTTCAGGGAGTAACCTGCCCTTAAGAATGTGAAGCTTTAAGAAAATTGTTTGTTCTGACGAAGGCTATAGAAAATGAAAGAAAGCCAAAACAATACTTTCCATATGTGTATTCACTATTAGACCATACTGATGACATCAGTTTGGACTTAAGTGATATGAAAAATGTGTTACAAGTTTAAATGTGTTATGACAGATAAGACCTATAACAATATTGATCTGTGTTATGTATTGTAAGGCAAACAAGTCTACAAGATAGGATAGGAGAGCAAAATGAACGTGTGTATTATATTTGTATTTTTATCATATTAAAAGATTGCTGATAATTACCTTGATGTGAATAATAAGGGGATATATTTTTCAGATGATTATATAGTGGGAGAAGCCTCAAAGTTGGCAATGCACCTTGGGCGGATAGGCATGCAGGTTAGTCATGGTCTCCTCCTGGTTTTCAGAGCAGTTTTTTGCCAAATTTTTTTTAAGTCCTCAATTTTGGGACTTGGCCAAGTGTGCATCATTAACACCACAACCAAGGGCCCAGGACTGATGGGACACCTCTTGGGGGTTCAGAACAGTCTAGATCCTGGTGAGGATTCAAGATGGTTGGAGCCTTTTGTGTCCCTGTGGCTCTGAACAGGAGGCTAGCAAACTAGTCCTTGAAGTCACTCTGGTAGTCCTTGGTGCAGATGAAGATGCAGGGCTCAATAGCATAACTGGCCACTGAGGGTTCAACACAGGCTTTAGACAGCAAAGCAATTGATCTAGGTGCAGCAGCAGTCTTGAAGAGTGCACAGCAAGTTACAGCAGCAGCAGTCCTCTGAGAGTCCTTCCACAGGTACAGTAGTGAACTGAAGAGTGGGTCTGAAGGTCTTGTTTTATACCCTGGTGCCCTTCCTCTGCAAGGTGGGAGAAGCTTCTAGAAAGGTTGTTTGACATGTGTGGGCTTTCCTGACTCCCCTGCCTAAGCTCCAAGCTGGTTTCAATGACACAGTGGGATTGCTAAGCCCTTTGTGTGGAGGCAAAGCACACCCCATTGATGTGTAAGAGAGGTTGGGCTCAGCTCCACCCTCCCATCCTGCCAGAAGATGGCCCATTGAGACACATCTAATCCCTCTATTCTGTGACTGTATGGGAGGAATTCAGGAAATCTCACTGTCAGCTACACCCAGTCATGCAACACAACACAGGCTGCAGGCACAAAGAGAAGGAAAATGGCAACTTTCTAAAAGTGCAATTTTCAAAATTGCAATGAAAAATCCAGCTTTACCATTAGAGAGGGTTTATCACTACAGTTTCATAGATATCAAAAATGATCTAGCTACCTGATTGCAATTGGAAATTACAGCTTATTAAATGTAATAAGCAATCCCTAATGTTATCCAATGGGAGGGGTGGACCTCAGAGTAGTGAAAAACAAGTTTAGGAATTTTTCACTACCATGACTTGTAAAACTTAAAAGTACTTGTCCAACCCTTCAAGTACACAGCACCCTGCCCTATTGATGTGACATATTTGTAATGAAAGGGGAGTCTAAGGGGCCGATTCCGATCTCGGTCGGAGGCGCACCCAATACTATTCGGTCGGGAAAAAAGCCATGCGAAAGCCAGTTTCCCGACCGATCCGTACAGCACACCGAACGAGCAAGTACGATGCGCACAACAGCAAAAATTCCGGCCGAGCCGTACTCACCCAAACCAGGTCCTGTTCTCCGACCGAGGCGAATCCGGAAACGCCGAATCGAGTCGCACGGAAGGGAAAATGCAGCCCCGTCCGGCCGGACAAGTACGATGCGCTTTCCGTACGCGCCGAACCCGTCGCTACGCACGGCACGTCAAAGCATCCGGGAGAGGCGCACATAAGCTCCGAATCGCGCCACAACACGATCCACGGCTACGAGACGAACACAGCACCGACGAGGACGACGCGAAGCGACGAGGACGAAGCGAAGCGACGAGGACGAAGCCAAGCGACGAGGACGACGCGAAGCAACGAGAAGGACGAACGACACGAACCAACCATGAATCCCTTCGTCCCGATCATACCAATATTCTACATCTACTACCGGAACAGGCACGGACGCGTACGGCGCAGAAGGTAAGTCAGACACCAACCACAAAACACATACAACACGTACACGACACATCACACACATACACTGGGAATCTGAATATACTTACACCAGCAACAGCAGCACCATAGGGGCGGGATGCCCATCACCAATGCCACATATGCACACAGGGGCCTGAATGCGCGCCACCACCCCAACCCAGGGGGGCTGGATGCCTACCACTACTACCACCCTTAGCCAGGGGGCTGGATGCCTACCACTACTACCACCCTCACCCAGGGGGGCAGGATGCCCACCACTACTACCACCCTTAGCCAGGGGGCAGGATGCCCACCACTACTACCACCCTCACCCAGGGGGGCAGGATGCCCACCACTACTACCACCCTTAGCCAGGGGGCAGGAAGCCTACCACTACTACCACCCTTAGCCAGGGGGCAGGATGCCTACCACTACTACCACCCTTAGCCAGGGTGGCAGGATGCCTACCACTACTACCACCCTTAGCCAGGGGGCAGGATGCCCACCACTACTACCACCCTCACCCAGGGGGGCAGGATGCCCACCACTACTACCACCCTTAGCCAGGGGGCAGGAAGCCTACCACTACTACCACCCTTAGCCAGGGGGCAGGATGCCTACCACTACTACCACCCTCACCCACGGGGGCAGGATGCCTACCACTACTACCACCCTCACCCACGGGGGGCAGGATGTCTACCACTACTACCACCCTCACCCAGGGGGCAGGATGCCCACCACTACTACCACCCTCACCCAGGGGGCAGGATGCCCACCACTACTACCACCCTTAGCCAGGGGGGCTGGATGCCTACCACTACTACCACCCTCACCCAGGGGGGCAGGATGCCCACCACTACCACCCTTAGCCAGGGGCTGGATGCCTACCACTACTACCACCCTTAGCCAGGGGGGCAGGATGCCTACCACTACTACCACCCTCACCCACGGGGGCAGGATGCCTACCACTACTACCACCCTTAGCCAGGGGGCAGGATGCCTACCACTACTACCACCCTTAGCCAGGGGGCAGGATGCCTACCACTACTACCACCCTCACCCACGGTGGGCAGGATGCCTACCACTACTACCACCCTTAGCCAGGGGGCAGGATGCCCACCACTACTACCACCCTTAGCCAGGGGGCAGGATGCCTACCACTACTACCACCCCCACCCAGGGGGCAGGATGCCCACCACTACTACCACCCTTAGCCAGGGGGCAGGATGCCTACCACTACTACCACCCTCACCCACGGGGGGCAGGATGCCTACCACTACTACCACCCTCACCCAGGGGGGCAGGATGCCCACAACTACTACCACCCTTAGCCAGGGGGCAGGATGCCTACCACTACTACCACCCTCACCCACGGGGGGCAGGATGTCTACCACTACTACCACCCTCACCCAGGGGGGCAGGATGCCCACCACTACTACCACCCTTAGCCAGGGGGCAGGATGCCCACCACTACTACCACCCTCACCCAGGGGGCAGGATGCCCACCACTACTACCACCCTTAGCCAGGGGGCTGGATGCCTACCACTACTACCACCCTCACCCAGGGGGGCAGGATGCCCACCACTACTACCACCCTTAGCCAGGGGGCTGGATGCCTACCACTACTACCACCCTTAGCCAGGGGGCAGGATGCCTACCACTACTACCACCCTCACCCACGGGGGCAGGATGCCTACCACTACTACCACCCTTAGCCAGGGGGCAGGATGCCTACCACTACTACCACCCTTAGCCAGGGGGCAGGATGCCCACCACTACTACCACCCTTAGCCAGGGGGCAGGATGCCCACCACTACTACCACCCTCACCCAGGGGGGCAGGATGCCCACCACTACTACCACCCTTAGCCAGGGGGCTGGATGCCTACCACTACTACCACCCTCACCCAGGGGGGCAGGATGCCCACCACTACTACCACCCTTAGCCAGGGGGCTGGATGCCTACCACTACTACCACCCTTAGCCAGGGGGCAGGATGCCTACCACTACTACCACCCTCACCCACGGGGGCAGGATGCCTACCACTACTACCACCCTTAGCCAGGGGGCAGGATGCCCACCACTACTACCACCCTCACCCAGGGGGCAGGATGCCCACCACTACTACCACCCTTAGCCAGGGGGCAGGATGCCTACCACTACTACCACCCTCACCCACGGGGGCAGGATGCCTACCACTACTACCACCCTCACCCAGGGGGGCAGGATGCCCACCACTACTACCACCCTTAGCCAGGGGGCAGGATGCCTACCACTACTACCACCCTCACCCACGGGGGGCAGGATGCCTACCACTACTACCACCCTCACCCAGGGGGGCAGGATGCCCACAACTACTACCACCCTTAGCCAGGGGGCAGGATGCCTACCACTACTACCACCCTCACCCACGGGGGCAGGATGTCTACCACTACTACCACCCTCACCCAGGGGGGCAGGATGCCCACCACTACTACCACCCTTAGCCAGGGGGCAGGATGCCCACCACTACTACCACCCTCACCCAGGGGGGCAGGATGTCCACCACT